>CM021729.1:33820615-33834994 GCA_011074415.1 Stictonetta naevosa
CGCCGGAGGAGGTGGCGGTGCTGGTGCAGCGGGTGGTGAAGGACATCCGCAACGCCTTCGCGCGGAACCCGCACATGTGAGCGGCGCCGCCGGGAACGGGGCTGGGCACGGGGACGGGGACGGGGACGGGGAGGGTCCGGAGCTGCCCTCCCGGCTCCGGGGGAGCCGCCGCGGCTGCCTGTGGCCGGGCTGCCCAGGCAAGGCCGGGTGTGCTCAGCGGGCGGGCGGGCACTGCGAGCCCGGCTCATGTGGAGGCAGCCCCGAGCCCCCGGTTGAGGTGGTGCCAGCCCCAGGCCCCCGGTTGAGGTGCCTCTCCCACCCCGGCTTCCTCTCCCGCCCTTTGTTTTGAGGCACACACCGTGTAAGGGGAGCGACTCTCTGCCCGGCCGGACTCCATGTTAGCTACGGCAAGTGAGACAGCAGATCGCGGGGAGCAGCTCCGTGACTCCGACGTGTGTGTCGAGAAAGGGCTGCAGTCCCTGGGGTGGCGGCCTGTTAGTCTGCCCCAGAAAATGGCATGCCGAGCAGTTATTTAGGAACCCTACGTGCGCTTCTTTAATTTGCTCGAGGGACAGGATCAGGATGAGCATCCTCACGCTTCTCTAAAAGTAGCTAACTGCTTGGGTAGGTGGCCAGGTTTTAAAATACAGCATATGGGTGCTGCCTAAAAAAGAACTGCGTTTTGCCATGGAGTTTCATTTTTAGGTTGTGAGTCGTAATATGCTGTAAACAGCCAGTATTTGTGAATGAATGCTGTGAGCCTTTTTAGTCCCTACTCATTCTCCAAAACTCTTCAGCGATGGCAAACTCGGAGACCGTGTTGTGGAAGAATATGCTGCTGCTGCTGTTTTCTTTCATACAATCCCGGGGATGAAAGTAGGTTACAAGAGTCATGTGCTCCGCGACCGATGCGCTGTGTCATGCTTGGGGTGAGGAAGCATGGGCTGGCATACCGCTCACCTGAGGTGGAACAGGGGGAACTCAGCCTGCCGGGTGTCTGGGCCATAGCACCTGTGTGGATAAAACAGGCTCCAGGCCCTTGGCTCCAGGCCTTCTGCCTCTGGAGCAGCGGGTTGCAGCCCCGATGGCCAGGTGTCCTCATAGATCTGACACCCTGCCTTCCTCCAGTGGGCCGAGACGGTCGTGATCCTTTGCAGGCCCTGTCAGACATCATCCTCTTCAACTGTGTGTCCCATTTGTGTCACAGATCCAGCTTTGAATTCCTTAAATGATATCTGACTCCAGAAAAAATAAGTGGTTTGGCCAGTGCACCATGTTTGTTGAAGACCTCATACTTTTGTCCCCGACTCTAATCGCTCTTACGACATTTGTTGTCCCATGTCTTTGACTCTTTGTTCACTTGCCCCCATGGCTTCTGTCAGAATGGATGGTTTGTTCTGGAAGGCTTCATGCTTTCTAGGGTTTAAAGGGGGTGTTGTCTCTGGTCAACAATAAAAGCATGAAAAAATTCAATTTTGGGCTAACTAGAACATTGTTTTTTCTCTTTATTTGTTTTGAATTAGATCTGGAGCAAGCTTTCATAAACTTATGAAGTTTACTGGAAGATACTTTTACCCAGTCCCTACAAGCATAGGTCCCGTTAACATCATTGGCATGAGTTGTGCCACTGGAACTGATGGATTGCCAACACTGAACAGATCAGTGCCTGTCTTCTTTTTCAACTTTGCTTTTCTTTTGCATGTGAGGTCAAACAGAAAATAAGATCCACTTGTCAAAAAAGTACACAAGTTTTATGGGTGTGATTGGAACGCTGAACTCTTGATGGTAGCCCAACATTTGTGTGTGAAATGTGAGGATGCTTTTTAGTTTGCCGAGAATGATTTATAACACTTTAGCTCAGATCACTTTTTCCATCTCAATTCACCATTTTCCTAATGTGTTTAAAAAACACACTTCATTTTATTAGATTTGAAACTCTAAATCAAGGCATCTTTTGGTGTGATTGCAAATTTCTCTGCTGGGGACTGAGAAGGAAACTTGATTTGTTGAGTCCTTACTGATATGAAATTTGTCTTGCTGCTGGCAGAGCTCAGCAGGTGGTTGCACCTAACTTCTCCAGCCTCGATGCAGGTTGAAGAAGCTCTGTAATGACTGAGGCCTTCAGTAACAACCTCAGTTAAATCATCCACTGAGTTCTAGCAGCTTCCATGGTGTGTTTTTGGATTGTGAGTTACCGTGATACATTGATCATCTCTAAATCCAGAGGTAGTTCATGCGGTTTCTGGAACATGACCGTAGTACTTGCTTTTAGGAAAATAAATTCATGCACACCAAAAACCATCATAAAATTCAACAGACAATAACGGAAAATCAGGGAATCTAGGGAGTGAAATACTACTTTCACAGTAGGTGGTGCTTCAGGTGATAGCAAAGAACAGCAGCCCTCGATTGCTGTTTCCTTCAGTATTGTGAGCAGCTTGTATCTTGACCTAAACATGGATATCCTCCGTCCTGCTGCTGGTTTGTGCAGTCATGTCAATATGACTGAGGTGTGCCCACACCTGGGCCGGATCAGTGGCTGCATTCAGCAGGGATAAGTGCCAGGTTCTGCTCTGGGGTCACAGCAACCCCAGAAGAGCTGATGGTTGGATCTGAGGATCTTTAAGTTCTTTTCCAGCCTGGATGATCCTACGATTCTGTGACCGGAGGCTGTCTGCAGAAGATTAAGGGTATTTCAGTCATTTACTTTTACAAGCGCTAATTGGGTGACTGGTGCCAGCGCAGGAGTCCTGCTGCAGAAGCTTTTTTTGGGTGTGCGGTGGAGAAGAGGCTAAAAGTGTTCTCAAGCAGTGTCTGTTGGACTGACAAAATGAATGGCCTACCTTGTTACTTGTTCCTTTTGCAGACCAGAGGGGCCTTCAGGAGCAGCCAGCTGGAATAGGTGGTGGTTTGTATGAATAGTTTTGGCCGTAAGGTAGGCACCCTGTCGTGGATAAATCTGCTCTTCTGGTATTTTAAAGTATAAATTCTGTTCCTTCTCAGGAACTGAATGCCACATATGGTTTCTGAACCACCCAGGTCATCAGAAGCAATACCAGGGTGTTGTAGACAACATCTCTACCAGATGACAAGTCCTGGTTTGCATCTTGGGAAAAACTGAGCAGTTATCAGAAACACTGTTTCTTGCATTGCATTTTATCTTCACGATTTTCGTTGTGCCATGGTATGCTCCTCTGCCTCTTGGCTTTGCTGAGCATGCCCCAGAGTTGGGGTGTTTGGCTTGTCAGCTCCATGCAAACCCTACCTATCCATCCTCGTGGCATCTTCAAAGCAGTGTTGTGAAATTTAGCCTTCCGGAGTCAGACCTTCTTTACTTGGTAAGAACAGGAGGTGTGGGTGTGTGGTTCTCTTTGTTTTTTGTTTTTGTTTTTTTTCCCCTTGCTGTTTACCTTTGGTATACTGTCTATAGGCATTAGCTGTTAAATTTTATTGGTTATTCACAGAATTAATTAGCAAAGCTGCAGGTAACTGCATCTTTCTTGCAGCTGAGGCTCTGTGTGTCCCAGTATGCAAAGCCAGACAAAGTTTGACCGAGGACTAGGTTTAAGATTCGTAAATGAAATGGAGCCAGCAGTAAGTACCAACTTCAGTCTAAAAGGCACCTTCTTGAAAGCGGCAGTCTGGAATGACATTGTAGGCCTAATCTGACTATCTTTGTGAAAAGCTTAACTTGTTTTTTGAGTGGAGCAGCAAGAATGAAAATCTTCCTTTTGATATTTACTGCTTACAGTGTAGTGGGTAGTAAAATATAGTTTTCCTCTTCTGCTCCCAGGTGACAAGAGATGGGTAGGGGACCTGGCTGTGCATTTGGAGACAGAGCCAAGCTATCTGGGGATGTCTTCCCTCAGGTTACTTGTGCTCTTTGTGGCTTGTTGCAGTCTGACAGAATAAATCAGTTTTCTGAAAAAGCAGATATACTTGTTCTTTAACAAGCACGTGGTGTCACTTTTTCTTTTAGACACTGAACTAAATCAGTGCATTCAGATTATCCAGTAACAAAATTAGTTTAAGGTAACTGAGTTAAGGTTACAGGGTTGGAGCGTACCTGTAGGCCTTGTACTGAGAAAATTCAAGGTGGTTCTGAAAACCACAGGAGATACTTTTTTCCTATCTGAGACCTGAGGAGCTTCCTTCTCAGCAACAGACATTTTTCTATGAAACAGGACATAAAGGTAAAATAATTCATAATAGCAAGTATAGAATAATATTGCTTCTGGTCCAGGTGAGTGTGAATAATTGACAGTCTGTTTGTTTTTAAGATGCTGTTAAAGCCACTCTTCCAACACCCATGCATACTAAAAGCTGAGGAAAAAGGAAAAAATTATATCACCCCTTGAAACTAAAAAGCTTCAGATACTGCTGCTGTGTTTGCTGGTATGAATTTTTGTGGCCATGTTTTATTTATTTGATTTTTTTTCTAGAGGCTTGGTTAATGTTGGTAACGTGAAAATACAAAGAAGGGACCTTGCCCATTCAAGACTTTTTGGGAAAACCTAGTATAACTTTTTTGAGTATGTTCAGGAAAAACAGAATCACCAGAAGGAATCTTCTTAGATAGCATTTTAAAGATTTTGAATTCATTCTTGTTCATCCAATCATGATTATTATATTGAGGATGTTCAGCATGTCTTAAAATGTTCCTGTTTTTCTGTTGCTACAGCACTGGGGAGCTAAAATAAAATTTTGTAGAGACTCTTAACCAAAACCACAGCTAGCTTTTATATTGTGTCTGAATAAATTGTGTGGTGATAAAATATGTTTAGGCTTTTTTTCTTTGCCCCCTCAACTTAAATCTTTATTCACACTTTAAAATGTGTTTGAATCATTTATTTACTGAGTTAATTTGCTACATAATTGTGCAGAGGATGGCTTTTTCAAAACACATTTTATCATACCTGAAGTCTAGGAAGAAACAAGAGGGTGAGTTGAGAATAATGAGCACTGACTCCTGTAGTGTCAGGGAAAAAGGTGATGAACTGGCAGGAAGCACTGCTTTTTGAGAAAAATAATTGGCAAATACTGGAAGTAAGTTTAATTATATTTCTTTCTGTTTTTTTTAAGAGATGAAATTGGATTAATACCCTGTCCTGAAGCCAGATATAACCGGAGCCCTATAGTCCTAGTAGAAAACAAGCTTGGTGTGGAGAGCTGGTGTGTCAAGTTTCTTTTGCCATATGTCCACAATAAACTTCTACTCTACAGACAAAGGAAACAATGGCTGAACAAAGACGGTAAGTTACCCAGTTGGAGAATAGTATCTTCTTAACACACATTTTTATTTACCTTTTTTGGACACTACACTGCTCCTTCTTGAAGGCAGTTTTACCTGTTTTGAAAGAACTGAGTGTAGCTGTCAGGCTTTATATTGTGCTCCACAGTGACCTGAACAAGTTAAATTGTTGCTTGGTTGAAAATGCAAATCCTTCCTCTCTTGCCACATTGGAAAGTTTAGAGGGAAGTGGCTTGTTCCCATGAGTGATTTAGGAAAGTGACATTTCTGTATACAGAAGGAATTACACCCTGAGACAGAAGGGCAGTCCTGGAGGTGTGTGAATTTGAAGTAAGAAAGAAGTGTAGTGTTTTTTGGACTTAGGGGTACCAGAAGTCATATGTCCAAACAAGTTGGTAATAGTAAAACTCTGTACCGTTTTTCTTTTTTTGTTGTTCTGTTTTTTTAATTTGTTTTACTTGTGTGAAAAATACTTTTGTATGTATTGTCTATTTTGAATGTGTGGTGTTTTTATTTCTAAAGATTATTATTTTTTAATTATAAACAAGTGTGATATGAGATATTTGACTCTTTACAAAGTAACTTATTCTGTTTAAAACAAGAATGAAAAAGGCTGACTGTAGTTTAGGAAACTAATTTTTCTGCTTATGGCTTTAGATCTCTTCTAAATGGCAGACACCTTAAAAATTTTTCGTCCTGCATGCTTCTCTCAGTTGGATTCAAATTTACTGGCACACTGCTCCTTTTTAGGCAGGTTCTTGTGCTTTCTTGTGGTGACACCATCTGTCTGGTGCATTCCTGTCTGTCCAGCAGGAATGGCAAGGGTGTTCTGACTGTTCAGAAAGTGTTACTACTTTCCTCACAAATGAAGCATCTCAGAATTTCTTCTCTCAAAACACAGGTCATAAAATTATGCATCAAAAAATACTGGAGCGTTGTGAAGTTTAGATAAGTGCCTCTGTATTGAATCTTGTTAGATTTGCTTCCTTTGAAGAGTAACTCCTTTCTCCTTTGTTTCTTTAATTATGAAAGCCGATGTCACATGTTTGAGAAGAGATGACCAACAGTATTTTCACGTCTTCTGAGTAACTCCTGTAAAACATGATCAGGACCTCACCTTGTTAGTAGCATGTTTGGAAGCAATGTACAGCTTACAGCATTTAGCATGCTGTACCCTTAAAAGAGTGTCACATTTGATAGGAAATTCTAGTGGAAACTGAACTGCAGTGGTGGAGGAAATGAAGGCAGAAGTCTTTCCCAGACAGACCTACATAACTGTTTTTAATGTAGGTTAAGTCAGCATACTAGATCAAGAGATGTTACCTTTTCTATACATTTGAAATATAATATCCTCAAGGATTTCCCTCTGAATTCTTTTTTGTAGGTAAGACTTCATAGTGAGAATTTGGCAAGGTAGTTATTTTCTTGTGAATGTAGTGAAAGTACGGATCTGTTGCTGCTGCAAACTCAATTGCGTATTCTATTGATATTTGTAATAAACAGTGATTGCAAATACAGTCTCCTGTTACCTCTTCTGTGTTGTTTGAATTACCATAAGCCATTTTAGATAGAACAAAGAAGAAGAACAGTGTCCTGATTAAGGTGTATGATTTTTTCTGATATTATTCTGGCAGATTCCTAGAGTGCAGCTTTATTATCAGTCCTTAATAACTTACTGAGAGATGTTTAATTTCATCATGGCTTCTTTTGAAAGTTTGAAGGGTTTTTGGAATCCAGGATCAAGAGTACTTCTTGCTATTGTTCTAGTTTAGAAGTCCCAGTTTCATAATATGTTTTTATACTTTCTCGAAATTGTTTTAATATATGCATGTATGTTATTTGTGTATGACAAGAAGACAGTTGTCTGAAATTGCTACACATCTTCTCTTTTTATGCAGAGTATCATTGTGCATGTTCCCAGTATATCCTTACTTCCCATAAACCTACAATTCCACTTCTAAAGCAGTGGAATTCTTTCTTTTTCTAAATTCTTCTAATTTCTTTTCTTCTAAAACAGAGGAATCTTTTTTTCTTCTGAAAAGTGCATTAGTGTGATACACGTACAAAAATAAAAATCTGGATACCGTCATATTTGAAAAGAAAACAAGCTAAAAATATACAGTCATTCTTACCCTCTTGCATCTGAGGAAACTTCTAATGTACAGAATTATACCTCTTTTGTGAGCATCTGTGATGTTGTATTTTGATTAAAATGTATCTAGCAAAAAGTGCTTTTAAAATTTTAAGTAAAAGACATGTTGGTTTTTGTTATTGACACAAAGAGTCAACTATCTGGCAACTACTACCTATGTGTGCCAGATCTGTCACATGACATTGCATGGAAAAACTCAGAGGTTACTGAAATTGTCTCATTTGACATCTCTGGCTCAGAATTCATATTTCGTGAAATCTACATCTGCTGTTTGTTACAGAAGACGTCAAAGTAAATTGGACTGAATGAAATGGTTATTGCTTGGAGATTTTCCCTTTTTCTGCTTCTTTCCTGTGATTATGTTCAGGATACAGTGATTTTTTATTTTTTTTTCAAACACTTCTGTAAAACGAACAAAATGGTAGACAAGCTAGTGCTTAAATTGTGCATGTCTTGGTGCTGTTTCAAACCTTTGGCAATACCAGAATAGTCACATTAATGGGAAAATAACGACTGTAGGACAAACAAACTATATTCCTCTATGTGGAGTTACGTAGTTTCTGAAAAAGGTTTCTAAAAAGAATTTCAAAGATTGATATAGGCTGTAATAAATTTCATTTAATATATCCTATCTGTCATAGACTATATAATGATGGTACCTAATAATTACTAAAACAATAAAATTCAACACTCAAAAGTTCAGATTTTCAATGTCTAAGTTCAGAAACTCTGTGTTGTCTATAATGATGTTCTTGTCACAGTACTCTGTTGTTTCTCTTCATTTCCTCTTACCCTGCATTGTGCAGTCCCATTTACCTTCCACTTCTATATCAAATACCTTTTCCTCCTATAGCAAATAAAAAAGGTCCTGAAGGCAGATCTCCTTTATTATTGCACAATCCTGGTGCCTTGATGCTTCTGTGATTGAGCAGAAGCATTGGACCCTTTAGATACAGCCTGCAGACTTGTTTGCACAGTGATAAGCAGCTGAAAATGAAATGCATGATAAGTGTCAGTCAACGTAGATTTGGTGGTCGAAACTCTTCACAATATGTTTTAAAAATTATACAAAGCCAGCAACTTGCTGGCACTTTAGTTTAAATATAAGAAAGCAAGACTAAGATGAATGTGGCTACCTTGTCTAGGGGAAAAGTGAATACTAAAATTTTGTATGGGATTTCTTCTTTTGTGTTTGTGTTGTTGTTTTTAATAAACACCAGTTGCGGAGAAGGTTGGTTGAACGGAGTAACAATGCAGTTACTTCAATAACGGAGAGCCATTTTTGTTTTTTAGTGTTGGTTTGTGTTTAGCAGCAAAGGTGGTAATTGCTGCATATTTTCCTTCAATAAACTCTCAATTGCCCTGTAGTAGGTATGTGAATTTGACATAAAGAAGATTTATGTTACCTTGGAAAAGTGATTATTAGCTGTTGGCCCATTGCATTTTGAAAGGCAGGAAGTTTTCCATATGTTTGTATTGTTTATGACACAAGGTAATAATAACAGAATAATTAGTGTTTAATTGTGCATATTGATCACATGTACAATTGATAGACTTTTTTAAAAGGTCAAATAACTGCTAATGTATTAAGAAGGTTAAATGGAAAGTGTAAATGAAACAACCCCAGCTCACAAATTTACTTTATATTTCTTCTTATAAATCTGCTTTTGATTTGCTGAGTGTTGCCAATGTGACTTTTTGAGTGTACAATTAAAACCATAGCTAGCAAAACGCTTATTAGGTGTTAAATTTTACATATGTGAGTAAACCTGAATATTTTATTGTGGACACCCAGCAATTTATCCATGTAAAATTAAATAGGTGTTAAATAGTTGTTAAATAGGGTGTTGGTTTAAGATTTCTATACCACTGAAATCATAGTTGGAAGAATACAATATGAACCTATTTGTTAAAATCTTATCCTAATGAAATGGTAAAGAAGCAGTTTGATCATAGTATAATAGTACTCATGTGAGAACATTTCATGAAAATAGATGTTATCAAGTATAAAAGACAATGTAATAGCTAGAAGCAGAAATAAAACAAGGAATAAACAAGCTACAGTGGTGTCCCTGAATAAGTCAAAGAAAAAGCTGTGTACATTTAGGCATCATATTAAGAAAAGTGTTTGCACATCTTTGATGTGCTTCATGCCCAGCAACAAACAGGTCTTTAAACAAACAAACAAAAAATTCATTAAAGGTAAAAAACAAAACAAAATGGGAAAAAAAAGAATCGTGAAAAAACAAATTCAGCTTAATTCTTTGAGGTAATTTTTAAAATATCACCATAACAGCTCAGTTCAAAATTATCACAGTGCACTAAAGAGGACTTTTTTTTCGCTTCAATGACATTATATATATATATATAACTTGTATATAATACATATAATATATAACTATGTATGTAACTTATAGGCAGGAGCATCATGAGAAGCACAAATTTGCTCTCTTAGGCATAAGTGAACAAGTAGGTATGCAGTTATAAAAAAAGATATTCCACTTTTTCACACAGTTAAATAACAACTGACCTTTCTGAGAAACATCTTGGTTAAAATATAAATTAAGTAATTTTCCTGTCCGTCTCTGAGAGCATATGATGTGTTTGAATCTCTCTATCTAGTTATTTATATCTCTATATAGATATATCTGTATTTCTATTCATATGTATGTATACCATCTATCTAGATAAACAATTAGCAGTCAGAAATTTCCAGTTGCAGACTTCTTAGATAAGATTAGATAACAATATAGAAGTCCATTATTTCAAATAGCCAAAAGGGAAGATATGGCTGATTTTGCTCCCTCTCGAATTAAGCTGTCATTTTTTCTGGAATGAGATATAGCAGTGTTTTGCAGAGGTGGGCATCCATAGATGCAGCAGCCATGGGAGGGGAGACGTTAAGGACGGATGGGGGCTACTAGAGGATTTCAGAGATACTACTGCTCTTTGTTAATTTTTGTTTTTTTTTTTCCTATACTCATTTTAGAGCTGATAGATATCACGTGTACACTGCTGCTACTGAACCCAGACTTCACCACGGCTTGGAACGTGAGGTAGGTTGCCCTGAGCAAATGACATCAGAAAGACCTGGGCCTAAACATGCAAGTCAGCCATAAGCTCTTCTTTAAGTGGTAATTAATGACACAGCAACAGCTTCTCAGCCAAGGAGTGCTGAAGGAATGTTGAACATCTCTTTTATCCTGTATGCCTCACAGATAATTTCATACTGGTTTTGGTTTTTGTTTGTTTCATGCAGACAAAGTTTACGCTGCTGCATGTGAATACAGGGATTAGGCCCATTTTTGGGGGGGGGATGGAAGCCCCGTTTGAACTGCCACTTCTCTTTTTGTCCATCAGCTGAGGCAGGCTTCAACTGAGTTGTCAACTTGAGATGGACATATCCTTTTTGCCAAATCACATAGCGCCCAACTGATGTCTGCTGTCTGATGTCATTGTTTCCATTTTACCATTCATTCAATATTATACCTGAGTCCTTTTGAGCTAACTGTTCCATTTACTACCATTGCCAGTGTAGCTCGTCAAAGCTGAATAGCCCTTAATAGATATTTACTGCAAGAGCAGGGGAGGAAGTTGTATTCATAGCATTGTGAAGCAGGTAATTTTTGTGTAAATCCTGCAGGTGGGGGAATATTATTCTGCATCCCAGCTAAGATATGACACAGTCTGAAAGGAATAGTTTAAGAGTGGTTAGAGAGCTGGCAGGAAGTTGTTAGTGTCCAAGAGGGCTCTTGTTTAAAACAAAACAAAACAAAACAAAATGCTTTTTGTAGTTAAACAAAAGTAGTAGTTTAATTTCAGTAGGAAAAAATGAACAAAAGGACCTAGAAAAGTGATGACTGTGGGTTGCTGTCAGCCCTATATATTACAAATTCAGATTTTTTTTTTAACTGATGATACAGTTCTGAAGGATTCTGCTGGGATCTGGAACTCTCTAGCGTCTTGGGTGTAAGAAAGGCAGGTCTAAGTGGTAGCAAAGGGCTTAGTGTCTTGAAAATGTATACCCCCAAGTAGCTTTCCAGTAACAAAATTGAATTATTAGCATGTATAAACACTAGAGCTACTAGAGTAATGTAATATTGTGGTACATAAAACTGAATTCAGGTTTTTCCTTTGACTTTTTTTTTTGATGCAAGTGCGTCCATCCTTAACAGTCTGTGTATTTTTTTTTCTGCCTGACAGCTGAAAGAGTTTGTTCGTACGTACATGAAAGGGGTAGTTTAAAATAGCAAATGGAATAACAATGTTGAGGAGCTTAGATGAAGATCATCTCTTTTATGGCCTTTATGGTTTACCGCAGTGTGCAAAAAATTTGAGAGGATGTCTGTGCTCCCCTGATTTTTGGCGAGGTGACCTGGTTGGTGGTTTGTCTTTGAAGCACTGTGTCACATTCAGAGAGAAGCTGATGTCATACCAGCCATTCAGTAGCTGAGGAATTTGCCTCTGAGTGCTCTAGATGAGGTTCTGATGTGCTGGATGTAAACCTGTCTTGGTTTAGGCTGCTGCTGGGCATTGGCCCTTTCGAAGGGTAGGCACTCAATGGCACAACCCAAGCCAAAGCACAACACTTCAGCCTCCCTGCTATGCTGTGTAATTCTTATTTCAGCATACTACAGTTGAAGGCAGACAGATATGGGTGATACATGCAGTCACAGAGTAGAAGAACAAGCTATGTTCTGCACAGATACCAGAGATAAATTTGTACTGTGGATTATTATAAGCTGGGAACTAATTGTGTGGGACTTGCACTCTGCTTGCAGAACATGATGGATCAGCCGTGGGATGATTGTTTTCATCTTGCAGAGGATGTTTTTTTTGTGCCAGATTCATCGTGTGCTCTTGACACACAAATTCCCTGTTTTATTTGGAGAGGAAAAAAAGCATCATAGATTCTGAGAAGAATAAGAGTTATTTACTGAATAGCAGCCCTTTCTGCAGAGTACTTTGTGTACAATCTAATAACTTTATCATTTTAGGATGAGATAATCCATGTTTCCTACGTTGTGTTCTCTACTGAGAGCTTCAGAGGTAGTGATTGACCCAACAGCATTGAATGTGGAGAGAATGTGGTTGTTGAGAGTAGGAAAAGGAAATCTCTTCCTTGGAGAGGAGACAGGACTTGGCAGAGCAAGAAGAGAAGTGGTGATGTGGAAGGCTAATGAGTATTTGAGCTCAAATGACCATCATAGAAAGTTGTATGTCATTAGTGAAGGACAGGAGAACATGAAACTTTAAATATGCTATCTGCTAGGAACAGGTAATATAATATGTCTGTCTTGGCTTTGGAGCTATTCTAAACAGCGTAATGTGCCTGCACAAGTTAGTCTTTTATTTACTTATTTTCATTAGAAGAAGCTTGGAAGCTGCAGAAAGGCAGAGCCTATAAGCTAAGCAGGGAGAACTGATCAAGAGCCAGTTGTGTGGTGTAGGAAGACATGATAAAGAATAGGAGATGTGTCATTTCTTAGAACTCAGAGGGAAGTTCCTGTCATACAGAATCAGCAACAATGCATTTGCAGTTACTAATCGTAACTTATTTTATGTTTTTAGAAGTTGAAAAATCTTTCAAGCTACTATGACCAAAATCTTTATGTAAGGTATTGCGAAGGAAATTGTCATAGGCATCAATGTTGTTGATATCGTTGCTTACATGTATGATTGATCAAATGTCAAAAGGCATCAGATAAGAAGAAGCTCTGAAAGTTCAAATACTTTCCCATGAGACATCAGTGACTTCAAAGATGTCATTAAAACACGAGGCAAGTGAAGAGCATTTCAGATTATCTCTTAAGGGAGCTAGAATTCTTAAGGTTGAAGAACTAGCAGTGGTTCGTGTGGCAAAAAGTGAGCTGGAAGTTGTATATCCTAAATTTGATATTTGCTAAAAGAGACTGAAAGAGGTTTATTTGGAGTTTATAATACCTTAGTCATACCTATGGTTGAAGTCCCTTACTTATGAATAAGGGTATCTCTTGAATGTAAATCTGTGAAGCTGAAAACTGTTCTCCTACCACAGCAGAAAAATTAAATCTTGCCTGTGATGTTTCTCAACTTTGCAAAACTTAGAAGAAATTTAAGAGTAAATATGTTTGAGCCTATTTATTTACAGTTAATACTTTAGGATAGAAAGGGCAGTATCCCCATGAGGAGTCTGTATCTTGGGAAGTTGCTGTCCTGGTAATCCATATCTAATCAAAACCTGTACATGTTGCCTTTTTTTTTTTTTTTAATGCTGGACTGATCTAGACTGCTCTTTCTCTGTCCATATACGTTTTTTTTTACCAAAATTTCACCTTTTGCATAGCAATGGTAGACCAGTTCTTCCACCTGCCAGAATGTTGCCATTCTATGTTCTGTTTCACACCACAGAGATGTTTTACTTGGTATGTAGGAGTTGTTTTCATAGTGTATTTCTTTCCCATCCCAGCACTTCTTTTTTTTATTATTTTCCTATGCCCTTCACCGACTAGCACTCCTCTTGTTTAACCTGGTGCCATGCATATGATTGTGGTAAACAACATCATTTAAAAACAAACAAATGAACAAAAAGCCAGGATTGCTACAGCTTTATGCATGCTGAGGTTCTGGAAGAGGCATGTTTCCTGAAATCAAATGGTAATTTTGGATTTTACCATATCTTAACTTCAAAGCAGCTATCTAATAGGTAGATTGGAGAATAGGAGATGGAGGCTAATGTTCTTGGAATAGCCAGTGACAGGGTGATGTCTACAAACATGCTTGAGAGGGGCAGGAAGAGTTGTAAATCCGGAAAGGCAAGCAGGATGTGGAGCAGGGAATTCTGTGCAAAGAAAGCAAAAAAGGTAAAATACAGACTTTCACTCTGCTATGTCTGTATAGGGGGTGCTCTGGGAAGGCTTTCGTTAGCTGAACAGTAAGTTTTGTTAGGGCAATTTTTTTAATTTTTTTTTTTAACCAGAACGAGAGCAACATATGA
>CM021729.1:33835094-33856918 GCA_011074415.1 Stictonetta naevosa
TCTACCTTTCTGGTAAGTTTGAAAAATATTTTACACACACAGAATATTTCTCCCTTCCTTCTAAATTTAGGAATCAGTGCTACTGTATCTTGAGACATATTTAAAAATTGTGTGTGAAAATAAGATGGGGGGAAGCTGTATGGAAGCTAAACTGTATTTTCAGATATACAGAATAATCCAAAGGTCTAATTTCAAGGAAGATATTTCGTCATATATGTAACTCTATCGGCAGTCCTTGAATTAAAGAAAAAAGAAGCAACTTACGTTATTAAGACTCTTTCAGAGTGCGCAGATGAAAGCAACATTACTGTTAATAGGCATTACATGTAGCCCAAACTCCTTGGCTTTCTGATTAGTAACAGAAAATGTGGTAGAGGCCACACTCAAAAATACAGTTGATTCAGTGATTTTTGTTGGTGGTTGTTGTTAGAATTGAGAACCAACAGATTGAATGTATTAAGATAAAGTTCTTTGATTTGGATTTATTTTGTTGGGCCTAGCTGAATAGTTGTGCCTGTATACAGCCAAGTCAGTCCACCAAAGCCTTTTAATTTTACAGTGAACTTGTACTTTAATGCAAACAAAATGCCATGCTGTTTGTTATTGGGATTTGTGTTTTGTTTTCAGGTTACATCTTTTATTCATACAAATTTATTTTTATCTTTTGTAGGAAAGAATTAATACTATCTGGCACTTTAAATCCACTTAAAGATTTGCATCTTGGAAAACTGGCGTTAACCAAGTTTCCAAAGAGTCCAGAAACATGGATTCATAGGTTTGTTTCCCTTACCTTCTGTTGCTTCCCCAAACTTAAACATTCTTCCTAGGTGTTTTTTGTTCTGTTTTGTTCTTCTGTGATTGGGTTAAGCAGAGTGCTGTGTGGAAGAAGGCACCTAGAAATACTGCAGATTCTTTGAGCCAGTCACTGTAAAATTCAGTTCTTTAGCTTTTGAAGATGCTTCCCTGTTTCTACACATACAACTACAATCATATGCAATATGATATACACAAAATATACAATCATATGCCAATATATGGCATATTTTTTAATGAGCTTTGGAGATGGGATCATTTTTCTAAAGGGTTTATCATGTCTTGCAGCACCTAAAATTCTTTTTCTTAGAATTTTGTTTCCATCAATAGCAACTATTTGAGCATTGTGGGTTACTGTCCCCTAGCCCCAAAACCTGTAACTCTATTGTTTGTCTACAGACACTTTGAAGAATCTATAAAAGCTAATCTCTGTAACTAAAGTTGGCTTCTTTTCCATTTCTTTGGTAGTCTTTTTGGTTTGGTGAATATGTTTTTATCATTTCTAATTCACACAATGCCAATAAATCACTAGTGCTAAGTATTAAAATACCAGACCACAGTTTTGAAAAATGTAACTCTGGAATTACTGAAAGACAGCTAACCATTTTAGTCATGACTGAGTGTATGTAAAATTCCTGTAGCACAGCTGAGTGAAGTATAGACACATTGCTCAATTTTGTGGTAAAATTTCTTGTTATGTGGTTTTGCTTGTTTGTTTTTTTTTTACATTTTTATTCACCCTTTTGCAGAAATTTTCAAGAGATTTGAATGGAAAACATTAGAAAGCAGTTCATTATGTTTGCATTTCACATGCCCAGTATTGAGACAACCATGAAGTTAATATCCTATGAGGGGATTCATATTCTATCAAAAACATATACAAGTTTCAGTCTTAAAGATAACATGGATTTTGGGATGAGGGAGTTGTTGGTAAACTCTTCTTTTTGAGTGGATGTGCTCAAAATTCTTGAAGTTTACATAGAATGTAATACATGGAATATTACTAGGTGTTACTTTATAGGGTATTATTACCTCACTTAGTTTCTGTTAATTTCTGTCTTAGTGGTATTGATTTAGCAACTGCATTAATGAGTTTCTGCAGTGTTGATTTTTAATTTTGTTACCCTTCAATGGTTTTCAGCATCTTCATTCTAACTACTCATGCTGCTTGATTGCTTTGTTTGAAGCAAAAGGACTGCATAGAAATAATGGAAGAACACCCTAGAGTTTGTCATGGTTTAGCCTTTCCTATGTGGCAGTGGAAAACTAATTTTAGCATGTAATTAGCGCTGAGCTTGGTGCCATGCATATCATTATGAGGACCAACATACTTTTATGAAACTAGTCAGAAGTTTGACCACAAGCTAAGTTGTAAGGTTCTTAGTATTTATTTACATCTTAGAAATAATGAAAATGTCTATCTCTAACTTTAATGCAATCTTAAATTAGGAATATTTTTGTTAGTGTTATAATTTGTTGTTCTTTCTTGTGTTTGCTCAGAATAAAAAAGTAGTTTCGAGAATGATTGAGATTTTCTCATTTCTTGCGTATCTGGTGACTGAAGTTAAAAAATAGTAGATGGTAATATTTAGATTACAATTGTCCGTATTGTCTTCCAGTAGTTTAAATCTTACTTAAAATAACTAAGAAAAAGGCACAGTTTAAATAAATATCAATGAATAAGAATGTTATAAACATTCTTCAAATGAGACAAAAATCAAATGGATTACTCTTTTTTTTCTGAGTATTAGCTTTTTTACAGCTGCTATTTTATGTATGATGGAACCACAAAGGAGAATTCTCAATTAATTTTTTAGCTGACACTGTCATGAAGTAATTAATAATTGTGTTTGTGACTGATGTGAGTCAGTACAAAATGACTGATGTGAGTCAGTACAGAAAAAATCCACTGCACAAACTGAAAGTTGTCCAGCTTTCCAGGCCATTCATTCCATGTGATCTCATTGTCATTCTTTTGACGCCTGCTGCTGCATGGATACCTGCCATAATTTTCACTTCTCTGTAGAGACTGCAGATGTATGTTTTCTGTAGCATTGAGGACACCTCTCAAAATACAGTCCTCATCTAAAAATACTGCTAAAGCCAGTCCAAAATAAAATTGAAAAGCCGTGTAGGAATCTGTATGTGTCTTAGTGACTTCAGATCAAATATGTATTAGTCAATAGTAAAGACATTTGTTTCAGTCAAGCCTGTAGCCACTGAAACATTCAGTCTTTTGCATTTTCTTTCTGCTGATGATGTACAGAAACTAATTTTGCTTGCAATATGCAGTACTGAGAAGTGTAAAAAATGCACATGAGGCACAGTTAATATCTTTACTGAGTCACATTTTTTGCCTAATTTTTTAAATTTTATTTCAGTGCTATAAAAGCCTCTGAAAGGAACTCGTGAGAAATCATATGCAGACCTTGAATTGTTTTCCTTATTTGCTGTTCCTTTTTGTTTTCTTCCGGTATGCTGTAAGTAGCCATGGCTACTTGGAGTAAGCAAAGAAACAAATACAGCTAAAGTTAAATTGTATTGGAGTGTGATCATAAAGTCATAGTTGTCAGTATGGGAGCAGTTCAGATGGTTGTGTTTGCTACGTTTTCTTATTCAGCCTCTAATTACAGCATAGTTCAGATAATGGGAATCTCAGAAAAGCTTGACTGATTTATATAAATGCAAGAAAATGTTTTTCTCTAAAAATTGGTCTCTCATCATTAACACTGTACATCGTTTAACCAGACGATGGGTGCTGCAACATCTAATTCAGGAAAACTCCTTGCCCACTCTTGTGAATAAAGGAAACCTGGGAGCAGCACCTGTGGAGAGAATTCATCGACTAGTGCAGGAGGAAATGAATGTCTGCTCTGAAGCTGCTGGGAGATACCCAAGTAACTACAATGCCTGGTCCCATCGCATCTGGGTTTTACAGCATGTGGGAAAGCTGACTGTCAAGGTATAATGCAATAGTGAATAAAGTCTTAAATTTCCTTGTTTAAAAAAAAAAAATACTGTTTTGCCAAGCAGATCCTCTGACATGGGTGGATAGTGTCATATTAAGTAGTATAGACAGCTAAGCATGTTCTTAAAAAACAGGAAAAACATTGCAATACATACTGGTTTGCATTTTTCCTGTCAGCATAGTCAAGTTATGCTCTGCAGAAAGAACAGATTTTTCCTGCCCATGTACAACATTCTGTTCATCCGTTGGTATTTAGTGTTGGTGAACAGGTAGAGGATAGGTAGGACTATGTGAGCTAAAACAAAGGAACGAAAAAATGTTTCCTAACACTAATCTTGACTTTCCTAGTAGAATAAAAAGATAGCACATGATGGATATTATTTTGATAGTGTAACATGATGTCTTATTTTCCTACACTTACTCTGCTTCTCTGTCAGGTCAGAATATTGATGTATTGAGTTAAGACAGCAGGAATTACAGAGAACACATAGTAGTTCCGATAGCTAGTTTCTTCAACTCTAACAGCATCTTCTGGCAGCTATGCTTTTGGCATCTTATCAGGCCATTCCAGCTCCAGCAGTCTTATGTGGTGGTGAATATTTGATAGCACATGGTAGTATTTAAAACTTTGAGACCTGTGGAAAATTGAATTAATTCAGTGTGACACGATCTAAAATTATATGGGTGGTTTTGTAATATTGTGGTTCCTAAACTGATAGGTGAATTGACTGAATTGTAGGCAGATATAGTGACACATTGTTTGCATTTCTAACAGCACTCACAGTATTTTGCTGTAAATCTGTAGCAGAAGTAAGGGAGGAATTTAGAGAAGGAGGTTGAGCCTGTAGAGTTCTTACTGTTAGGTCTTATGGGCCAGCTACTGCTAGCAGTGGATGTTGTTTTGCTCGTTTCCTGTTAATTGTCACCTGAGAAAATTTAAAAGTAGCTGTGTCAGATCAGTAGTAGATAGCAAGTGTGTTCCAGGCTCCTTGAGGGAGACAACACAGAATTTATTCATCCACCAAATAAGATGTGAAAAGATAGGTATGGAAAAATCAGTGATACAGGATTGGGATAGCCTGGAAGTTAGAAAATAAGGTTAAAGAAATAATAGGAAATAGCGACTTTCACGTAAATCTTTGATAGCTTTTTTAAAAGCCTTGGGGAGAAGGAGGCAAAAACTTGTAGCACTATTAATTAAGACTCAGTAATTTTATGCTTTAGTTGACTGTAGTTCAAACCTTAAATGTTTTTGGCACCTGCTTTTCCCTAATAATTAAAATAAACACAGATAGTTGCATCTTGCTAGAGTTCTTCTCAGAGTTGGAATTTTTGTGGTGGTTTTATTCATTGGCAGTTGTCAATGTTTTGTGTGACAAGTCACAAGTGTGCCACTGGAGGAAAATGCTTAAATCTGTTAGATCACTCCCAACTCTATTTGCTTTGGCAGCCATCCCAGTTTCCCTATTGGTCTTCTCTTTAGCCTTGTTACTAAGGAAGTGGTAGTTTTCTCTGGTTTTGTCCAACTGGCTTTCATAGACTTTGGCAAAATTTTACCTGGGCTGCTGATCATCTAAGTGGGTTTAACCCATTGGGAAAATCTCCATATTGAATCTAGATATTTTTCATGGCAACACTGATGTGCTCTTCAGAGACAACACTCTTTAGATGGCCTAGCATTAGATGTTTCAGATGCAAGAAAATTAGGAAAGTGTGGAACAAGAAAGATACAAAGAATCTTGAGACAAAATTTGTATCTATGTAGATTTAAAAGGTAGAGTCAGAAAGTGATTATTTGCAAGATGTGTCATGAGAGGGGGAAAAAGAAGGAACAGGGTAAAAGCGGATGTTACAGAATTTTACAATATAAATGTGTTTTTTTCTTGCTTGAGGTCTCATTTTGTATGTTCAGCCAGTTGTGTGCTTAAGAATGATAAATTTCATTGAGATTTGAGTCTGAAACTGTGCTGAAAAAACAGCAGATAAAACAGATATTGTGGTTCTTCAGCCATCTAGTTCTTGCAAGATTGCCTCAAGTTAGAGGTCACTGTTTCATTTAGTGCCATATTTCTGCTATGATGAAAACTTTGCCAGTAGTATTAGGTTGTTCTTAATACAGTGTACAAGAAAATAGATTCCCAAAAATATAACGTATATGTTGTATTATCACTGAAATAATACTTTGCAAAACCAGTGTATCGTTTATGAATTTATGTTGGCTAACTTTGGAGGTCTTGGGGGCTGGCGGCTGTTTGGTGTTTTTTTTTTTCTATTTTACCTTTGGTTTTGTAAACCTAATGATTCTGCTGACTGAAACTCAGTTCAAGCTCGGGAAAAAATATTTGAGTGGCTCGAGAGGAAAGTTTGAAACTCTAAGATTTTCTCACAAAATATGGATGTTTCTTTATGCTTGCACTAGACATTAAAAAACACAGTTTTGTTTGAATATGGAAATCTCAGTTTGTTTTTCTTGCAGAACTTGAAACATAGTAGCAAGTTTACAGTGTATTTGAATAGTCTTCATTAATATTCATTACAGATCTTTCAGGAACAGATTGTTCCAAGCCCATCTTATCTTTCTGGTATTGGAATGCATAACTCAGAAAAGGAGGAGAAAGTTTGACTTCAGTTTTTTCCCTTGACAGTGCAATTAGCTAATGGGGAAAAACATTAACTCCAAGCACCTTGTAATAGATCAGTGTGAAATTAGTTGGAGAACAAGTGTAAGAGAGTAGTATCGGCATAGTCTGTTAAAATTCAAACCCATCATGGTGCATTAGTATGCAAGGACAAAAATAGGATATTATTCAGGAACTGTGGACAAATTTTAATTTTCTTTAGACAGAAATAATCAACTTCGTAATTAGAGGGTGGAGAGTAAATATATATAAATATATATATATAATACATATATAAAAATATATAGTATGAAATAAAAAGGGAAAGGAAGGGAAAGGAAAATACACAAAATATTTTTTTCCTGTAGTCATCCCCAGTAAGGCCTTGGCTTTTCCTTAGATGACTGGAACTCCAAAAATGCCTCTCTTTTATGTGAGAGGACATTGGCATATTTATGTGGCTGTTGTTAGGAAGTTTCTTCCCCAGACACAGTCCCTTTTCATCCCCAGTGTACCAGACCAAGGAGGAAGTTTTGAGCTGCATTTTATGGTTGGTAAGCACATTAAAAAAGAAAGAAGAGGGTCAGGGAGGGTGCAAGAGGGAGTGCAAACCCAGAGGTTGAGGCAAAGGTCAGCATGTGCATCCTGTTCTGGAGCAGGGTGCCAATTCCATTGTACTCGGCTTACTCTATAAGATAAAAGAGGTTTTCAAGAATGGAGGCGGAGGTGTTTTCATGTTGTTTCCAAAGAGTGGCAAAGGACTTGCTCTGTTTGGTGTTGAAATGGAGAAAATTGAGTTGTTAAGAAAAATTCCCAGCTAGAATTCATCTGGGAGGAAAAAAAAAAAAACAACAAAAACACCTCCAGTTGTTTGAAGCATCTTCCACTGTTACCCCGGATTTTTTGGAAGAGACACTCTTAGTGTTGTAGATCTCAAGAGGTTTAATAGCACTCTTCAATCTTGCTTTTCTGAGCAAGATTTTCTGTTTCAGGTAAGGAATGATGGTAGGAATCATTCTGTTTACCCTGCTTTATTTGAGTAATTAGAATATCCAATTCTAATGTTCCCTGGTATCTTTGTAGCCCATGAACATGTCAGTTAAATTAATCGGATTAACCTGAGATATAAGCTGTTCATAATGTGCCTAGTATCAGTTGCAACTGAATACAGGCTGGTCTGATTTTTCTGATTTCACTATTAAACCTTATGTAGTTTTTAATAGGATATTACATTTTTAATGTTCAGAAATTTAAATAAGTTAACTTCAATTCAGCTGAACACAGAAATTAATCAAGTTTAAAGTGTAGAACTGGGAATGGGGACTGTCAGCCCCCTTGTTGGTGATTGCCCAGCCCTCTAATTAGTCAAGATCTCTTTGCAAGGCCTGTCCACCCTGGAGGGAGTCAACACCTCCTCCTAGTTCTGTATCACCTGCAAACTTTGATGGTATGTATTTGAGTCCTATATGCTAGTCATTTATGAAAACACTGAAGAGAACTGGCCCCAGAACGGAGCCCTGGGGAACCCTACTAGCGCCTGTCTGCCAGCCTGATGTAGCCCCATGCGCTACATCCCTTTCAGCCCAACCCATGTTCACCCATCTTATTACATTCTTGTCTCATTGTATGCTAGACGTTTAGTCCCAAAGCCTATTGTGAGAAACATGACTGAAATCTTTGCTGAAATCCAAAATACTACGTTTCCTGACTTCCCTTGGTCAACTAGGTGGGTAACCTTGTCATAAAAGGAAATTACGTTAATTAAACAGGACTTTAGCCTCATAAGCCTGTGTTGGATTCACTGCACTACAATGACTGCATTGTGTTTGAGTGTTTTTCAGTAACTCCCGGAATAATCTCCATCGTTTTACCAGGCACTGAACTGAGATTGACAGGCTGGTAATTACCAGGGTCTTCTTCCTTGCCTTTCTCAGTGGACTTTCAGGGGACTGGGACCTCTCCAGATTCCCAAGACTATTAAAAATAATCGACAGAGATCTCACGATGACATCTGCCATCTCTCTGAGTACTCTGGGATGATTCCCTTTAGGTCCCATAGAGCTATATGCATCCATGTGGAGCAGCAAATCCTACACAAGATGGGGTTGGCTGGAAGTTTATCATTAACACAGTTGTGATCCTCCAAATAGGGACTCTGGGTATCTCAGGGCCCATCACTGGTGTTGAAGACAGAGGTGAAGAAGGCATTAAATGTCTCTGCTTTGCTTATGTCTCTATTTGTGAGGTAATGGACCTCATCAAGTAATGGACCTTATAAACGCTATTATTTAAAAGTGCATTTCTATTTGCTGATTTGTAAGGTGCTGCTGGTCTGTCTTTTCCAGACCTACCTCAGGTAGAAGGCGCTATTAGCATTGTTTGTATTTGCTCTTTTGTCTTTTAGAATAGGTGCACCATAAAAGAGGTGTATTGCTAGCTTTGTGCATATCTTTTGTTTTCTTTCTGAGAGGCTGTGCCTCTTGTGCTGCATGAGGAAAAAGACAGACGTGTGCCTATGCAACTTGCTTTGCATCAGTCAGCCCTTTCAAATGGTGGAGGTAGCTTAGAAAGAGGGTTTAAGGCTAGATAAACCAGTAAGGTAATATACAGTTCTTCAGAAGTAAATGAAAAAGGTACAGCTTTTAGTTCTTTGAGAGTTTAAAGTCCAGAGAGGACAATGCAAGGCAAGTATATAACCATTTCTTCTAATAAGAGAAAATAAAGTCAAAGAAGCTGTGTCTAGTAGTCAAACTCACCTACCTAGAAATGAAAAAAAGTCCACAAATTAAAATTCTTAGGTGTCAGCTATGTTATAAGAACAATTGCAATCAATAATTTAAGTTATTTTGAAAGCCTTTCTGTGACTTCACCAATTAGCTATTTTAAGTCAAGCATCTTAATTATAGACAAGTAGTCTTCTATTCCATAAGCTCTAAGATTTAGAACATGTTAGTGGTCAGCGTTCTCTTTTGAAAAATTGAAGTGTAAATTACTTCGAATCTTTTTTCCTTTCTTAATCTCAAATACCCATCATAGCTTGATGTACCCCATCTACCTAGTATTTATTCATAGCCATTTTGAGGTTTTAAGAACTAGTTATTTCTTGTCATAAGTGGGTTTTTTTTGGTTTGTTTGTGTTTTCTTTGTTTGTTTGTTTTGTTTTGTTTTTCTTCTTTTTTTAATGTTGTTGTTTGTTTCTTTGTTTTCCTGATCCTGTGGGTTGCTGTGACACCTACCTTTTTAGAGTTTGGAATAAGTATAGTTTCTTTAGGGGAATACCTGTCAGCACACAATGGAAAAGGTTCTGTGGTTATTTCATTTTTCTGTGTTTGTTCTTAAATTAAACACATTTTTCTGTGTTTGTTCTTAAACCACACTGACAATAATCTAAACACCAGAAGAAAGGGTTGCCCTCTACACAGAAGCAGTGGTGGTAAATTCCTCTTTTATACTGGCTGATGACTATTGCTGCTTTTTGTTTCAGATTCTCCTTGATGAACTTACTTCCACTAAATATTGGGTATCCATGCATGTCTCAGACCACAGCGGATTTCATTATCGCCAGTTCTTACTCAAATCCTTGATAAGCAGAACTGTGAATGATGATAATACACTGGTACAAAATCAAATGGTAAATGAGCAAAACACTAGTCTTCAAAAGGAGGAAGAAGGTGAAGGGGCAGAAGCTGCCTGTGCGGAGGAGCAGAGCGTGGATATCCCCCACTATTTAGAGGAGGAGTTGGATCTCTGCACTGATCTGATTGACGCTTACCCAGGGCATGAAACTTTGTGGTGTCATAGGTAAGAGGACTTTGTCCAAAGAGTGTCTTTCTGATTGTTGGATTGTTCTTTGCCTGATATTTCCAGACTAGTAGTTTTTCTGATTTTAAGAGGTACCACTCAATAGAAGATTTCTAAGCTACCATGTCTTGAACCTTTGGAAAACATTGAGGAGAATAATCAAAGCTCTTGAATGGAAAATTTGATTGGGTTAAGTTTCTTGTTGGCATAATCTCTGTTTGTCTGTATAGTTTGTGCAAGAGATGCAAGATGCTATTAATTGGTCTTATCACACACAAAATGTATAAAGGGCAAAAGATGCAGCAAAAGGTAGGCTGAAGGATCAACTGCAGAAAACTTGTGTGTATACGCCTAACAAAGTAACAGCAGGATTGCCAAAGTGACACTAAGACTTTTTTTTATATGCTAAGCAAAATGAATGAATATATATCATTTTAGTTTTTATCTGCGCTGTGTTATCTAGCAGGCCTGGCTCACTTGGAAAGCACAGTGGCAAAACTGCACAGGGTGTATGTGTGCTGTTACAGTAATGAGAGTTAAAGATATATATGCTGTATGAGTTGATCTGGTACCCTTCCTAAGTACAAAACCCCTTATTAAAATCCAAGATCAGTTGTTTACAGGATTGTATTCCTACTGTTTAGTAATCACAGAAGATCATATGTGGGGTTTGAAGGAGACCAGCTGTTACATATATGCAATTATATGCATGCAGCAGTTGCTTTCCATAGTTAAATTTCTGCTGGTTTCAAGTCTTGTCTAGGCTGAACAGAGAGGCTGTGCTGGGGACTTGCAGTTGCTAGAAATGGAATTTTCTACAGTTTGATAAAGAGTTAGGCTCTGTAACAGTGAGATCAGACAAGGTATGAGGATCCGTACATGATGCATGATGTCTGTGAAGTTCCTAGATTAAAATCATTCTGGAGATACAGAAACTGTCTTTTTGTTCAGCTTTGGCACAGCTACAACACAGGCATGTGTCCCTTTCCATTGCCTGTGCTCTTTATCTTCACTCCTGCACGAAGTTACTTAATGCGCCATGCCTCAGGTGTGCTTGTTTTGTACAGTCTGACTGTGACAGCAGATTTTGTGCAGTGACACCTATTTGCAAGGGAAAGAGGTGAACTTTACATGTCCTTTGACGGTGCATGAGAAATGACTTGCTGGATAGTAATGCAAATGTTATTACAGAGATAGGCATAGAAAAGTACAACGGTTCCTTTGCAGTCATTCCACTTGAGGTTATCACACACTTTCTGCTTTCAGTAAGCAGCTTTCCTGGAGAAATGTGGTGAGGTGGCAATTAAAGCGGTTCAAGAGCAAGAGCATATTGTTCTCAGTATATGACTTTTTTTTTTTTCTTTTTCTTTCTTTCTTTTCCTCTGAAGAAGGCGTGTGTTCTACCTTCAGCACCACCTAGGCAACAGACTTCTGAGTGCGGTTGTGTCATCTGTGGACAGCAGTGATGAAGTTTTTAATAATTCACATCCCTGTCCTGTGACACATCACATGGCACAAGCTATGGATGTCGACGGTTTGAGTGAATCCAGCAGCAAACAAGGTTATACTCAAGAAACAAAACGGCTGAAGCGTGCTCCTTTGCAGGACTCTTTTGGCCCAGAAACGGAATACCGGTTCATTGATAAAGTTTTATCGACTTGCAGAGATGCGGACCAAGCCAGGTTTGCTACTGCTTATAGAAAATGGCTAATTACTTTTTTAGGTCAGTGAAGGAAGTGTTTAAAGCCTTCAGGGTTGTTCTTTTAGTGCAATATTCTCTTTTCAAACACAAACGCATGTCTTCATTGCAAGTGTTAGCTAACCATGTGTTTCTCACTCTTTTAATGGTCAGTCCTAAAATTGATACTCAAAGTAGAAGTTTGTCACTTTATTTATTAAAGAACTGGCATACCTTTTTACTAAGCAGGTACAGTTTGTCGTTCTTTAACCTTTTAAGAAGTCACTCTTTTTCTACCTGTGTGCCAGCTTCCTACCATGCCGTTGTTTTATTTTTTAACTTCTGGATTAAGGTGGACTCTGAATCATGTGGATTTTAAGGAAAAAAAAAAAAAAAAAAAAAAGTCTGCTTTTGAAACAGAGTGTCTAGAAAAAGAGTAAGGGGATATGTCAGTACCAGCTTAACCTGTTTCCAGGTTTTTCCTCTTTCCTATACTGGATTGTGCTAAAGCTGTATTGGATTCAGACTGTATTCAGCGAGTGCTATTACTTTTGTATTAGCTACCTTTGGCAGAAAAACAGACTGCAGTGTTTCTTCCTTGAGGAAGTAACGGTGTTGGAGTCATACCTTTTATTACTGTAACTTTTTTTCCCCTATTAGTTGTCACGCGTTTGATAAGAAAGTATATGAAATTGAAATTCTGAAAAGCAGGTGCATGAAAATGAACTACTTTCTGTCACAAGCACACACACACAGTCAGAGCTATATTTGGAAATATTTTTCATAGAACAAACTTTTTAACCTTCCTTTCCTACTTTGTATTTATTTATTTATTTTACCTCAACAATCCAGAATTAATGACACTTGATATGCATTTCTGAATGTATTATGTACACTACAGAATATCAGCCTGCTAAGTCACAAATTGGTAACTTGTACTTAACCAACACCATGCAAATCCAAAAGATGGTGGACTAAGAAGTAATTCTGCTGACTGGTTGTTGAGACTATACAATTCAAAAAAAGACAGCAGGAGGGAGCTGTCTCTTCACTTTTGTTCTTCTGCAGGGCTTCTGTGGTTTGTTTGTTTTGTTTCTGATTTTTTGTTTTGTTGTTGTTTTGTTTTTTTTTTTTCCTTTGGAACCCTCTTTCATTGCACTTCTCCAACCATAGGACCTCTGTTTACATAACTATAAATTTTAAGGGGATTTGATACACATTTCTGTTCTGGTGGAATTAAACATGAATGGTTTATTTTGTCGTTACTTTAGGAGTTGTCTATATAAGGGATTTTTAAGGGGAGAAATATTGTACAACTGTAAAGGTTTGTACAATGGCAACATTGCCTCTGTTCCAAACAGAGAATATTCACTGAGGGGATTAGATTTTCAAGCTAGAGTCTTCGCCAAAATTGCTGTATATTTCTCCTGCCCAAAGTGCCTCCTGACTACAATAAGTTTCAAGCTGCTGTTTCTGTTGGGCAGAGAGAGAGAGCAAGAATGAGGGACTGAAAGACAAGTAGCCTGCTCAAAAAAGTTAATCACCTGAAAAGAAAAGAGGCACTTGAGATGTGGAATTCGAACAGGCCTAAATAATTTGGTGGATAGAGGTTACTCATGCATTTCAGAATGAAAATTGACCTCCTCTGGTCTTAAAGAGGATGTTCATAATCCATTTCAGCCACAAAGTAGCAAACAGAGACATTTCTAAGTATGTGCTCTTCTGTTTGTAGTACCTAGATACATCTGATTTAGGCTCGAGGATCTGCATGGCAAAGGTTTGTCTCTGTGAGCATCTACACCTTCCTCTGTAAAGGTAGGGAGATATTACATGGCTGTTTGTTTTGAGATGATCTGAGATGCCACCTTGGTTGATGGTTTTAGTTGCAGAATAATGTAGCTGATGTGTGAAAGAGGCGTGGGAATGGTTTGAGAGGATTATTAGGTCATAAGATGTTTTCCGTGTGACCACTGAAAAATGGGTACATTCAGGTACAAACGAGTCAACCCAACTCTAGCAAGAAGTTCCTCCCAACCCAGAAGATACGATGTGTTTTGCATATGAAAGATACACTAAGGCATGTGCAGTAGCCTAGGTCAGCTTGATTACAGATAGCCCATTAATGACTGGTATGAACTTGGAAAGTGTGACATCAGCTGGCAGTCTATTAAGGACAGTATTCATGGTCCTTGGTTAGGTGGACAGTAACTTAGTTGCATTTTCTTTGTTTACCTTTGCAAAAATTACCTCCTCCTAACAAGAACAGAAGCAGACAGAAGACTGAGAAGTGGGAGCAGGGTAAGAAAAATGTTTCTTAAACTGTGGGAGGATGAAATGCTCCCTTCTTGCACTGCAGTGATTGAGGCTTTTAGAGGAACTTGCAAGATTTATGCCAGACCCTGACTTGAAACCCAGAGTGTATTTCTTCCAGACTATAATCTGGAGTCTTATTTGGCTTTCTTGGAGCCAAATCATGGCAGTACTGTACTATTGAATTTGACAATCTTCCTGACATGAACACTTAAGATCAAACAACTGCCCTCAAATGAATGTGTGCAGTTCCTATTTTTGTCAGCAGGAGTTATGCATGCTTGTATGAAGACAAGATTTGGTCCTACATAACTGAATAGAGTTTCATTGTGCTTTTGTGCTTGGAAGATGTTCTGAGAGATCTGATTAGAGATGGTGCTGATATTTTTATTACTTGCACAGAACACTGGTGGCTGTAGAACGAATCCAAAGTGTGAATTTTTAAAACCTATACCTGATGGAAAAGTTCATTATTTTTTTTTTAATACAAGGAGAATTGCTGCTTTTAGAAATGTTTTCAAGATAGACTGCCACACAGAAAAGTAAACAGTGGAAATAAATTTGATTGAAACAAGTCATGTTTTCCATTTGGAAAGACATGCAAACAATAAGCTGACAAAAAAAAAGGCTTTATTTTTTTTCACTGTAACAATGTAAGTTATAGGGACGAATAAAATAGATAACTAAATGATTTCTGGTTGTCAGTGTCTTGAAGCCTCTTACATGAAATGAATGAACAGATACTTCCAGCAAATTGTATTAAACTCACAATGGCACGATGATCTGTAGCTATGATCTTTGGAACACATCTATTTAGCCATTCAATATTAGTTCAGAGTCCCATTTGGGCATGACTTACAGCAAGAAAAGTAGCTCCAGGGCATTTACAGTTAACATGCATAGAGGTTACTGTGTAAAGATACTTCAGATAATGCATTTTAGTCACTTTGTATTTCAGAGGTCAGAACATTTTAATGTTGTCAATCTTCTCTGTTTCATGGAGAAAATGTCCAATAGAAACTGCAGAATACAAGGCTCTAACTCTCTGTAAGTTCCTTCAGTTATAAAATCAAACCTTGTACATCTTTAAACATCTTCATATAGAATTCAGCATCTTTACTGAACTTATCTTCCACTGTAGTATGTCACTTGTATTGATGCACATTCTTTTTGTTCACTGGATTAATCCTTGTAGAAATTTATTTGTGCTAGAAATAAAGGGTTTTGAGGAACAAATGTAATTTGAAACTGCAGAAATTAGAATGGAAGAAATCACGGTTTTAATGGGTTGAATTTGCTGCTGCTACATACATTAGCTATCATGTCACTGGCATTTGGTATCTTGTGTGTTACAGTCACTGGAGCAACATGTGCAGCATTAAAAATATCTACAATAAACCTGTATAATGTTAATGTTGGAGCACATCACTATAGCTGCTCAGATTAATATTTGTTAATCTACTTAAACCTGCATATTAGTGTTTTGTTGACTTCTTACATTCTTTATACAATCAAATCCTTGTGTCATTTAAATATGGGGAAAAGCAAATAGTTTACACAGTTTAATTAACTTATATAGAACTTATTTTAAGACAATTAAGCAAAGTGATAATATGGTAAGAAAGTTTAGAATCTGTTCTACTATCAACATTTCTGGCATTTCTAGTTTTGTGCTAGTCCTACTTTACTAGAATATGTAGGTAGTCTTTATGGATAGGACTGAATTTTTTACTAAGTAGATAATTAATTTTTAAGCAGTATTGTCTAATATTGATGAGCAGAAACAAAGGATCTTGGAGAATCTTGTCTGTCTAGCCAGACTTGGCAAGCATACTTTTTCAGAATAACATATAGTACAATGAACAAAATGTGACTACCACAGAATAATTTAAGCAGTGAGTCTTCAGAGATTTGATGGACTGAATTTTTGGACAAGGCTTTTTGCTTTGTTTTGCCTTCAGTGAGGGAGTAATGATACTTAGATTTATTTTTTTTAGTAGGAAGTGAACCTTTGCACTCTAGTGTAGGGACAAAAAAAACCCACAACTGTTGGGTTGTATGTTCTACAGCAATTATGGAAATCAAGCAGTGAAGTGAAACGTAGATGTGACTTTTAAATGTATGTTTGTCTTGTATTCATTTGGGGATAAGAGTTCTTTGCAAATGGAACTTAACTATTTTTTGATGTTAGATATAAGAGAGGTTAAATCACCTATTCTCAAATGCACTTAACACTCAAGTTAGGTTCAAAGGAAGGTCAGTGTCCCTGTCTAAGAAAATTTGTCTTCTTTTTTGCCATGTGTTCAGATGTATGTTTCCTTCAGAACTTCTTGTCTATTCTTCCAACCAGCAAAAGAAGAATGTAGCAAAGCATTGGTGAGGTGGCCTCATTGCATGTTTAGATAACTCTGTCTACCTCCCAAAAAGTGCTCTGATTGATGTCCTTAAGGGGAGTTCATCAGGCTCAGTTTTTTTGGAAACCTCATGCCAGGACTAAATCCTCTTTCAGAGGTGAAAAGCTTTATCTATGAAGCCATCTAGTTTCCCCAGAATAGTTTAAGGGTGTATGGGGAGGGGCGTTGAAGACAAAAGAAAAAAAAAAAAAAAAAAAAGGTGGTGGTAGATGCTTCAGATTGTAGTTAAATTTGGGAAAACTAGATTTAGCATAAACTTTCATTAGACTTTTCCTCTGAAAAAGCAATGTATTGCTAAAAAAAATGGAGGAAATATGTGCTTCCAAGAAATTTCTTGTAGACAGTTTATGCTTTTCAATTATAAACCTGACACTTTCTAGTGGCTTTTACTTAGTGTGTAATGTTACTTCTCAGGGCATAGTCAATCATAGTGAATTAGGGTACATTTTTACATTTTTATAATTATTGATTTAAAAATAAAACCTAAATGCTAAACATGTAGTAACTGGCTTTTAACATTTTTTGTCTAGTGTAGTGTTTTATATCTACCCACGCACTAATACTGTACCTTACCATCTCATCTACATCATATTTTTATTCTGTATCTTAAATTACTGTTGTAGTCTTGCAGGAAGCTCCTGAGAGCTGCTGTGTTTCTCTAAGTTTCCTACTACAATTCAGTAGGCTATTCAGTGTACAGCTGAGTATCTCACATGGGCATAGTCGTAATGATGGTGAGCTTTTTACTCTGTATCTGTGTTGACATGCTACGTGTCTCAGATTTTTATTTTTTTTTAAACTCGTTAGGAGCCAATACTAGAATTAACAATGCTTTTAGTTGTTGATAGCTGGCATATGTTTATTGATGATGTAAATACTCAAAGGTTGGACTAGATGATCTTCCAACCTAAATGATTCTGTAATTCTGTTCTGAAGAGCGGAACTCTTACCTGGTCTAGTTAATTAAGCATCTTTTTCTGCACCATCTCAAACCTGCTGCTAATCCTTCTATATTGGTGGAGGTGGGGAGGAGCCCACAGCAAAAAGGAGGCATGTATTTTGTTCACAGGTCATGTTCTAAATAGAATATAATTATGGTGAAACAAAGAGCTTTTCTTGGATGAGGTATTCCTGTATGTCCCTTTTGGAATTGGTATGTCACTAATACATTATGATTCCCTGAATGAATGGCTGTGTAGATAAGTTCGGTGTGTTTTTTTTGTTATTCTTCTTCTTGTTTGTTTTAAGCAGAGTATAGATTATGCTATTACCTGTTGAAAAGTCACATAAATGATTCAAGGTACCAAAACTTTTTTTTTTTTTTTAATAAGACAAAATATGTTTATACCTACTATGTTAATTCCCTTTTGTTCCAGTTCTTTTTTGAAATGTCTACATTTAAAACTGGGTAGCTATCTTGTAAAATGTGCTTGGGAATGTATTGTTTAACTTCATGTAATAAAAAATAGTGGATGTCTTAAATGGTTTTAAGTAGCATTAAGATTCATGACAGTGATAGCACTACAGTATATAAGTATGCCAATAAACACTAATTTTGTAGCACTCTCATGTACATCAAAATTCTATGTAGGGCAAAACGTTTATTTTATCAAGATATGTGAAAAAGTATTTAATTCTCACAGCTTTCATATTAGGAAAAACAGTTGTTTTTAAATACTATTTTGCAATATTTTTCTATAAAATATTCTCAGATGCACATTTGTGACCATTGTAAATTTTTTGATTTCCAATGTTGATAAATTAGATAAATGGTAAGTTTTGTAGCAGAAAGAATAAGAGAACAGTAAATCACTGGAAAGTAATCCAGTAAATTAGCAGTGTTCTACAGGATAGTGATTATAAAGCATTAAGTTCATTTTTCACTGGTCCTACTTTGTTATAGAAGGAATATTTTTCAGGGATTTTTTTCATTAGTAGAGATCTGTGAACAAATTATCAATATTTATTCTCCCACAGTAAGCATGTCTATATGTACAGGTGGATGAATGGCAGCAGAGCCGTGTTCATGTAACGTCCTGTAAAAAAAAAAAAAAAAAAAAAAAAAAGGCAAAATCTCCCACATACAGCTATTTTTATGTAATGCTGATGATCTGTGAATAGAACTCTTCCATGGAAGACCTGACTTAAGTCTCTGATTCTAGACAGATAATTGCCAATGTCAAGGTTTGGGAGGACTGGGGAGTGTTCAGTTGGTGTCCTACTTGCTGGATAGCTTACAAGAGCACCCCAGGAGGAAAAAGGCACATTTTTTATGAACTACTTTAACATCAGAGGAGACTAGAAAGAAGATGTGAGACACAGACTGGCAACTGAAATTGATATTTGAATTGCAGACATCAAATAGTTCTTTTGGTACATTATTTTCAGTGTTTTCTCATATTGTCCTTTTGATTAAAAAAAAGTCACATCGAAAACTTTTGAAGTTACTCATTTTGAATGCCTTCTGGTTTTGAACTACTGGATTTGAAATAACTCTTACAGGGCTTTTTTTTTTTTTTTTTTTTTACAAAAATGCTAGCACCTTTACCCTTTTCTCCTAGACAGTGCCATTCATACCAAAAGTTCTAAAATGAGCACCTGAAATCACAAGGCATTATTGAAAATACTGCTTATCATTTTAAATTCAGAATTTAAAGCAGGGGCATTTTCTGCTCGTATATGTTTCTTTCGCTTTATCTTATTGCTGGGATGGAAAGGCAGGAGCCCTGAGCGGATATGTACAATTTTGGTTCACTTAATTTGGGATTTCTTTAGATCAAAAGGCTTAGTATGAGCAAGTAATAAAGCCTTTAGAGTCTTTTCACAGAAACAATTTGCAGGATATGGTCGTTTGTTACCAGTTTGCGTGCTTCATTTTAGGATAGAACAGAACAGAGTAGTTCAGTTAGAAGGGACCTACAAAGATCACCAAGTCCAGCTGCCCGACCACTTCAGGGCTAACCAAAAGTTAGAGTATATTAATGAGGGCATTGTCCAAATGCCTCTTGAACACTACGGGAGAATCAGCCACCGCTCTGGGAAGCCTGTTTCAGAGGTTGACCACCCTTGCGGTACAGAAATTTTTCCTCATGTCCAGTCTGATCCTCCCCAGGCACAGCTTTGTGCTGTTCCTGTGCATCTTGTCATCGGTTACGAGGTAGAAGAGATCATCTTTACTTCTGTTAAAATGAGTGACAAAATTCCCTTTGATTTCACTGGCAAAGAATCAGGCCATACCGCAGAGAGGGCATCAGCCACTGCATGGTAGCTTTGACATACTTAGTGTGATGGATTGTAAGTGACTTCAAATGGTCATATCTATGACTTCAAGAATAAAATCTGTTAGGGTAATGTATAGTCATTATTGCTGTGGTTGAGGAAAAACTGTTCAGGTTCTGGAGTATTACTGGTTTAAAAGGGCAGCTAGACTAATATGGGTACTACCCAGGTATCAAGAGCTAGGAAAACGTTTTTGGTTTTGTGGCTGAGAAGAGTTTCATACTTTGTACCTGTGTGCTAACAGGGTAACACATAAGGAGTTCTAGGAGGTATTGCATATCAAGATATGCATACAGGTCAGTAACCGAGTATGCAAAATTCTTAGGGACAAATGGTAAGCTTGTAGGTGACATGTAGTAATTGGTGCAACATTGAAGGGAGAAAGTCTTAATATGTAGTGAATGGCTTAACTGTTCTCAAAGTGTGCTGTATACGTTTATGGTGCAACAATAAACTGCACGTTTGTCACACTCATCTCACAGACGCTTATAATTAAGTAACAAATTTACTTTTTAAAATACATCTACTTGATGTTGATTTGAGATGTTCTAGAATTATTTGTTGGTATCTAGTACTAGATCTTTTCCTCTTTTTAATCCTTCTCCAGTGGAACCTAGCCAAATACAGATTTTCATCGTTATAAACCTAGCTTTGCTGTAAAGGGAAGTTGAAATTCCGCCATATAAAATGTTCAGATCTCTGGTGTCCAGTTAGAAACATAGGAGGACATCCTAACATCGCTTTCCAGTTGTGCACACTGAGTTTTACCTTGTTTATCTTGAATATTTTCTATTGCATGTTAATTATATTTTTACATATTCTGGTAGTACAAAATATATTTAAAAAAAAATAACTTCCCTAGAGCCCTAACCATTCTATGCAGATGTCTTCCAAAATTGACAGGTACAATTTTAGTGGTGGTGGTGATAAATGGATTTTTTTTTCACTTATTTATCAGCAGACTTGTTTTTATATGTATTAGTGATAGAATGTACTAAGCACAGCTGTAAGTTATTGTATTTCTGTAGAAAATGGAAAATAGTTTAAAATTGTTTTTGTTACATGTTGGCAGTTTTTAAATAAAGTTTTCATCTCCTAAAAACTCTGTTTTCTGTGACAGTGTATTTACCCTGGAGTCGAATATCATTGTTAACAGATACCCTTCCTACTTATCGCTTATCTCTTTTTGGTGAGATAAGCGATAAGCTTTGGTGAGATAAGCTTCTTTTAACGGGAATGGCACCATCTTCCATGAATTTGTCTGATGTCAGCAGATTTGTCTATTTGAGCATCAACAAGTAAGGCGTTCTTACATATTTTGTTTGAGCTTAGTTTGTGAAAGGATGAAGATGCACAGTAGTAGTACTTGTTAAGAAATATGATTTTGACAATAGACATCTGGCTATGCTGTTTAGAGTTCAAGAACCTGGGCAGCTGAATGAAGTTCATGTTACTGTAACATTTTCAAGTTTCAGCATGCTGTTTACTGAAGTGCTTCCCTTTTTAAATGCTTTTTATAATTGAATGGAATACATTTCAGAGAGCTTAAAATCTTGAAACTAGGTATCTGCCTTTTTATGTTCAAAAAATACGCTTTGCTTCATTCATATTCAAGATAGCTGTAATATAGAACGGCATTACTTTGATCCCAGTTGATTGACTTTAGAACGTAAAATTTGCTGCACAGATTTTATGAAACTACCTGATGAAGAGAACACAGATGACCCCTAATCTGATCTGGTTGAAAAGGTCCTTGAGGGTATACTCATTATTTTTGTAAACTTTCTATTTATGTAAATATATGTGCTTTAAGACGGTTTGAGTTTTTAGATCTGCAGTTATGCTCCTCAGATAGCATGCTACTTTATATTTAGTTTTAAGCCTTCACTTATCAAAAAATGCTCTTTTTTCATATCGAAATTGTCTTCTATGTTCAGATGTCT
>CM021729.1:33857018-33867115 GCA_011074415.1 Stictonetta naevosa
TTTTTTTTTTCCCTCTCTATTTTACTTTTTTAATCTATGGCATGGCTATTAGGTTATTTCAATATAACAGCTTATGTGAAAGATTCTTTAAATATGGTTAGACAACTGTATATTTAAAATTTTTTAGAGGGCATGACTGGAATTCAATGTCCAAAAATTGTTAAGTTTACTTAGATGTTTCTTGGGTTTTCTCGTAATCCTGGTACCATGTTCATCAGATGCATGTGGAAGGAATGAATTACTGACATGTGAAAAGAATTGAAAAATGTAATGTGTTCGCATCATCATCTTTTTTACTTGCACTTTATAATATTTGTTGTTGTTGTTCTCTGGTGTAGTGCTTCAAATCTTCCACTATTTTCCAGTTGTAATATATGTAAATGCTACCCAGCTACTCATAAGCATACAAAAACCTTTAGAACTCACTTGATTTGTGTCAGAACACAGTGGTGGTATTGTCTGTTTTTTCAAAGGTATGGAGCACGTGGCTGTTCTCCTACAGTCTGGATTTCATACACTTTTAAAAAGCAAGCCATGATTCACAGCTTTGTAACAAAACATCTTAAGGACTTACTTTCTGCAATGTGTGGTAGAGAAGTAAAAATAAGAAAGGAAATTGAAACGATGTGTCAAGAAGTATCTAAGGGAAGAAGACACCCTTTCAAGGGTGTTTTTCATCATCTAAAGTGGAGCATTCACAAGGGAAGGACATTTTTTAATGTGGGGCAGCTTTTATTTCTTTTGCATGTATGCTATCTCAACTCTGACATGCTCTGCACTATCAGTATTTCTTTGAATAAAACAGCCTTTCCTGGTGGCTTATGTCACAAAGGACAAGGCAGATAGCAAAGATAGATAGCTGCAGAATCCATGAGATTTCAAAAGTTACTTTTGTTCTCCTTCTAAATATACATGTTCAAACACAAGTATTAATCTCTCTGCTAGGTCCATCTGATTGGAAAAAGTGAAGTAATTGAAAGCACTCTTAGTGATTTCCATGGCAATGAGTGATTAGCAAGAGAAGAGTCAGATAGAAGGCAGGAAGTGAGAGATCAGTCCAGCCATTTATCATCATTATCCATCATAAAGTTAAAAGCATACCTCTTTAATTAAACTTGTGCAGACATGGAACAAAATAAGACTAAAAGACATCACAGTTCTATAGTGTCAGGTCAGGTGAGTACATCCACGTGTGGGTGTTTGGCTGTATTGCAGATGATGTGATTTTGGACAGAGAGGTTTATCACAGCTGCAAATATATAATTGGAGCTGAGAAAAGTTAGTAGCTGATGATGATCTGTTGACCTAATTTCATTCCTTATGGGGATGGCTTTACTAATGAAAAGCAATATGGCTGTTTGTGAGGTAAAAGGAAATAGGAACCTTACTCTCCGTGCATAAAGCACACCCCTCAGATATCCCAGATCCTTGCATCCTTCAGCATATGCGAAGTTCTGTTTTGCCTGCAGCTCCTTTCTAACCCATCAATGGGTGTGACTGACCAGGTATGTTTCTTGCGTTTTGGTCAGATTTGCAGCTCTGTATGTTCTTGATAGAGCCATAAAATCATAGAATATCCCAAGTTAGAAGGGAGCCGCAAGGATCATCGAGTCCAACCCCTGGATCCACCTGGGACCACCCAAAACTCAGTCCATGTGTCTGAGAGCGTTGTCCAAAGGCTTCTTGAACTCCAGTAGGCTCGGTGCCATGACCACTGCCCAGGGGAGCCTGTCCCAGTGCCCGACCACCCTCTGGGTGCAGAACCTTTCCCTAACCCCCAGCCTGACCCTCCCCTGTCCCAGCTCCATGCCGTTCCCTCGGGTCCTGTCGCTGTCCCCAGAGAGCAGAGCTCAGCGCCTGCCCCTCCGCTCCCCTCGTGAGGGAGCTGCAGGCCGCCATGAGGCCTCCCCTCAGCCTGCTCTGCTCCGGGCTGAGCAAACCAAGCAAAGCAAGCTGCAAACCGCAGCTGCTTCTCATACTTCTTGCCCTCCAGACTCTTCACCATCTTTGTACCCTCCTTTGGAGGCTCTTTGATAGTTTTACGTCCTTCTCATACTGTGGGGCCCAAAACTGCAGACAGATCAAGGTGGGGCTGCTCTCCAGCCTCTCTTTACGTACAGCCGGGGTTGCACCATCCCAGGTGCAGAATCTGCCACTTGCTCTTGGAAAACTTCAAATTGTTGGTGATTGCCCAGCCCTCTAATTAGTCAAGATCTCTTTGCAAGGCCTGTCCACCCTGGAGGGAGTCAACACCTCCTCCTAGTTCTGTATCACCTGCAAACTTTGATGGTATGTATTTGAGTCCTATATGCTAGTCATTTATGAAAACACTGAAGAGAACTGGCCCCAGAACGGAGCCCTGGGGAACCCTACTAGCGCCTGTCTGCCAGCCTGATGTATCCCCATGCGCTACATCCCTTTCAGCCCAACCCATGTTCACCCATCTTATTACATTCTTGTCTCATTGTATGCTAGACGTTTAGTCCCAAAGCCTATTGTGAGAAACATGACTGAAATCTTTGCTGAAATCCAAAATACTACGTTTCCTGACTTCCCTTGGTCATCTAGGTGGGTAACCTTGTAAAAGTTAATTAAACAGGTCTTTCCCCTTGTGAAACATTGTTGGATGCAATCAGTAACTGCACTGTCTTTCAAATGTTTTTCACTAACTCTCATAACAGTCTCAATCATGTTACCAGGCACTGAAGTGAGACTGATAGGCCAGTATTTACCAGGGTCTTCCTTGCGTTTCTTGAAATTTAGAGCAACATTTGCAAACTACCCATTGTCTGGGGCCTCTCCAGATTCCCAAGACCATTGAACAGTAATTGAGAGAGGTCTCACAGTGACATCCGCCTGCTCTCTGAGTACCCTGGGATGAATCCCATTGGGTTCCATAGAGCTATCTGCATCCATGCGGAGCAGCAAATCCCACACAAGTTTCGGGTTGGCTGGGAGTTTATCGTTACCACAGCTGTGATCCTCCAACTCAGGGCTCGGGGGGGTCCCAGGGCCCGTCATTGGTGTGATGTGGTGTCACTCAGAGGTGAAGAAGGCATTAAATGTTTTGTCTACATCCCTATTTGTGAGGTTACCATCCTCATCAAGTAATGGACCAGTGTTATCTCTCTCATCCTCCTTTTGCTGTTACCATATTTAAAAGAGTTCTCTGTATTGTCATCCACAGTACAGGCCAGCTACAATTCTAACTGAGCTTTGGCCCCACAAATTTTCTCCCTTTTGTCCATTTTCCTCTTTTTTTTTTTCTTTCTTTTTTTTTTTTCCTATTTCTTTTCTACCTTTTTCTTCCTGATTATGGCTTCCCTTTCTACTCTTCCCTTTTGTTTCAAAAAGGTGCTTGACAAGGTAAGGGAGCAGAAGTTCTCTCTCTCCGCGTACCCTTGCACAAACAAGTTTGCATGTTTTCAGTGAAGATGAAAATCTTATTTCAGTGTAGTTTATTGTATCCCACAGCAGCTTTATTGTTTTTACTCTGAAACCTTTTCAGTTTGACTGGAAGTGCAAAAGCTTTCAAAAAGCCTTCAAGATGGATAGATTTCATAATTTCTCCTGTCCCAGCAGTTTAGCCATTCTTGACTTGAATGAATGCAGAAATTAAAAATGCTTCCAGCTGATCCATCTGTGATTGCACCATCTTACAGAGATACTGCAACTGCTGCTCTAATTGAGAAATCAGTGAGGACAGTGGGTGTCATAAGAAGTAGTTTCTTAGGGACTAGAACAGGGATGGAAACTAAACAACATGAAATATAAATAGTTTAATTCCCTTTCTGTCTGAAAAGATTGGGTTTTCTCAGTCATCAGTCAGCTATAATAGCCCAAATCTTATATAACTGTTTTGTTGTTGTTGTTGTTTGGTTTTGTTTTTAAGAGGAAGAAAGAGAACATAATCGCATTAATGAAGTAGATGTTACATGGTTAACAAATAGGAGATCCATATTCAGAATGCTAACTACTACCCTGCATATCAAAGCCATCCCTGCATTGAGTGGTATTTAGGAAAAACTAAACGAAAGGGGGTAGGGAGATGCGGGGCATCAGTTCTTTGCTATCCCTAGTAGCAATACTATCACTGCAAACTTCTCAGTACCTGGGGGAAACAGTCAGCTCACCTGTGGGAGGGAGCTGGTAGGAAGTAACACTGGAACTGCTGTTGGTGACCCTTGTCATAAAGGAGAGAGAAAGGAAACTGCCTATCTCCATCCCTCTCCTTGTTAAGTTTCTGTAAGGGGAGCAGAGGTACTAGCTTATTTTCCCTTTAAACTGGAGAGCAAAGGAGGGCAGGAGGAGACACCGACTGGATTACGTAGGTCTTCTGTGTCACACAAAATGTAAAAGAGTCTCACTACCCCAAAGAAGAGAGTGTGAGAAACCATGAAGTGTGAGAAACCTGCATAACCACTCCAGTTAAGCAGTGAGAGGAGCCAAAGGAATTCCTTGTCAGATTTCCAGCTTGGACTGTCCATTCTGTGAACACTGTAAGGTATTTTATGCTGAGTGTTTATGGGAATCTGGCAGTGTCAATAAGAAAACCTGCCTTCAGGTCTTCCATTGGATCAGACTAGCATTAAAAACCTGATTGACACAGAGGCAGATGGAAGAAGTTGAGCCTTCTTTACATCTTCCTGTGTGACAACCAGTCTGCAAGATATTTTCCTACTCCCTTTGTTATTTTCTGCACCGATTAATATTTTTTTTTCTTTTTTTCTCTTTTCCGTAGTGCCAAAGGTACAATAGAAGTAACAAGCACTATAGGACTATGTCCCCACTCAGGCAAAAAAGAAAACTGTACTTGAATGCAGCATGTGATAGTTAAATGTGGTAAGCAGTGCTCTCTGGCACATAACGGGAGTGAGGTTTTTTGTTTGTATTTTGATGAATCGGCAGAGGGAGAACAGGATTTCTCCCATGCTTTTGTGTTTAGCACCTGACTTTCATTCTGAAAAGTCAGGTATTCTGAAAGATCTTGTCAGTGATATTAAAGCAGATTACTAGCAACCAAAAGTAATGAAGAAAAAAGGAAATAAAGCTCTTCTATCTTTCAGCTGTTAATAGCCAGAGGACTGGCACTTAATAGTTAGTGATTCGATAACCAGCATTACCATGGTGGCATCTATTCCCGAGGAAGTCTACAATCTATTTATTTCATACTGGAATGAATGTGATTTTGATAGGTATTGTTTAGTGCTTTAATTCAGTATTTTGTAAGTTTCTCTATTTTCCTGTAAAATATGGCTTTTTTTTTTTTTTTTTTTAACACAGGTTAAAAAGATCTTTCTAAACTAAATATAATAGACATATCTGAAGTTATTTTAAATAAGCAGGCCTCCTCTGAGCTAATTTCCTTTGGTAAGGATGATATTCTGTTTTCAGCACAGAGAGTAATACATTCAACATTTAGAGACTGATTTATCTCTGTACTTCGGCATCATCTTAATAGAACATGTTATAGCAGACTTCTGATGCATTGTAATGTGCTCTTGTAATTTGAATGAATTCAGATATTAACGTAAACACATGACTAGACAGGCCACTGATTTTCATTTAGCCTGTTCCTTCTGTGTTTTCACAGGAAAACTATTTCATTTCTCCTGAAGACTATATTATCCAGCTGTATGCATTACTAAAATCACATATATCCCTGACTTTCATGGCAGCTTCTCTTGTGTTGGTTCTGCATAACTCTTGCATACCTCAACTGCTTCATACTTCAGTAAAAACTGTTGGCTTTTGCATTCCTGCAGTTCGAATGCACACCTCCATCTGGATGATTTCTTTGTTGACTCCAAATAAGTTATACTGGGATGGAGTTTTGTTTTATTTCATGTATTCACTGAGTTTCAGGGGAGACACCAACTCCCTCAGATGTGCATTACATTTTTTCAATCAGTGAGACCCAGGTCTCTCAAGTTATCACAAGTGACACTTGAAAAGGGATCCCATAGAATTAGTGGCCACTTTAAAAAAAAAAAAAAAAAAAGAGTTTCACTGGCACTTCTGTATCAAACAGTGTTTACAGGAACACTGCTAGTCCTGGTAGGCAGTGTGGCTTAAACAGTTGCAAAGCACCAAGTACTCCAACAGCAGGCGTGGTATAGCATGATGCATTTTTTGCATGGGATAACAAATGCTGTGATGTTTATGTGCCTCAAAGAAGAAACAGTGAAAGACCACACCTGATAACTGACAGGAGCTTCATCTTGAGAAAATAAGCCTTGCAGCACATCCTGGAAGCCCTCTTGGATCCAATAGATTGCTGGTAGAAGGGAGTCAAACATCCCAGTGATCCTCTGCTGGGAATATCTCCTTTTGCTGATTCTGCTTGGCTCCTCTGGTACAAGTGCCTCAGCTGAGGATCTTTTCACTTGCTGAAATACAAGGACAAAACCACTGTAAAGGATAAAGGGGCCAAGTCATTAATGTAAGACCTGGAGTTGCAGGCAGGAAGCTACGGATTAAAAAAACACTGGAGCTATGCCTTTTTCTAGCCTTTCTTTTTTTTTTTTTTTTTTTTTTTTTTTTTTACTGCAGTGGCTGGTTTCTACGGCATCAGCCCTTCAGTGCTGGCAGTACCTGGCTCCAGGAAAAGGCCCAGAAGGGAGGGTGCCTTTGGGCTTGTTGCTGAAGTTGACAAAAAATTAGAATAGAGAAAAAAAAATCCAGTGTTCAGATGAGTTATACTTTCTTTTTTTTCCTTTTGCAGTCTGCAAAACAAACACTCCTACTCTCTGCAGTACCTGCAAGTGTCCTTGGCAAGGCATTTGAGTACTTCACCAACAGATGGAACAGGCACTGACCCTGCCAAATCCTCTGCTTCTTTCAGCCTTGCAAACCCAACAGCACTGCTGCGTTCTCTGAATGAGGCTTTAAACTCCCTTTGTGCCCTTTCCTGGAGACACCTCAGAAACAGCTTGCTAATGGAAAGATAAAACAGAGGTGAAGCTATTGGCAACATCATGCTGCCAGAACACACACAGCCTAGAATGCCTCCTCTAGCTGTTTTTTATTTTTTTCTGCTGGATAAGTGAATATGAACCTCAGGCTGGGACTCTGCTGAGTCGCTGTTTGAGAAAGTCATTTGGGTGACTAGCAATGGCCCAACTCCATCTGCCGATAGGTCTTAGGCAGCGAAGAGCAAGGTAGTGTTGAATTTCCCCATCTGCTATGAAGATCTCATAAGCAGGTAAATTAGCGTGTGAATGCTGCAGTGGAGATATTGGGTTCACTTTGGCAGCATGGTGGAGGAGATTGCTCAGGGGAATAAGGTATTTTTGTGGCATCTAAAGGTCTGGAAGGAAAGGCCTAGAAAGTGGGAAGTAAGAGAATTACAAGCAGCATTGAAATGCCCTTGCTAATAAGATCAAGACAAACGATATTCAGATAGAAAACGCTCATTGCCACAGAAATCCTGCAGATGGAGGTAGCAGAGGAGAAGTATAATATTCAGTCTTCTCCAAGCTCCCCACTCTTCCTTACCCACCATTTGCAAGTGCTGGCTAGTCTAACCTGCTAAAGATCTCTGAGGTTAAGACTGCCAGGGCAGCTGCCATATTTAATTTAATCTTTCTGTGCCTTCTGTGAGGTTCCTGATGTGTAGGTTTCATTAGAGATTTCCTTGTATGCCAGTGGGAACAAATACGAAAACGCTCATCTGGGTGTGCCAAGTGCAAGATAATGATCTCTGAATCCATTGGCTTCAGTAAGTATCCCATTCTGTTCAAGGCTGCTCTGAGAAAAAGCAGCCAAAATAGAAAAACAAACAAACAAACAACAATAACAACAACAAAAAAAAACAACAACAGGTATTTAAGAGATAAATTCTTCAATAGGATTTAAATTAAGGTGTTTTGTACTCACTACACACATAGTTCTTCTGACTGTTACACATGAAAAAATGATCATCACTGTGGACATTAAATGTTCTGGAGTGTTTATGTCATGGTTGGAATGTATAACGTAAGGTATAAGACACCGGATGTTTTCTCAGACTGCCTTTAAACTGTTACAGCCTTTTGGAAAAAGATACACTACGGGTTTATTCAACAGTTCTATATAAAGCACCATCATCAACTCGATCGCTTTATCTATGTTCATGTCTCAAAAAAACCTGTCTAAACTGCAGGAACAGCAATTGATTCACTAGTAAAGGGGAAGAGTTGAAGCATTGTGTCAAAAAAAGAAAAAAGGGATAGGAAGTTGAGGGTGACCTTCAAGTAGACCATAGTCCTTTAACATTTCTCCATACTTACAAAACTGCCTACGTCAATGTGTTGTTGCTGAATTCCCCAAATACTACCATACATAATATTACCCATATGACTGATTAGTGACGATGTTTAATTTTATTCTATCTCAGGTTTTCAGATTTGTGGGGCAGGGGGGCATTTTTTTTTGTTATGAGGTCTATTGCCTAGTGTTCCAGAGGGCACAGATGTTTTCTTCTATTATGCCCTGAAGAGTTTTCTCCTTGCCATCTGTCTATTTAAAGGCCTCTTCATTAGATGATGTTGCATTCTTTATAATTTAAATTAATGAAATATTTATGTATGTAGTCCCTCAGGCAAAATGAATGCTTCAAAGCATAACTAGTGCTATATTGTTCCCTCAGATTGTTAAAATATTAGAAAAGGGACAACCTGTTTCTACAGGTAGGCAGGCTGCAATAATTGCAACCCAAGAGAAGTGTACTTTTCTGTTGCAGCATGTGGGATGCCTGCCCCAGTGGAACGGTGGGCATCATCAGAAAGTAAGATTTGCAGAAATTTTCAGTGAACTTTTGGGAGCAAAGATTTTAATGTTTGAAATAGGATGGAGAGGATTCAAGAGATATTTAATCCCGATTAATGAAGAGGCTATCTGTCTGGTGTCAGGATGACTTGAAGGTGTTATCATTCCCTGACACGATGAACTAATTTATGAAGGAAAATTCCCATGGAACCTAAGTGTTTTTAGTTCTGCAGATTAGTGGCAGACTTGGTATAGACAAAACTGGGTGAAATTTTATCTATGTGTTATACAGGAAATCAGAATAAATGATGATACTGGTGACTCCCGGCCTTGAAAACTAGCTGTGACTCTGCATTCCTGACATAGCTATTTTAGACCAAAGTAAGCAAGAGGATAGGTCGTGTAGGAGACTTTATCAATAAAACTGTGTTCTCATTAACTGGGCCTGGATATTGCAAAGGAAAAGAAGTTACATTTAACATCTCTCTTTTCAGAAAATAAACAAAAAGTAAAAATAAAATACACTCACTGGTCCAGCATCAGAATTTGGAAACACTTCCAGTTTTGAAAAGCACCTCCCTTAACATCAGGAAGCACCTCTGAATCAGTCCATGCTTTCTAGCAGCAGATACTTCACAAACACTAGTCAGAGCTTAATGTTTTTTGACATATAAAAGCTGTAATCCAAACCTTCAGACAGTAAAAAGCACTCATTTCTGTCCCTAGTGGATCTTGAGCAACCTGACCTTAAAACCATGTCAAGCTTACACTGGTCTTTTCAGTCTGGGAGAGCTATTTTGCTTTTGGCCCAAGGCTGAACCTAAGATCATTGCAATTTCTAGATCCTGAAAATACATTCAGGCTGACTAGATTAGTACAGCAAGGTAGTAAAAAAGATGTCTGAGCTGCTACTGCCAAGGTTTTTATGTAGGCTAATGGATATATGCACAGAGGTGGAATGTAGACATGCTCAATCCAATTAATTTACTTTACAGAGGGTTTTCTTTTTCCTGAAAAAAAAAAAAAAGCCCTCAACACAATTTCTTCCTGTTTGAAATATCCAGGCCCAGTTAATTAGATGTCTGTGTGAAATCCAGACCAGGCTCTTCCCTGTGAAAGAGTTGCTTTACTGGCACTCCCACGCAGTGGCTTATGCCGAATGAGCCTCAAAAGCCAATAATACATGGAATGATGTAAATGCTTGTCTATAAATTGAAATATCAGGGGGGAGCATAGACAATGAAAAATCAGTTCAGTGTTAATAGCACTATTTACATAACTAAAGTGTCTGAACATTTCAGAATCTGACTGATTTGCATTTTTTACAGATTACCACAATGATTTAGAAA
>CM021729.1:33867515-33904636 GCA_011074415.1 Stictonetta naevosa
TGGGCGTTGAGGGACCGGATCGTACAGCGTAGAGAAAAGCAGGTTGCGTGGCTGGTAAAACACCGACCCGGGCAGGGATGCGGGAGCCGCGGGGCCGGACGGCTGCTCACAAAGGAATGGCGCTGCCGTGGCCGGGGCCGTGCGGCGGCCCAAGTTTCTGCGGGGCACCGCCAGCTGTGGCTGGAAGCAGCACGTCTGTCGGAGACCGGAGCGCTGTCCTCGGTCGCAGTAGAAATACCGCGTTCCGGGATATTGAGCTGTCTCCTAACAGATGCAAGGCCGGCCTCTGAGAAGGCTGAAGGCATTCGCGGACTGGCCCTTTGGTTATAAGATGTAAGGATGCTGGTAGGTGGCTTTGTGCATACAGGTGCTTGGAAGCCGTAGCTTCGGTGTGTCAGAGGAGGAGAGCCACCGAGTCTATTTAGTGTAACTCTATCTGGTTACTTCAGGTGAAGTAATTTTCACAATTACATGATTTAATAATACAAATATTATTATATTAATACATATATTCTCAAACATCCCTTCATGGTAAGTTTGCAGTTCTTTACATCTTGGGAAGAGTAAAAACACATTCCCGTTTTTTTTATTTGTTAAGGCTGTCTTCACGTGTTTAAACAATAGGAAGGTGCTCGGCGATGCTGGATGTGGTGGCATGATGGATGCCAGGGTGGAGATCTTGGTCTCGTCTGGTGTACCTTTGTTCTTGTGGGGCAGGGGGAGCGGGTGTGCATTTTTGGAGACAAGCCTGAACATTCCATTTGCTGTATGCAGTTATTAAGAATCCGTAATGCTTTTGGATCACGGACTGCTAATTTTGAGGCTAATGTTTGTGTGATTTCTCCGATAAACAATACTGATCAGAAGCAAGCGATCGGATGTGGATGGATTTTAACTGGGAAAGGAACTGGATTCTGACTTCTTCGATACCATTTTAAGCCACAGTCATATACAGTGTTTGCATTCTTAAGCTTAAAAAGCCTGCAATACGAGAATTATGTCCACCATTAAAACACAGGTAACTTTCACTTTTTATAAACAATCCCTATGCATCTGGAGCTGCATGAAAGGCACAGGCATGAAGAAATGGAAGCTCTTCTTCAGCTTCTTACTTTGTGTTTTTCATAGGTCAGTAAGGGTAGTCACTTGCAGTGTTTTAGTTGTTTGGCTTGGGGGTCTCAAACAAAATCAGGAAAATGGAGCAGTAAATCCAGAAATGTTACCTGGGCAGGTACACACTAGGTTGATTTTGGGGTGTTACTGCACCTACAAAGTGAGTTCAGGGTTAGTATCCAAAACTAATGATTACTTAAAAAAAAAAAAAAAAAAAAGACCAATAAACTTGAGTCATCAAGTAGACAAAATACAAAATAAAGGAAAATCAAACTAAGAGCTCAAACCTTGCGTTTGTTTGTCTAGACGTTTCAAGATCAGATTAACCATTTTTTCCCTCAGCACACAATTTGATGGCTGTTGACAGTAGCTGTTCTGGATTTACACTAGGTTATGAATTAGAAGAATCAGACCTTTTCCACTAAAAAAGAAAAAGAAATAGAGGCGGTTCAGATAGTTTAATTCACATTGTCCATAGGCAATGCAGCTTGATTAAATGAGGCTTTACTTTGAACAATATCCTATTGCTGGCGGTTTAAGTCAATCATTGATGTTCTGGTAATGCATTTTTAGATATGTTTTTCTCATTTTACAGAAGATGAAGATTCCTACTTAATGAGAGGTCTAGCAGGTGGCCCTCTGCTCATTATTTCTAATAGATTATGTGTAATACATATTGCATAAGGTTAAAGGTTTCTGAAGAACAGATTGATTGTTTTTGCTTCATTGTATTGACTGGTTTGATAAGCCAGCTGCTTAGAGCACTGTGATAGTGTTTTTCTGTTTCCGCTGCATGACATTGTGTTTTTTTAAAAAAAGCTGTACGTTTGTTGTTTTACTGAAGGGACCTATGGAAACTTTTTTTTTGGCTGCTTTCACATCTGCACGTGTATAGTGATACCTGTCCTAATTCTGAACAGCGCTTCGTATACATGTAGGAAGTGAAATGAGGAGCAGCTGTTGGTGGCAGAGGACTTAGTTCAGGGCACCGTAGTGCTGTAGGATGAGACTGGGCCCTTTTTTTTGGAGAGGGTCCGTCCTCGCATCAGGGCAATATCAGGACGTCAGAGTCAAATTTCCAAGGAGCCAGTAGGGAGATGCCATTGGAAAGCTGGGGTGCAGCTCTGTTATGTCCATCTAGTCCATCTTGTTGTCATCACTGGGCTGTGTCTACATAGTCATGTCCTACATGCTGTGTCCTACAGGCTATTTCCTATGCTTTGTTCAGGCAGATTTCAGACGTTACTGGAAGAATTTTCTGTCTAACAATCGTTTGTTGATAAGCGGGAGGGTTTTGTACATCATAAAAGAAACTAGTGAAAGAAATGGATTACAAGTACGTGAAGTAATAAAAAGTCTAGGTGAGGTAGGCCATAGGAGCTTCTGTTTTTCCTGTTGTCCAGCAAAAGGACGAGATGATCTGTGAAATTTAGACAATGAGTTCTGAATCATTAAAAAAAAAGGACGTTCTAAATTCTTTTTAGATGAACAGGTAATCCAGGAATGTATGACAGTAGGGGGGAAGGGCACATGTCTATGAAATCTTGCTCAAAAGCCAGCAATTTTTTTAATTTTATTTTTTTTATGAGGAGTTCAATAAAAATTGAACTCTCTGAGTAGAAGACCACCTTATAATACACATAAAGAGTATTTGAGCGTTAGGAGTGAGGGACATCATAAAAAATCTGTTGGCAAATGTGACAGATAAGAGCACATCTTTGGAATGTTTGGCGGAATCCCTTTAATGGTCATTTCTTTTATCAACTTATTAACTTTTCTGAGCCTTGGTGTCACGCTTTTTAAGCATCAAGAGCGCTCATGCTGATTTTGATATTTAAACTTCCAGCTCTAAAAAGGTGAGCACAGATCAGGAAGACATCAGGGCAGCAGAACTAGGACTCTATGAAACTTGGCCATCTGCTACCAAGATCGATTGAGCAATTACCCTAAATTAACTCATTGTCGCTTTATTTTTTTCCGTGCTAGTGATATATACAAGGGGAAGAACCGCTTTTCTGTATATGTGATAGTGGTGCTGGATTGATACCTAGGAGATAAGTTTGAGTACCCTGAATTGATCTGGATAAATCGTTTTCTTTCTTAGCAATTATTTTTATTATTGCACATAAGAGAGAAGGTTTCTGATTGTTCCACTTTTGGTGGTCATTCAGAACTTTTTTTCTGACAAAAAACATTTTGCTCACAGAATAGTGGATATTGGGATGAGCAAGAATTTAGGGACTGGGTATTATAAAGTATTTTTAAACGAGGCAGAAGAAAATCAGAACATAATAGAAAATTGAAAACATACATGAATGTGATTTTGTTATCTAACATGCTTAGGTTTTATTCATGATTTTTTCTTTAATTCATTCTGATATGTGAGCTGTAATTCTTGACGTAGTTTTACTGTTACTGTGCATTTGTATAATGCATATTCTGGTGGGACTTCGATCATGTTTGAAGTCTGAGTGCTTCTGTAGTATTACATATAACTCTTCCTTAGACCAAATAAATATAAATTAGAAAAGCATTTTTCCAGGAATAAACTGACAGTAATATCTTAAAAACATCCAGACACTGGTGGGAGAGGAAGCAGAGGGTAGAAGTTCTTGCTCTAGGTCTTCCCTAGGCTAATGTAATAACAAGGTTTTAGGTAACAGGCTTTAAATCCAGCAGGGAGACAAGGGAGACAAAACCAGTTGTGTTCTAACCTGGGTGAGTTTTGGGAGGGCAGGCGCTGCCTCTGCTCCTGCAGGGGCAAGTTGGCATGTTCTGCCTGGGGAGCTGTGGGGTTTTTATGTTCTCTTAACAGCTTTCTCACACCAGCTCTTTCATGATCCCAGGAATAATTTAAGTTGGAAAGGATCCCCGAGCGCCATCTGATCTAAACCCTGCTCAAACTGGGTGACTGAGACAGAAGTTGTGCACGCGATGCATACACACAGCTTGGCTTGCTTGCCTCCCAAATTATGAAACCGAGGTACTGCTTCTCCAGGGGCTTCAAAAAGCGATGCTGAGCGAATGGTTTTGCTTGCAGCCCAGGCAGCGGGAGGCAGGGCTGGTGGAGGCTGGCCTCCCTCTGACCCGTCGTGGTCTGCCTGCAGAGGCTTCCTGCCGACGGCAGCTCGTGGGGCTGGGAACAATGGTTACCTCACGGTGGGCTCTGCCTTGCAGGTCCCTCATACCGTGGTCTTTCCATCCAGCCTGAAACACAGCTGTATTATATTAACCAGTGACCTGACAGTTCTCTGCTTAAAAAAAAAAAAAAAGATGGATTTTTAAGACAATAAAAAGAGAGAAAAGCAACCTGCAGAAATTCAGAATACATTTTCGTGTTAAATTACTTTGCAGCAGTTTCACAATTTGATCACTGTTTTTAAAAAATGAAAGAGTTATTAAGCAGCTTTCCTGCTACTTGCGTATTGTGCATTTACCTTTTAGCTGATGAAAAAAATCTCCCCTAGTAATTTTGTGGTAACCTGACAGAAATGCAAATGTTTTGTATTAAATAAAAATTCTATGTGAAGCCAGTCTGGAGCTCTGTAACTTCAGTACATTTCAGTAGACATTTTAAATACCCTTTCCATGTGCTTTATTTGTATTTTTGATATCCTCAGCTGTAGTACCTTTTGTCTAGGAGTGATAAATAGGGGTGAGCTTAGGGTTCTGCTCTTGCTCAAGAATTATCTTGCCTTGCTGATAAATGATTAATGTAATCCACTTACTGGATTGCCATGACATCATTCAGATTTTGGCATGCTTAATTTTATTTCATAACAACATAACAATGAGCAAATCCCAAAGTCCTTGAAAGCTTCTTCCTGCAGGAACGTTCTCCAACGGCGAGGGCAGAGGGAGAGGAAACGGAGCTGCCTGTGCTCCTAGCAGTGACCTGGGCATCGCTGGAGGGGGCTGCTCTGCCCTTGGTACTGGAGCTTCTGCCTGAATCTTAACGCCTAGAGCTCAGCCTTCCTGCTGCAAGCTGATGACAATTAGTCTGATCGATTCAGCCCTGTCTTAAAGTCTTGCAGGAGCCGTGTGGTTTTCTCCCACTGTGTTTTGAGTGTGACACCCGTTGGGCTGTGATGGTTTTGGCATCAGCAGTTTCACTTGTAGGTGAAGCTGACATCTGAGTCCACTCTTCTCTCTTTGCTTACTGGGAGGGTACACTCAGTTAATTAGCTTAACACACACTCGGATGTCTCTTTATTTCTTCATTTAAGAAAACTATAAAGACTGAATGACTGAATTTCAAGTTAGGCCAAGCTGGTTTTGAATGTAAATTTAGATGTAATTAAGGCTACAGAAAACACATCTGTGTTTCATCAGTTATACACATTTAACAGTTTGCTGTACAATTCATCAAAACATGTTCTGGATACACTTCCATCTACTTTATTAAAAAGAACTATTATTTCTAGTTAGCTGCTGATCTCATTATTTCTGGTCAATGGTTTGCAGCCAAGATGTCTCAGTATCTTGAATATAAAATTTATGCCTCATGGAAATCTAAATAAGTAAGCTACAAAGCAGGATAATTAAAAAAATATTGTGATATATATTGGCTGCATATATCACTGCTTATATTAGATCAAAAAGTCTCAGAAATATATGAGGTTACTCTGTGGTTTACTCCAGTAGCATGGAACATCACCTCATGTCCTCTGGTGCATTGGTTATGAGAGCACCCAGGGATCTGGTTGTTAGTTGTCTTTGACCAGCAAATTCCAAAATGTTTCTTATAGGAGATCAGTGTAGCCACTGGTAGGATGAATTATCCCCTGATAGTTGATAGAAGAATTTTGAATTGAAAGGCAAAGTGGAAATATAGTTGCATTAAAACTGTATACTAAAAGCACAACCGTAGCTTTTATGCAATTAGTAAATTTCAACAAAGTAATAGGTTATTTACTTAAAATGTCTGCCTTTTGGTGATTCCTCAAAAATTAAAATTCCAATGGAGAGAGTATTTGTGTGTGGAACACAGGCAGTTTTTGGATCTGGCATTTTTTGTATGCAAATTCATGTTCTGTTGAACATACTTTTTCTTCAGCATCTCTAACTATGAAGATAATGACTTCTGTGGTAAAGGCCCAAAGATTATATATGTCTATATATATATATATATATATATATTTTTTTTTTCCAGCATGTAACTGTGTTGAAGCCCAAGCAGGTCACAGCTCAGTTTTGATCGGCAGTGATCTGTCTCTTAATTGTCATTTTGTAAGCAGCAGTCTCCAGAGGCACCATGGTGCAGGTTTATATACACACGCTAGATACCCTCCAGGTTACGGAATAGCACAAACACTATAAAAGTAAGGCTTCCTTTTTTCAGTAAGAAAAAAACACTTACTTGAAAAAGGAAGACTTTTTCAGCTTCCTGCCCAAGAGCCATGACATTGTTGAGAAAGTTATTTTGCGGCCAGTAGACATTCAAAACACTTAAGGATTTGTACTGGTTTTGTGGTTTGGTGGTTTTTTTTTGGTTTGTTTTGTGTTTGTTTGTTTGTTTGTTTGTTTTGTTTTTTGTTTTTTGAAGGAGTCTTACAGTCTTACACCTGAAATCAGAGGGCTAAATTACAGGGAAAGAAGAATTTAGAGGGTTGCACTGGATAATTCAGATTTTTTTGTGTGTGTTACAGGGAAGATGAAGATATTTTTTGTTAAGATACCTTCAAAGTCGGTCTGAAGGTTTAATAGTCATACGAACAGCAAAGAGATAAAGGCAGTACACCAAAAAAAAAGTTACTCTTTTTTAAATAACATTCCGTGTCGCTGTTATTAAGGGTTAGAGTATTAAAAAAATCAGACAGACACCACTGAAAGATTGGCCTCCTCCAAATAGATGCACGTATGCTGTCCCTTTATTTACCCACTTGAAGTCTTTACCTCTCTCAGATGCTTAACATGAGTCCTGCTGCGTGATGGCCTTGTGCAATATCTAGCACTGTTATTATGGCATAGGAACAGACAAGCCACAGCTTTTCTGTGTTGGGCTTTTAGCTGTGATAGGGTGCTGAATAGTGGGCATATCTGATAATCCAGATAAAACTCACAGTTTTAATGGTTCTGAGTAAGAACACAACAAAGCCTGCAAAACCTTTGTGTGGATTTCATTGGTCTTTACCTGGCATCTGTGAGGGACAATGGCAGAAAGAGAAGACATTTGTAAATAGGTGATCAGATCTTCCAAATCGGTATGAAGTGGTACACTGTAATTGTAATTTATTCATAAGTAGTTTGAACGGCATGGAAGACTTGTTTGAAACGCTTATGGGTTTTAGGAAAGGGACTCTGCTTGTAGAGAAGAGGATGAATGTAAAACAGTGATTTGTGGCTGCAGTTTCACTGGAAGCCAGTGGGGAGGCCACTTGCCCAGAGGTTTTTCGCTGGTGTCCCCAAGTGTGCTGTAGGGAGACACATGTTGCGTGTTGGAAGCAGAGTCAGGTTTTGTGGTCTGTCTCGAGGCAGTGTTCTAAAGGTGAGGTGGAGGATAGAGCAGTGTAAGGATAAGGGAAAGAATATGGGAAAGGGAGGAGTCTAGTTAATTTTATTTTTTCTGTAGGAGAAACTGGGATGCTAAAAGTGCAGAGAAGTACCAGTAGCCACCTGTTCTGTCAGTCTGAGGGAAGTGTGTGTTAGGTCAGTGGCAGGGAAGAGATTATTTAGAAAAATCAAACTTCCCTTTAAGATCAAGATTCATGAAGTATGAACTTACTCTTACCGAGAGGGAGAAATTCCCCTGAAGATCTCCACCATGATTTTATCGTACAAAGAGTAAGTCTGCTATCTGAAGCCCTGTCTAAAGGGAAAAAGGATGGATTACACATTAATGGTTGAGGATGGAAATCTGGAACCCATTTTTACTGAGGAGAGACTAAAACCTGTGAAGTTTTGTCATCTTCTTCTGTTGTTGTAGAGCAACTGAAGGTATTGCTTTTCCCACAGGCAGTGGTTTCTGAATTCTCTTCTAATTACTCCCAGATCTGTTCCTGTAGGTGTTCGTATCTTACCAGGCATGGACACAGAGAACTGATGAAGTTTTTGACATTGTCACTTGTGAGGAAGCATTTGAATGCCAGGAGCAAAAATGTAGTGAAAAAACAGCGATTTCAGCCTGCTTTTTATGAGATGTCAGTGGTATTGTTGCAAGTTTTTGCATCTGGGGACTCAGGGTGGTAGCAGTGCTTCTGTTTGCGTTTCTAGAATTGTCTTTATGATCATCATTCTTTCAGTCTCAGTCCCAGATACTTGAGAGGAAACTTTCTGCTGTGCTAGTTAATTTTTTTTTCCCTGTCCCAAAGTGTAGTATGTGAAAATTGAATTTCTCCTTGCAAGAACTAATAGCATTGTCATCCTTCTGGTTCATCTTCACGTGTCGCATGCTTGTGACAAAGTCTGGAAGGTAATCTCACATACACATTTAATTCTACATCTGTCGTACCTGTTCTTGTTTTGCTGTGGGTACTGTGTATTTTAAATGTGTTTGGATTGTATGTGGTAAGGATTTTTGATCCTCCTCTTTTTTTTTCTTGTCCTTCCCATCAGTCACTGGCTTTTAAGTTGCATCATCATTATGCCCACTTGTTCCTTTTTGTCCTGAGGAGGCTAAATCTTCCCCTAAATAGAGCCCCATTCACAAGTGCCCTGTGTGTGTGACACATTCCTCAAGAAAAAAGTGAAGGATAGTGGGTTTTACCTCCAAGGGTTCATGATCAGAAGGTGTGGCTGTGGAGGACACGCGGGAAGAACTGAGTGGACTCATGTGTCTGGGTGAGCATGTCATCTAGAAACATCTGCTTCATAAAAAAAATAACTTTATCTCTTGGAAATTGTGGGAGAACCATGGACTGGGTTAATGGGAAGACCCGAGAGCTTAGAAATTGGCAGGCACTCCACCATTGTGCCCGGAGGTGTGCCACAGCCCTCAGTGAGGAGCCAGTGGCCCAGTGTCTAAATAAATCCGTCTCTTCACGGTAACGACTTGGCAGCGCGTGGTTACTCTTCTGCGTGGCTTTGGTACTCTAGAACAGGGGAAAGTCTCCGTTCTATGTGCCCGGCTGAATTAACAGTCAATCAATCATTTTTTCTCATTTTAATGTTTTTATTTTTTTTTAATAATGCTGAGTGTGTTGGGATGATGTCTGTACGTACTTGTGTGCAGCACGAGTAAGATGGTCTTCGCTCCTTTCCTGCCACGCTGACAGAGATGCTCAGTGACTTGCAGAGATAGAAGGCCTCTTTGTGACGGACGTGAACACAGTTTCTCTTGTCAACAACTGCACGTTAAGTACATGGCACTTTTGTAGTGCGTGGTTAGCAAAGGGAGTTCATCCATTGTTGCTGCCATGGTTGTGTGCTGGTTTATACGAAGGTTTTGTTGTTTCACAAGGGACAGATGCATTGCAAGGCTGCAGAAACAAGCTTTCTCCATTTTTCTTCATAGAGCTTGTACTGTCAAGAAAAGAATGATGCTAATTCTGAGCTGAAATTAGGTTATCTGTCTTCTCTGTGAAAAGCACATTTTGTTTCAACATCAGTAAAAGCAATTTTATTTTCTTCATTTTTTTGAATTGAAACACCTCAGAAGTCCAGGTTTGGTGGTTTTTAGTGTCTCTTGTGAGAAAAAGTTCTTGCTCTGCCATTTCTTGACCTATCAAAGAGACAAAGTGAGGAATGCAAGGAGCGATGTTAGGTGGCAGTGTTGGAATCTCAACATGCAGGTCTTGGAGCACAATTTTCCATTAAGGCTTTTGGCTTTAAATTAACCTATAAACTTTTGATCTCAGCCTTAGTTGTGTGCCTCTTACAGTATGGGTTGCTCGTCTTGAAACAAATACCACAAGGATGTTCCAGGGGTAGGGATTATTCTTAGTACTTTGAGCAGACTGAAATCTTATTTCCCTTTTGTTAATTAAGGGGAAGGATCTTGCAGAAAAGCTGCAGCCCCCTGACAGAAGCAGTAGGAAACAAAACTGTGCATGATAATGAGGGCTTAACTGTGAGCGATGGGATGAGAAACAGAAAGAAAAAACTAAGCATTGGAAAAATCAGCTTAACTCTGGGGTCTGCTAGACTGTGAAATAGTCTCTCAGGGAGAGAGGGAAGGTGTACTGCTTTGGAGAAATCAATCCTCAGTGGTACGTGGACCTCGGAAATAAGGTAGGGAGTGGTCCTTAATTTGAATAATCTCTTTCTGAGGGATTTTGATCCTACTTTGGATTTCATGATCAGGGATGACTTCATCCTTGAAACTGATGTAAACAGATCCTCCCCTCCGCTTCCCTCCCCTCCCCTTAAATTTGTATTGTTTGTTTCTCATCAAATGTAATATTCTGATACTGTTTTTAGATGAGCACAACCATGTGGTGATGGAGTAAATTATTTTCCATTTTGGCTAAGCTGTTGAAACAGCATTCCTTGTCTTTTTCTGTTGCCAACTGCTTTAGCTTGATATTTAAAGTTTGACTGTAAAAAAGGTTAGGAATGTACATTAGTATATTGGACCCTTGCAAAAGAAGATCAAAATTCATTGACAAGTTGGTATCACCTGTCTAACAGGTGGTCGTAGCAGAATTGCATGTGGTCATGATTTGTATTGATTTTCATATTTTTATTTTTTGGCCTTTGCAGGTCAGAGGAATGTGTCCAAATAGTGCACCCTGTACCACTGGGTGTGTCTTTGATGTGACTCTGAACATGACCACAATTTGTGCAACTTGCCTTACCCCTTTGAAAACATACAGGGACAGTGAAATCTGTAGAAAAGTTGACCTAAAATGTCAGGATCGGATAGAAGCACAGGGAGTGGCAGAGGGAGTGCAATATGGGCTGGGTAAAAAGAGATTAAGGGGAAAAATGGGAACACTGTACAAGTACCCTGACTGCAACTATGTACAGGGTGGGAGGGGGGTCAGTTAATTTTTTTCAAAGTGGTAAAACAAGGAAGGATGTTCTGGAGTTGAAGGTGTTGGAAAAAAATCATAGTAAATGTTACAAGAAATGGTAATGGTAATGCAGGATTAATGGAAACACTGCTAGGGATTCAGACTGGAAATGATTTATAGGATTCAGAAGTTAATGTAGATCAACAAAAGATGCTTTACGGGCCCTGTGGGTCTGTGATGTAACCATTTCCCTTCAGGGAAAATACCGTTCCTAGCTGAGTTTCTATTGTTGCCACAGCTGGCTATGAAAATAATGTGATGTGCGTTTGTATGTAACTTTTTTTTCTTTTTATTCTGAAAAGACAGAGTTATTTTTATGATTGCAAAGTGTCTTTAGCTATTTCAGCTGTTTTGGTCCTCTCTCTGTGTGTCCCTGTAGGTGGTTCAGTGGATGCCATTTTAGCTCTGAGGATTCTCATTGTCTCATATCACTGAGTCATATTTTCTATGCTCTTAAATCCTTCATTGTGCCAAATGCTCTTTATTAATTGAAGAGTGATCATCATTGCTTCTGTAGACTATTGCATTCTCTTTAATGGTCCTGAATTTCATGGTATTCTGTCAAATATACCCCGCTTACACATTCAGCATGTGAAGTGGGCAGTGGAGCCTCTTGAGCAATCACAACCTCTACTTGCACAGGATCAAAAGACCACAATGAGGCATCAAGCCTGACTCCACTGAATGATCACGCCTGCAAATAGTGTGACTGCAACTGTAGGACTGGTGTTGTGGCTTCAGTGCTACTCAGAATTGAGAAAATTATTGTACATCATCTCCTTGAATTGACTAATTTCCTGGGTGCACTAAAAATGGAACAGTTTATTTTTTCCTTGCAAGTATTTAATAATTTAACAGATTTTAAATACTGTTTCTCCTTCCTTTCCTCCCTCAACTTTTTTTCTTTTCATTTTTACCCAAGAAGAGCCTGAGCTTTGAATATAAAGAACTCTACAGTCTCCAAAAAGCAGTGTCCATCAGTGAGATGCAGCATATACTGTTACATTTTGTCTCTTTTAAGATCTTTCTCCTGCTTGTCAAGGCTGAGTGAAATCTATTAATTTGCCAGATTTCTGCAGATCTTCAGGACTGGAACAGGGGTAAAGTGGGGTGGAGAAGGTGGTGTGATGTCCATAGCCATGTGCCACATGGTGATTGCCCTCTCTGGTGAGGTGACCCACATGGCCATGGCAGTGATAGCTTGTTCTGTGGAAGCCTGCTCACTGAAACAGAGAGAAACCTGTCTATTGTGCATCCTGACTGCTGTGTTCCTCCTGACTTGTGTTAGCAGTTTGAGGAGACTGAGGACACACATCTTCATGGCCTGAAGTTCATTGACAGCATCCTGGAATTCTTCAAGTCCAAGTACATTAAGCTGTATATGCATAACACAGTACAGCAATAGCCATTCTTCTGTATGAATTTTAATTGTGATTGGAAAATCAGCCAGGGAACTGTCAACATTTGTTTGTTTGGTAATAAATTGCCAGTGTTGTTTGTTGCTGTGTGTATAATGCAGACCAGAAATCATTGAGACAGTGGAGGGAAATGCGTTTTCAGTCTTAAGCAAAAGGACACGCAACTCAGGTGCAAGGTTTGTGACTCTGAGGAACCTAGTAAGGTTTAGATTACTGTTAACTTTTGTTTCTCAATAAATTCAAAACATGTAATGAACTGATAACTGCCTGATGCCTGGGGCTTGTTCTTAAACAAGAAATCAGTCTTCTGTGACGTTTGGCTAATTTCACTGAAGCTTGTGCGAGGATTTGGCTTCTCTGTGTACTGTGTGCAAAGTGCTATCAATGTCTGGAAAAAGGTAATGAAAAATATTTCCAAATGCTCTTCTACTCTAATACTATTATAATTAAAATATATGTATGTGGAGCAACCAAAAAGATTAAGGTGACATTGCTGCTTTGATGCTGGAAGCCTAAGGGTAGAAGTAATGAATTGATAATCCTCTCTACATGTAAGAGATTACCTTTTCTGTTTATAGCAGCATTTACTTAATTTTGATAGTATTTATCATGTTGCATACTTCTGTTTACACTTCCACTAATTGCTTGCTCTAGAATAGCTCCCAGAAATGCCCCATAGAGACCAGTGCACAAGCACTTTCAGAGCAATGAATAGGCGAGCAGAGGATGGCATTGTGGAAGCCCTGAATAGCAGCTGAGGCTATGCATTTGAGCAGTGACGTCCAAAATCTCTGAGGTGGAAATGGCATTCTTTTTGAATTTAGCTATACCTTCTCTATTTGGATTTTCTTGCTGGGTATCCCAGGATTACAAATTCTTAGGAATTTGGAACAGTACATGAGTGGGAAGTAGAAAGGGTCTGAAAGATCCTTCAACTTAGCAGGTCTCACGATCTGTTTCTAGGGTAACTAGCTAAGCCCCGACAGAGATTTTCATTTGCACCAGGAAAGCAGAAAAAGCAAAAATTTTAATGAGGAAAAAACATCTAGAGACAGCTGATTTACATCTTTGTAGCTCTGCTGTAATCCTGTCAGTGATGCAAAGCTATGTTTAATTTTTTGGAGTTACGTATAATTAGAACCAACTGGAGGTCTATCCTTAGTATTTAATCCATGTGTTTGTTACTGTTGAAAGGCTTACTTGGGAACTAAACTGAGATGTCATTGTGGCTTTGTGGACATCTCTGAAGGATATGCCCATATGCTGTTTGGAAGCTATTTTGGAAGCAAGTTTCCACATTTCCTTTTTGGTACTGTTCTCAAACAAAGTCTGTTTAAGTAACTCTTATTTCTTACTGGAAGCCATTTACCATACTCTTCTCATACTTACTCTCTTTTAAATTCAGAATGCCTCAGTTGATCAATGGCATTTTCAACTCAATATTTGCATTGATGTAGTTAAGAACAAGATACAACCTGTAGCCATCAATGATTTAGGGCTAATTTTGTATTCTAATTTTTTGGTTTTTTGAAGATACAGTGTAAGATGTGGAAAATAAGTTTCAGAAGCAGGTGAACTCAAAAGCAAAAATAACTTCTTAAGATTTTGTACTCTTGCTTGTAACTGGCAAAAAAAGTATCCACCCAAAGAAATCAGTAAGAGAAAAACATGCTAAGTAGGCTGTTTCTTGGGTTATATTCTTATTTAATGGACTTTTAAATTTAATTATTTAATTTTTAATTTAATTCAGGCTTCAGACAGCAAAGTGACTTTATCACTCTTCTGTCTGTCTTTTCATAATGTAGGTAGCTTTGATTCTATACTTGCTGGAAGAATTTGCAATCAATTTTTCTTTTTTTTTTTTTTTTTTGGTTAAGAAGTGAATTGGGTGATGTTTTAAACACAAATGCAACATAGAAAAAAACGCAAACCCAAACCCCACAAACTAGTTAGTTTGGACTCTGCACAGCTGTTTTAATGTGATTTTTATATTAATAAAGTATTTTTTCTTGAGAACAACAAGAAATTGTTCTCCTCTACCATAGAAGTTTATGAAAGTTGAGGGAATTTAAAAAAAATACTGTTTCCTAATCAGATCTTATTTATGAGCATATAAATATGTTGAAAAAGTATTCTAAATACTGGGAGGGGAAACTGCATGTTCAAGGAATTGTCACTTTCAGATCTGCATTTCTGTATTGGAGAAGTGCTTGTGAAGTTTCTCCAACACTTAATATTTTGCTTTCTGTCACAGTTCATCTTTGTATGGTTATAATGCCAGAAACCAGTGAAGTATGTTGAAAAATTGAGAAGAAAGCAGTCCTGGAGTAATGCCAAGCAGGACCATAATTTATCAAAGGGATGGTTGCTGAGTAGGTGGATTCTGTACACCGGGAAAGAACTAAACTTCTGGTTTGTTTGGACCCTTCTGTGGAATCTTTTGTCCTAAAACTGTAATCAGTAAAATTGCAATATGCAAATGGAATATATTTCCTAGAGAATGGGCACAGTCACTTCCCAGGGATCGAATGACCTTTCTGTGTCTTGGACATGTCCCATGCAGAATCCCTGCAGAGAATTGGTTAAGAAACAGGATAGGATGAGGTTAAGGTAAAGCTGAACACATGCAGCATTGTTGACCAGATCATGCCCACAGGCTGGTCTGCTAGCAGCTACCAAACTTGTGCTTGACTTTCCCCAAGTGGAAAGATGAGTTGGGATTGCCCTTGAAACTTAAAGAAAATGTACTGTCTTTGAGACTCCTGCCCTTAGTAATTTAAAATTGGTCAGTGGTTAAAAAATTAAGGATGAGAAATAAGAAATGTTTTTATCACTTTAACATACTGTTTATGTACCAGCCTAACAAAATAGTACCTTCCAGGCCATTTCATCATAGTTGTTTTATTTTTTTTCACTGTAATATCATGCATATGTTGTAAATCTTACAAACTCATGTGGTTCTTTGTTTTATTTTTGATAAGTAGTAATTGAAAATGAAGCTTTATTTATGCCTATGCATTTCAGTTCCAAAATAATCAAGTTGTGTGAAAACATGAGGTATACTTCATGAATATGATGGCCTCTCCACAAAACTGCTTACATGTAGATCCACAGCATTTGTCTGCATTTTGTTTTATAATGAGCTCATTCATGATTGTAGTTTTGGTGAATCTTTGTGTTAATTTTGGTGCAGTATGGGTTCTTAAAGAGTTAATGTTGTATGAATTGTAGAATTTGGATTTGTGTATCTAAAAGTAGATTTAAATTGTTATGTTTTTAAAAAAATAACATTTCATTTGCAATTCTGAATGGACTGTATGCCAGACCATGACTACTTCTTTTTCCTTGTTTATTTTGCTTTTTCTTTCATACAGAAGCTTGACTTACAATTAATTGAATAATTGATTACTTGAGATTATTAGAAGCGTTGAATTTGGCTTCTCTTAGTTTCAGCACTAACCATTTTGCAATTGCAGTGATCATTCATGAAGAGATCATGCGGTTAATAACACTTTTGTTTGCCCCAAACAATTTCTTACAGATGGATGAGCTCTTCAGGACAGTATTTTTGATTGCCTTAGAAGAGATACAGAACTTCATAGTAGTCACTTTTGTGTGTTTTTTGAAGTATTTTCTTTTGACATTTTTCAACAGAAGTTTGAAATAATTTTGAATCCCTGCTATCAGTAGTAGTTGTGCATCAACCAGTTGCTACACAGTGGAAAACAGTGAAACAGTGAGTTAAAGAAAGCAAAACTCATCTGTTTCTCAGTTATAAATAGGTTTGCTAGACAGCTGGCTGATTTCATGTATTACCTTTTCAGTGCCACAAAAGAAAATTGAAAGCATCAAAAGGAGTGTATCAGCATGACTTATTAGGACAGAGATACCATTTAGCCATTTTTTTTTTTTAAATTTTGAATATTTATTTCTCTATTTTGTCTGGATTTCTTGGATATTATCTGAATTGACAAATGAAAATGTGGTGGACATTTTTTATTGTCACAGGATGGTGATAACAGGTGCATCCCTAGCCAGCATTTTTATCTACCTTATAAGCCAGCACAATTTCTCCATGGTTATCCTTTCCCTAAAATATAGTGGTATTTTCAGGTAGACTATGAAAGGAAACTAAGTATTGCCTTTTCTATTGAGCTTTTCTAAGAGGTACTAATTTTAATTTTGAACATATTTAACTTGGAAATTGACATTGTAATTTTCTTCTGCTTTAGATTTTTAGTTGTTTTCAGATATGTGTAGACAATATAAAGTGTTTGTTTACAAATGAGTGTATGAGTGGATTAAGGCCAGCCTTCAACTCTTTGCTTTTATTAATCTCCCTTTCCTTCCCTCCTTCCACATGCTTTTGGTGTATGTGACCATCTTAAGCAGAAAGAAAGCTGGAATTTCTTTATTTTCTTCAATCCAACAATGTCAAATACCAGTGTTACAACAAAATGAAGAGAAAGGGTTGTTTCTACAAACATTGACTGCTGTAACTTCTGCCATATCAGAAGGTATGCAGTTGCTGCTAAGGCTTTTTGTGTGTGTGTGTGTGTGTGGTAGGAGTTTGGTGCTAACCTTTGGTTTGAAAACAAGGCTTCTCTGGATTTCGGGAGATTTTATTTTTATTATTTTTTTTAAAATTTCTAGTCTGTGCTTTGCTCTTCTAATGAATTTCTCGCTATTCTTTCTCAGTTGTTATTTTTCTTTCAGAAGATAATAGTTGTTAATTCCACTGTAACAGGAATCATAACAGGGGCAAACAGTAGTCCCACTTTGTAGGAACAGGTAACAGTCTGCCTTCAGAAGTATACCACTTGCTGTGACGCTTTTCCTAGCATTCCAGCCAAGTATCTAGATGGTACATAGTGTATATAGGGACGTGTAAATTTGTGTACTTCACTTGCTAGACAAAAAGAAAAAATTGAGTGATTTGTGTGTGTGTATGTATTAGGGAGGCACTTAGAAATGAAATTGTGGCTAACAGTATAATTTTTTTAGCTTTTTGTCTCTCTCCTGAGAAAAGTCATCCATAGCTTTACACTAAGTGCTACTGAGCCCAGAATCTCATTGTGAAATAGCAGCTTTATTCTGAAAAATGACTGTTGGAGAACAGAACCACTTCTGTAATTTTTTCCTTTGTATATTTCATGTGGGTCATTTTCGGGGATAAAAGACCTTGTTATCTCAGTTGATTCTTCTGTTTAACATTACAGTATAGTCATGCTGAATTTCATGTTTGATTTGAAGAATGATTTGCTACTTTTTTTTCAGCATCCTCAAAGGACGCTGTTCAAGGTCATGTATGGAGGTGGTTGTACTTCATTACAGCTTAGCTGTCCAGAATGTCCCTTGGTGGTATCACATACTAGTACTCCGTGAGTACCTGAGGGTTTTACTGCTGGAGCACAGCACCAGACAAATACGTTATGGTAAGGTTTACTGGCTGGACCTGTACTGTGGCATTTTGTCTCTGTTTTCTGTGTTGTTTCATTGGTGCAAACTTGATTAATGGCAGGAGAAGGGTTTTTTATTCTGCTGCTTCTTGTTATAATTTAGTGTTTGTTCTTTCAAGTGATGGTGTACTGAAGTAATGGCAGCTCTGTATGTTGTTACAGTGAGAGACTGATTCAGTCTGTAGGAGTTTTAAAACATTGAATGCATCGTATTCTGTCACATGTAGCACTATGTAAAATTACACAGGCCTTGCATTGGTATGATGTGGTGGTTTCAGAGGTTATGAACTTTGGAAGAAGGTTAAGTAGCTTAAGGAGATGCATGTGTTCTTTGTCAATGCTGAATCAAGAGATTTACTTTGAAAAGCAGGTTAAAGAAGTAGAAAAGAATCTATTAAGTTCTCCTTTTTTTCCTTTTTTTAAAGAATTGTAGAGATTTGGCAATATATTTTTATTAATCTCTTGTCTTCTACATTTTTCATTCTGCTTCCTGGAGAGGAATTTTTCAAGGACTGTGATTCCTTTAATAATTGATTATTTTGGTCATTTTATTTATTTATTTATTTATTTATAATATTTATATTAATTTATTTATATATTATATATTTATATATTAATTTCTTTATATTAATTTATAATATTTCTCTGGTAAGTGTGAGGTACAAAGGTTTCCATGAGAAATATCTCAATAATTTTCTCAGACAGGATTTTCTCTGAAGCTATTTTATTTGTGATTGCAATGGCAGGCATCCTGCAAGCAGGAACGCACAGTAAAAGTATATCGTAACCTTACATTTCCCTATTACTCGATGCTTGATTCCTCCCGTTTATTCATTGGCTGAGTACTATAGGTTCACGAACTACTAGACGCTGATTACTATACCATATATGTACAATTTTATTTGACCAACCTTTAATTTCACCTTTTCCTATTTTTTTTCTCTCTTGACTAGAGGACCCATGATTTTTGTTTTTACTGATTACGCACTGCTCGTTTTGTTTTTCTTATTTTGGGACAGTGGGACCTTCCTCTTACCTGCTTAACATACTCCCCCCTGCTATGCTACTGTCATACCTGCACAATCACTTTTGAATATGCAAGGTTAGTGGAACTTTCCACTGCAAAAACACCTTCTGTTCTTTGTTTCTCACAGTCTCCTTGTTCTAAAAGCAGAGCCATTTTCTATGGAGATGTTTTGTTTTCCTGTTTATATTTAATTTAGTATTCTTTTCTCAGCCGTTCTTACCTTCTCAACCTTTCTGAGGAAGACAGTGAAATAAGAGCAACCACATACCATTAACTCAGTGCTGAATTGGAAATCTTTGTCAGGATTTTGTAGGTTTTTGTGATTCAATATTTTCATTAATGATGTGAAAACTTGAGTGGAGAGGCAGCAGACAGGGAGGAAGCACCAGCACTTTGGAGGACAGAAAACTATCATGATGAGTTTTCAGAGGGTGAAGGGAGAGGCTGGTGCTATTCAGCAGGGGCAAGGGCGACGTGGATGGGAGCAGCGGGCTCAGCAGTAGGTCTGCAGAAACTGTCTGTGCGGGATGCAGGTATTCACAGTGTAAGACGAATTGTCAGTATTGTATTGTTACAGAAAGGGAAGGGCTGTACTGAGGGTACAGGAATGTAGCTCTAGGAGAGGCATGAAGGGTTCTTGGAGAGGACGTGGATGCTGTGTCCTTTTTGCACTCTGCTTTGGAACGAGTTTGGAAGACAGCACTTAGGTGGATAGGGAAGACTATGAAGAGTAAGACAGGTGGGGATTGTTTCAGCCAAAGAAGAGAGCGGCCTTGCAGGATACTGAAATATAGCTGCACTAAAGAGAAGGTGGGCAGTCTGTGCTTGGTTCACCAGGAATGGTATGACTTAACCAGCTTCCACTGAAGAAGTGCAGAGTCAGGCTAGATTTTCGGAAAACCTTGCCAATAGTAAGAACATTGAAACACTCAAACCAGACCAGGTGACCATGGATGCTAGGAAGCCTCTGGAATTGATAAATACTTCTATCAGAAATGTCAGGTGTCACTTATGACAGGAACAGGGACATTGATACGATTTTATGTAAAACAGTATCTCAAGGTATGAATGACTTGTGATTGTAGAGTTTTGTTACATCACCATATAACTGTAGTTTGATTGTTGGTCTTTTTTTTTGTCACAGGCCTGAAGTTAATCCACTGGGGTGGGGATGGGCTTAAACGTACCCACCCCTTCTTTTTGTAGCCCGATATTATAAAGAAAAATAAATTTATACAAGTTTTAGCCAAATTTGGAAGAAAAGTAGAGATCTAAAATAAATCCATTCATATTTCTTGACATTAATGATCAGATAATGGGAAAATGCATTGAGTACCTACACTGAGAAAAAGAGAAGCTGAACTTCTTTACATACAAATGTGGCAGTAGCCATTTGACTAGGCAGATTTGTGTATTGGACAACCATCACATTTGTAGCTCTGGACTCAACACAAATTGTTCTGTTTGGCAAAGAATAGAAACTCATAAGAATTTGAGCTTTTCTTGAGTTATGTGAGTAACAAAGTTGCTTTAATTTATGAAGCAACCCCACGTGTTCACAGAAAGGCTGCTTTCATCATTATATTCATATCTATTATTTCAGTACTACATTTCATAGAAACACAGAATCATCATATTACTAAGGTTGGAAAAGACCTTCAAGATCATCTAGTCCAACCATCCCCCTACCACCAATGTCACCTACTGAACAATGTCCCTAAGCAGCATATCCAACCTTTCCTTAAACACCCCCAAGGGATGGTGACTCCACCACCTCCCTGGGCAACTCATTCCAATGCCCGAACTTCCCCTGGTGCAACTTGAGGCCATTCTCACTTGTCTTGTCACCAGCTGTCTGTGAGAAGAGGCTAATCCCCAGCTCCCCACACCTTCCTTTCAGGTAGCTGTAGAGATCAATAAGGTCTCCCGTGAGCCTCCTCTTCTCCAGACTAAACCACCCCAGCTCCCTCAGCCGCTCCTCACAGGACTTGTGCTCCAGGCCCTTCACCAGTTTCGTAGCCCTTCTCTGGGCACACTTCAGGGCCTCGATGTCCTTCTTGCAGTGAGGAGCCAAAAACTGAACACAATACTCGAGGTGCGGCCTCACCAGAGCTGAGTACAGGGGGATCATCACCTCCCTGGCCCTGTTGGCTACACTGTTCCTGATACAAGCCAGGATGCCATTGGCCTTCTTGGCTGCCTGGGCACACTGCCGGTTCATGTTCAGGCGAGCATCAACCAACACCCCCAGATCCTTTTCCTCTGCACAGCTTTCCAGCCACTCTGCCCCAGGCCTGTAGCGCTGCATGAGGTTGTTGTTACCAAAGTGCAGGACCCAGCACTTAGCCATGTTGAACCTCATCCCATGTCCTCTGCCCATTGACCCATCATGTCCAGGATCCCTGCAGGGCCTTCCTACCCTCCGGCAGATTGACACTTCCCCCCAACTTGGTGTCTGCAAACTTACTGAGGGTGCACTCAATTCCCTCATCCAAATCTTCAATAAAGATATTAAAGAGGATGAGCCCCAACAGTGATCTCTGGGGAGCACCTCTGGTGACTGGTCACCAGCTGGATTTTGTTTCTTTCATCACCACTCTGTGGGTCTGGCTGTCCAGCCAGTTTTTAACCCAGCAAAGAGCATACCTGTCCAATCCTTGGGCTGCCAGCTTCTCCAGGAGAATATAATATTTGTATAATTTATAACACTTGACTTCTTCCATTATCTTTTCTTTGTACTAATTAGATTTTAATATGTAATCTGTAGCAGGCAAGATGACAGCCATGTATGCATTTGGGAGAGTACCAGAGACTTTGTCATAATTGTAACTTGTGATTTCCAATACATAGTTTAGATGCTAAGCTGAAATCATACAACATATACCCAAGGGGCATCTTCTGAACAGGGGGGCTGTTTATTGTTCATGGTTTTAAATGAGGGGTGTAGATCCAGTGTAATGGCTCTTTACTAGTGTTTTAAACATGTTAGTATGTATTATATGTTGAATGCTAGCTGTCCTCTCCCATGTTGATTAGAAATTGTAACACATCTAAGCATCCTTTTTACAAAGGTAGGCAGTGAATGGAGTGGAAGGAGTTTGGCTTTCTTGCTTTTCAAGTAGATTTGAAATCCCAGAAAACTCCGACTGGATGAGCCTCCCTCTTTCAGAATTTGAAGCCTCTGCACTTATCTGTATAAGTGAAGTATTTTTACCTGAGTTGGAAACCGTGGGGCTGATAGTCTGACAAGAAACTTTGGTTTATGGTGGAAGACGAACTGGGTTAGGACACATTTGCTTTGTGAGCTGTGATCATGGCATATTTCCTGCCTGCATGCAGGAAATGAATGCAGGTTCTTCTGAATGCAGGTTCTGTGAGGCAATGTAACAGTACAGTGGGTGTTTGCAAATTAATAATGTCAAGGCCACAATTGAAGCTTGGAGTAATCGGTTTTGCAGGCTGATGTTGCTTTTGCTCAGTTTTCCTGGGTGTTGTCTGTAAGACCAGCTCTGCTCTTTCTTTTTGCTTACTGAATGATTTTACATTGGGGAGAATGTCCAAAATAATTCCCAGAGGAAATGAAGGAATTTGGAAGAGGTCTGCTTAGTGCAAAATACTGTCATATCTCTAACTAATTGAGAATAGAAATATAATTTGGTTCATGTCACAAATAGAACAGTATGCCTGAGAGAACACAAATGGAAATTGCTTATGCAGTAAGGAAGAGTGAACTGCATTATGCTGGGTACTATTTTGTGCGTATAATCTGCAAATCCATTCTGCTCAGGTTCCTATCCTATGTGTCTCTCTGTAGAATTAGAGTGCTTCAACATAAATGAATGGGCAATCTAATTAGTTTATCTCAGCATTTATCCATGTTGAATTTCAGTCCAAATTGTACCTTTGGACATCTCGCTGTCCAGTTTGGCCTAAAGCTTCTAGAGCTTGTAGAGGGAATAGTATAGCTAAATTTATGAAAGTGCTTCAAATTGGAATTATTTTTTTTACATAGTAGAAAAACAAGACAATAATAAAATAAAATCAAAACAGATAAAGTAAATGACTTCTGAAGGTGAACAATCATGAACTATTCCGGTTCAAATACAACAGTTTTGGTTTGGTTTGGTTTTGGTTTGGGGTAGTTAGGGACTACACAGAATTAATTTATATTGTCTGTGTTCTAGAAATAAAGTTTTAATCTGGAAGGACTTTCAAGATGGTTTTCTGTCATCTTTGAAGGGTCATGCACATTAGGGAAGGTCCCCCACAATTTGAGAAAGGCAAGCGTTGCACCAGGGGCCTCTCCACAGGCTGCAGGGGAACTGCTGCTGCGTGCCTGGAGCACCTCCTGCCCTCCTGCTGCACTGACCTTGGGGGTCTGCTTTGCTGGTTCTCACTCCTCACTCCTCTCTCTCACAGCTGCTGTACAGCTTTTCGTTTACTCTTTCTTAAACGCATTTTCCCAGAGGTGCCACCATCTTGGCAGCGTGGCCCAGCTGGGCCCTGCAGTGGGGCTGTTGGAGCTGGCTGGAACTGGCTGTGCCCAGCATGGGGCAGCCCTGGCCTCTCCTTGCAGAGATCCCACCAAAACCTTGCAATGTAAACCGCATACAGCCAGTCACAGCCACTTCAGCCAGGCTTAAAACTGAATAAAACAACCCATCGTGCACCAAAATGTCAGCCAGTCAGGGAAGCACATGGTGTTGCTGCTCAAACTTAGTTAAAATAGTGGCTGCTGCATCAAGAGATCACAGCTCTTGGAGGATCCACACCAAGGTGGCGACACCCCTGACAGACTGCAGCCCATGGAGGAACAGAAGCCTGGAACAAAGCAAATGCATTATAAGGAAGGAGCAGTGGGAGGAGATATGCAGGAAGCAAGGAGCAGTAGTAAAAGTACACGGTATTAAACCCACCCTCCTACACTACCTATTGTCTTACCATAGTAATTTAGGACTAGTCATAACATGCAGTGAAAACAAGGACAGCTGAGACTAAGAAGAGAGAGGAAGGGGTGTTGGAGCAAATCTCAGCTTGAGGAGGGAAGAAAGATGTTTCACAAACTGTCTAGTTGTTTATGTTGTTGTAGGTTCTTTTTCAGTAGGTAATCAGATATTTGTACTAATTGGATGTGGACATATAGAAATGAAGTAAAATTCCCAGTGTCAAGATGTTTTTTCCTGTGGCAGTGCCATACCTGTTGTGTGGTACAGCTGCTGAAAAGCCAGCCTGTGATTAGAGGAAAACAAAATTTCATGTTGTGAAAATGTCGATTAGTTAAATGCTGGTCAGTCAAATGTAAGCTATATGCAAATACACTGTGGTACTGTAGCATTTTTGCTAACCTAACATAACTGCATTGATTAACAAAAGTTCACAAGAACAGTACTACAGTGTTAGTCAATGTCCATTAACCAAGTGTTCTGTTCCTGGCCACAAACACTTAGGAAAAAGTATAAAAACAGAGCATGTTATGGTGTTTTCTCAACCTTACAGCATGCCAAGAATTTCCTCACTCAGAAATGAGGTGCAGTCATCCTTTCAAAATGAGAGAAAGGTGAAATGTGTAGAGGAATATCCTTCTACAGAAATTGGTGTGTTTTCACCAGTTCCTGATGTCTCAGATAATCCTGTGCAAAAAATTTGGTGTTTTAAGAACAGCTAGGCTTGAAACTTTTTTGTTGTTTTCTCCAGAACCCCAAATTTGAAAGCTGATGCAAAACCAACTTATTTCCTTACTAGACTTATGTCTTTTAATTGTTTTACCAACATCATCGTTCAGTTTAAAAACTATTGATTTATTTTATTTTTTTACTTCCAGCTTTTTAGATTTTTATTTTATTAAAATCAAGATCAGCTCTTCTAGACTATTCCAGGAAACCAGAAAGCTTGTCCCGGTTATCCTTGTGAATTGTTCCGGTACCTGTTCCAGTTTCTGTACCTGTTCATTGGTTCTGATTGAGATTCCAGCTGAGGTCTCAGTAAGATCATGTGGTTTTGCTTGTGAACTTGCTTGGTTTGCTGCCTGAATTCTGATCTTGCTTCCTGGGAACTCTGAACAGAACCGATTCTGGGCTCCACAGACTGAGTGAGACCTCTGTACTGAATATATGTAACTATTTTCCTTTGAATAATACATGAAGGAGCATTCCAAAGATGCAAATGTCCAATGAAGATGCATTTACAGGAATTAAAATTGATGCGTTGTTCTCAAGCAGTAAATCTTAAGATGTTCTAGACTTAAGGGCATTAGAAATATCTTGAAATAAGCAAAAACCAAGAAGTCTAAATGATGAAATCAGTGCAATTAGATAATTTGTTGATTTAAACGGTATCTTTACCTTGATTATCCTTGTATAAGCTTGTTTTTACATTTCATTATTTGTTTTTGAAGATTCTACACTTTTTCCTCCTCCCTTTGTGCCTAATGACCTTACATGAAATCTAAATTTTGATCTTCAGGGTTTTCTTTTGTTCAACACTGAACAAGTACATAAAATTATATAATGGAATGGCAAAACAACTCTTTTTTTCAGAAAAGCAGTCATTAAAATATTTCAGAAGTTAGAACCAAGAAGGAGAAAGCAAGAAACATATTCCACAATGCTATATTTAAACCATTTGATGTTAGAAGTATTTCAGACTGAAGTCTTGGTGTTAAACTATTTATTCAGTCTTCCTAGAAAACCTCTAAACTGTATATTGTCAAGCCCAAACTAATCAGAATTTGGTTTTGGCAATGTTTATGTATTCATCTCATGTAGAGCCAGGTGCTTTGCAGGTTCATACCACATTGGTCCCTTAAATCAAAGGGAGGACTGCAAGAACAGATCCTTCTGTACATGTACAGGACCTTTAAGGTTTGCTTGTCTTGTAGCATGGGCCTTGGAGTCCACTTTCAGGAAAGATATAATTGGAGCTGGAGTTAGTCAGACTGAGGTTACTTGATCACAGAACTTGTTTTCAGTGTAGCATTCCAGAAATATGAATGGTTAGCCTTGGCTTTTTAGTTTTTTTTCTGTATAACACGGTTGTCTGTACACTGCCCCATTCCGTAAGTTTTCCTCATTCAGCCTGCTAGTGTGCCTGCAACTTCTGATCCTAACCGGTTAAAATATGTTTTCCATATATCCGTGTGCATTCAGGTCTGGGGCTGTCTGCTGAGAAACCAGAGATGGCAACCTGTAGCTTGCACCTTGCATAGTTGCATGCTATCCATGGACACAGTGCACTGTTTGCCTTGTGAAATAACAACTCATGTTTCAGGAAGCAAATTTAGTTCATGTTTGTATGCTGCCTGTTATGGGTCTACTGAAGTCCAGTCCCTTGGGATTACATAGTTAGATGGGAAGATAAGATCGGTGCCTGTGATTACCATTTGGAAGGAAATATCTGATCATTTTTTCCAGGAACAAACTCTTAAACTTGCCTCATCTAGTTGGGATTAGAAAATAAATTGCTTAAAGGGGGTGAAATTAATCCCTTACAAAATCCAACAAATTTAGTTCCCTGGCTCCCCAGGGAAGTGGTCACTGCACCGAGCCTGACTGAATTTAAGAGGAGATTGGACTGTGCACTTAGTCACATGGTTTGAACTTTTGGATGGACCTGTGCGGTGTCAAGAGTTGGACTTGATGATCCTTAAGGGTCCCTTCCAACTCAGGATATTCTATGATTCTATGATTCTAGTTTAGGCCATTCTTTGAACACCAAGTTGTGTCTGTGAGACTACAGGTTTTTCAGTCCTATCTCTTCAAAACTCTGTATGTATTTCTTAATGGGTTGTAAGTTGGCATTGTTAATGCAAAATTTACGTTTAGAAGGTTTTTCAGCCTTCTATCTGTTTTTGTCACCCTACTGTCAAGTTGAGTAGGATTAATAAAGCACCAATATTGAATCCTATCAGAAGAAGGATTTTATGTTTTCCTGCTGTTTTTTCAAGCATTTTTTAAAGGATAAAGTACTGGATTTTTAAATGTTTTAAAGGAAGTGACAAAGCTTGTGGGCATCCTTAGAGCCCTTGTTGAAGGCGCTGACAGTTTTCCTTCCAAAGTAGTTTCAAGATTAGATAGACAGCATATGCGGATTAGAAGGATCAGTCCGTGTCCTGGCCTGTGAAGAGAATCTGGGTCTGCCCTGAGGTAGTGCTGTGAAACTGCTGAATTGCTCTCTGCTTTAAAGTGTTTCCCATAATATTTTAGGACATTTACAAGGAATCTTCTGACCTCTCTGTGATGCCCATTTGCTTCAGTGAGGCTGCAGCAAGCAGGACTTCCCAGGCAGTCCTGAACCCTGTAAACTGAAAAATTATGCAGTTATGCTGAAAAATATAACATCCATTTCAAACAAAAATAACATACCACTTCAGCTTGCTGCCAGCTACTTAGTACCTGAAAGACCTTACAATCTCGCAACATGAAGAGCAATTCAGCTCTCTCTACTTGTAACATCTCTTCACTATAACACCTGATTTTAAGTGCTGTCCAGTTTGATTTAAAGGAAATAAAATATTCCTGTTCTTAACCTCTTGCATCTCCGTGGCAGTGCACAGAAAATTTGGTGATAAATTTTACAGTTAAATTCACAGTCTTTATTTATAGATATTTAAATCTCAGTCAGCTGCAGTCAGTAAGCCTGATTTAACTTGAAATGAAAAATTTACATCATATATAATTAATGTGCTTGAGATATATTTGATTTAATTACCGCTGTTGCATTCATTTATGTACCAAGTAGACGTTTCTCATAAATTCTCCAGATAATTATCTTCAGGAGATGTGTTGCAGGTTTACACTGTTTGTTTTTTTTTATTTATAAATTGAATTCTTAAGTAGACTTGCTTTATTTTAAGCTTTATTTGGTCCCTGGTACAAAAATAAAATGGGTGAAGGAAATAGGGTGTGACTGTTACCAATGCTTATAGAAGTTGATTTCATTTTTTTTTTTTTTATTTCTTCCTCCTCCCCACTCTATTTCATGTTGCTAGTGCTGTGTCTGTCTTTTTACAGAATCACAGAATCACAGAATTTCTAGGTTGGAAGAGACCTCAAGATCATCGAGTCCAACCTCTGACCTAATGCTAATAAGTCCTCCACTAAACCGCATCCCTAAGCTCTACATCTAAATGTCTTTTAAAGACCTCCAGGGATGGTGACTTCACCACTTCCCTGGGCAGCCTATTCCAGTGACTAACAACCCTTTCAGTAAAGAAGTTCTTCCTAATATCCAACCTAAACCTCCCCTGGTGCAATTTTAGCCCATTCCCCCTCGTCCTGTCACCAGGCACATGGGAGAACAGACCAACCCCCACCTCGCTACAGCCTCCTTTAAGGTACCTGTAGAGAGCGATAAGGTCACCCCTGAGCCTCCTCTTCTCCAGGCTGAACAACCCCAGCTCCCTCAGCTGCTCCTCGTAGGACTTGTTCTCCAGGCCCCTCACCAGCTTCGTCGCCCTTCTCTGGACTCGCTCAAGCACCTCCATGTCCTTCTTGTAGTGAGGGGCCCAAAACTGAACACAGTATTCGAGGTGCGGCCTCACCAGAGCCGAGTACAGGGGGACGATCACCTCCCTAGCCCTGCTGGTCACACTGTTTCTGATACAAGCCAGGATGCTGTTGGCCTTCTTGGCCACCTGAGCACACTGCTGGCTCATATTCAGCCGACTATCAACCATCACTCCCAGGTCTTTCTCTGCCTGGCAGCTCTCCAACCACACATCTCCCAGCCTGTAGCTCTGCTTGGGGTTATTGCGCCCCATGTGCAGGACCCGGCACTTGGCCTTGTTGAACTTCATGCAGTTGACCTCAGCCCATCGGTGCAGCCTATCCAGATCCTCCTGCAGAGCCTTCCTGCCCTCGAGCAAATCGACACACGCACCTAACTTGGTGTCATCTGCAAACTTACTGAAGGTGCACTCCATGCCCTCGTCCAGATCATCGATGAAGATATTGAAGAGGACCGGCCCTAGCACCGAGAGGACTAGCTTTTAGGACTAGCTGACAGAAATTGCCCTTTTCCTTTGCAGAATTCGCTGCAAATTTTCACTGATTAATTTTCACTGCAGTCTAGTAACCTGAATTTGTTAGTGTTATGCTATTTGCCTATTGTAGACAGACAGGGATACTAAAGGAGACATTTTATGCGGCTTGCTCACTGCCAAGAAGGGTTTAGATAGAAATCAAGAATTTCTGAATACTAGCTATGTTCTTGGAGCATCTCTTTCTGTCTCAGTACAAAATAATCAACATACTAGAAGCTTGAAGCAGTGGCACAAGGTTTGCCATCAAAGTTGTTTAAGCATTGCAGCTGTTCAGTGCTTTAGTGCTAGCTGTTTAGCTGTTAAGTTCAATGCAGGAAATTGAACTCTTAACATTTTTTTCAAAACCACTTTTCTAGTGGTGATTAGCAGAAATAATTAACCTTTTTGGTTAATACTATTTTTATTTAATAATTTTTTAACTGAGAAACGTTTTAGTCAAACTGTTTTGGATTTAGTTTTGCAGGATTGCATCACTTTCGTATCAAATGCATAGAGCAGGGAGTGTCTTGTGTGTCTGGCTTCATATCATTAGAGCAAAATGTACCGTGCTGGATCCGACAGCCTGAAGGAGCTGAGGCATCTGCTGCTCCATGGCCCAGGGTCCAAACCAGTAGCAAGGCCAAGCGTGAGCTCCCAGGGGACACACACACACAGAGCCAAACAATCATACATACCAGCTTCTCCCCAGTTTACATGAGACAAGCCCATTTTATCCTCCTGCCCCTCAATTTTCCCACACCTCTTCTCCCTGGATCACCTAAATCCATCCCTTTTCCCACGTTTGGATCCTCCTCTAAATATCCTGTAATGTTCAGACCCCAGACGCTCTCCCATATCGTGTCCCACAGCCCTGGACAGGCTCCCCCCTGTAGTCCGAAAGGTGATGGGAGAACTGCTCACAGTGGTTCACCACGGTTGTTTGCCACACCTGGATGCAGGGGCTGAAGCTATCTTGGGTCAGCCCTGGAAGGGCTCCAGATAGGGTGCTTTTTCCTCCAGAAGAGTGTAGTTTGGGTTCCTGTGCTCCTCTGTCCAAGTGGAGATGGGCTTTTGATTGGCCTGGGGTAGGTGGGGCATGGTGCTTTTTGTGCTTTCCCCATCTACCAATGTCTTTCTCTGCTGCTCGGTGGGTGTGCAGATGAGATTTTATCACATAACCTAACACAGACCATGTAAGAATATCAGAAATATTTGCTATCTACATACATTTCTGTTACTGGAAGGGTCTGACACTCCCCCCATCAAACAGAGACTTTAGACTTGGCTGGTGTGAGTTATTAAGATGGTTATTAATTAAATGAATAAGAGAATAAACACACTACGTAATGGGTAAAACAACAAAATGATCTATCCAAAGTAATCTATACTATTTGCAATCAAATATAGCAGTTTACAAATTTATAAAGATGCAGAATAATGCAGATTCCAAGGAATCACATATATGATCACTAGTATATTACAGCTTTTTAAGTATCAATGTGTAATTATATTCCCCACCTCCCTGCAAAGCCTTAAGAAGCTATCGGAGAGCATATTGTCCCAAGGGGGGGAGGTCTCCTCCAGCCTCCTTGTGGGCTTGAATCCATGTGTCAGTCTTACTACCACCTGTAGGTGTCCACACACCCATCACCTTCTTTTTTTCTCCACCAGATTTGGTATTTTTTTTTCTTTTTTTTTTTCCGCCTGAGTTCGGACCTCACTTTTCATGACCTTTGTACCTCCTTGTCTCTGACACAGCTATTGCCAAGTAAACAGCCCTCCCATAACTGCTTATTTGGTGTTGCTCCCAGTTTCGCTGCATTCATACCCAGCTGTCCTATTTCTGATGCTATACAGACAGTTCAGGCTTTATGTAGTGTTATCAACAGAACTGCCTCTGTGAGTGGCCTGTCAGCCCAAAATTCACCCGTTATTACCATCTTGGAGTGGTTGGATTTGGTTGACATCGCTCAGTTACTAGGCATTATGATCTACTTTAGCTTCAGCTCTCTGCCTAGTTCTGATTCATCATGATCAGGTTCTCATTGCTGGGGCATCAAAGTTACGTGTTTTCTTTCACACCTCTTCTGTCACATTTACTTCCTGGGAGCTTAGCTATTGTGAAGCCTTGTGCTCCAGTTTGATTTCATACTCACAACTGCCTTTACATGCAATGCATTTCTTCTTCTTACTGAAGTCTTTCTGTTTAATTAACTTGGATTTAAATGAGGACCTTGGTGAGAGATCTAGACCTGAATCTCTTGATTTTCTTGCCATAAAGAAACCAAGATATTTTTGAATAAAATCTTACTGCTATGAAATTGCATATAGCTGATGTAGAAGTGTAGGGCTGGAAGCTCATTCCAGATATGAATCTAATTCATTCCTCTAGATATGAATCAAGTTGGAACAGGCTGCCCAGGGTAGGGGTTGAGTCAGCATCCCGGGATGTCTTCAATAAATGTATAGAGGTAGAACTTAGTAGCATGGTTTAGTGGTGGACTTGTCAGTTCTAGGGTAAAGGTTGGACTAGATGTCTTAGAGGTCTTTTCCAGCCTGAATGACTCTATAATTCTCTATGATAATTATACCATTCCAAATTAGATACTTTTCTAGGCTTTTCTTGGTCTCCAGCTAAGGAAAGAGAGATTCCACAGCCTCCAAAATTGTTCAGAATAAAAGAATCATTATCCTTTAAAGTTACACTTGTGTGTTTCTTTTTTTGTTTGTGTTTTTTTGTTTACCCTGAAATCTGATCTCAGTATTCCTAGTTGCCTTTTTAAACTGGTTGTGTTTTGTGTTGTGTTTTTTTTTTCTTTGTTTTCCAGGGGATTAAATAAAGTCATTTCCTTCAGCCTTTTCTCAGAGGTCTTATATTCCAAGCATCTTGTAATTATTTGTTTGCTGGTACCTCTCCGAAGTCTATTATCCTCATCCTGTCACTCACCGAATCCTGCTGTTCCTACAAACCTAAACTTCATTGTTTTGTAATTGGGACACAATTATCTACCACATCTTGTTTTTCAACACTAATTCCTCTGTATTTAGCCAGAATAAAGTGTCCTTTCCTCATAGCCTTCTCAGCTTTCTGAAGCAGCAAAGACCCTTGTATTCTTCTAGGATTAGAATACTTCAGTTGGGATGGACTTACAAAGATGAGGTGCATCTGCAGTAACTGTATCTTGTATAACTGTCTCACCAATTGCCTGAGTTAATGAGTTCTTGTATTTTGCCATCACAGGCTGTCTATTGGTTAGTTGAGATAACTAGTTAGGAAAAAAAAGTGTCTGTATTTGCCTCAGAATTTGAGAATCTGTTTCACCTGTAGTATTTCCTTTGTTGACTTCTTCTCTGCCTTCCATCTTAAATTCAATTCAGTCTTTTTGTTGAATTTCAGAAAAAATGCACTACTTTCAAAGTTCAGTGTAGGACTTCTTTTCTCTTAACTCCGTGCCGTGGTTGTCCTTCATGAACAATCTGTCTTCTGTGTTACTGTTATGGTTAGTTGTTACACAGAGTTTTCAGAATGGTGGATAGGACATAGAACAGAACTTACCACCTGCTTTTCTATTTTGGGGATTTTGTGAGGATATCTTCATTGTTTAGGGAACTGTCTTGTGCTTTGTCTCAGGTTCTTCCATAATCTTTTAGGAACTGTTGCAAGTTCCAAGTGCATGCTAGATACAAGTGCTAAGACAAAGTTGCTGTTGTCTTAATGTGTTTTTTCCCATGAATTTCCTCAAAAAAACAGTTTAATATCTTTTTGCTGTTGCTGAAGTAGTATTCTTCATCTGTGCATTTTTGGCCACCCTTAATTTTCCAGACAGAATGTCTCAGTTGAGAAAATTAAAACCCTCCTGTTTGTGTAGCCGTGTGCTCATTTCCAGTTGTGCATCTGCCCCTACTTGGGTCTTTACACCTGAATAGGAGATTGAAGAGGGAGCCACCTGTGTCCCTGACTACTTCAGCAGTCTCACAGAAACTAAGCATTTCTGATCTGTTACAGCCACATCTGGAAATGTCATTATAGCATGTGACGAGGTAGCATAAGGAAGGAGGGGCCCCAAAGGGGAGAGTGGAAAGGTAATTAAACTCTTTGAAGCCAATAGTCTTTGAATATTACAGAACAGAATGTTACAGGTTTGTTTGGAAGCCTGTACTCACTTGAAATCATTTATATAGTATTTAAGCTTCCTGAATTGCTTTGGAAAGTCAGGCAGTAGCATTCACATGTGTGCTTCTGGAAATGTCTAAGGTCTTCATCTGTATTTCAGAGCATGACTGCAAAGGAAATTGTGTTACCTTATGCTCTCAGCCTGTCCTCTTCAGACTGATCGTGCCGTCGCTGCAGTCTCTCTACCAGTTTGAATTGCAGAGACCTGAGAACATCAGCCAGGAGACCCCTTGCAGACAGGATCATGTGCAGTCATATGGAGGGATCTGTCAATCAGTTTGGTGCAAGAGTTATTAGTGGGTTTCTCCAAGGTGTCCTAGAAACCTTATTTTACCAACTGAAGCTTTTTAGAAGATATGTTTCTTTTTTGGTTTGGTTTGTTAGTTTTTCTCTTGCTGAAATAATGTCTAGTTATAGACTAATAACCTCTTCTTGTTTAGAGAAATGCAGTAGCATAGAACTGTTTAGGAATGGATTTTAAGGAGGTGCTGACTTCTTAATGCAAACTGGGTAATACTTCTTTCTGAAAAATGAATATACTAGTTTAACTTCAGCGTACTACATACCACATATTAGCATAATGACAAGTAAGTGTATTTTAGTCAAGCAAGCTGTAAGTTTGTTCTAGCTGCATGATGACATCCGTGATTCGGAACATTGCACTGGTGGTTCTTTACCCTGTTAAAAAAATAAAGATCTGACATTCTGTTTTTAACTGAAGTTAAAACAGAAGTCATATATTTTTCAGTTTAAATGAGACGTTGTTGAGTAGTTCATCAGATTTTGACATCTATTTAGCATTTTGTTCAATGTGATGTTCCTTATAAGAAAACTGGAAGTAAAGTTACCATTTTGGACTTCTATGGAATTCTATGCCTAGCTCCAAAGGACATCAAGAAAGTTTTACTCGATAGTAATTATGTTTACTGTTAGCTTGACTGTACTTTGTAGTTTCTGTAGTTATCATAGTTTCATCAGTATTAACTACTGGGGACAAAAAGAACATTTGGTATTTTCAGTTCTGCAGCTAGTTTAAAAAAAATCATTAAGATATTAAGTAAGTGTCTACATTGCTGATGATGCCTGCAGTGTAGCAGCTTCACTAATATAAAATGTTGCAGTGTGCAGAAAAGGAAAGGACAAATCTGGGCTTAAAATTACTATTTAATTTTGAATTCTGAAAGTTCTTTTTGACCTTTTAGCTTATTTTTTCAATTCCATTAAGGTAACAGAGTATATTTTCATCTGTGGCAGCAGAGGGCCACTAATAACCATATAGAACCCTTAAAGATGAAGGTATTTGTGTTTTGCTCTATCAGAAAATTTACAGAAACTTTATATTAAAAAACTGAAAGCAATTCTGCATAGAATTATGCACACAATGATAAAATGTCTTGGAGGAGAGAATGGTCACAAAACTTGCAATCACACGTGTTTGTGGCTGTTCATCTATGCTGTTTCTGAATATATTGAGTAGGCATAATTCTGTTTCGGGTAGAAGGGTGTCAATCTCTGTGTTTTAGTCTTGTGCCAGAATCTGACTTCAGAGCTGAAAGTGTATGAAAGTATAAGGAAACTTTACTCCATTTAGATTTTATTCAAAACAAGATTTAACCCTCAGAAAAACGGAGAAAAGAGTGTAGATTAAAATTTTGAGTATTCAAAACACTAATGTTACTGTTGAATAATGAGCTCAATGATGTGATTACAGAGGGCTTTTGTTTAATTGTTACTGTGGTGCAGTCTGTAAAATGGGCTTTTGAGTACCCTAGCTGGGAGATTGGAAAAAAAACACTTCTCAAATCTCAGTTCTGATTATATTTTCTTATCATGTTTACAAATACCATTTATGCTTACTAGTACTGAAGAGCTTAGAAGGCTCTTTTAGTATTTTGCCCACCTTACCAGAGGTTTTCCCATACTTTTAAGTCATATACATGTTAGCAGTCCCTAAACTATAATGTATGTTTTCTTCATTGAATGAAGGATTGCTATGGCTTGATCTTCAGAGCATTGCAGAGAGGAGCCTGTTACCTGCTCATGTGAAGGTAACCATCTGTATTGAATTAAAGAGTGTTGAATATGTGTTAATACTTTTTTGTTAATATTTTTTTTTATTACGACCATGTGTTGGGCTGACCTTGGCTAGCTGCCAATCCCACCCAGATGTTCTCTCACTCACTTTCCTCAACAGGGCAGGGGAAGAAAACATGATGGAAAAGCCTTGTGAATCAAGATAAAAACAGGGAGATTGCTCACCAGTTACCACAACAGCCAAAAAAGACCCAGCATAGGAAAAAGTAGAGTTGGGTGGTGATAAAGACAAAATCTAAAATACTTTCCTTCCATGCCTCCCGGCTCATCTTCACTCTTTTCGTTATTGACTCATTGACCAACGCCCAGCACTGAGCAGCACAGGAAGAATGGGGAATGGCAGTGGGGTCAGTCTGTAACAGCTCCTCTCTGCCACTCCTTCTTTCTCACACTTCTCCCTTGCTCTGATATGAGGTCTCTCCCATGGGATGCAGACCTTCATGACCTGCTCCTTCTTGGTCTTCTTCACTGGGCACAGTCCTTCAGGAAAACTATGCTCCTGTGTGGGCTCCTCTCCACGGGCTGCAGCTCCGGCCCGGGGCCTGCTCCTGCGGGGGCTCTCCATGGGCCGCAGCCTCCTCCAGGCCACATCCACCTGCTCCAGCGGGGGCTCCTCCACGGGCTGCAGCGTGGAGATCTGCTCCATGTGGGACCCATGGGCTGCAGGGGGACAGCCTGCTCCACCAGGGGCCTCTCCACAGGACGTAGGAGAACTGCTGCTCCGGTTTTCCTCACTGCTCACTGCTGTGCAGCATTTTGCCCTCCCGTCCCCAGGCTGTCCCCGAGGTGCCACCACCTTGGCTGTAGAGCCCAGCCCAGCCATGCCCTGCAGTGGGACTGTTGGAGCCCCCTGCAACCGGCTGCGCCCGGCATGGGGCATCCCTGACCTTGCCTCACAGAGGAGTCCCCTGCCTGCAGCACCTCAGTGCTACACCCCATAAAGAGCAACCCTGCAGGTACCTTGGTAGGTCAAGCGAGATGGTTTCTTATTAAAAACCTTCAGAGTTGTGGGCAGCCTCAGTTTTGCTTACAAGAAGCAGAGCTGAGTGGTTTCAGAGGGTGCCAGGTTAGTGAAATGGCTGGCTGTGACTCTGGGGCTTTCCTGCAGTGATAAAAGGGCAGGTGCTGGGAGAAAAACGGTGTGGTAAAAAGTGTGATGCATTAGAAAATTACAACAGGAAGAGCATATCAGCAGGAAATTTGGGGAAGGTAATTCAAGTGCTTGCACCTGCTCCTTCAATGCCTTTATCAGATTGCTTAGGTTTCTGGTTGGTCATGGCCCCCAAGCCAGCCAATGCTGCAGGTGTCGGACTGGACTTCTGCAGTGCATAGGAAGGATTGTCCGACTGGAGACCAGAAGTATTCGGGTTTTGGGTTGGGAATGGGGGATGGAAGTGAGACCATGTATTTCTGCATTGCTGCTCGGGGCCCTTAGGCTGCAGTGTTTTGACCTCAGTTCTTTCGTTTCCTGTGTGGTCTTGACAAATGCCCTCTGACCTCAGCGTACTAGAGAGGTTTAGTTCTTCAGAGTATGCATGGATTATTGATCCTGAGCGTGTTAACAGGTGAATCTGTTGTGCCTTGAGTTGGACTGGTAGTTTTGTAGATACTTAATTTATTTATTTATTTAATTTTTTTTTCCAGTTATTGTAATAGCCAGGTTTCCTGTGTGAGCCCTTTAAAATGTTTGTCTGCATGTTGTTACTCTTACATGCTGCAAACTAAACCTGTATTTCAGCTTCTCAACACATTCGGTTATCTGAATTGTGGTTTTGTCCTGGTTTTAGTTAGGACAGAGTTAATTTTCCTCCCAGTAGCTGGTAGGGTGCTATGTTTTGGATTTAGGATGAGGCTAATGTTGATAA
>CM021729.1:33905036-33919600 GCA_011074415.1 Stictonetta naevosa
GTGTGGTGGTTAGCTGCCGGCCAGGTTAAACCACAACAGGTTTGTATTGTTATTTCCCAAACCATGCAGAGCTAAATATCAGAGTACAAAGAATTAATTCTATTTCTTCTGAACCTTCAGGAAGGAAAGGCACTTTCTGCACCATTGTGTTCCTCTTCATGAAGTAGCAGTTTTTCTGTCAGTACAGGTTTCCTTTGTTGATTTTTACTGTTAGTTTTTTCCATTTGTTTAGGTATATCTATTTCACATTTTCTCTCTACTCTTTCTAGAGTGGGTATTTGTGTGAGGTCCATCTTGCTTTGTGCATGTAGTGCTTCTGTTTGTTCTGGTATGTTTGGAAGTATATGCAGAGTTGGAAACCTTGCTGTGATGCTGTAATTTAGGTCCATTTCTATACTTATATAAAAGAATTGGGGTCATAGTTCATCTGAACAATTTTCTACTGCTGACCTTCATCTAGCTTTCAGTGTTTCCATTCATGGTTGAACACTGTCCCTTGAGAATTACTGGTCTACTATGTGCTCATTTGCCCTCTGCACTATGACTTTGCACACCAATATAACTGATAATAACAATTTTATAATTCTGCTGCTTGCTTCCAGACTGATTTAAATGCTTGCTTCAGTGCTTGTATACACTGTGGCATGATATGCAGAGATACAGAAACCTATTGCCAGACTGTCCAGTCCAATCTGAGCTATGCATGGAAAGGCTTTTTTTTGCCCTTTGGTTTCTATGTAATCTTCTTTTAAGAGGGAGATTTTGTGTGCTTACCTCCACATGAGAGAGCTTGGTGGCAGTGTGCCTGCTTCTGTTGTATTTCTCATGTTTGTGGCTGTGAGTAGCTCACAGTTAGTTTAGTTGGGTTTATAGAGATGTGCATGGAGAGCAACATGGCACGGCATCGTGAGATTCCTTTGCTGGTGGATGTTAGCAGTTTTATGATGTAGGAGTTTGTCCCTCTGTTGCATCTTCACTCCACTAAATCCCTAGTTTGAAAGTTTGCAGTAAGAAAGGTCTGTTACTCTCCAGAACTACTTTCCCAGAGACTGGATATGACATCATTTGATCCATTCCCGCTCTCTGACCTGTGGTGTCCTGCAGCTTTTTCTCTATGTGTTGGGATTTTTCTCTCATTTGATTATATTAACCTTCTGATGTCAAGCAGGTTGACGAGTGCCTTCCAAAGGTCTGTTATGTGCTTCTTGTCTTTTCTGTAGTCCATTTAGCTTCTAGCCTGATCAGAGGTTTATATATGTCTCTTCAGTTACTGTGGATTTGACTCACTGCTTATGTTCATTTTGGGGATGATAATCTCTTAAAATGTTTGGAGTGGTTGGAATCTAGATACTTGAACAAAATTTGATGCTGATCTTCACAATAGCTGGATGTTAGTCAATCAAAGACTAAAAATTTATTTTTTTATGGAACATCTCATTTTCTTTGTAACTGGAGATAATTCTGAAAATATGACTTAGAAGGAAATAGGCCACAAGTTTTGGAGATGAATTTTTTTCAGCAAATGTAATTTTATAAACAAGCTACATAAGGATGTTCTGCATTTGCAGTGATAATTCCTAGATGTTAGCATCTACAAATCTAAATTATAGACAAATCTTAAATTGGCTATTCCTACTCTGAATACAGTTTCATATGTTGCTCCATTTTTTCCTAGAAAAGGTTTACACATTTAACAGTCCCTCTTGTGATGTGGCTGAAATTACGATTCCAGTGGTTGCAAAACCAATCTGCAAACCTGAAAAGATGATTTTTGTCTGGGATAGAGATGTAGAAGCTACATCTTCAGCTTTTAGCTTATTTTTAACTCATTTTTTTATATTCTCACCAAGATCAAATAACCTGGGGACTTGACCTGTGGACAGTGTTAGCTTCTTCATGTTGCCTGATGATACTCTATTGTAATTTTGCTTGATAAGAATTATGATTTACTTGACCTGAAGAGCTATTTATATTGGTATCTTAACACCACACATAGAAGAGAAAAAGTATTCGCACAGTGCTTGTAAAAAGTAAGTGCTATTCAAAAATAAGACATGCATCTTTGGCAAATTGTGCGTAATATTAAAAGAAAATACTGGCATTAGTCCTAATCTGCTTAACAGGCAAGTCTTTCTACTTTTGCCTTTTCTGTTTATGTCTCCAATATTTGGTCTATTTATATAGCTATTTGGGACAACTAGTGTGAAAAACTATTTTGCTTTCAAGCTTTCATCTAATGTTGAATGTTTCTCTATTGCAAAAGTGCAGTCTGTTTCTGATATCCTGGCTGATTATTTTGGTACAAAGTGGTGGGAATTTCAACTAAAATGAAATTGTGAACCCTTGGAGCCTATCTACATGCAAAAAGTACTTCTGTAAAAATAAGAGATATAAAAGGTGAAACTCACAGGAAAACAATTTTGTGCATAAAATGTTTTTCAAAGTCCTCCCATGTCCATCAGTGATTGTTAAGCCAGAAGAAGGCTGGTAAATAAAAGAGGAAAGGGTTTTGAGGAGTTTTCAGTGATGTTATTTAGCCTCATGGCAAGGCATCACAAATTGTTTCAATTTCTACATGTCTAGCAATGCTCCATCATTCTGGCTTAAGTTGTATGTGGATATGAGAGTGACAGAGCAACTGGTGTGGTTGATTCTGGGGTGAATTTCGTTCTGCTGGTTATTACTACATTTCTGTTAGTTCTGTGGTTCCTTGAAGCAGTGTTTGTCCAGTAGTTCAAAGGTAAATTTATTTACAGAACTGCAGCATTGAGAGGTGTTAGATCAGACCCTTCTGGCAAAGTACAATGCCCTACTGAGAATTGTTGGGTGTTTTTTGAGAACTGAAGTAAGGTTGCTATGAAAGCCGTAATTTTGGGTTTGTACAAGTCGAAAAGTCGTTAGACTGCGCTGCAGCCTCATCTTGCCAACAAGATTAGTGTTTCTATGTATTGGTCCCTCAGTAGCAAGAGAGTATGCTTGGGAGCCAGTAAACAAATAAATACATAGACAGAGTTGCTCTAGAAATAAAAGACAAAAAGTTTTGGCCTGCATTAATGTAGGAGGACATGCAAAATGGTTTACTGGTCCTCTTAGTCCAAGAGTAATTCTGTGCATGTGGATGCAGACTAGTGCATACCTCACAGGAAAAGCAGGGTAAGATGTCACTCAAAAGGATGTTTTGTTCTTCAATTAAATGGTTAAATTGCCTTCTTAACTATAACTACACTGCTAGCATGGGTACACTGAAGAGTCTTTTAATAGCTTCTTCAATTGTGGTTACATGAAAGTTGCACTCTTCTGGTTAGAAAACACAGAATGCATACAGAGATACTGGAAGTGTAGAGTTTCACTTAACAATTCTGATCTAAAGTCATTTTTACAAGTCTGTTTTAAACTGAATTGAGCTATTGTGATGGTGCCACACCAGATAAATCTTAGCCAATATCTAATGATCCCAGAAGACAAAATTCACAATATATGTTTAGGAGCAAAATATGGAATTTCTAAATACACTTTGAAAAAGTTAAAAGCCAATTTTCCTTTCTTCTGCAACTCCTTATTTTTCTTAATAACTTACATGACTTTATTTTGATTCTACGTGATTTTTTGGTTTTTTTTGGAAACATTTTTAAAGGGGAAAAATGTCAGGATATATGCAAAGAAGATGAAAGCAGTGGCTTTAATAATAAGCAAATATCGCTGAATTTCATGTCTTTTTTGTCGCAAGAGTAATGAGTCCAAGCACTAATGTGGAGAGTAAAGCAGCATTTAAATTAAAGAATCAAAAAGGATGCCAGTGGCAAGGTTTTAAAACTGACTGCCAGATCTTCAGCTATGATACTTGTAACTGTTTGATTTGCAGAAGTATTTATTATGAAGCAGTTCTTGCCTTGTTTTCTTACCTTGTGTGTCACATGCCCTTCTTTTTTGCTGGACCTTCACCCTCCCCTTTCAACTCTTAGTTCCTCCAGGCCCAGGTCCTGTGATGTTTCTTCCCAGGCTTATATCTACCTGTATAAACAGGTGCATGACATGCACAAACAAGAAATTTGCTGGTAAGGTCAATTCTGAAGTTTCAGCTGCAACAAGTTACTAGAGTAAGGGACATCTAGGTAGGACATCATGGAAGAATTCTTCCCTGTAAGACCAGTGCAAAACCAGAACAGGTTGCACAGACAGGTGGTGGAATATCCCGTCCGCAGAGGATTTTGAGTTTTGGCCAGAGAAAGTGATGGCAAACATAGTCTGGTATGGGTGTTAGTTCCACTTTGAGGCACAGAGGATCCATCTCCAAGTCTGCTCTGCAATGTGAACGAAAGCACATGGCAGGTAGGGACCATCAGAAGCTGCCCTTCGAAAGTGTACTTCAGAGTCAGGCTAAAACATGAGTGTAGGCCCACCCTGAGAAACTCACAGTGACCAGTGTGGGTGCCAATCTATGCATTCTTGCAAGATGCACATTTATTGATTAACTTACTGCCCCTTCTCTCAATTCCACTTTAACTTTACTGGATACCCTGGGCCTTTACGACGTTTGTGGGCATAAAAGCTCTATTTGTCTAGAGATGCCCATGTAACCTAACAGCAGACATCTGCCTGATTGATTGGAAACGCAGAGTCTGTAGTGAAGTGGTGATGTTAACATACTCCTGTAGCACTCACCCTACAGAGCTGTGGGAAATACCAAATTCTGTGTTACTTTGCTATTTTTTTCTAATCCACTTCCATATTTAAAGTTAATTCAGTGGCATCCTATGTTCATTTTTAAAAGTTTTTTTTTTCCTTATAGAGGTCATAGCTTCAGTACTTGTTCTAACTTTAAGAAGTTAAAAACAAAAGGATGCTGAAGTACAGCAAATAAAAGTGAAATTAGTGTGTGCATGCTTATAAGGTCACTCAGGCAAAGGTCTGCTATTTGAAGAGAGGTCCAAACTGTTCTGCATGATGCAGAGCAGAGACCAGACCAGCGTGGTTTTTCATTTTAATGAAATACCACTGGAGAATAGTGGCATTTAAACCTGCGTATCAGAAGAGAAAGACATCCTATTGTAGGAGGGATGATCTGTCCGTGAAAAGGAATAAAAAGATAACACAGAATAACTTTAAATACCCATTTTTGTAGGATTCCTCTTATCTAGGTCTCATGGAGCATTTAAGAGGCCTCTTATTTTTCTCTTTATTATAAAGAGCATAATAAAGAAAAATAATTAGGACTTCCATTTCCAGAAAAGAAATGGTCGTGAGCGTCAGTTCAATACATGGCGTTTGCAATTGCTTCTAAGGATAAGTGATAGGAGCCATTGACTCTCAGACTGTCTGTGAGCAAAATGGAGAAAAAAAAGTTAATAGGCGGATACCTAAATATTTTAATTACTTCAAGTATTGAATCATTTTAGACTTGTATTGTTCCTCCTGTAATCTTACCTGTGTGAAATGTGTTTTACCTTACAGCTACCCTGTTTGGTTGTTGCTTTTCTCTGCTATAATTTTACTGCTTGGCTGTGTAATTATTTTTTAAAGATAAGGTTAATAATACATAACAAAAATATTTTCAGTGGAATTTATTCTTCTCCTAAAATCTAAGTGTTGCTATATAAAAAGAGAAGACAAAGTAACCTATTTCTATAAAAATGTGGGTCATCTGAAGTTTGTTTTGAAATAATTTTTATTTGGAATGGGGACAAAAGCATTAGGGGAAGGAGAAAAAATGATTTTAAAAGTAAGACAACTGGCGCTCCACCTGTGCTTAGAACATACCTTATTCATGTTCTTGTTTGCCACATGACTAACACTATATCCTTTGTTTCCCATAGGCTGTACGTATGGCTTGACTTGACTTGTTTGCATGGAAATGGGGTGTAAAAAGCATGTTCGGGTGATTCCCCTCATTATTCTTTGTTTTATTCTGAACTCTGCGGTGTGCAGTTTGGTTCTGGTAAGCTTGTTTTCCTAGCGGGTAGAGACTGGGAAAAGCTTTGTGTCTCAGATGCAACGCATCTGGTTTTGATTTTCTTGATCTGGCAGCGCCGTGTGATGTGGGTAACTCAATTAGCACCGGGTGCGTGTATGTTTTTCTCATCCTGATGGGACCCTGCAGCTGCAGGCAGGCTCTGCCCTCCCTCCCGCCCGCCCCGCACCCTCTTTGCCCACCAGGCTGAGCCTTTGCGCGAGCTGCAGCTGCAGGAGACGTGGAGAAAAGCCGGCCTTCATTAGGGGTTAATTGTGTCTGAGCTACAGATTTTGCGTGTAGCTGTGTGGTAGCAGCTAGCCCCGCTAACGGGAACGTGCTGGTGCTGAAAGCAGGTATTTGGCTGCCCCTTCTCTCATGAGCTCTGGGCAGGAGCATGGGGCTGCCCTGCTTCCTCAGTCACTGGGGATGGAGAAAGTGTTAAAACAGCAGGCTAGGAGAAAAAGACAGCTAGCCTCCTGAAGATCCGGTGTGTGGTGGTACCTCGGGGCGCATCCGCGCCGGTGCTTCCTGTCAGGAAGGCTGTGACAGCAGAAGGTCTGCTTGTGGGGTGTCCGGCTTTCCATTTCTCTCTCATCACTCAGCACTACGCTGGGGAAGCAGACGTATGACATCCTTCCACGTGGTTTTGGCGAGGATGACGGGGCTGCCTTTACGGTATAGCTCTGGAACACGGTTGCAGCTCTGTGAGAGAAGGAAAGCGGCAGATGGGTTTTCCCTCAAGTCTTTGGAGCTGGTCTCTGCAGACATGTGGGTTTTATGTGTGTGTGTGTGTGTTTGGTGTTGGTGGTTTGGTTTGGTTGTTTTTTTTGTTTTGTTTTTTTGCCTTTTTTTTGGCTTGGTTTGGTTTGAGTTGTTCTTTGTTTTGTTTTAGCGTGGAGTAAATCAGCAGCTTGTCCTTGGAACAGAAGAAATAAAAGGATCTGCAGGTGCTGTGGGAATGTGATGGGTGGAGATTGGAGTGGGCTTGCTCTGAGAGCTAAAATGATAACAGAAAATACAGTAGAAGAGAAAGTTGTCTGTGTAGGGGGGATAAAAAAAGTTAATTTTAACCTGCTGCAACCTGTATTATGCATTCCCACTTCCTCCTCCTTTGCATCTGTTTTTTTCTCCGTAGTATTTTCTTGTTTTTTTTTTTGTTTTTTTTTTTTCCTGAGAAAAGTTGTACATATACAAGCTCTAACCTTCCAATGTAGCATTTAATTCCATGAATATTGCTGCTGAAAATCACTGTTTTGTTATTTGTTTTTAAGAGGAAGGGAAGTAAATTTTGGTTTGTTTTTTGGCTGTGACTATAGCTTTAAATGAAATCTGTTCGTTAGTGGGATTTCACATTTCCTCCATAAGGTTTTGGAAGCGTGAGCTCCTACATGATCATTCTTACCTAATTTTGGTGAGAGGAAGCAGATATAGGCCCTGTCACTTGCTGTCACACTTAAAGAAGAGACAAACTGTCTAATACTTAAAAACTGCATCTTAACAACACAATCTAAACACACATCAAGTCCCTGAAAAGGAGCCTAGGGTATGAAAGCTAGAAAGCGTTAACTCAGTTGTTTTTAAAGTTGAGATTGGGAAGGAAAAGAGCAGATATACCCACCATAATCAAATAATTGGGTATTTTAGAGGTACTGCATCTCCCCATCTTCCACGCTCTTCCCCAGTCTGAACATTTCTGCATCTCAAGTACTGCACTTTTCAAGCCTTTCTAGAAAAAGTCTTTGCCAAAAAAGTGTGGGCTTAAGTGTAGGTCTAATTGAAATAACAATTGAAAAAAGGAGTAGATGTTATTTAGGTTTTTTATTTTGGGGGGGTGAAAGAGAGGACAGGGGCTGTACGATCTGGTGCTTTCAATAGCTTGGTGTTACAGGTTCCAGGCAGCGGTACAATTTTAACTCCCTGTACCACCTTGAAAGGTAAAGCAAGTTCTGTACCCCACCTGTCCCACTGGCTTTTCTAGCCTGGCTCAGATACAGCTCCTTTGGCACTCGTGAAGTAAAATGAGAAATTAAGGAAGAATCAGGTCTCTTATTTGATGTCTGAGCCCTGGTTGATTTCCAGGAGGGTGTATCCTTAACTGGAAGCCCTCAGGTAATTATGAGCACCTGAGAACAAATCGTTTTTACGGATCAAATGAGACTGAATGTAGGAAGTTACTGGGGTTTGAGCACAATTGCTGTGCCTGTTCAGTGAGTTGATCTTATACACTGGGATTTGGGAAGACAGGAGATGTTGCTCTGTTGTCTTGGTAACTGCTAGATTTGTCACAGATGCCTTTAAGAAGTAGAAAGGGTATTGCTGAGCTGTCCTAGGGGCTTTTTGTCCCTCTGTATGTGCACTATTCTACTATAGCCTTTTTATTTTTTAAGGTATTCGTGGAAACTGTATTCTTCAACACATTTCTGTCTGCAGAAGGACACCAGTTCAACTAAGGTGCTAACGGGTGGACTTCCCTCTCTGTTTCACTTGGTTTTCGTTGACGTTAAATGTATGCTCAGGAGCCTTCTCTCACATTCTACCAGGTCCTTCTTTAGCTGAAATAATCTCAACATTGTCCAAATGTTTCTGTGTACCTGACACAACCCATGGCTTGTTCACATTAAAGAATTGAAAAATGCAATGTGTAACTCACTTTAAAAGTTCACTTTCCATAACAAAATTGATGAAACTGACTTTCCTGTCATAGTATCATCTCAAGGTATTAAATCTGAAGGACTAAATAACTCGAAATTTTTCATAGATGCAGAGTGTTTTGAATGTTGATTCTTCTCTGGTATGTTTTCTGTCTCAATTGCATGAAAGAGTAGTTGCTGCGTGGTAGCTATTCGTGTCAAGAATGTAACACTAACCAAGAATAAAGCTGAGTAAGATTGTCTCGACCAGAAAGGTAGGATTAGAGTCTTTATTTGTGAGCAGAGGAGGAATATCCAAGGATTTATTGGACATACTAGCTTACTCTCTGTGAGTGAAGGTATTCTAGGGTATTCTTACTCACCATGAGGATAGTCATGCCCTGCAGTTTTCCACATCATATTCATGAGCTCTGTTCACAGTAGTTTGTTATTACACTATTAATGGTACCTAAAAGGAGATAGAAGGCTTATTGGGCTTGTTGGGTTGACTTTATTATTTATTTTTATTTCATTTTGTAGCATAGATCTTATCCCCTATTGTTTAGAGAAAAATATGTGTTTTCATTGCTTATAAAAGTGTCACTAGTGTGAAGATAACGTCATTTGCATTCAGAATGGATCACTGGAGTGTCACTGTTTTCCACTGTGCCCTTTCTTTTTTTACACAGAGGAGGAAACATTGTAGATTACATATAATTATATGCCCAGATTCAGTAAAGATTCATTTTTAATAACTGTACCTCTAACAGAGACTGAAATTAGTCTCACGTTGTAATACTGATCTTAGATGTTGTACTTTGACATTGCTTATCTACTGTTTTAATTTCTCTTTCTCACTTGGAAATCGATTTAATTAATAATTTAGATTATCCAGTTGCAAATTAAAGATGCAATCCATAATACATCTAGAAACAAGAACAGCAATAACCTGACAGAGAATCCACGTTTCCTTAGCTTAGCTTTTAGAATACCACTTTTATTTACCATGCTTTGTCATTCTGGTTGGTGAGAGCAATCAGATTAATTCCTTAGCCAATTTCAAACTGGGATTTATGATTATTATTTTTTTTAAGCATCTTTGGTCTAGTGAGTATAAGTGTTGTACTTCAGTGCACAGGTTGCCTGTGGGTCCTTGTCAAGATTTTTCTCTAGTGCTTTTGGTTTCTCTCTTCTATTTGGGCTATAGTACCAGCTAATGTTTCTCTGGCAGCATGTGGATGGCTTCAGATACTCCCAGAGCCCATTGTGTCTGTTTCTTCAGGACTTCAGTGACAAATGTGATGGAAAGGATCTTTTTTTTTTTTTATTTTTGTGATCAGACTTCTGCAGTGCCCTAAAGCTTTATCAGCCCTGTGCTGAAGAGACCTCTGTCTCTTTGTTCTTGCTCATAGGAGCTTTGTCTGTCGGCACCGAAGGTTCCTGAGTAGTGTTCCTTGCTCAAGTTTAAAGCTTAGTTTTGAGTAAGACCGGGATTGCAAGAACGTGGATGGCATGGTCACAGTACTCCGTTACGTGTTATCCAGGGAATAATGACATTTTCAGACTACAAGACAGCTGTGTGACTTGTTCAGGTCCTTTAGTTATGATGGCAATTCAAATTGAGATATTTGGGATCTGTTGTAAACAATTTTTAGATTGAAAGCAGAAATTTAAATTGATTCCCTGCAATCGAGGTCTAGCCTGAGATGACATGGTTTAGAAAGTCTACTGCTGATGCACATTCATCCTTTCCACCACAGAATGTTATTACCTGGATAGAGCCAAAGTAGAATTAGAAACAGTGGGAAACTGAAATCTGACATATGATTTGCTTTTGAGTCAATTAGGTGCATACTGCATATTAATCCAATTTACTTCCATCCCCGTGTGGCTGGAATACTGATTGTTCCATGTGGATTTCTTATGTTAAGAATGTTTATAGTGTTAAATATGGGGAAACTTATAGTTACTGATGTCTACATAATACTTGTAATTATGCCTTCCCAAGAATTTGGGGGTTTTACTTATTTTTCTGCCACAGAATTAAACCTCTTGACATTCCTATTCAAGCAGCTCAGTGTTCCTTTGGTCATAAATTCATGGTTTTGCCTTTTTTTCCTCCATTATGCCCGAAGTTCTGCTTCTTTTGTGCTTTCAGCTGTGGGCAAACCTGAAGCCAGGAAGCTGCTGAGTCTTGTACCACAGCGGCTAACTCTAGTTCTCTGTTAGGCACTGCATTTGTGGGTGTACCACACTGATGCTGTAAGCATGGGTCTGTGTACAGCTCTCTTCAAATAAGAGCGTTCCCTTACTTTTTGTTAGAAATTTGCATACTCTTTTAGGCTAGTTGTGATCAGAAGAAACTTCTGCAGTTAGAAGGTAGCTCCTCTTGAAATTTACATACCTTGTTCTAATTAGTAAACATGTCAAGAAAGAGAAAATTCTGTATTCAGCCTCCCCACTCCTAGGAAGAACAACTTACCTATTCATTTGTTGGCTTAGACTAAGGCATATGAGTAACAAGCACATTTACATGCACGTGTAGTGTAAGTGCCTCTGCAGATGGATAATAAATGCACCTGCAGTTTTAATTTTGTTTAGTTCAGTGAAATAGTTGATGTTTGGAGGTGGGTGTTTTTTAGTGCCTTTTTTTGAGCTGGAGATATCCATTCTTAATCCCCTAAACATTTTTGCAGAAAAGGAGCTTGGAAGTCATGAACAACTGATGCAGTCCTTGGAATAGCTGACTTGAGAAACCTGGAATACAAAATAGGTTAAATAACATAACTTTGGAATATTTTGCTTAGTTTATGAGTACTGTGGTGAAAACATTTTTGATTTTGCATTGTTGGAGCTGTGCCAGGGGGAACAATAGCAAGGCCCAGCTGAAGTGCATCTGCACCAATGCATGCAGCATGGGTAACAAACAGGAGGAGCTGGAAGCCATCGTGCAGCAGGCAGGCTACGACTTGGTTGCCATCACGGAGACGAGGTGGGACCACTCTCATGACTGGAGTGCTGCAATGACTGGCTATAAACTCTTTAGAAGGGACAGGCAGCACAGAAGGGGTGGTGGTGTGGCTCTCTATATTAGAGAGTCTTTTGATGTTGTAGAACTCGAGGCTGGGAATGACAAGGTTGAGTCCCTTTGGGTTAGGATTGGCAGGGCCAACAAGGCTAGCGTCCTGGTCGGGGTCTGTTACAGACCGCCGAACCAGGACAAGGAGACGGATGAGGAGTTCTACAGGCAGCTGACAGAAGTTGCGAAATCTTCAGCACTTGTTCTCGTGGGGGACTTCAACTTCCCTGACATATCCTGGAAGCACAACACAGCCCAGAGAAAGCAGTGTAGGAGGTTTCTGGAGAGCATGGAAGATAGCTTCCTGACAGCTGGTTAGTGAGCCTACCAGGGGTGGCAACCCGCTAGACCTTCTCTTCACAAACAGAGAAGGACTGGTGGAGGATGTGATTGTCGGGAGCTGTCTTGGGCAGAGTGACCACGAAATGGTGGAGTTCTCTATTCTTGGCGAGGCCAGGAAGGGGACCAGTAAAACCGCTGTACTGGAATTTCGGAGGGCTGCCTTTGTGCTGCTGAGGACACTGGTTGGTAGAGTCCCTTGGGAGGCGGTTCTGAAGGGCAGAGGAGTCCAGGAAGGCTGGGTGCTCTTCAAGAGGGAAATCTTAATGGCGCAGGAACCCACGTGCCCAAAGACGAGCTGGCGGGGAAGAAGACCAGCCTGGCTGAACAGAGAATTGTGGCTTGAGCTTAGGAGAAAAAAGAGGATTTATAATCTTTGGAAAAGTGGGCAGGCCGCTAGGGAGGACTATAAGGATGTTGCGAGGCTGTGCAGGGACAAAATTAGAAAGGCTGGCTACTGCCGTTAAAGATAACAAAAAATGTTTTTATAAATACATCAACACAAAAAAGGAGGACTAAGGAGAATCTCCATCCTTTACTGGATGCGGGGGGAAACTTAGTTACAAGAGATGAGGAAAAGGTGGAGGTGCTTAATGCCTTCTTCGCCTCAGTCTTTAGCAGCAATACCGGTTGTTCTCTGGATACCCAGTACCCTGAACTGGTGGAAGGGGATGGGGAGCAGGATGTGGCCCTCACTATCCACGAAGAAATGGTTGGTGACCTGGTACGGCACTTGGGTGTGCACAAGTGGATGGGGCCGGATGGGATCCACCCAAGGGTACTGAGAGAACTGGCAGAGGTGCTGGCCAAGCCGCTTACCATCATTTATCAACAGTCCTGGCTGTCGGGGGAGATCCCAGTTGACTGGCGGCTAGCAAATGTGACGCCAATCTACAAGAAGGGCTGGAGGACTGACCTGGGAAACTACAGGCCTGTTAGTTTGACCTCAGTGCCAGGGAAGCTCATGGAGCAGATAATCTTGAGCGTCATCACGCAGCACTTGCAGGGCAAGCAGGCGATCAGGCCCAGTCAGCATGGGTTTATGAAAGGCAAGTCCTGCTTGACGAACCTGATCTCCTTCTATGACAAGGTGACACGCTTAGTGGATGAGGGAAAGGCTGTGGATGTGGTCTACCTTGACTTCAGCAAGGCTTTTGACACCGTTCCCCACAGCATTCTCCTCAACAAACTGGCTGCTCTTGGCTTGGACTGGCGCACGCTTCGCTGCGTTAGAAACTGGCTGGAGAGCCGGGCCCAAAGAGTCGTGGTGAGTGGAGTCAAATCCAGCTGGAGGCTGGTCACTAGTGGCGTTCCCCAGGGCTCAGTGCTGGGGCCGGTCCTCTTCAATATCTTCATCGATGATCCGGACGAGGGCATGGAGTGTACCCTCAGTAAGTTTGCAGATGACACCAAGTTAGGTGCGTGTGTCGATTTGCTCGAGGTTATGAAGGCTCTGCAGGAGGATCTGGATAGGCTGCACCGATGGGCTGAGGTCAACTGCATGAAGTTCAACAAGGCCAAGTGCCGGGTCCTGCACCTGGGGCGCAATAACCCCAAGCAGAGCTACAGGCTGGGAGATGAGTGGTTGGAGAGCTGCCAGGCAGAGAAGGACCTGGGAGTGATGGTTGATAGTCGGCTGAATATGAGCCAGCAGTGTGCTCAGGTGGCCAAGAAGGCCAACAGCATCCTGGCCTGTATAAGAAACAGTGTGACCAGCAGGGCTAGGGAGGTGATTGTCCCCCTGTACTCGGCTCTGGTGAGGCCGCACCTCGAGTACTGTGTTCAGTTTTGGGCCCCTCACTACAAGAAGGACATAGAGGTGCTTGAGTGAGTCCAGAGAAGGGCGACGAAGCTGGTGAGGGGCCTGGAGAACAAGTCCTACGAGGAGCGGCTGAGGGAGCTGGGATTGTTCAGCCTGGAGAAGAGGAGGCTCAGGGGTGACCTTATCGCTCTCTACAGGTACCTCAAAGGAGGCTGTAGCGAGGTGGGGGTTGGTCTGTTCTCCCACATGCCTGGTGACAGGACAAGGGGGAATGGGCTTAAGTTGCGCCAGGGGAGTTTTAGGTTGGATATTAGGAAGAACTTATTTACTGAAAGGGTTGTTAGACATTGGAACGGGCTGCCCAGGGAAGTGGTGGAGTCACCATCCCTGGAGGTCTTTAAAAGACGTTTAGATGTAGAGCTTAGGGATATGGTTTAGTGGAGGACTTGTTAGTGTTAGGTCCGAGGTTGGACTCGATGATCTTGAGGTCTCTTCCAACCTAGAAATTCTGTGATTCTGTGATTGTGACTAAGTGAAGACGACTCTCATATTTTTTCCCCCAAAGTTACCCCTGCCGAGAAACATACACATGCTACCAAATAATACAGTTCTTAGGGCTCTGAAGGAATCATGCCGTATTTAAAAATGTTACTTGACTTTCTTTTGAACCATTCTATGTTCTTGCAAGTTGTTATTTTTTTAAATGACTACTAAATTTTATTTTCTTTTTCCTTCTCCAAATAATCTGCAATGTTTATGCTTTTCCTCTGCTTTTCCTCTGCTTTTCCTCTGCTTTTCCTCTGC
>CM021729.1:33924571-33960263 GCA_011074415.1 Stictonetta naevosa
AAATCTGTTACAGATTTCCTTATTTTCTGGTCATAACACCCAGTACCAGCAATGGTCTTGCCAGCATTAGGCTGGGGATCCTTGGAGCGCTGAGTCTTTCTGCAGGTGTTCCAGCTGCTTTCCAAAATCGTGCTGCACCTTGCAGGATTCGACTTTCTGAGTGTGCTGGTAGGACTCGCCCTGGTGTGTTGGTGCAGTAATCAAAACAGATGTTTCCATCAGTCTGTATCAATAACAATACCCATAGTGAAGTATACTGGGGCTTTGGTTTTGTAACAAAAGGTAATTTCTCATTCAGCATTTTTCATTGCCTGTCGGACAAGAGCCTGACCAAGATTTTCAGTGCTGGCTGCAATCAAAACAGTGATGTATAATGACAGTGAGTATAGCTCAGTGGAAGGCGAAATGGTGATTGTAGATGCAGAGACGGTCTCTGTTCTTGGAAAGTTAGTTGAGTGGTAGTTCAGCAGACCTGGAGCAGATTCAAGGGAATACATATTGCAGAAGAAGAATATAATACAAGATTTGGGATTGTGTAGGGTTTTTGTTTTTCACTGAATACTACATCTGTGCCTTAATGTATGCTTTAAATCTGATTTCACGACATTCTGTTCGGAACAGTCTGCTTTCTTAAACAGAGCATTGCTACAATTGCTTAGCAGTAAATTGGGCAAAATTGGATTTTGCTGTCTAAGTGGCCAAGAGTGATCAGTTACACTGAAAATATAGTTAGAGCCTGTTTATCTGAATGTAGATTTTCCTTCCTTCTCCCTTCAGAAAGAAAAAGGATCTCAGACACAGGCCTTTCAGGGTAACCAGTCTATGCCAGAGAAGTAATTCAATCTAATTAGTGGTATTGGTCTTGAAATAAGAAGGAACTACATGGACAGTGTTTTACCTTCAGGCAAACACCCTTTTCTTTCCCTAGAAGTATTGTTGCCTGGTGTAAATTGGGTCTTTTACTACCTTCAGTATTTTTGCAGGTCTAATTTGGAAATTGTACCCACATTTTTATTTTTTTATAATCAAAACCATTCTGATTTTAAAAGTAATACTTGTCCGGAAATCTTTGTAATCGTTCTGTGTAGTTAATTATAAGATACTGAAACTGGTAAGGCCTCTCTAGATCGAAGTAGCAGTCACTTTTCATTTAGCTAGCTGCTCTGCTAGAGGGAGTGATGAAGCCAAGGAGTCACAAGGATGATTTGCAGTTGAGAGTCATTAAATATGACAACCTCTCTTCGCTTTTTCATAAGAAAGTGACTGTCACTCCTCAGCACTGAGCATTTAGATGATACGTTCACAGTAGAACGGTTGGAAGAGGATGAGTTTGAAGTATCCAGAGACTATTTTGAGAAGCTAGCAACCAAGAAGTGTTTGGCTAGCCTGCAGCTGGGTGTAGTTTGGGACTTAGGAAAGACTTAATGCAACGAGCATGACAGAAAGATACAGATCACTTCAGCAGAAGTCTGCTTAGTTTTAGGAAGGTCTGTTGCCAGGTTTATTCGAGGTTTAATGTACAGGAATTTTAGTCACTCCTATTTATTTCTCACCAGAAGAGATGTTTTGAAAGGTACACAACAAAAGAAAGTTTACTCACAGACATGGACAGTTCTATTGTAATAAACAATAGTAGTATCATGAGGTAGGCAGCAGACTTCTGTGAATAAGTAAATAGTATACCCAAGTATCTGCTTCATAGTTAACAGTGGAGAGTATTTGCTGTCATGGGCCTTGTACGCCTTTGTTAGTGATGCTTTCACTGGGATAAGAAATGTTCTGGACCATTTGTGAGAAGGTATAAAACTGTTGGGTATTTAATAAATGCTGAAAAATTATCTCAGTGTCCTTGTAGTAAGATTTTTTGTAGTTTGACACTTACATGAGATAAGAGCAATTGATACATATTTCTAAAATCTGTTTTTCTGAATATTTTTTTAAACCAAAGCAGAAAATCACTTGGATTTAGCTTCACGTGTTTATCTTTTTCAAATACAGTAGCTGCACAACTGCGTGAAATGTGACATGAGGAAACTGACCCGTGATGGAAAAAGACTGTGGAGCTGCAGTTAGGTTTTGTTTTCTGAGTGCAAAACTGGAGATGGTCTATTCACATCCTACTGAACCATGTTCATAGCTTGAGACAGCCGTGAAGCTTGTGGTATGCACGTCTGGGAGTGGTGGACAGGGATATCCTTCAGACAATACTGTTCTTCTAAATGCCTGTGGTTATCTCCCTGGATGGGAAGGCCCGTGCTCTGTTTATATAGTTCGTGCCTATTACTTTTTTCAGTCAGATTGTCCATCAGAAGTATGTTGTGAGTGTGCCTAGCCAAGCACAGGAACAGTGGTGCTTACAGGTCTAAATAGAAGATATCTGCAGTGCATGGGTACAGAGAGGATTATGAGAGGAATATCTCAGAATATGGTGGAATATTCTGGTATATAAATCGTACAAAAAGTCTAAAAAGCATCTTTAAAATGTCGTAGAGCTTTGAGAATAGTGGCTATTTCAGTTGTGGAAATACAGGGAACCTGCTGAGAAAAGCAGCAAAGGCACAAAAACAATTAGATCTTTTTTTGGCGAGTATTTAAGGAGCAATTCTGTCCTCTCATGACCAGAGAAGAGAAGCAGGCTGCCTATTTCACTTCTGCCATAATCAGGAGAAAACAGTGGTTTTGAGGGAGAAATTCCCAGCTCCCAGAACTAAATACCATGACTTTGGTCCGAGGTCCATTCAGTTATTAATGGAATTATAGATCTCAAAGCTAGATCTCACATTTTGTTGACCTGCAAGGCATGTTTTGTTGCTGTGTTCCAAGACTTGGGTTTAGTAAATTTCTCTCATCGGTGGCCACAGTCTCTGTTCCTCTGCAGACACTTGAGGTGGCGGAACATAAAATAAAACCTGATATAAACTTAAAGTACATACATGGGTGGTTTGGATTTGTGAAGTGGAAATTCACAGCTGAAGACAAGCCTTTCAGGTTGAACAGAAACGAGCTGTGTTGTTTTGCTTCTCTGTTCTTTTTGGCTATCTATATTTAATTTCAACCCTTGACTTCTCAGTTGTAGGGTTTTCTCCGTTGTGATGACTCCAAAAATGGAGTGTCTTCATGGAGATGAATTTGCTTCACTTTTTCCGGAGCAGGACTAATGCATTATTAACAAAGGAATAAAGAAGTCTGCTTTAAATAATTAAGCAGGTTTCAGTAATAGATGAACAGGGGGAGAGGAAAATGGGAGGGGGAGAAAATAAATGAAATAAAGATGGGTTTGTATTAATAAGATACCGTGTGTTTTCTCTGAACGGACCCTTTAAAACTGTTTTCTGAGCACAAAGAATAGACAGAGGTCATCTTTCTGTCAAGACCACAGTCTTAAAATTAAAGAGTAAGCCCAGTTAAAAAACAAAAAGCATTTTAATCCCCAGGGCAGCAAGTTTTATGGTGATTCATCAATCACACAGAAGAAAGCGTACATTTATCAATTAGTGTGCTTGATAACAGGCACTCACCCGATGACTTACTGGCTTTGAAATTACAGTGAGCATTGCATTCCTAACTCCTTGCTTTGTTTCTTGGTGGTGGTGATTTTTATTTTGTTGTTGTTACGTTTTCTAAATTACAGAAAGGTGAAGGCAATTCCAAGTGATTTTTTTCTGTGCTGTTGGAAACTGTAACAGCACTTGTTACGGTATTGCAGTCTTTTGAAAACACAGGAGGGATCTGCACTAATTTTTTTGGACCGACCCATGAAGCTGCACGCAAACTGCAAGTTCAAGTGAAAGTACAGCTGGGGAAGTCCGTCGCTGAGAAAGAAGCAGCCAGCACTGAACCATCCTCCAGGAGACCCGCTGTGCTGGCAGCCTTCCATCCCGCGTGCGTTCGGCAGGACAGACCCTACCCTCTTAACATCTGTGTGATCTGATGGACAGTCAGAGTCCGTGCCGCCTGAGATCTTATTCAGAGAGAAGTTACAGCTCACAAAGTGTGGCTGTGGTACTGCATGCTTACTGCTACTGATCCCTGCGTCTGTGAGGTTCTCTGAAATGGACAAAGCAAGGGCCCATCTTCCCTTAGCAGGCTCAGTTACTTTTATTACTAGCTCACTCTGAATTTTCTGTGTCAAATCTAAACCCCTTCTTATTTGTACATGTATTTTTTATTTTGTATCTGGGATTCTGGGATTCAGTAATATAAGCAGTAGTGGATAGGGATCTTAAAAGGCTTTGGCATAGGTACACAGTTATGGCTTAGGTTAAAGTCTCCATTTTTGTAACTTCTGTGAATCTTACTGCAGAATTACATACAACACAGTGTTGCTGTACAGACGCTCATGGACAGTGTTTTAGAAAGTTAGTTTATTCGGAGCTTTGTAGGACTACTGTGGATCTCTCAAGTGGGCTTGTCCAGTCACTGTCCAGGCAGTGGGAAGTGGTGGGAGGCACTCAAGTTGCAGGGCACCCTCAGCTGAACTGGGGGGACTCCTCAAACCACTGCACCCCAAACTGCTGATGTTCTCAGCAGGTAACACGTGCACAGCAGGAGTCACCATGCCTGCCATTCCTGTATGGAGAGGTGCTACAGCAGCTAACCAAATGCTGCTGTATTCTGAGCTGAGCAGCTCAGTCAGTTACCTTGTCTCAGGTCAACCTGTCGTTATCATCTGTGCATAAATTAGCTGTGTTGAGGGGGGTCCTGGACCACACAAGGAAACTGATGGGTGAGTGAGCTGACTACTCACAGGGCTGCAGTTGTGCCATAGGTTTAACTACAGGACAAACTGCAGTTTCATCCTCATGCCACGGGAATAAATTAAATTCCACAGATGGTGTCACAGTACGCATGTATGTGTATAATAGTTTAGGGTGTTTTTTTTTTTTTTTCCCAAAACCTTTATTTTAACACTACAGTTACTGCAAATTTATACAAAGTAGGACAGTGATGATGATTAGTTTTATTGTAAGGAAATTTGGCTTTCAGCTCCATTCTTTACAGGTACTTGATGTCATCTAAAAGCTATGAACATTTGTCGATGGTCTCAGTTTATCACAGTAGATATTTTGCAGTGATGCCTTCCATGTGATAGACTTGTGATCAGGTCCTGAAATAGGACAGCTGTGGTGGATGGCTTATTAAAGATCTTGGCTGTGGGATTCAGGTGCATTTTCTTTCCTCTTCTCCTGAAGGAAAGAAAAACAGCTTTAACAGTAGCTCATAACAATACATAATGTGTAATGCATGATAAGACTGTATGCAGTGTACAAGGAACGTAGTCACAGTCTGAAAGTAGCTTCTATACCAATAGCAAAAACTATTTTGGTAAATCACAGTGGGTAGACAACTTCAGTGGCCAGGCTACAGCTGCTTTTGAAATTATGGGTCTAACTATAGTTACATGCTGGACCTGAAAACGTCGTAGACCTTTGACATTTGCCTAATATATGGGAGTACCTCTGAGAAGAGTTTTTATCACTGAGGTCAATTAAATTAAAAACCCTTGCTTTATCTAGTTGTCTCCTGTGAGCTAATGTAGAGGAAGAGTACATTTGCCATTCCTCTGCCAAGACACCGGTACGTGGACATGACTGTCGTGTCAGTAATGGTCTTTTGCTTGAGGCCATCTTGCTTTGCTGAAGTCTTTGACTTCATCCTTTCTGTCCCAGCTTTGTATGTGACCCAAAGTTATGCTGTTTTCAGATATTCTGCTGCCATAAACAGGTAAAACAGCATTGCTTTTATGAAGCAAAAGCAGGTGGTTGCATCTGAAGACGTTTCAGGGTCAGTTATGTTTGCCTTCACAAGTTATTCAGCAGCCAGGTGGGTTGACCTCGGTAGGTTAGATGCAACACAATACTCCTTTCTCTCCAGTTACCCGTTCTGTTACTGAATTCCAACGCACAAGAGCAGGGAAGGCGTCTCAGGTGGAGGGAGCTGTGTGTTAGAAGCAAACAAACCAAAACTGAGATGGAAAACTTTTGGATGTACCAGGCTGAATATCGTAAGAAAAATGTAAGTAGATGTTCATGACAGCAACTGGTACTTTTTTATTACTGCATATCAGAGAACACTTTGCAGTTCTGCTGCTGGACCTCTCCATGTAACAACAGCATGCTTCACATGCATTTACTTTGTCTGTTCTAAGAGCATTTTCTTGAGACTTTTAGAATTTGTTTTGTTAGGAGACAATGAAGCAGTTACTAAGCATTTATTTTAGACTTCAGTTTGTCGTGCTTTGAGAAGCTGTGGAAGTTGCCTATCAAAGTGTTTCTTGATACTGGTATGAAAGCTACTTACAGACTGTGACTGCATTCGTTCCTTGTGCGTTGTAAGTGAGCACGCATTTTGTTGTGGAGGAAAACCGAGTGTTATTCTTCAAAGGCTGAACTTTCTTGTACAGAATTTTTAAGGAGAGCTTTCACTTCTTATCATGTAGCAAAGTTGGTAGCCAGTTTGATATTTGATGTTAGTATTTTTGGTCAGGGCAGAGGATTTTCTTTTTTTCAGGAAAAAATGAGTGAACTTTGAAACAGCACATGGGAGGGAGGCTGTGTAGTTATTTTGGTGTTTGCTTAATACTGATGTTTCATAGATGAAGATAGGCCAATGAAGCTATTTGTAGTGCAACTGCAGTAACTGTTAATATGTTTTAAATGGTGCAAAGTTCCTAAATGTCAGCAACCAACTGGTTTAAATGAGGTAATTCGTTGTAGTTACTAGTTTAGTGTGTCAGTATGAAAGCTTTCTGGCATTTTAAATAATATTTTGTGTGGAAACAGTTGATGCTAAAAGATTATATGCTCTGCTTTGTCTGTTTACTGTTTGAAGTTCAGTCCTGCAATATACTGATGCCATTATTGGGTTGATAGTGGTGCTCGTGCTTTAATCCTAGTGCAGAAATACTAGCTAGCTAGTGGGAATGGGAGCAGTTTGGGGGTGCATCCTTAAAGAGAGAGAAGTTGCCACTTGCACAGTTGAGTTAGTATGGTGCTGTAACACTTAGGTAGCTATACAGCAAGTCAGGGAGCCCGTACCTCTCCCACAGTGTCTGTGTAAATGCCAGTGGTACGAGGAGAAACCGTTCAGTCTGACAGTGCAAGTACATGCAGCAGCCTAGGGACCCTTTCACAACCACATCTGGTCTGGTCGGTAACCATCAGTCTCATTTTTGCCCTCTGGTTATGAATCGAAATGTAGGGAGATGCAAGGACCGATGTTTTACCCTGGAGACTTACCTAAAAGCTATTGCTTCCTAACTGGGGGAGCCTTCACGAGGTGACTGTACTACCAACATCGGCTAAGTATCCAATATATTTATTTTAGAGGAATCAAGGTAAGACGAAAGAGGGGGAGCATGAGGAGGGAATTATATTTTCTTGTTTTCTCTGTGAAAATAAACTTGCAGAACTTTGATTTTTTGCATGCTATTTCATAGAACTCAATGCTTTAGCTAGAGCAGAGGCATAGCAAGAGGGAACTCCTGGACTGGAGCTGCTGCCAGCTCAGAGCTCTTTTCTGATGTGACTGATATGTCACGTAATTGTTTATGAAAACAGAAGAATAGCGTTTGGCTGTTTTGCTGTCAGTGATGTACTGCTGTGTTGGCAAAGGTGGGGCCAAACTCCTTATGTCAAAGGAGACTGTAGAACTCCAGTGCTGCTGGGTTAAAAACCCAGCTTGCATAACTAAACGCTAAAGCTTCCTTAGAAGGTTCACCTTTTGTCACGGACATATTTTACAAGTACCTTCTTAAAATCTGCCTTCAAAATGGGTGCCGGGTTGAAGCCTTATTCTCTCTTACAAGTTGGTCACCTTCATTAATTCCAGCTCAGTGTTCCTGTGTCATACTTGCCTTCCAGTCTGCCCTGCTCGGGACCTTGGGTACCTCGCTGTGGCTTTTTAGTGTTACCAGCATCCATCGAGAGCTGCCTGTGATTAGAATAGCCTTTCCAACAGCAGCTTACCAAGATACTTGTGGGCAGATCACACAGAGCTAGAAATTCCATGCTGCTGTTCTTGTATGCTGTTCCTGTCGGTTTTCTACTATGATGTTTGTTAGGATACTGACTGAATTGCTAGGAAATGATATGAGAGACAGCTTCTCCGCTAATTTGTGTACGGGTGAAAGAAGAAAAGTGAGGAAATTTGATCAAGAGAGCGTGTATGATATTAAGATGAACTGCATGAACTGTGAAATTTTTTCAAAGTTTGTACCGTATCTAGGTTGAGGAATCATAGTTCTTGGTTACGCTGGTACTGAATAGCCCTTGAACACCTTGAGAAGTCCTTGAATGTGTTAATACTACTCTGTACAATTTATTAAAGGTGTTTTTATAGGTGATGGATAACATATATGAACAACCACTGAAGCCCATCTCTGCTGAGATGAGATTAGTTTACCACGTCAGGTTAATCATACCTGAAAAGCCTCTATGCTTGTAGAGGAAACCACAGGCATTCTTTCCCTCTTCCCAGTTTGACAGTTAAGAATAAGTAATCTTTACAGAATCCCTTTTCCGTTCATGGTCAATTCACCTATCTGCCATCACAGCTTACTTCTTAATGACATTACCTTTTCTTTCCTAGAATGCCAGAATTCTAGGATGTGGGTCTGTGCTGCTTACAGCTTTCAGCAAACTCAGAATCGTTTGCCTGCATGCCACAGGCATGGGCTCATGCAGCTCTAAGTCCTGTAACTGTGGCTTAGTTGAATGATGACAATAAATGGAAGCAGTTGGCCCACAGACAATCCTCCATTTATGCCATAAAAGTGTGGTGTTATGACATACTTTTTGGCTCAGTCTTGTTTGCCACTGAGTACATTTTTTTTTAAGTTTTCCACTTGTTTCATTTCATACATACACATTTTTTTTTAGAATATTTAGATGTTCAGGTTGAGTCCAGTAAGATACTGAGTTAGTTACATCTGATCAGTGTGATAAAATCAAGGGTTACAACATTTCAAAAAGTGTTTGTCTTGTTTTGTTTTGTTTTTGTTTTTGTTTTTCACTTTCATCTCTTATTTCCTCTACCAAGTTAGAGGAAAATATGAAAGAAGAATTTCTACATTGGTCACTCAGATTATTATTTAATTTTATTTCCTTGCCATGTCTAGTCTCCATCTCCAGATTCCTCTTCACCTCGGGGTGCTGAGTCGTCAAGTAGGCAACATCACCAGGATGTCTGCAGTACAGCAGAGCCCTCCACTAATAAAGAGGTAGAGTGAAATCTTTTTAAAAGCCACAGTCTTTTTCATGATGCTCATGCCTTTTTATTTTCCTTGCCCCCTTATACCTGTGCAATCCCTTCTCTTTTACCGAAATTGGAACAAACTTGAATAGCTGATTTGCTGCTCCTTTCCCTTATGCTTGCCTGGCTGTCTGACTGAATTTCTAACATTCTTAAGTCTGTTTGTCATGGCATTTCTGACTCTGTGTTTGGCTGCCACAGAATTTACTTAGCAGGCTGGGAGAAGAACAGCCAACACCACTTCTGTAGTAGAGGCAAATTTCCTTTTTCTGTGCAGAATGTGCTCCAACAAAGAAAGTAATGCATGTCAGCAAGATGAATAATCCTCCTTAAATAAAATGACTTAGGTAGTAATTTATGCTGCTTTCTACATTGGCATTGTACAACCTGAGCTGTTGGAAGAACTGAATGATTTAGTGATAACTTTAGTGATAACTTGTCAGCAATTTACAGTCAGAATATAGGAGTTCCTGACCCTGTGCTCCTCAAAATAAAGCTTTTTATTTATTTATCTATTATTTCACCCTGCAGCTTTTTACAGTAAGCTCTGCCAACACAAAATGAGAGTTGTGAGTAGAACTTCTCACAGTGAAAGAAGAAAATAATTCAATGCAAAAAGTATTTAGATTAGACTGTCTGGCTTTGTAAACAGAAAGATGTGCAAATACTTGGATTATTTGCTTTTTCTTTTTTAAATTTTTTTTTTTCAAAAAACGTGGAAACTATAGGCACAGTAGCAAACAAAGGACTACAAAAGACCACATTTCTGCTGATAACAATGCATGAGTTATCTTCCATACTGAAAGAAATTGACCTACTGTGACTGGAAGTACTGATTAAAATTGAAACACTACTTAATAATTCTTTTTTTTTCTGCTTTTATTATCAAGGGTGTAATAAATCTTGTATCATGTATGTATTTCTTCTAACTGGTATTTGCATTTAGAAGAAAATGGAAGGATTCAAAAGGCTTAAGAAATTCATAATTTCTCAAGGGCTAAAGCCTTCAGTAGTGGATTGCACTTTTGCCTGCAATATTGTTAGCTTATTCAAGCCTCTGGCTTTCTTCAGCTTACAGATTTTATCACTTCATGTACCTTCTGATGTTAAACAGTTTTTAGGCATTATTATATGTGCTCACATGTAGCTACAGAGTTAATCTTGGTAAACCAGGATTCACAGGAGGATGTATCAGGCTGTTTTGTTTCCATCAAATGAGCAATAATGCCTGTTTTAGTACTTCCATGCAAGAACAATAATCATAAAGAAACCTCATAATTTGGGGAAATTACTTTAAGGTCTTAATAAAACCTTTTTTTTTAATACAAATTTTGTAATAGTAAGCTGAAAGGCAACAAGATTATTAACAAGAGTAATCAAATATTAATACCTCAATATTTCATTATTCATGGGTATCTAAAATTAAAAGGTGTAGATTTCAGCAACTTTATCTGTTTCTTTAGTATTCTTGTGGTCTTAGTTGAATGTCCTTTGACCTGGGTTAAGGACAAAAAAAAAATAAGTGTGCAAAATTTTATAGCAAGAGCATATATGATGACAGTTTACAGTGTTTTATCCTGAGAAGTTGCATCAGTTTGTCAGTTTGCTGAATAATTGCTAAATCTGTATTTATAAACTTTTGGTTTGGCACTCTGTTTAACATAAAAGTGCTTTGGAAAATGCATTTATATGCATAAGCTGTCACAGGCATGCATTGGATTTGCCCTCTGTCTCCTGTCAGAGTCCAGCAGTTGAATATCCCTCTTAGGTCCACACCAGCAGCAACTGCAAACCATTGTTGAGTCTGTATAGGTAGGTGGTCTGGTAAAAAGCATTAATCTGAAGAGATGAAAGAGCCACAGATCTGAAAAGGAATATCTGTACCCTCGCAGGAACTGATATGCTTTGGCAGCAGGAGATGATCGTTTATTTATGCTAGTACTATCTCTGATGGAGAGCCTTCCTGGTTTTGCAGTACAGCTTGGTCATTTTCATAAGGAACAAGTACTTAAAGACTGCACAGGCTCTGCTGTCTGTCATGCAACTTTTGTTTTTCTTTCATGAGTTGTTTTATTTTATAGCAAGACTAGCATAATTCCTTGAAAAATATTACTTATGTTACATCCATTTGCCATTCGTTGCAATGGAAAAAACTCCCTGGGGTTAGTCACTCACCCTGTCACTTAACCTTCCTAGTTTGCCTGTTTTTTTTTTTTCCTACTAACATACAGAATCTGTGTTGCTTGCCATAAAGGAAAATAATTTGTAAGTGTAATGCTTGTATAAAATCAGATACTATTAAGATACTAAAAAGATACTACACATTATTCTGATCACACACATCTTCTTTTAATACAATTGCATTGAGCAGTCATTGGAGGAGTTACTGCTGATACAATCAGTTGTAGATTCATTAAAGTTTTGTAATCCTTGGGCTATCCAAAATTCTTACCTATGACATGTATGATACCAGCATCTGTTTCAATGTCATCTATTACCACCTGTTACCATCTATATGTTGACACACTAAATTTTGTTTTGTATATTTTCCTGTGTGAGGATGTTACTGAATATAACAAAATGGTGAGTCTTGCTGAATTTGTAGCTTTCAGGTGTTTGAAGTGTTAGCCAGAGTGTCTTTTGTGGAAAGATGCAATTGAGAGGTCTTACTCTACGCCGAGTATTTACATATACAAGGCAGGACTTTTTTGGTTCATTTATCTTTTATGAATTTGAAACAAACAGATGCTTTTGTGGTTGATACCATATAAACATAGCTGGTGGTGAAGTGTTAGCAAATTCAGTTATGCTGTAGAACATACCTGACTTGTAAAAATTTGGAAAGTTTCTCATAGGCTGTATTAACATGAGGATACATCTAAGAACAGTCCTAATGAGTAACAAAAGTTAGGTAATGAATACTAACAGCTGATAGTTTCAGTCATGAGTAATAACAGTAAGGGGTAATTTTGTATATTGCTACATATACTTATTCGTGTGGAAAATTCTGTGTCTTTGGGATACCACATGTTTTCCTGCATACCTGTTGATCAATAAAAGGAGAGAGCACTGACTGACAGACAGTTAATAAACTACCACACACCAGCAAGTAACTGAAAACTGAGCTTAGCATGTTGCCTGATGGATAAACACACAAATGGAACACACCGAACTTACCTTAGGTGGTTAGAGTTTGAAACTACTGGATAGAATAATAAATCTTAATAAGCAATTATCTTCCTTTGGTAATAACTGATTTATTTATTTTTTCTATTTGGCACGGGGAAACTTTTAATTGCATATATGCACATGCCTTGTTTTGTTTGAAATCCTTTTTGTCTTAATTACAGTCCAGAAAAAGCTTGGCTTCATTTCCAACCTATGTTGAAGGTAAGATGGTTCTATGATTTCTAAATATTTTTATATACACAAAGAACTCCAGCTTTTATAAAGTTTAATTTTTTATTTTAACTTGCTGAATAGAAAAACTGCTAGGGTTGCATATACTGATTTAGATAAAATTGTGTTCAGTCTGGAGCCTGAATTAAATTGTACTACGCTCTTTCTGAAGTTCAGAAACATGCATATTTTATTTTTTTTTAGCGTTCTATTCATGGTTTCTTTCTCAGGTCCTTTCTTATGGTGGATGTAGAAAAGAGGTTAGGCAAGATGACCAGTGCTCCCTCTAGCACTGATTTCAACTGGCATCCTCAATCCAGTCTCATTTGTGTTAATTGGCAGGACTGAAATAACAAGATTACTTGGCAAGTCTGCCAGAGGAAATCTGCACTGTTTTACAGCTACTCCTCTAATTAACTAGCACTTCCTGTGTTAGAGTTAAGGTTGCACTTGTATTTGTGCTGAGTGTATTTAGAGCAATATCAACAAACAAGTTACCTGCTACCTGAACTGCTTTTGTATGAGTCTGCATTATGTGCATACAGAAAGACTGCATGCTGTAAAATTCACTTATTTTTTTATGAGAGCATGACAGAAGCATAAAATTCTAATTTGCATTCGTTGTTTTGCCCCAGCAGTGGTTGTGCTATGTGCTTTATGAAATGCCAGAAATACGGTTGATGTGATGCTCCATTTGGACAGTCTTGGAACTCCTTGGATTGCTTTATAGTGTGCTGTGTTTAAACAATTACATGGTCATTCTCTTTAGACTACAAATTGGTCACTCGTTTAGTCTTCAGTATATGTGCTGCATATTTTGGAATCTATAGCCGGATCATCAACTAGTGTAAATCTCATATATTGTTTCTAAACTAGTTGAACTTTGGAATTTTTTGCAAAGAATGATCTGTCTTACACTGAAATTAGTCTGCTGGTTGTAGCCCTCTCTGTCAAGGGCTATCTAAAAGAATTCTCCTCTCCTAAAAAGAAAGAAAGAAAAAAAAAAAAAAACACTAATAAACTAAAATTTTCTTAAATCTTTGTCCAGTGGGAAATTCCTTTAAAAAAAAAAAAAAGGCCTTTGTGCACTAGTAGTCCAAAAAAGCTTGTTAGCAGTTATGCTACACTGCCATTCAATGGATAATAATGTGATAATATCTGTTGTCAGAGATAACAAATGGAAGGGGTCTTTAAAAAAGCAGTGTTGTATGTATGTTCACCTCTAATGAAAATAGAGCACATGCCTTTTTTTATGCTTTCTGGGAATCTTATCTACACCTTTACAGAATGTCAGACTAAATTTGTGTGGGGTTTTTTTGTGTTTTAATCAGGGATAGTACTATAAATAGTTTGCTAATAGAAGTTGTGATGAGGCCTTTACCATATAGAGTAGCAAAAAGCAGCACTTTAAAATGCTATGTGGTTTCATGACTGGAAGAGTTTATAAATATGTAGCACTTCCAGATGCATAAATGTTCCTAAGGGAGAAATTCCATTTTTTTTGGTTGTGTGCCCTTGAAAATGACTTGTTCATTGTGAGGGTCTTCCAGACACTTAATATCTGAACAGCTTCTGCCAGCACGCAAGATGAGCATCTTAAAATGACTAGTCCTCATTTTTCATATTTAAAGAAACCATAAAAGAGACTAGCTTCCTTATAAGGTTTATGCATCTACTTAAGTCTGTGTGTGTAATTTGAGTGTGATACTTATCTTCAGCTCTTGCATTTGTTATCTTATTCTTAAAAATGACTTTCATTTCTTCAGAGCTGAAGTTTCTCATGGTTGTTTTAAGTGGTTGTTAGCCTCTTCCTTTAAAACTAAACTAGACTTGGCATTCTGAGTAACGTTAAACTTTGAGCCGCATCACTTCATTTCTCAAGATAAGCCCTGAACTAATGAAAACTACATTCTGATACTGTAAGATTTTTTTGCTTTCTTCCCAGAATAAGAAAAAAAATGGGGTATTTTTTTTGTTATTTGTTTGGTTGTTTTGTTTTGTTTTTTGTTTTGATGATAAAATATGGGCACTTTTACCAATAGAATTCTTCAGGATGATTTGCATTCTCAAAAAGTCTCCAACATCAGTTGTTTTTTGTCACTTGTGCAAAAACAGGAAGCTTAGCTAAACCAACCACCCTATTGGATCATGACAATTTCAGCATATAGCAAGGTGCTAAAATACAACTTTTTAGCTATACAATTTTTAGATATAATTGCCAAACACTGAAAATGTTATCAATCATAAATGCTGCTTTATAATGATTAAAATTGTTAGGCATTGGACACTTCATCACCCTTTAACTTTCCACAGAAGCTAATGGGAGTCAGATCATCAAGAATCTTTGGGGACTAAAAGCTGCTTTTTCCAGCGGGACATCCTGCGCTCTGCATATTTAACCACACTTCTACTGAATTCTGAAAGTACTGAATACTCCCCTTCAATATCCTTGTTGAGAGTAATAATGATTTTTAAAGGCCTGTGGGATAACAGCAATTTGTTTAATTGGGCTCTCAGTCTCAGTAAGGAGAGCAGTGTTGTACCTGTAAAGCATTGCCAGGGAGTTTCCTCTGCCTGTGTACTAACTATGGCTGACACCAAGTGAGAAAGTGGCTGATGGCTGGTCGTAAATTGCACCCTTCCTCTTACTGTTTACGACTGTTTGCCTCAGAATTGCAAGGCTGTTGTTGGTGGGTGAGGAAAGAGCTGAGTCCCCTTGCCTCTTCATAACACCAAAACCTCAGAGATACTGTTTTGCCCTGGGGTGATACTTGCTCACAAAAGGCTGAGCTATTGCAAGAGACAGGCTGGATTAACAATTACAGCTTCTGCTGGAGAGATGTTGAGAGCATTTTCTTGATGTTTTGTACCTTTGAAAGTACTGGTTACCATGTCATCATGGTAAACTGTAGTATTTCAAAGGAGCATCTACAGCCATCAGGTGCAGGCTCAAGTTGTTAGTGCTGCTGCTTTTCCGTCGTTCAGTATAATTTTCTGCAGTGATTTCTTTCCTGTGTTACAGTTCCTGGACCCTGCGATCCTGAAGACTTAATCGATGGAATCATTTTTGCAGCCAACTACCTTGGCTCAACTCAACTCCTTTCTGATAAAACTCCCTCCAAGAATGTGAGAATGATGCAGGCTCAGGAAGCTGTCAGCAGGATCAAGGTGAGAAGTGATTGCTCTTGCTACTTCTCATACTGGTACCTTAAAATTGCAGATATGAGCTTCTTATATATGTAGTAGTACTCTCTTGTTGTGTTATCTGTGGTTTCAGGAACGTTAAGTGCCTCATCTTTCTTTCTGCAAGATAAATCACTTTCATAATGCTGCTTTTGGAACAAGGGTGGTAGGTTAAATTTACCAGATCATTATAATTCCCTGTAGAAATACTTGTGCTGTGTTCTCTAAGCCAGAATCTGAAGTGAGTGGTGGTCTTCAGTTTTATTTTACTGGGTGTTGAGAAAAAACAGGTTTAGAGGATAACTAGTAGGTATTACAGCTGCGTCTGGCTTGGTACTTGAAGGGAACCTGTACTGTAGTAATGTCTGCAGTTATTTTTGACCATGCTGTGGATACTATTTTCTCTACCTAGTAATAGGTGTGAACTGATTTAAAAAGAGAAAGAAAAGCCTGAGACAGTACAGGGATGTATAGAAAAAAATAGTTTATCCTGGAAAATGGTATGTTCATCTCATTTGTTTGTTTTGTCACAGCATGACAGGCATGCTACTGTATTTTAGGTTACAATGATGACATTGTCAACTGAAGTGAAGGTGTATGGATGAAGTGTTGTAGTCGTAGAAGATGCTATAACATTCCCCCTACCCATACATCACCGTGTGTTAGGAACACAGCTTCATCTTCTGCTAACTCAGCTAACCAAGACAATCTCATCTCAACATTTTCTTTACTTTAACATTTATGCATTTTTCCTTTGTATAGTTTATTTTGAATTCCAGCTCAGACTCTGTCTGTACAATCCTTTAAAAGAGAGAGGAAGAGATACAGCATGTTATCAGGAAGGCCAATAACATTGTCTATTAAAATCAGCTTATGCTTCCTAATATTACTGCGCCTTTCAATGTTTCCATGCCAAGTGCTCAGTTCAGTTTGTTCATGGAATTCTCAGATGAATGCTCCAAATAGAAATACTGAGACGCTTCCAAAAAATTTAATTTTGCTGGTGTTCAAATACAGAAATTTTTGTAACAAAATTTTTGTGTCCATAAAAAATGTCTCTATAAAATGTCTCTAGCATTCTAGCATTTTAGAGAAGGCACTATTTGGCAGGGAAGTAGCATTCCTCTCATCTTCTGCCATCTCTAGAGGAAGTCTCCACAAACTTAAGAAACTTTCGAAAAGCAGTGGTTTGTCTGTATTCACTGGAGACTCTAGATTCAGTGGAATTTTTGTAAAAGATATTCACTCGGCTTTCTCAACCCTCACAGGTCATAGTCTTCGTGGCTTCTTCCCAAAGCTGTAGTGGAGACTTATCTTTCCACTGTCTTTTCCTTTGCTGCTTTGGGTGTGAGTAAAGCTGTGCCTTGTCTGCATGGTAGAAAAGTTGTCTGATTTGAATGCACAGGAAACAAAAGGTAAGCTACAGGAAGGAAGGGAATAAGGACTTCAGTGAGGGTGGATCTAGGAGGGACACATCACTGTAAGCTGAAAAGAAAGATTAGCATCAGCTATGATAGGAAACTGGCATCAGGAGTTTAACTTGAGCCTGGGTCTGGACAGGAGGCCTGCCTTAGTAGAGGCAAAAATTGGACAGATGTGTTAGAGAAAACTGAAATAGAGGCAGATTGATTCAAAGTGGGTTTATGTAGTAGAAGAGAGTAGAATCTTTTCTCTGATACTAAATATATTTCTAGGAAATAATTAGGAAAATAAAGTTCTTTCTGAGGTTTCTGTTATGCCTCAGCACTGCTGTGCCTCAGCACAGAAGGAATCTCTTTAGCTCATTTCACTCATCAAGCCTGTAATTTACGCATCCGTGTAAATGAGCAGGCATGCATATTCTTTGTGATAGAATTTTTTTTTCAGCATGTAGGTCCAAGCAGTTGCATGGTTGACCTGGTAAAACCCTAGCTTGCGCACATAATTTTCTGAAACTGTAAATGAATTTCAGAAAATGGTTTGCCTACACTGCATGGCATACAATACCATGGTACACTTCCTTGACAGTACTCTCCTGCTTCTAGGTGAAGTTTGGGAAATTTAAGTATGCTTCCCTGCACTGTAGGGTCATTGTTGTTGATTTTGGCTGTTTGGTTTTTTTTGGTGATTCCCATAAAAAGCAAACTTTTTTATTGAGAACTTCATTATGACAGAGTTCTGGCTGCTAGATTCATCACTACTCAAGGCAGCCTGTAGGCCAAATGTGTAAAATATTGCTCACGCAATGCTGGTGATATCTGTGCCCTGCTCGTCCTTGTTTATGCAGTAACTAAGGTGCTGCATATGAATCATTTCTCTAGAGATAAAGAAAACAAAGGTTATAAATTAAGACTGAGCTTTTAAAAATCTACGAATCTGAAGTTAAAAGTATTGGAAGTGGGAAGGACTTTGCTTAAGGCCTGCTGCGTACACCTACCTCCCATGTGAACATGTTACTTTCAAATTTAATAATCTGTTTAATGCTTACTTGTAGCAGAGGCTTTAGACCATGCACTTATTCGTTGAGAATATGAACTGATTTTTGAAAATAATTCTCCATGCTTTTTCTGTAAACACGTATCTCTACAGTTAAAAGTGGAAGAATTGAGGATTTTCTTGCTTTGACAGTTATCTCTGTGAAGTCAAGCTAAGTTACAACAGAAACAATGCTTTAAAGACATTCATCAAACTTAGTTGATTTCATATTTCCATGAAGAGGTACTTTTAGAGTTATGAAAGGTATTTCACTATTTTCTGACTGTAGTCTTACTTTTCCAAATAGTGTGGGGAAAAAAAAAATCTTTCCATAGTTTACTTGAAATTAATCCATTTAATATTTGTAGCAGTATAGAAAAATTAATGGTCATGATTACAATTCACTGATCTGTGGAGAATTGCTGCTACATTTCACCTATAGAATAACAGCTTTCATTTTTTATTTTTCACCAGCAGATTTGAGCTGTGTGGCAGGTTTGAACATTTTTAGATAACAACTGATTTAATTGCTGATTGTAATTTAAGAAGACATGTGAAAATAGTTTAATATTCTGTATATTTCATCTACCAAGTGTCATCTGGGTGTTTACTGAGTTGCAGTACATTTTTTGTAGAAGTCAATGGGTTGACTATATTTAAGCCATCCATGGAGCAGAAGCAAGTGTGCTGATTTTTAAAACTCCGAGATTTTGGAAATCGCAACTAGCCACATAATTAAATCTCACTTAGATTAAATGAAAATTCCAGACTCTGCATGGTTTAAGAAATATTATTTTGTGCAGAGTAGGTAGTTGCTGTTCTAAGAATTCTGAAATGATCTTCCGATCTAAATCAGCAAAATAACTCAGTGATGAAGAGGATTGGAATAATAAAGTCACTTGTATAGAATTATCCTAATTTGGGGAGGCATTGGTGCTTTTGTTTCTTTCTCTTTCCTTTTCTTTTATGTGGACCATATTTTCTTTCATACCATTTCTGTGTAGTGGCAAATCACTTCTTAAAATTGTTTGTTCCATGTTATCACCTTAGTTCTATGGAATACTTTGGAGAACAGTTTAAATGCTTTATCTCACGAGTGTCTCCCCTTTGCCCATTGTATGCCAGGCAGCTGTTATTCAAAATAACTATAATATTTCTAAGTACCAGTGAAAGCTAATATTAATGTAATGCACAGCCTGCAGCATGAAGCAGTTCTAATTGCTTTTGCAATAGCTTGTTATCACCAGGCAATCAAATATTAATCAGTTTGAAAAAGGTGCCTAAAAGCTGGTGTGAGAATATCTTCATATTTGTAAATAAGCAGCATGGTCTAAAGCTTCAGTTGCTGCTTTCAGATTTGTTTACATTAAAACGGGCAGATTTTAATTTGTGAGCATCAGTATAAAATATTTTGCTTCTTATGATTCTATGAAGCTTGAGATAGTAAGCCTCCTTCCCTCCACAAAAACACTTGTCAATTTAATTAGCTAACACTAATTGTTGGAAGTGAAAAGATACCTGCCAGCCTGGTGAGTATTGAATTTCTTTAGTAAGCAGGTCCATAAGTTCAGTTCACTTTGGCTTGAATAATGATTGCAGGACTGTAAGAGTGATGATGCTTGCTTATGTTGTTATTGTTACCACAGTAATAGCACATAAAATAATATGAATTTGTTGCAGTGGGGTGATATGTCTCTGGATGTAAGTCAATTAAGCTAGTGGCAATTAAATCAGTGACAAGCAACTGTTTTCAGAGAGGTTTTGGACATGAAGTTTGTGCTCCACTGCCTTTCTTGAAAAAATATGGTGGTATGCAGGTGTCACAGGAAAACCTGTTGTTCAGAAATGCAACATGAACGTTGGTGTGGACGTATCTGCATAGAAGGAGGAGAAAATGGAGGTGACAGTTAGCTTCTGTCACTTTGTATTTCCAAGAAAAACTAGTGCAGTTTTAGTGTTGTTTTTTTTTTAAAGATGGTTCGTGTGTGAGAGCATTAGCCAACTTGAATTTAAATTCTTTAATTCCTAAAAAAGTTGGAATAAAAATAGTTAAAATTCTTCTCATGCTTTCTACGCTGGTGTTGCTTCAAAGAAAGTAACCTCATGGGTCATGCATGGTTAACCTGCTGCAGATGAGAGGAAGCTCTTTTTTTTTTTTCTTTCCTTAAAAACAAACAAAGAAATAAAACCAGTTGTTTGAGAGTAGCATTTTAAATAGAAAAAAATCCTTTTGTATTTTTCCAGTCTCTTCTGGTGTGGTTTCTTTTCATTTTTTTACACTGGTTATGCTAAACATGAAACTTAAAAAAAGAAAAAAAATAAGAAAGAAAAGGAAATAAATTAATCTAAGCAGGGACTAATTTAGAACGGCTAGTAGTCTGTGAGCCCTGGCATTAGCATGCAGATTCCTTCTTGTCTTGGAGTCTCTGTAAAGTCTTCTCTAACTATTCTCCTGTCTCTGTTTATTCCATGCTAAGCAGATGGCCCAGAAATTAGCCAAAAGCAGGAAGAAGGTGCAGTACAAACTCCATCAGCTTGATGTTATGCCTGTTCTTTTGTTTTCTGGGAGTTTTTTTGTTTGTTTTTTGATTTTGCCTTTATTTTGAGTTATTTTCTGCATCCAGCAAGTTTTCTTTAGATTTATTTCTGAGCCACCATACAAGTTGACATTTCTCAGAAATCAGTTGCCTGGTTGGCCATTTTTTGTTGCTTATCATTAGCCATTTCATGTTACAAATAGAGTAAAGATTGGAATTATCAAATGGTTACAGGCAGTACCCAAAATCCATGCCAAAGAAACAGGACTGACATGGCAAAGGTTCTAACTTTGTAAAATGACAGATTAAAAATAAGTCTGTTTTTTATTTTATCTTTTATCAATAAGAACGGTCTGGTTGATTCACAAATGTGTCAAATTGCTGGATGCAAAAAAGAAAAAAAAATATGTCTATATACACAGTAATATGCTGAGTTACTTCTTTTATTGATAAGTTTTATTTTTGGAGGTTGTGAGTACCCTTTAACACCTCTAACTTTCTTTTAAAAATTACAAGCATTGGTTTTCTGTTGACAAAGATATGACTTCTAAAGTAGGTTAGTGCTTGAATGGTATGTCTGACTGTGAAGGCCTTTTGACCAGAACTGTATTATGAATTGCTTAAACCGTACCTACCTGTGGTACAGGTTTTTCCATTGGTCTGAGATGTCACTGTAAGCACACATAGAAATTACTCAAGCAAGAGATGCTGTTAGGCATTTCTATGGCATGTGTGTAAAACTTCTTTAAAGTGGGATTCCTAATGTGGTGAGAATGAGAGAATCATTCTGATTTTCATTAAATCTTTAAACAGCTCATGTCACAGTCATGTATAACTTTACTGGATCAGTAAATATATCAGGGAAGCTTTTATGGGGTTAGAAATTGTTCAAATACTATCCAGTTCACTTTCATATATCTGTATATAATTTCCATATCTTTGTGTTTAGCTTTTGCAGTCTAATACTCTATCTTGCATTGCTGTTCTGGTGACTGTGTTTTAGTATGCCCCTGTTTGTGAGCTAACATCATTAGTAAGGATGTTACCTGATGTTTGTGTTTCACTCTAATTCATTTATTTGCAGGCTCCCGAAGGTGAATCTCAACCCATGACTGAAGTGGACCTGTTCATTTCTACACAGAGAATTAAAGTACTGAATGCAGACACGCAGGTATAGACAAGGATGCCTTTGTCAATATTGTGACAGTAGGCCACTGAAACAGAGTTTCACTTACCGGCCAAATTTTATCCTTCCAAAAGTGATGGGTCTTGTACTTCTCCCCAGGATTTCCTAGGTCGAAATCCATGTTCAAGGGCCGTGTCAATTAGTCTGCCATGTCTGTAGAAAATGATTAGAATTCATCAGTAAACTAACTGTATTCAGCTGACTTCTTACAAGCTGTGAAGTGACAGGTATTGATTGTGCCTAGAGCAGCCCAGAATGTTTGGTTTTGATAATCTGAAGTTTATAGTCCTTCGCGTGTTGGTCCCATGCCTGCCCAGCATATTCAGGCTCTGATATTGAGGTCTTTGTTCTTTTCAACAGAAAATGAAACTATAATTTGTAAAACATGTTCTTTGCTTTACTTCTGGAAAGCGTAACTCTTGTTTTCTATTGGCAACTCCCTTCATGCATGACTCTTTATGTGGACTTAAGAAAGGTCTCATGTTAGCATTTGTGTGTTTTCATAAGACCAGGAGTACAATAAGAAGAAGCACCTGCTTATATTATTGTTTTTTTTTATTCCACAGGAAACCATGATGGATCATCCCCTACGGACCATTTCATACATCGCGGATATAGGGAATATAGTTGTTCTGATGGCTCGTAGGAGAATGCCACGATCTAACTCCCAGGATAATGTGGAAGCATCTCACCCTTCCCAGGATGGAAAGAGGCAGTACAAAATGATTTGCCATGTCTTTGAGTCTGAAGATGTAAGGAATTACTCTGTCTCATAATTTTCTAGGGGTGGAAATGTAAGCACATTTTGGTAGTCTTGAAGTCCACAGCAAGTGGTCCTGTTTGTTCATTAACCGCAACAAGGTATTTCATCTTCCTTTCTGTTGGCATGTTCAGACCTGACATTTTACTTACAAACTTCCCTTTTTTGAGCTCATACAGTACCTTTCAGTAGCAATGAGAAGAAGGTTCAGCTGCCACAGTTTACATATACCAGCTCCTAATCTGCCCAAAGAAGCTTGTTTCCTAGGGAAATTGTAATCCTAAATACTACATCAAGGATCATTGATACATATCAGAAATGTGACTTTTGTTGTTGTTGAGGAGGTCTGAGTTGGAGAGTAGCTGGTGACATTGTATTAAAAGCCAGCAAGGAAAATTGATAATTCCAGTAATCCTGAAGTACCCTGAATAGAGACAGCTGAGTGAATGTCTATGGTGTAGGTTGACTAAGTTACCTGTTATCAGACTTGATAGCCTGTCTTCATGATCAGTGTATAAAACACGCTGATTTTATACACTTTTTAAAGGTCTATAAATGAAAGGTAAAATCAAACACACCCACACATCTGACTGAAGTGGCCAGATATATAATTGTCAGTCTCATAATCAGGTTAGCCTTAGGTGAAGTGATACCACACAGTGTTTCTAATAATTTGGGAGGCAAAAATTCCCCGTTATAAACCTTCCACATAACTGTGTCTGTGGCAACTGTCATATTAATACTAGTCAAGTCAAACGGTTTCTGTAGCGGGAGGTGGAATAAGGGGAATCACTCCCATGTGTAAATTATGTACACATTACAGAGGTGATGCCAGTTAGGGAAGGCATCCTGCACAAATTAGGAAGGATGACGTAAGGACTTACTTCCTATTCTTGTGGCTTGCATGTCACTTAGTCTGAAGAAAGTCTTTGTAGTGCAATGTCAGATATGCTGAACTAGTTAACAGAAGTAAAGTGAAAATACCAGGTTCTTTTAATATCCTCATATGCCTTCTACTCCATGGTGTATCAGCAAGATGGGAAGGTTTCCTTGAGTAAGCAGCCGATTTTATGTAACGGTGAACCTAGTCTGAACCCATGATCAGATATATTATGTGGCTGCAGATGCATGTGCATACTATCACCCCCTGCTGAGGTTAAAAAGTAAAGACAAAAGCGCTGATATAAGTAATCCTCTACAAAAATTTTAGCAAACATAAAAAATTGCAGAATTTTTTCCAGAACAGCATGTCAGCCAGTTTTGCAGAGCCTTTCAAGAAGCTGGTGCAAAAAAATGAAAATAGCCATTGTTTTTTTCACTTAATACCACTTGATATGTTGCCTGTTTTAAGACTCTGTTCCTGTATTTCCAGTTCCAAGTTTGTACAGTTGGAAAAGAAAAAAAAAAAGGAAACAAAAAAAAGCCAGATGCTAGAGGCTTTGGCTTGCTTTCCTTCAGCACATGGAAGTTTGACTGTGATCTAGATCTCCTGGATCTGCTTCCTAGGCTGCTCTTAATACTTCGACTAGCTTGAATCTATGCTTCTTCCTTCTGATCACTGGCATTACTTTCTGTGGTTTGTTTGGTTCAGGGCATATTTGTGTTGGATGTGATCATCCCTGTGCCACCTGATACTGGCTTAGAAAGGACCTGTCTGTAGTTCCAGTAAAAGTGTTGTTCAGTGACACAAAAACAAGCTGAGAAATTGCAAGAGATCGTTTCAGCTTTCCTTAGTCAAGGTGTAGTTCACAAATAGTGTACAGATTTATCTCAAATATCCAAGTGACTAATTAAGAGAATGGAAACATCGTAGTACCTGTTAGCAGCAAGGAGACAGTATCTTGAAAGATCTTGTACACCTAACAGAATAGTACAGCCTGTTTATATATTAAATCTCATACATGTCTCATTGTCATCTTTTCTTCTGGGACAGTTGGGTATTTAGAAGAAGTTACACAGAAACTGTCACAGAAACTCTTAAGTCCTCAGGTTGATTTTAGCCAAAATGTGTACCTGCTTGGAAATGTCCTTATCTAAGGAGCCTAGCAACAGATTTTTAATTCTGTCTAGTGCTAGCTCTTCAAAAGAGCTAATCCATAGTGATGTGTCCAAATGCTGGGTGTCTAAATGGGATTTGATCTTTTCTTGGAGACAAGATGTATCTGTATGAACATGAAGTCCACTGTCGTCTCCTCTCTTAGTTTGTGGAGCTAAGGAGATGTAGTTTTCCTGTTATCTTGCTGTCTTGTTCTGCCATTAAGCTGGATTGATCTGGGCATTGGCAAAGTAATGCTTGTCTGGATGTTGACCTTTTCAGCACCGGCAATCATGCTGTTCTCAGCAGCAAGTTTAGTGCTATCTTGAGTTGCTTTACAATGTAATCAACAACTTATTTCAGGGTTGGGAACCTTTACCTTATTAAGGACCAAACTAGACCTTAAAATACAACTGTTAGGCTGTATAAAGATATACCATAGCAGTGTTCATTCATCACCAGCCCCCCCAAGGCCTAGACTGTTAGCCGTGGAGCTCTGACCTTCCCTTCCCTTCCCTCCCCCTAGCCAGTACTGCACTCCAAGGGACTGTTTCAGTACACATCAAAGCCAGCTCCTGTGTGCTGCTTTCCTCTCCCGTCCCGTACCTACGTCATTCTAACCTCACCTTGATCGCCGCCACAAAGGGAGACATCCCTGTTGTCTGCTGTTTCCAGCTCCACCCACTACCTGGCATGACACAGTGCTTTACCTGTTTTTGCCTTTGTGCCTTATTTCTCTCCCACAGCTGCAGTTGTTGAACAGCTCGTGGTCAGTCGGTGCGGTTTGGTGACTGGTGCATTTGGTGACTTGAGGTGCAGAGGCTACGAGAAACTGCATGTGCAAGAGAGTGCATGCGTAGGACAGGCTGAGAAGGAAAGGGGTGGAAAAGTGGAGGGAGATGGAGGGAAACAAGAAATGTAGTGGGGAGAGGAGTGAAGGAAGTATCAGGGTGGAGAAGGAACTGCACATGACCATTTCTCATAACTTCAAGGGATGGTTACTTCATTGAGTCAGTAGGTGCTGCCCTTTTCCTCCTTCATCTGGGATGAGGTAGGAGCTGCCAATACAGATGATTTTAAAAGAGGGGGAGAAAATGGGGAGGAAATATCCTTTTCAATATGGTTGTGTTTTCTAGCAGACATTTTCATTTTCTCTGCTGGCCTGTCAGAGAATGGCATTGCCTCTACTAGAAGGGAGAGCCACCTGGGAGCTGCATGTATGAGAAGAGTTGTAGGTGAGAGGTAGCGTTCTCTTTTGCCATCTCTGCTTCAGTCACTGCAGCAGGCATATTCGCATATGAAGGTGTTGATATTTTTTGAGCCTTTTAAATTAAGTTTTAATGCAGAAATATTTTTAAAGCCTAACTTGACTTGTGGGGATAAACCATTTTACAGTGTGATTGTAACAGAGAAAGTGGCAGTGCACGAGACCATCAGAATGTTTGACTTTTTTTCTTTTCTCTTCTTTGGAACTGCTGCAGGCACAGCTGATTGCACAGTCCATAGGTCAAGCATTCAGTGTGGCCTACCAGGAGTTTCTGAGGGCAAATGGGATCAATCCAGAAGACCTTAGCCAGAAGGAATATAGCGACTTGCTCAATACCCAGGACATGTACAATGACGACCTCATTCACTTCTCCAAATCTGAAAACTGCAAAGATGTATGTCTCATATTTTTCTCCTTAACAGCATTAAGAGTACCAGCTGCAGGCCCATGCTGGCAGAAATCAGAAAACCATTAATGCTTCCTATAAATGACCCAAGTGAGTCTAGAATATCTCCCCCAGTAAGTCAGCCTGTCATCAGTTCTGTATCAAAGGCAAACGGTGAACCCAAAGTCTATCAGCAGTGAAATGATTTTCCATCTGTGTTTGTTTTATTAAACAATTTTCAAATGTTTCACATTGTATTTTAATGAAATGAATGTAAAACAGATTAACAATTAATACGATTTACAGATTACAGTAAATAACATAACATTTATGGAAGAACTAGTGTCAGTGAAAGTGGCTGATTCCAGATTTTAAAGGATTGTATTTGCTGAAAAGATTTGCTGCTTGGTTCTTTTAATAATGATGAACCTGCACACCACTGCAACGTACAGCTAGCGGTCTTCCAATGTGCAGTCATAAGCTCTTACGAAGTCCTCCCGTGTAGCTTTGTCCATTGAACCCCTGTCATACAAGGGCTTCTTCCCTTCTGGTTCCCTCTGCTCATAAGCAGAAACAAGTTGTGTGAGGGCATGTTCAGCCCTAAGCAAAACCTGTATATTTAGTGTTGATTATTTCATGTTTGAATACAACTGAAATGTGGTACCCTATTTGTTTTGCACTAGGAAGTCAGGTTGCAAATAATGAGGGGTATGTGTTTGTTGATTGATAAAGGATGTGTTTTTGGGGGAGGGGGGAGGAAGGATTGCAGGGGGAAGAGGGCCAGTTCCGTAGTTGAGAAAAAGCTTTTGTTTGAAACACTTTTTCTTACGATACAGGTTTACATCGAAAAGCAAAAAGGAGAAATCCTAGGTGTAGTGATTGTGGAGTCTGGTTGGGGATCCATTTTACCTACAGTTATCATAGCCAATATGATGCATGGAGGACCAGCAGAGAAGTCTGGGAAGCTGAATATAGGGGATCAGATCATGTCGATCAACGGGACCAGTCTAGTTGGCTTACCACTCTCAACATGTCAGAGCATTATAAAGGTGCGGAGAATGTTTCTGGATGTTTTCAAAGGGTTACATGATAGGAGAGGATTATAAGTACAGAGCTGTTAAGTAATAATTCTTATCAAATGTTTGTATAGCACTACCAATTTTGCGATGTTCAGAGTATGTTGCAAATTATGCTCCACTAAGTTTTCTGACTCCCAGAAAGTGATCTGTGTATCTACTTGTATAGCCAAGGACTAAGTGCAGAACCTCACACCATGAGAATATTTTGTTGAAAAGGAAGATATGACTAGATGCACATCTGAGGGACCTTAACATTTTACATGACATATGGAGACAGGTGCCTAATATTGTCCTAATCCATATTAGCTGTTTAAGTGACTCCTGGTGTCTCGCAGAAATGGATCTGAGGCTTTCTTTATTTGTTTTATTTTTACATATTTTTAACTTTGAACTAGAGACAAAGGAACATGCTTATCCTTTGTAGAAACTCTGCCTGAGTTATTTGAAAGTGCAGTGCTTCTATTGACTTCGCTAAATGGGGTATTGTAATTAAAATAACTTTCTTCTAGTTGTCAGAGAAGTATTTAACTGCAGAAAGCATGCAGGTCAACTGGAACTGTCGGGGTTAGCTGTAGGGAACAGGTATTTTAAACATCAGAGTTTCAAGAGCAGGAAAGGTACGTCACAGGGGAATGCTGGAGATGAAGTGAAATGGACTTGGTTCTTTATCAACATACCTCACAGAGCTCCATGCAGACATGTAAAACTGTTGTCATACTTCAACAGAAATCCTTCTCTGATTCCTACGTGCATGGCTGTTAAAGTTGCTTTACTATACAACTTTCTGGTGACTGTTTGTTTCATGTAATGTGCTTCTTTGCGTTTTGTACTTCTGTATTTCACAAAGTACATTTTTATTTTCTGTCCTTGAATTAGTTTTGTAATACTTCAACTCAGATTTTTGCTCTGAAGACTTCCTTCCTATTCTGGTTTCCAAAAACATGAATTCTGTGCTGTAAGGAGCAATAGGAGCACAGATCCCTGAGCCAGCCATTTTAGATTCAGAGTGGAAATAATAGCCTGGAAATGTAGTATACTAAAAATGTGGCAAAAGCAGTCTTACATTTGTGAAGCATGAAAAAAAAAATAAAATCATATTAAAAATCTCTGTGCCAACTTCAGTGGAAGTAAACGCACCATGAATTCAGACTTTTCATGTTAGCCTTACTTGTTTCCTATCTCAGATCAATTTTATCTCTAAAACAGTGATGAGTTGTGCTTCTCTGATTCAGAGCCTTTTTAGGTAGAGTTTCATTATGATGAACCTTATCTGTACTTTCTCAAAACAAACAGTCAGCTTTGCTCTCTCCAGCTTCTGCAGACATTCTTCCTCACTGGTACTTATGGCTGTTGCTATAGGAACTGGTAGCCATTTATTTTGTCCTTCTAGACAAAAACAAAGTCTGCATATTTTCAAGTCTTCATAACCATGCATGTAAACCTGTTCATATAGCACTTCTCATATCAAGTAGAGGAACCACTGAATGATCTAAGCACAAGTTTAAATGTGGCAGAAATATCTCTGTTTTCAGGTTTATTTAGCATGTCCTAAGAACTCCTATTAAAAGATGAGTGTTACATAGGTTAGAAGATACCTTGCAAGCACTTAAATAAGGTAATTTTAGTATTAGAGATGTAAGCTCTGCTACTAATTGACTGGAAACCACAGAGCTAGGAAGAAACTTTCCACATGTGGTGGCTATTCCCTGATTGTATTGCACTACTTGTCTCTTTTTTTGGAAGCCTCTGATGATGGCTATTATCCAAAACAAACTCAAAGACTACATAAGCAACTAAATTGTTCAAATGATACAGTTGCTTTTTTTCTAATAAGCATATACTACCATTCTGCATAATACTAGGAGCTAGGTGTTATTGCAATAATTGTGCTTTCTGTAAAGTTACTAATTTTTTTGTTGGGGGCCACATTAGTTCTTTTTGAAGGAATAGATTTAAATAACTTGTGCATACTTCAGGGGAAGTAAGAGAGCATTGTTTTCAACTCTGTTGAAGACATGCAGCATGAATGAACTCAGATGACCCTAGTTAGGCACCTAAATTCCTTGTAGATAGTCATCACTGCAAGACTCCTGCCCTCCTGGATTTAGAAAATTAAGGCAGAATCCCTTCAGACTGTTGTCCAAACATTACAGCCACAGCTTAGAATGGTTTAGTTGCTCCTGTCTTTTATTCTGTATGTTGATTTGAAGACCTGCAGGTGAATGTTGAATGGCCCTTGAGCACTCAAGCTAACTCCACTGAGGTAAACATAGTCACAGAAGAGGTGGAGTTTGGACTTTCTTTGTGCTGAGAGTGGAGCTGAGGCGCTCCCCACAGGCATGTGCTCTGCCACTTCGTGTTCACGTGCACTTTCTCTTGGAGCAACCTTGAATAACGAGCCAAGCTGAGCCCAGGATTGTGTGGAGGTGCGGCCAGCTGTTGCCCATGTGATGACTGCATCCAGACAGTTCAAGGCATTGACAAGAAGAAAGATTCTAAGAGAGTTAACTCTGGCTGGATGCCATTTCAGTTATTCAAGTCACTGCTGAGTCCAGAGTCAGCAGAATCATTAGCAGTAAATAGGATGTAGAATCTTCATTGTGTTACCTGAGTTGTGGTGGAAATTAACCTTTCAAAGTCAATGTTGGACATCCATTAGTTCAGTGGGACCCAGATTTCAACTGTACGTATAAAAAAGAATTCAGAAATAGGTTTTGGAATTGATATGTGTTGTATAAGGTAAGGTGGAAGATGCTGTATTTTTTGTAAAGCGTTTCTTTCTTGATGTGGGTTTATTTATTTGTTGAAGGCTAATCCTTTGTGTGAATTAAGCATTTAAGGGTAGAAAAATCTGTGTCCACTTCTGCGTTGGACAGAAAAAGGATTGTAACAGTCTACAAGTAAGAAATGTGAACACTTGAAATTGTACAAGGGGTCAGATTGCAGTTATCTGCATTTTAACATCTGATTTTTCATGGAGCCATACAATGACAGAGTCCCCGAGACTAGCAAGCACCTTGGTTCAAAGCAGCGTCACCTAGCGAAGGTTGCTTAGGGCTGTGCCCCCTGGGGTTTAAGTAACTCCAAGGACGGACACTACACACCTCTATGGGCATCCTGTTTTAGAGTTTCACCACTCTCACAATAATATATATATATTATTTATATAGATACATATATATATTTCTTCAGTTTTCTTCTGGTAACAAGAAGTCCATGATGATATGCCTAGGTAATATATCTAGAGAGAAGAAGGAATGGGAATTCTGTGATCTTTGTATGAGTAGAACCCTCCATTTGTGTGGCAGAATGCAATATATCCCATTAGAGAAGCCACATATTTGTTACTGTCTTAGCTACCTATTTAAAATTTCATTTCCCAACCACAGTCAGCTTTTTTGGTGGGCTGCATAAACCAGTTTCGTATTTTTTGGGGATGTTACTTGTGTTATGAAATGAAGAAATTGCCAACAGGAAGCTATATTTCTTAAAACAACAGTGCCAACTTCTTGGCAAGAAACATTTGATGCTGCATTGCTGATTTGACTGAATATTCACGTACGTGTGTCTGGTGTTCAGTGATTTGGTTCTGTTTTAAAGCATACAAAGAACTGTTTATTCAGGACTGTTCCCATGTCAGTGTTTTAACACTTACTTTTTTTACCCAGTGTTTGTGTTAAATGTTTCACCCTATCTCTGCCAGTATATTTCATGGTGATTTCTTTTTTTCAGGGTTTGAAGAACCAGGCCCGGGTTAAGCTGAACATAGTTAGGTGTCCTCCAGTAACAACAGTCTTGATCAGGAGACCGGACCTCAGATACCAGTTGGGCTTCAGTGTGCAAAACGGGATTGTAAGTAGCTTCCAGACTCCCTGGTGAAGCTTTAATATACATGAAACTTCACATCTATTTGTGACAGTGTGGGAAGAGGGAAGCTGCCATTTTCTTCTTCACAGAAAGCAACACTTTGCACACGTGTGAAGTCTTAGATGTAAACGTTATTTTTGTCTTTGACTCTACTTAGTCCACAACTTCAGAATTAGCCAGGGGAACAGAAAAGCACTTTCAGGTCAGAGAAAGAAAACTGTGTAGCTGAAACTTTTCTCATCTGCTTGTCTAAGCAAGCTATTGTATGTTCTCAAAAGAAAAAGACTATTCTTAATCCTCTTCAGTTGCACAGCATTTGCATCCTGAACATTATTAAACTGTGGTTCTTCATAACACTTTTAAACTGCCAAACCATAGCATATCTGACATAAAACACAAATAGCCTTTTCTGACAATTAGTTTTGTTCTTGGAAGAGAATACACTGCAATTATTTGCCAGTAACAAATTTTACTTTGAATCTGTGATGGATTACATTTTAGAATTTGTTGCAAGTCTATATTGAGTTACAATTTAGAGGCAAAAATGGGTAATCTAAACCCTCTCTTCCGTATCTAGACCCTGTTAAATTTGTCCTTTCTCTTCCAGATCTGTAGCCTTATGAGAGGTGGTATAGCAGAGCGCGGAGGTGTGCGTGTTGGCCATCGGATCATTGAAATCAATGGGCAGAGTGTTGTGGCAACACCCCATGAGAAAATTGTGCACATTCTGTCAAATGCTGTTGGTGAGGTAAGAGCAGTGCCTCTAGGCAGCACAACATATTTCGTCATTGTTACTTCTTTAGGCCTGTTGCTACTCAAATCTAAACAATGGAAGCCAGGGTAAAGACAATCCACCTTTTTTTTTTTAATTTACTGATAGTTCTGAAGTGTTTTAGATGAACCCTAAGCAGAAAATATTTGTGTCCACAAGTGCTTTCGATGTTGGTTGATGCTAATCACACTGTTCCATAAAATCACCACCTTCAATACTTTAATGTATGAAAACTCTCAGGCTTTGCTTTTTGTTTCTGTCCTGTATCCTTTTAGCTAGTTCCTTCCCAAAGTATGGTACATGCTAGGAATATTGATTAATTTCTTTTATTTTCTCTAGATTCATATGAAGACTATGCCAGCTGCCATGTACAGACTGTTGACTGCACAAGAGCAACCAGTTTACATCTAAAGCCGACACCTCACTGTCACAATGTGCATGGAGGATGTTTTTCCTCGTTAGTGCTTGTCTCTCTAGTGCTGCATTTCTGTGTCCGCAGAGACATTTCTTTCTTTGTCTCACAAAAAAAGAGACTTTATATCTCTTTTCCCTCCCTTTCTCCCCTTCTCCGTAACATTTTCCTGCATTTTGGGAAGGGGCAAAATATATGGGACTATTTTGGTTGCATCTCTTTACAAGTGGAACTAAACACAGTTCCAAGTGCAAAACAGGAAAATAGCAGCAGCATTGTTCACAGCAGGATTCACAAAAAGGATCGACTCTGGTTCATTCTAATAACCAGTTTTATTTTTGTGACTATTATTTGGTAAACTGAATAAATTAAATGTTGCTAAATGAAAGATGTCTTTTACCAAACAGACAGAAGTGTAGGGTGCAAAGTGTTCTCTTGGACATCCTGCACGTGGCTTTCCTTTTCTTCCCCTATTTTCCCACAGGCACTGAGCTCTGTTTTAAAGGTTTATGTCTGTAGGAAAGGTAGAATACCAAAAAGATATTTTTGCCCTCAGGAAGAATACCTGCTTATGAAGAATGAGTAAATGCTGCTGTGGTAAAAGGGACTGTCCAAATACCTTTTAATTACCTGCTGTTACCAGTTTTTCATGATCTTAGGAACCTAAAAGGTACTCTGCGAGTTGCTGAAACACATTACAACTGCATTAATTACACCAAGTAATTGGGGAGGCATATTTTACAACTGCCTCTCTCTCTCTCTACCCCCAGTTTTTGAACCCTTTTGTTCTACTTCGTTTTTAAATGCAACTTCTCTTCTATAGTCCCTTGCCTATTTTAGAAGTTAAAGGAAAGGGGAGAGAGGGAGGGGAGAACAAGAGAAACAATATGGGGATTTGCTGAATAGCTACACGTTTTCTAGGCTCTTAATTCTGCATTTGATGCACACAGCAATGTGTGCCAGTGTATATAGATGTTTTTAAAATTGTGCTTGCTATTTATGAAGTTTGAATATAAGAGATCTGCATACTATTCTAAGTAATTTTGTTCTCTGAGCCAGTTCTAACATATATTTTTGTCCAAAGACCTTGTCTAATTTTATCCTCTTTAGTTCATGACATAGATAACAATGGGAGGGATAAGGTGGGAATAAACGTATTTATTTTGTTATATAAGTTAAGTTGTTATATTTTTTTTCCATTTGTATGGCACTTAACGGATATATGTGTGTACTATATGCACTTGTATGAAAAAGACATAGGAAATATAGGATTAGATTGGCCTGTAACTTGCATGCTAGCGACAAAAGGGGAAGGGGAAAAATGGGTTGGTGGTTGTTTTTTTTTTGTTTCTGTTTTTTTTTCCTGTTTGTTTTTAATTTAAAAAAAAATGGCTTTCTTTGTAGTGAGAGGGGAATTCTCCATTCTTTGTAGTTACTTTTGGCAGGACTGTATACTGGTGTTTACACTGAAATTGAACCATGCATTTAGTCCAGGCTGATATGCTGACTTTCTTTTAAAGAAACAGTTTCTGCTCTGTCTTAGTACGATAGGAAGACCCAGTGAGATGAAGACAAGAACAGGTCACACACACACACGGACGTGTCGCTTCTGTTTTGAGAACGTGTTCATGGTCACAGTCACTTGTTTTGCTATTGCTGCATGGCAGGCCGTGCAAAATAGGCATTGTGTGCAGTCCAGTAGCGACACCTAGAAATGACCCCAGGGACTCATGGAAGTGGATGTGTCTGTGTGCGCTCACATGCGTGTGCATGGGCACACCTGGTGCACACGCTGCCGAGAGCCATCGAGTACTCCTACCTGAGGTCTGCTTTTGGCTTTCAGAAGTGGTGGGTGTCTGTGGTCTGATCAGAGGGAACGAGTAAACTTTGTGTTCCAGTGGGTAGTAAATATTTAAGGGAGGTAACGAAGTGGTGCATAAACTATTGTAGCAAGTGAATATGTTTTAGTGTTGAGGTTAACGTACGATGATTTGATTTTACTGCAGTTCTTGTTGTTATATCATTTAATCCCAGTCTCTGGAATAGCAGACTGCACGAGAGCGTGGTGTTGGTATTCCAGTTAGTGACTTACCTCTGCTACCAGACTGATGCAAGTAGATAGTGAATGACTTGTAAGTATATTGTTTAACTGTAGACATCTAGTTTATGATGATCATTTGAACTTTTCTTTCATAACTTTCCATATATATAGTAATATATGTAAATATGATATATAACCATGTACAATTTAGATTGTATACAGTGCAGCCTTTCCATAAGTTGCCTGAGGAAACTCAGTGAACTCTTGTAGACACAGTTACCATGCTTCTGGTTCCTGCTATGTTTACACTCTCAGCTTCACTTGTTTATGTGGCTCTGTAAAACTTATGTGGTAGGGTCTTTGACTTCACTGGGAAATGAGGAGGACCTGAACATGCAGGGTTATTGATGGATGAAACAACTGTGGCTTTTTTTTTTTTAAATCTTCCAGCCAAGATTCTGCCAAGTTTTTGGCACTCAAATGCTTTCATGGTAAATAGCCACTTAACATTAAGCAAGTGAATGTTAGCAGGATCAGGGTCTAGTAAAGAATCTGTTGTTCCAGTTAGGATGTGTGTGTAAGGCTTTTGAGCTGGGAGGCCCATGGTATGGCACATACTGCTGGTAATTGTCTTCTAAGCAATCCCTTTTTAATTTGTTGAGTGAAAGACTTCCAAAAAATGTGCTCAGAAAGGAGAGCTGACAGTTCTCTAGACTGTTGCAGCAGTTTGTTAGATGATGTGAAATTTTAACAAAAATGGTGGAACAAACAGCTGGTTTACATTTCTTCTTCAGTGACGGACCTGATTTTTTTCTCTTTCTCACTGCTTTGTGCAGTCTGATTCTTCAGTGTTTACATTAGGATGAAACATCCATTCTGGTTTTCGTTTGTTTGTTGTTTGTTTTTTTTTACTGGAAAGTTTCATGCATTTGTTTTGGGTTTTTCAAATCTGAGGTTCAGTTGGGGTTTCCAGGTTTGCTTGCTTTCCTTGGTTGTTTTTGTTTTATTATTATTTTTTTTAATAAAATGAATTTCTGATGACAGCAATGTGGTTGAGATCTCT
>CM021729.1:33975263-33989433 GCA_011074415.1 Stictonetta naevosa
TTTCAGCTCTTTTGCGTCAAAGCTGTTGAGGCTTCTGTTGCCTGCAGGCTGCAGTGGGAAAATTGCACTGTATTTCCACAGCCTAAATTAAAATTTTTGAAGTGTTTTGCATGACAATTCATCACCAAAAATCACTCATGCTGTGCTTGAATCAACTCTTTTTTCCAACTGCTGTATAAGCGGCCGAAACATTTGTTTGATGATGTCTGCAATGTCTGCAATGGCTGAATATTCATTCCACTGATGTAAGCATATCTTTTCTACTTTTTTTTCATTTAGTACTACGTCTTACATTTATTCAGGTCTTATTATAGCAGCAAATTGCAAAAAGTTGCTGCCAGTGGGTTTACATAAAAATTTTCTTGTCATCCTCCATTCGTGCCAGTTGCTTCTCTTTGCTCTCACCTGCCACCTTCACTATAAAACATTGCCAAGTCATTTACTATTCATGATTCCACCACAAAAGACCATCTCTTTCAGCTTTAAAAAATACAGTGTTCAGTCTTCTGACCTCCTTGCTCTGTCAACCACAAGGCCAGAGACATTGCACATGCACAGCCTCACCACTTCTTGTGCATTCCCAATATGAAGCTGTAATACTACAGAATTTAAATTGGGTTCAAAAATTTTGACACACAAAGTAGAGTTGCAAGTGTAAACCTAGACTCCCAAACCAAAGCCAGCTTATAAGTAACAATACCTGCTCAAGGAAGGTGGCACTGGTGATAGCTTCAGCCATATGTTCCTCATCTGATTTTAAAACAGACTTGATGTTTTCCACCAATTCATGTATGTCAGGTGTCATGCTGCAGGAGGACTGCTCTAGGAACCGTGCCACAAGCATCTTAGTGTCTACGTAAGACTTGTAGTCTATCAAAGATCGGGGTCTTGATCTCAAAGCTCTTGTTCTCAAGCTCTTCCGCAACGTGACAGTGTCAACTTGTGGTTTTATTTCAGTCTGAGTTGCAGCCTCACAGCTGAGCACCGGGCCTGAAGACAAAGATCAACAGAGCAAACTTGCTTCACGGTACGTTTCAACAAGTATCTTGTGAGATTTCAATACTGATTCAGTGACGATGCAGCACGCAGTTTAACCAAGTAAAGCTTAACAGTCTGGCACAGCCAGAATGGCATGCAAGGTGCACCCTGCATTGAATTTATGTTACAGAAAATGCTTGTAAAATAAAGTACATAGCTATGGTTGAGTGCATATCACGCATCAAAGAGCCTGGAGGAACATTTCTGTGAATGTTATTTGCCATTTTCTTACATCAGTTACCTTCTTTTCTGCTTCTGCTCTGATTGATGAGAGCTGGAATGAGCATTCAGTATTAATGTTAACATACAAAGCAGGCTGAACACAGTTTGTGGAGTTTTATGATCCTTCCTGAATTTTCTTTAACTCTCAGTTCACCAGCCAAAAGGTCTGTATACAAAATATTTGGAAATAACTGCTTCTCAAGCTGGAAGCTAGTAATACCACAAACTGGAAATTTACTTCAAACAGACATTCAAAATGACATTGCAAGGATCAAGCAAAGGTCAGCAGGGCATCAGTTCCACTGCTTTAGCCCAAATAAAAATCCACTGCCTTGGGTCTAAGTAACAATCACTAATTTTTGTCCCTACTAAAAAGAGTACACCTATGGGTTGTTCAAGCAGCTCTTTAATGGCATTATGCCAAGTACAACAATACCAGGAGGAGATCCAAGGCTTTCCAGCAAGAAGAGCACAAACCAACTTGGAGCAGCTTCCGCTACTACAGCAGCTGACTTCCCTTTTGGCAGCAGTTCTGTATTTAGCTTTCAGGCCCAATGCTGAGCAGGCCTAACCAATTACACACAGAGCCTGAAGAGCCCAGACACTTCTGGCTGATGGATTCCCTCCACCCCAGAAACGCTCTGCTCTGCTTTCCCAGCTCTGAATAGGCTCTGTGTCATTCAACTATTGCTTCAGCAGCAGATTCTCTGGGGTGCTGCAGTGGAAGTTGATAGGAGGGAAAGAGAAAACAGATGATGCAGTGGAGACATGAACACATTCCACAAAATAAAAAGCATAATCCAGTATTCAAAACAAACGGTTATTGCTAGCACACCCCCTCCCCACCTCTGCTCTGTGAGTGACAATATGTATTAGCAGCTATTACAGGGTTCCAACAGCCTGTAATAAAAACCACAAGACTATTGACTAGTGGATTTTTCAGACTGTCGACAGAATGAAGGGCTGTGCAGCCACACTAGCAGTTTTCCCACAGCAACTGCATTGGATCACTGACACCACAGTATCCGCAACAGACTGCATCAGCTCTCTGCTGTGCGTTTATTTATTTATTGGGCTATGAGGAAGGAGAAAAGGGGGAGGGAGGAGAGTACATTAAGAAGCTAATACCAAATACCCAAGCTAATTTTGCTGCTAATTGCACAATGACATTGCCTCTGCAAGCTTTTAGATGCTACTGTGTGAGTACACTGAGCAATCCTGTGTGTTATCTCCTCCTCTTCCACCATTTCCCCTCCTCCCTGAAGTAGCAATGCCTGCTGCTGCAGACCCTGTTCTTAGAGGTGAAAGTGTACAGAGATGGTAAGACTAGGGCATTACACAGAGGGGATGTGACAAAGCACAGACTGTTTGCTGTAATGTAGGCACTCTGCTGGGAGGCAGTAGCTGACATTTGCAGGTATCCGGTTCAGGATACTGACCCTCTCTGACAAACAGAATCACAGAATGGTTTGGGTTGTAGAGACCTTGCAGATCATCTTGTTCCAAGCCCCTGCCATGGGCCCAAATGTTCCCTGAAGGGTTCATTATTTAAGCATGGACAGAGAAAATTAAGTCACCTTGGGGCAACTGGCAGTGCAGCACAGGGTCACTCTTGGAGCGCCTCTGCAAGGGGTTGAAGGCTCTCTTGTATGCTCCTTCTGCAGGCGTGGGGCTTGCAGCTGAAGGTGAAAGGCTCACTCTGCTGGAAGACTTAGGAATTTCATCACCTGCATAATCATGAATAGCAAAGGAAAAGTCATCAGAACAAAGCAGATCTACAGGCTTTTATTTCAGGTTATTACCTTTTTCTTTTTGTGTAATGATCGGACACAAAAGCTTACAGGTGCTTGTACGTGTGCATATGCCTACGCTCACCAGAAATACTCATCTAAAGCCTGCTTAAATTTTTACAGAAACCTGTTCAGCCTTATACAACTGGAGCAGCAGCAAATACAGAAACCTCACCTTGAACTACCTCTTCGGAGCATAAGGTAGCTTCTCAGAGAGAAAACTAAACCTCTCAGAGCCTGAAATACTCTTGCATATAAGCAGCAGTACCAAGATACCACAGCATCTGGCCACAGAAGTCAGTCACTGTTAGCAATTATGTAGCTCACACATCAGTCACCAGTCCTTACATAGGAATTAAAGACCTTGTTTCATATGATTCTTTGTTAAAATAAAGACTTCCCTGAATTCTTGTTATCTGTATCATCTTTCCAGTTAATAAATACTCCTCCCTTTGCTGAAGGTGGGATTATGTGCTGTCACTCCGGCGAAGTGCATAGGACGGGATGAAGATACACTTTTTGCAACTAACCTAGTTCTGTGCCTTCATCTGATGGCACCTGGCATCTTACAAGGGAACAATTTTCTTGCTCACACAAAAGGCAAAACCAAAATGAATGCAGATAGTGTCTTATTCAGAACATGGAAAATGTTCATGCTAGTACCCTACCAGAAAACTGCCAGTGGCTGAAGCCGTCAAGCAAATTAAGTCTTGGATGATGTGTACTTGTTAAAGATAACACCTTATCTCCCACACGAATACAACCTAGAATCTTCTGAAAAGAAGAAACTGTGGCACAGCCTATATAAAGCAGACACCAGCATGAAAAGTCAGGAAATAGGACCTAGCAACAGAGCATGGCAGACCAAGAACCACACAGGACTAAATCCATCACCAATAAAAACACTAACTCTAGTGGAGCTGTGCTACCAGTCAGTCCTTCAGGTACAGTGGTGCTGGTATTCTGGTGAAGTTTTTTTTTTTTTCAAAAAATACTAATCAGAAGAATAGCCTGATTTCACGATCTTACAGTAATTCATAATTATGTTACAGGTGTTAGAGTGCCTTAGAGGTTAAGGTGTAAGTGGTGTAAAGCTGGTGCATACTGGAAATTCATCAGCCCAGTAGGTGACGACATAGGGCAGCTGCCAAGCATCCCCAGGCACCAGTAGGTTGTCTTCGTACTATATTTGGCAGTGAAAGTACTGTTTTGCTGGACAAGAAGGCTTCTGAAGCCAGTAAAACTATTTCAGCTGGCACAAAGAATGTCTCAGGTCCTCCTGCAGCCAGCAGCTAGGATTCAGGTAGGTAGCAGGCAGCCTTCACTTCCACTGGGAGCTACACCTTGTCCTCCAGTCCTGATGATGCCAAGGGAATCAAGGCGTTGAATACAAATGCCCTGGCACAACAGACCACCAGCATGAACCATAAGTTCAGCACTTATTTATAGACTGTTACTCGACATCAGCTGAGACAGCCGGTGGAGTTACTCTGCCCCACGTGTAACATGCCTGCCTCCCCACTGTGTGTCCCTGCTCTGGTGCCTTACCCCCAGCAGGCAGCCAAGCCCCACACAGCCATCCCCTCTAGCCCCCCAGAGCCAGCAGGCTGGGGAAGGGCAAGAGGGGAGAAAGGAACATCACCAGGGCAGCTGACCTAGACCAACCAACGGGATATTCCATACCATGTAGTACACACTCAGCAATAAAAGGTGGGAAAAGGAAGAAGAGGGGAGGGGTGGGCTCTCGTTGTGAAAACGTCTGTCATCCCGAACAACAGCTACGTGTGTTGAGGCCCTGCTTCAAGGACGTGGTCAAGCATCGTTCGTTGGGGGGAAGCAGAGAGGAATTTATTTCCTCTGCACTTCCACACAGCCTTTGCTTGTGTTCTTTTTTTGTTCTTTGTAGTTTAATCATTTAATTAATTATAATTTTCCCTTAACAATGACTTTTCCTTTAATTAAATCACCCTTATCTCAACCTGTGAGTTGTTTCTTTCCTTTTCTTTTTTCGCTCCTCTTCTGAGGAGGGGAAGCAAGAGAGCAGTTGTGGTGGAGTTGAGCTGCCTAGCACGGTAAAACCACCACGCTGACACTGCTCAGTGTGTCATCAGCACTGTTTTGGCCACAAATCCAAAGCACAGCACCATTCAGGATGCTGTGAAGAAAATGAACTTCATTCCAGCCAGACCAAGTACACCTCCACAAATATAAATAAACGGAGAGATACTGTTCAGTGTATTTTCTTTTCTTAAAATCACTGCCCCTAGAAAACCTTGGCATCTAGAAGAAACTATGTTAATTTTCTTTACCAAGGTACTCACTTTCTTCTTGCACATGAACTTAATAGCCAGGCTGAGGTAAAAGTCTCTTTGCAGGCCAATTAATAAAAACAGGATGGACAAACAAGCTAAAAAGATGGGGAGGAGAGTACAATTTATCACATGTGCTCCAGTCTGCTTGAAAGGAAGTTTTTAAATACAAACAATGCCTCAAACAATGCCTTATCATGCATTTTGGGTTTTTGGGTGTTTTTTGTTTGTTTTTTTTTGGAAACTTTCCCGACTCTGTTGCCTCTCTGTAGTTTTCTTTTCCTGTTTTCTATTCTCAGAACTTTAAGCAGCCACCATGCAGTCTCACATCTGATACCAGTTTGCATTAAAAGTGCCTGGAGAATGCAACAGCAGCTTCATCTACCAGAAGGCCTTGTGAACTAAGCTGTGTGCTGCCACTCCTCTGAATTTCTTTCTGGCCATCACAACTGATGAGATACCAGAAGCATGCAGGTGTTGGTTTTCAGCAGTTTCAGGCAGACTGCTGGAGTGTAAGGAAAGTTTGAAAGAATTGCTATTTGATTAAAGTGCAGTTCTGTGGGAAAACAAACAAACAAACAAACAATTTTTTTCTCCTGTCACCACTTAGTAGGGATAATTTCAACTGTTTAACTTCACAAAACAAGGTTTTTCCACAGCTTTTTTAGGAAGTCAGCAGGAGTCAGAGTCATATAAGAAATTTGGGACATTAGTTGTTTTTGGTGTTTTTTTAGGCATCTTTACTCTCCATATTCTTGTGTTGTAATCACTGTGCAGATAAGCACACAACCATCTGTTGAACAACAGACAATTTGTGCAGCAATAGGAAGTTAAAATGAGAAGCAGAACGGATTTTCACCAGGGCTGTACTGGAAAAGCTGCCTGTTGCTTACCTGGGAGCCAACAATATTTTAACTGCAAGTGTACAGCACAGCAAATGGAAAAGCTAGGCTGAAAACAGCCTGGAATAATTTCCATGGTTTTCTGAAACAATGCTGAAAAAAGTCTGATGTAACTTCTACTTGTAGTGTAGCCACGACTTGTACCAGTATGTAGAAACTCATTAGCAATTCTTCCAGTGCAAGCTCAGTAATGGGGGAAGTCCCACATTTAGCTCAACACATTATTTTTTTTATTTTACTCTTTTCATCAGCAACAAATTGTCAAACAGGCACCATTGCCTGTACAAAGCACATGGAGGCACTGGAGCTGGAGATCATTTCTTACAATGTATGGATGCAGAGTCAGCAACTTAACTTGTAGATTGCTGAGAAGGGAATATATCTTTCTTTCTGTATCATAACAGTGAACAACTTTTTTTGTTTGTTTTTGTTTTGTATTTTAAAGGTTAATCTCTGTTCCTGCTGCCCAATACAATTATAATTCTGCATCTTTGGCTTTCAAAGGGTGGGTGGCTTTCAAAGAAATAATAGTGCTGCTGCAATATTAAGCCATCTGGATTGGGAAGAACTGCTGTACAGCAAATTCTAAAATGTTCTTTTTACCTTGAGAGGCCTGCCTGCCACTTGTTTCCACTGAATCAGCAACAACTTCCACCACACCTATTTGTAGTGCAGCTTCCTGGAATAAAACAGAAGTTGAAAATCAGAAAACATCATTATTTTTTTCCAATGCTTTCCAAGAGCTGCAACATCCATCTTAGAAAGTGAGCAGTTAACTACATGGTGACTATGCTATAGGGGTTTAATTCCACTGCAAAACCAAGAGTGGTGTATTTCTAAAATTAATTTTCATCATCCACTTCAGACTATTTCATCCTCCTGAGTACTTTTTGGGGAGGAAGCATCTGTCTTCTGAAAACAGCAGTGACAAGGGATCAGTGCACATGGTAAAAGTCCCAGCGTTGTCCAACATGGGAAGACTACAGGTAGAGAAGGGAAGCAAAGCAGGGAGGCAGCACTTGAGGACAACTACTGTGCTCCACTGTGTATTCTGCTCCTTCTCCCATACTCAAGTAGTTTTCTCCCACAACACACAACTGGGAAGAAGTTGTTAAGCTCTAAAGGTGAGTTGCAGATCTTACCCTTACAGCAGACAGACATATTTCACTTTGAGACCGCTATGGATCATACCTGCTCGGAACTGATCTGGCTCACCACAGCTTCGTATGGAGGAGGTGGATCCAGGGGGCAGAACACTTCGACTCCTTTAATCCTCGCTCCATAAATGTGCGGCAGCGGAATCACATCGGAGCCGAGCATCCTGCAACACATGACACCATGCAGCACCCTCAGCACGGTGTCCCAGTGGCAGCAGGACACAGCCAGACACTGGCCTCCCTGCACCAGCTCCGATCTGGAGATCTCAGCCATGGCTCACAAACTCGACACGAGCTGCAAGGTCTCCCCAGGGCACAGAGGGCATTGCTCCCGAGGAGGTGCCTCGCCTGTGCAGCCACCAAAGCTTCAGGCCTCCTCGGGCAGTACCGCACCCAGGAGCCCGCTGCAGCTGCAGCTTCTGAGAGGCTCAGGTTTACCTCACAGACTCAAACACGGCTGGGCATTCAAAACACGATAACCCAGCTTTCATTTTTACACAATAACCCAGCTCTGATTTTTATGAACTACTAAATTCCAAATTATAACTGAAATTCAAGATACTTCTGATCTCACGTTTCATGTTTAGTTAGATACGGCTGCACAGAAAAAGACTAGAAGCTGTGATGATGCTCGACTACAGATATTACAACCCATCCATGTCTGAGGCACATATACCTCATAGATAACCTTACTTCTCAATTTACAACAAAGAAGCCTCAAATACAGCTGAAATGCTGAGGATGTTTTCCTGCATTATCCTCCTCTCAGGTGGCAGAAAGGGAAGAAATCAGAACAGTGTCTGAAGAAACTCTTTTGGGCAAATGTTGCTTTTGGCGATGAGTTTTTACCTTACCTCATTTAACGGTGGGGCAGGGTGGCGAAGGACTGCCCAGGGAAGCTCCCCTATACAACCTTCAACTCTTTGGCTCAGGTCAGCTACGGTTTTCTCTGCTTTTCCTTAGATTTTAAGCTACCGATTTGGCAGTGAGCAGGCACCTCACACAACCACGCATTTTGCTCTCTAAATCCATTTCAGGCTTCTAGCTACCAGTGCTGGATGTGGACTGTCTACAGAGATACACTGCACAAGAGCAAGACCTTCCCCATAGAGCTTAGGATTTCTCTGGACACTTTCTAGAGGTACTAAAAATGGCTGTGAATAGGATCTTTTTTTTTTTTTCATGCCATGATCTGAAAGGGCAGGGGAAATGGAACTGTCTACAAAAGGTTGCTTAGACAGGAAAGGAATAAAACTTGCCAAAAAAAAATTTTGGCAACTGGTCATTACTTTTTTAATTTAAAAAACTGGGAAAATATTTCAGCCTATTTCATCTGTCCCTATAAGCTCCAAAATCATTTTCAAGTACAATGGAAATTAATGTTCAATTGATATTAATTCTTCACATTTTTTTTTAAGTATTCCACATAAGCGCTGAGCTTACAGCCGCTGCACACCCCAGAATCATACACCTCTTGAACCTTAGTTTGACTTCATTTTTAAACATGGTTGATCTGGTCTGCCCAGCTCAGTCACACTGAAAAGTAATGCTGCATACAAGAATTATATCATGTTACATCTTATTAGAGACTATGCAACTAGAAAAGCATTCCTTTAAGTGCTAAGGCATAAAGCATATAAAACTTGAGTGAAAGAATGTGTGTGTTGGTCAATCTGTTCTTTATCTCTTAATGTCCACTCTCTCTTTTTACACAAGGGGAGAAATTCATGCATTAGTCCTGCAAACTGCAGTGGACAACAGCAGGCAGTGTTCCTCTAACCCCTTCGCTAGGCAGGTACTCTCTCTCCAAAGCTGTCCCCTGCCACTATCTATCTTTTCCAGCAATCGTAACACAGACTTCACTCAGGATATCAGAAGATTGTTACTGCACGGGTGGAAAGCAATTACAGATTACATACTCCATACAGTTTTACAGAGATCGTAAGGGTCTAGGTGCAAACGAGCAGCAAACAGTGAGCAGCTTTCTTAAATGACAACACAGGGAGGTAGGGAACAGTAACGAAGGCTTTCTCTGGGCAGCTACACTGCACTCCAAGCACGGGGCAGGCGGGTGCCAGCCAGGACACTGACAGGGATGGGCTCATCCTCACCCTCATGCGTGCTCAGGGCTCTGGGCTGCAGGCTTACAACATGGCTCAATAGCAGGGGTGTGCTGAGCTGCTAAGGAACAAGTGGCAATTGGGTCCAGTCTGAGACATGTATCAAACTGGGAGTAACCTGAGCAAACAGATCTGCGTTTTGGTAAATGCCTCTAATTCCCAAATCATAAATATTTTCAACCAGACTAAGGTAGATTTCTGAATCCCAGGTGACTGGTTTGCTGCCCTAAATGCATTCCCTCTTCCCTTAAATTCACACGCCCTGCAACACTTGTGTATTTCAATTCCTAATCTGGAAGCTCAGCTGTTGTCCTACTGCTGCGCCAGTCCTGAAAAGTCACTGCTCCTCCCTTGTCTGTAAAACAACAAGGTGAGAGGTAGGAGTTGAGCAAACATATGCAATGCTAGTTTGTCACCGAGAAGGACAAACACTGAAGGTTTCCTGTGAATAAAGTAGCAGACCACCAAGCTGGCTTTGCTGGCAGTGCCTCCAGCTCTGCAACTCAAAGGGTGGCAGAGAAGGGCGGCAGGATCCTAACAGCCCCTAGCACGCAGAGGGTGCCTCTCGATCCTGGACAAGCTCCGCAGCAGTCACCCTCTCTCCTCAGAAGAGGTGCTCAGCTCAGAAGGCAGGTGACGGGCAGGGGGCGCGGAGGCCATAGGAGAACAGGCCCCGTCACACCTCAGCCTGGGGCGAGTCAGTTTCCCTGTCTGCCAGGAAGGGAAATGAAGCCTGCCTGCTGCTTTCACTTCTGCCCTCAGCACCTTTAAACTGGCTGACTTTGGAAAGACGTCGCCTTCGCTTAGATGTTATTATCAGCAAGTTTCAGCGCAGCAATGGGCAAGGCAGCCACCCTATACTAGGCTGCAGAAGCCTCCAACACTGCCCAGCAGGCCCTGCTGTGCTGAAAATAGACAAAGAGAAACACCGCTGCCGGGAAGGAGATAGCCATCTAGACTGACACGCCAGACAAAGACGGACAGCCCCACTGCAAAGCAGGGGGACTGTGACAAGCACATTTCAATAAATACCTCATCTGCCAAAGAGATCACTGCGCGAGCCGCTCTGTTTTCACACCGCTCTGTTTTCCTAATGAGCATGTTAGATGCTGGAACCGAGACTTGCATAGCAATGTTTTTTAGTAAAGGCTGGAGTTTTAGATGGCTTTCTCATTCCAAAACTATTCCTGTACCATTTTACTTTTGCAGCCCCACAACAGGAACTGTAATTACCTCAGAAAGGACCACGGGGTCACGCACAGTGTTCCTGCCAAAACATGGAAATAAACAACACAGTCCTGCACATAGCAAAAAGCAGGAGTTTTAAACAAGGGTTCTATCGCAGACTGCTTGGGCATCGTGATATTTTTACCTATAAGCATTGAGTGTTCACAGCAGAGTAATGCAGTCCCACCAGAATCATAAACTAATAAACAAAGCTAACCTGCTACTTACTGTGAAGAGTGTGTAACTACCTGGTAAACAATGGGTAACAAACCCTAGATAAAAATAATCCCCCCCCCACCAAATTTACATTTTAATGTTTCATAAGACTAATTATATCAAAGAAGGCAGCCTTCTGCAACAGAAAATTTTTCTGCACCCTTTCTGTCACTCACAAGACAATTAATACAGCTATTATTTTATCACCCTCCAAATCCTTCTTCCCTTATCTTTGTAGTACTGAATCTCCCTGCTCAAAAAAAAAGAAGGGAAAAAAAAGAGAGTGATTACAATGACTTGTGACTATCCCGTTTGTACTCTGATATGTTAACTCATCCCTCCCTCTCTCCTTGCTCCCACTCCAACTCCATCACATGGCTACAGTTGAAGAAAAGCCCAGCAATAGCAACAGGGACAGATCCTGCCCACCTGCTCACAGTGCGCAGGGTCTTCGCAGGTATGGAGATAAGGGCAGTGATTACATGGCATAAGGGCACAATAAAAATATACCCTTTGATCAGCCAAGGAGGAAGGATTGAATTATTCTAGCAATGGGCATCTCTGGGTCACAAGTCTCTCTCGCACAAGTTGTGCCTGGCTTTCAGTCACTGGTGTGCTCTTGACAGCATCATAAAAGTTTTCAGTCATGTCAAATTGCAGCATTTCTGTTACTCAGAAACAGTTCCTACAGAATCTGAAGCGAAAACTACAAAATTATGCCCCTTCATCCCACCGTATTTACACTGCCTCCTAACTCATCATTTTTTTAACTTTTTAAACAAAAAGCCACCAACATTTTAAAAAAAGTAACAGAGAAAACGGTCTTAAATGAAGACTACATATGTTTCCAAAGACACTAGCAGAAAGGAAGAGAGTCTGGGGATTTACCTGCGACTCATTCGTGGAGTATACGAATAAAACGTTGCAAAATACGAAGGAGGTGGCACAGGCGGTACGAAATCTTCAGGATCTGAAATGTGACCTCGTTCTTCAAGTTCTTCTGCAGAAATCTGAGATTCATCCTAATCAAATGCAACTTCCGTTAACAAAGCTTCCAACTGCAATCTAACGTTACTGAACCATGTAATCTAATTATACTGTTAGTACCACTGTTTATATTAGGCAGTGCCTTGCACTCACGTACTATGCAGGATCTTCTTGTTGCAAATATCTGTAAGTAACGCAGAGCAGCTGCTACCAAGCAAACTGTGGTGGTGAGAGCATTCAGGGCACAAAGAGCAAAGAGAACTTTCTGAAGAACATGAAGATTATGGAAATTAAAAGATTAAATCAAGGTATTTGTAAATGTCAAAAAAATAAATCAAAAACAAACACAGAAAACATAAAGATGACAATGACAGTTACTTCTTAAAAATGTATGTGATGCAGTCTTCAGGATGGGTAATCTCCAAGACTGGAAGAATTTGGAAAAGCTTGTTTTGCCCTATTGTGTGTCTTTGACAGAGAGATCCAGGAGGGCTTAATACTGCTCAGATGTGATTTATAGGCCATCTATTCTTCCAAGAATTTTAACCTTCCTCTTAGCTTTTCTGTGAAAAACCCGAATCTGAGATAGTTAAAGCACTTTTTTATTTGGATATGATGCTGTCTTGAAGTTCTATTTCAGCTTCTTTGGAAGCTAAGAAGGGCTGAGTATACCAAGAGGGACAACAAACAGAGGCCTCTAATTATAAGCTTAAATTTACATCATCCTTACCCATGCAGTCTTGTCTGAACTGAACTGTAGCTGTGGTTGTATAAACCACAGAAAGGATTTAAAACACGTCAGATCAGCAACGCCCTGGTCAAGACTCAAAGATAGGCAAAAAATCTTCTGTGTAGAAGACCAGAAGATAACAGAATTTTTCATAGTAAAAACATCACTTCGATATCGCGTTTTTACCCAAGTATGGACATTATCAAAGCAGTAATTTTAAGCAGCAAGTGCAGGGTACCTTAAGAAGGAGGTGAACAGCACTGCATGACTTCACTGGGTAGAGCTTCAGCGCATTCTCTTTTTCTGTGCATTTAGTGGGATGAAATTCTTCACAACAGAAACAAATCTTGTTTTCACCCACATCCACCTTTAAAAAGAAAAACCATGCTTTTAAATTTATTACTTGTTTTACACAACTTTTTTCAGCTGTATAATACAGAGCCTGTGTTAAACCGTATCTCAGACAATGCAGACTGGAATATAGGCTTCTAAAATGAAGTTTGTACAGTTCAGTATGCCAAGAATTCACCCATCATAGAGCTGTATTACACATACCTCTTACTTGAAAGAGCATTATTAATAAGCTCAAGACATTTAAATACAACTGAAATCTAATCAAAGCTGCAGCGATTACTGAACAATTTTAGTATCCGAAGTTCTGCAATACCTAGGAGCCTGGAAGCTCTTGACCAACACATAAGTCATATTCTTTGATTCATGGGTATATATATTCTGCATCTCTGTGGGACAGAATAGTATCGACAACTGTAATTTCAACCCAGTCAAAGCAGTAATAGTTACATCTGTACAGCACTACTGTTTGTAACTTTCAGAATAATGTTGTTATATTGGTTTTCAAGTAGAAATTCAACATTTGTGTACCTTGAGATAATTGTTTTATTAGCTGTCAAATTCTCTAGAGTCATTGTGTCAAAGGTTTTACACTTACACAAGTCACTTCATGAAGTAATTCATGATTTTCAGAACGTCTTTTCACTGTACCCTATGCTTCCAGCCACAGAATGCTCTGAAATTCCTGAAATGTTTAACCACCTTGTCTTGAAGAACACTAACAGTTCTCCATGCTGCTTCAGTACGTTGATATTAAGTGCTTGTAATCTTGGACTCTCACTGCACTGGGCTGACTGGCATGTTAAGGAACCAACAATAACTTCCTGTGAAGCAGCAAGTGAATAAAAATCAATAGTCAAAAATCTTTCCATTAACCCTTAATAGTTCCTCTGGCCCTTACACATGATCATCTTTATCACTAAGTGATCCTGTATCTTTCAATTTAAATTATTCCACTGTTTCTTGTTCAAAAATTCTTCTGCTTCTTATGACACCCCTTTGACAAAAATCCTTTGCAACCTGTCCTTTCCTGTGGAGATAGCTTTTTCCTGCAGTAGAATTGTTCTGAGAACACAGAATGGTTTATCTACTTTTTTTTTTTTTTTTTTTTTTTTTTTTTT
>CM021729.1:33989533-34001538 GCA_011074415.1 Stictonetta naevosa
TTTTTTTTTTTTTTTTTTTTTTTTTTTTTTCCTCATGGCTCTTTCAGTAATAAACATATATTGTTCTGAACAGGTATAGCAAAACTGTATAAACTCTCACCCACAAATTATACTGACTGGGCTTTTTTAGTTAGCTCATCAGTACCCAGTCATGCTTTTACCAATGATTTATCTTTGTCAGATGACTATAAAAATCCTTTCTGCTAATTCTTAAGTGACCTTTATATTAAAATTAGTGAATAATGCTGGCAAGAGGAATTTTCTAAGGATGTGTTTGGGATTACTTTGCACAGAGTCAGCTGTGTCTTCAGATGCTGAAGACAGAGCCCAGCTACCAATGAAGTCAAACAAAACCATTTCTGGGCCAATTATGCTTTTTTAAAATGCTCACAACATACCCTTTTGGGGTCTTTACCTTAGTGAGATTAATAGCTTATGAAGACTCCACCCCCCCCCGGAGCAAACGTTTATATAAACAGAAAATAAAAACACTGTTGTGAATTTCAGTGAGTGTGTTCACAATTTGAATTGAGTCTAGGCTTGAAAGAACAAGCTTTTTTTTTGTGTATTTGGTTTTTTACCCCCAACACACTGTAGCTGTATTTTAACCACCTGACATGCATTATTTGCACCTCAACGTTAGCACATTTTGTGAGCCCAACTTGACAGCTGATGCAGCATACTATGAAGAAATATGTGTAAATCACTACGTCTGCTCACCAGATCACATCTAGGAACACTGGACACAAACTGAGCACCTTGACATCCTAGTATAAATCCAGCCAGGTTCAGCAGCACACAGATGACGGACAGCAGAACGAATAGGTTAACCTGAAACAGCAAAGCAAAGTTAACAGCTGATGGAACAGGATCGCAAAACTGATACAAGAAACCTATGGCAATGCAAATCCCATTCCCAAAATCAAGACTCTCTCCTTCTGGGCAATTTCCAAAACTCCCTGGGACTTCACTGAAGTGCCCCTGGGTGTCTAATCTTAAACCAGATCAATCTTAGAGCAGATTATTACTTTGAACACATCTACTGTCTCTCTCTCTCTCTCTCTCTCAGCTTATCTTGCACTAACTGTGCAGTAATAAAATGCATGCAACTACTGAAAAGCACAGGTAGCTAAAGATTTTCTGGAGCCCTCAAACAAGTTCTATTTCTGATCCAATCAATTTTAAAAAGGGAGACTGACTTTTCTAGGAAGCACTTTTCTACCCAGACTGTCTTCCAAAAGGTCCTCAAAATTGTCCAACTGCCTCGTAACCAGCACCCCAATGAACAAGAGCAAGGCACGTAGAAAAGTGCAAAGCATCTTGAGAAGTTTGTAAAACTTCTGAAATCCACAATATAGTAGAATCATATTGTGTCATAGAATCATATCATAAAATGGCTTGGGTTGGAAGGGACCTCAAAGATCATCCAGTTCCAACCCCCCTGTCATGGGCAGAGACACCTCCCACTAGACCAGGATGCCCAAAGCCCCATCCAGCCTGGCCTTGAACATCACCAGGGATGGGGCATCTGCAGCTTCTCTGGGCAGCCTGTGCCAGGACCTCGCCACCCTCTGAGTGAAGAATTTTTTCTAACATCTAAACTAAATTTCCCCTTTTAGTTTTAAACCATTCCCCCTTGCCCTGTCATTACCTGCCCGAACAAAAAAGTTGCTCTCCACTTTTTTTCATATGTTCCCTTTAATTGCTGAAAAGCTGCAATGAGGTCTCCCCAGAGCCTTCTCTTTTCCCGGCTGAGCATCCCCAGCTCTCTCAGCCTTTCTTCACAGGAGAGATGCTCCAGCCCTCTGATCAACTTCGTGGCCTTCCTCTGGGCCCACTCTAACAGCCCCACGTCCTTCTTGTTCTGGGGGCCCCAGCCCTGGACACAGCACTCCAGGTGGGGCCTAACAAGGGCAGAGCAGAGGGGGACAATCACCTCCTTTGACCTGCTGGCCACCCCTCTGCTGATGCAGCCCAGGACGCAGTTGGCCTGCTGGGCTGCAAGCACACACTGCTGGCTCATGTCAAGCCTGTTGTCCACCAGAACCCCCAGGTCCTTCTCTGCAGGGCTGCTCTCAGTGAGTTCTTCTCCCAGTCTGCAATCTGTGCTTACATGAGGCTGTGTTGATATGGATTTTAAACACATACAAGAACTTCTCCCGTCCAAATTCATACATGCAAATAATTTTCCATACTTCCTGAGAGAGACAAGGAAGTTCTTACTAAAGGTGAGAAGAATACTTCAGAGATAAATAAAAATAACAGATTCACACCCCAACACATTTAAATTTTAAGCACGCAGTCCTACAAAGCAAGTATGAGGTCTTCTATGTCCAAAAGAGTCCTTGTTAATAATGATCTGCTCACTCACGATTCCTTTGTATTAGGAAGGGCTTAACTAAAAACGCAAGAGATGACAAAAAGCTGTGGAAGAAAAAGGAGATCGTGATGAACACGGGCTCAGTTCTGCTCCAGGTAATATTACAGTACCAAACACTCACAAAGACGGTGATACCATTCCAAATAAATTTAGCTAATGTATAATGGTTAGCTACCTAGACATCTGGACCAAAAATAAATCAGAGCCATTGTACCCATTTATGACCCTGTTTACTTAATTTCAGGGAAGAATAATCACTCCTGAACGGCTAAGAGCTGAGGAGCTTTAATGTTCATGCTCAGTCTTTAAACTACAACATCTCATCTCTGTAGATTTTACAGAATTGTAACACTGCCACATAGGGTAAGTTTTAACCTCAAAAAAAAACAAAGTAGCTATTAGTACTTCTCTGAAGTGAATTGGGACTGTTGTGTTCTAGACATACTGAGAACAATCAATATCAACGAGAACAGCATTTTTTTAAGGGGAACATCTAGTTTTATAAATACCGTAAAACCACACATAAGAGGTTTTTAACGATAGGAAGCACTTTGAGTGTCATTTGTCTTTATGTACAGACATTTAAACCACAGATTTTAATCTCTATTTTTAAATTAACTGTTTTCTCAGCACTCAAGTGAATCAATACCTTTTCTTACACTTTTGTTTAGATTATCCCAGTTACCCAAGTCTGTCAGAGTAGTTTTAAGGGTATCTCTTGCTTTTCATCTATGTTCCACACAAGGCACTGTAAACCAGAAATTAGTCGGTTTCAAAAATAAAAACACAATCTGTTTTTTATTATATGTATAGCCTATTTGTGACTGCAAAATTTAATATACAGAACTTCCCATTAAAGGTGCAGAAGATAAAAATAATTCTTCCACATACAACCTAAAACACCATCAGGATCTGAACCCTAGTTGATAATACATTTACATCCCTTAGTGGACTGGAATGAGCGTTCAGCTCATATGTCAGAAACTTGTCAAGAGAAAAGATCCTTTTTCTTTCTGCCCCCATCACTAATCAGTATTTTTACTGAATGGCTGAATTTGGAAGGGACCTCTGGAAGTCATCTGGTACAAGCCCCCTGTTCAAGCAGGACCACCTACAGATGGCACAGGACCATGTCCAGCTGGGTCTTGAGAGGCCCCATGGATGAACACAACCCCTCCAGGCAACCTGTGTCTGACTGTCCTCATAGTACAAAAACATTTAGACTACATTCTGATGGAATTTTGTATTTTTCAGATTGTGCCCACTGCCCCCAGTCCTGTCAATGGGCACTACTGAGAAGGGTCTGGCTCCCTTTTCTTCTTTCCCTTCCATCAGGTATTTACACAGATGGAAGCCCCCACTTCTCCAGGCTGAACAGTCCCAGCGCTCTCAGCCTTTCCTCACAGGAGAAGCGCTCCAGTCCCTTAATCTCTTGGTGGCCTTGTGCTGGATGTGCTCCAGTAGCTCAACGTCCCTCTTGTACTGGCGAGCCCAGACCTGGACCCAGCACTCACCAGGGCTGAGTAGAAGGGAAAGATCACCTTCCTCAGACCTGCTGTTAAGTCTCTGCCTAATGCAGTACAGGCTGCCATTGGCCTTCTTTGCCACAAGAGCACCTGGCTGGTCAGCCTGCTGTCTGCCAGGACCCCTGGGGACTTTCTGCAGAAGGGCTTTCCAGCAGTTCATTCCCCAGCATGTACTGGTGCCTGGGGTCTCTGCTGAGGTAGGACTTTGCATTTCCCCTTGCTAAACTTCATGAGATTCCTCTCCACCCATTTCTCCAGCTCTCCAGGTCACTATTTGGAACACTCCAACGCTTGGTGTATCAGCCGTTGTTCCTCCCTGTTTTGTACCATCTCTGAACTTGCTGAGAGTGCACTCTGTCCCGTTGTGATCATTCATTAAGATGTTAAATAGCATTGACCCCAGTATCCACCCCTAGGGTGCAACGCTGCTGACTGGCCCCTGGCCAGCCTTTGTGTCACTGATCACCACCCTTGGATCCAGTCATTCATCTAGGTTTCAACCCACCTTGCCGTCCACTTATCTAACCTGTACCTTGTCAGCTCACTTTGTAAGATATATTCTCTTGCAGATGCAAATTTAAACACCTTCCCCATCACTACTTACCTACAAGTAAAAGCAGGTGGTCCATTTATCCCAGTAAAAGAAGAACCCCTCTGTATGTGAACAAGGAGAAAAATACTGCTATCCTTAGAACGAACAGCCAAAGGCAGACAGGCTATTTTAAAAGTCAAAATAGAGGTAACTAGCCTTAACTGCAGTGATAAAAATAGAAACAACTCAAATTATGAGCTTAGTTTGGCCCACTGCCCTTCATCTTTTGAGCATTAGATAGACATGGACTGTGAACAGCTGCAGAAAGTCTTGATGAACATTTATATGAAATAAACTAAAGGAAAGTGTATTGTAATGTCAGAGACAGTATTTGCTCATCTCTTGCATGCCTGATCTTTTCCACCTAAAAAAATCATCATGCCCTTTGAGGACCCGGTCTAAATGGTGTCAGCCAACCAACCTAACTCTGCTGAAGTCAGCAGCAGCTTTCTCATCAGTGTCAATGGGAGCTCCAGCAGCAGCAGGACAAACTTACACGAAAAGGCCCTGACCTTATAAGTCATTCTGTACAGGCAGACTGTGTGCTGTCCTGCTGCTGCTGCTGGTGAAGCCAACATCTAACACCAGGAGGAATTGCTTTAACATGCACTCACATGACTCAGGCACTTAAAAGGGAGTGAAAGAAAAACCCTTGCTCCACACTCATTAACTCTTATACCTGCTTATGTCCTATGTATAGTCTTTATAAGCATCCTTCTAGGAAAAGATAATCCAGTGTGTTGACTTTCCATACACACAGCAGCAATAGCAATAACTAAGCATTAATTATGTGACCTTACTAATTTTCTATCAGTTTATTTATTGCACCATGTGGAGACCTGCAATATACCTGTGAACAAAAAAAATGACCCAAGTAGAAGACAAACTACCTCATTTAACAAAAAACTGCCTCATACTTTTAATGCAGCATTAAAACATCCCATATGACTTAGTAAAAGGCTTTTTCAACATTAAAATAAATGATAAGAAAATTAGAATAAACCTGACTTACACGACACATAAGGCTTTTTATAGACTCTCAAACTAAAAGCGTATTTCTTTTTATTGGTGTAGACTGACTTTAAAACCTTTATGCGAATGCCATTTCTTGAATTAATGGTGAAGACCTACATTTGGATCAAGACATTCACACTGAGCTATTTTACTTCTAAAATGCAGAGCAACAGGCACCATTATACTAATTCTCACTGAAACCAAGTGACTTTCCTTATTAAAAAGCTCATGTCTAGAGACAGATTGTTGTGTTGTTAGTGTCATGACCAGCAGCTTCTGTTCACAGTCCTTTCTACTGTTGCTAGCAGAGCTAAAATTTAAGAATGACAGCTCATGAGGAACTAAATAATACAGATTTTGACATAAACATTAAATCTTAGTTAAATCTATGCAATTTAGTCAGCAATTAGCCCTAAAAACATTGTTTTTTAGAACTGGTTGGGAAACATTTTTCTTCTAATAAAATTTTTCAATTAAGTGAAAGGTTTACTAGAAATTTATTCTTCACAATATTTCAAGGTTTTAAATATATACTTGAGTTCCACAAGATCTTCTGTTTTGCAGTAAAGACCCATCCATTTTTGCCATAAAAATAGAAATATGAACACTTTTGAACAAAGGAATGTTTCAAACAGAAATTCCAAACCCCTGCGATTACCACAGTTAGGACAGCAGAAGAATACAGAATCACACAGAGCACACAACCTGTACGTTCCAAGTCAAAACCCCACTGTCTATCATACAAAAGCTGACCACATCTGTAACAATGACAAAAATAAAAGCTTGCCTGCTGTCTGACCAAGGAACCATACAGCGCTTGAAGCCGTTGTAAGCCAGATATGCTTGCCCCACCTGCATCCACCATGTTAAAGTCTGGACGGCAGAGACGGGGCTCCAGAGTGCAGGTAGCCACCACCGAAGCTCTCTGCCCCACGAGCAGCCTGCTTCTGATTGCTCCGTGCCATGCTTCCCGTGGTGCCCCTGCCTCCCGTGGGTGACCACAGACGAACCTTCCTCCAGCAGCAGAAACCCAGTATGGAGCACCTGGCAGAGATGTCCTTAATTCAAAGTCGGCGTTACAGTTACCTGGGCAGAGTGTCAAATCCAGGTGAGCTGGTGTATTGGGTTTACATGGCAAGGTTTTGGTAGCAGGGGACTGCAGGAGTGGCCTCTGTGAGCAGAGTGCATCAGATGCCCCATGTCAGATAAGGGCCAGCATCAGCCAGCTCCAAAGGGACATACAGCTGCCCAGAGCTGAGCCAATAAGTGATGTTGTTCGTGCCTTTGTGAGAGCAGATTGAAGAAAGGGAAAGAAATGCTGGACAACAGCAGCTGAGAGACTGAGGGGTGAGAAGCAGCCCTGTAGCCCCCAGAGTCAGTGCAGCAGGAGGGCAGGAGGTGCTCCAGGCACGCAGCAGCAGTTCCCCTGCGGCCTGTGGAGAGGCACCTGGTGGAGCAGGCTGTCCCCCTGCAGCCCACTACAGTGTCCTTACCTGAACCCATTCCATCATATTTTCTCCCCCTGTACCTTTGAGGAGGGGGCATGAGAGAGTGGTTGTGGTGGAGCTCAGCTGCCCAGCTGGGTAAAACCACCACCACAGTTGGCTTGGTGAGCAGCAAGGACCACGGCTAACACTGCAAGCATGGCCTGTCAGAGATGTGAGCTGCTCTTAACGTGTATGCAAACAAACAAGCAACAAGGAATCAGTATGCTTTCTGAAAAAAGCTGGGTTCCTTCAGTTGAAAGTAAGATTTACAGGCATAATGATGGAAGGATTTTCAGAGTGGATGGGAAGAAACCAGCTTCTGTGCAGGCAGAGAATTGCATGCAGCCCTGAACCATTGTCAGCCAATATCCAAACAACCTAAGGAAGAAAAAAAAAAACAAAAAACACCCTTCCCCATAAACACATTCAGGCAGGCGCACACAGGAGGAAGCTTCTCCTCAAGAGGAAAAATCAGCTTCGGAGCACAAGTGCAATAAAGCTGACTTCCGAAGTGGCTTGACAACTGATACCCAGGAGAGAAAAGCCTCAGACAACCACAAGCAAGGTAAAATTTCAGAACCAGGGCTTCTCAGCTGCTCTGCTACTGAAAGCCATGCTGGCCCTGCAAGAACATCCTTCGAAGGGGGAAAATTCCATTACACTGCAATTTTGCCTCGCAGCACCCTGACTCTGCAACCTGTTGTTATTCACTCATCGCCTTCCCATACTGTGCTACAGCCACCCCTTTCTGGACCAACTGGAGGCCCACCATCGCCTGCAACTGCCAGCTTTCTCTACCCTTTTCCAAGCACAGCAGAGACTGATACACAGCCACCCCCTCTACCACCTCCTCTCCCAGCACCCCTGCCAACCCTCTGCAGGGAGGCTGTGACAGCCAGAGAGGACTTTTCACCACAAAACAAGCCCAAGCAGTGAGAAGCCATTACTTAGAGTGAGGGAGACAGGGTGGAAAGCTTTCTAAGCAAAGGCACCGCCTTTTCATCACAGGAACCAGACAGCAAAGGAGATGTAGGCAAATGGATGCACTCCCACAGGTTTTCAGGCTCTGAAATCCCTTATCAGAATAGCAAAACGGCTCCTTCTAGGAAGGCTTGGTATGCTTCAAAGAGGGTGAAGAAAAGTGTGAATTCCATTATAAAGTCCATTAAAAACTGCAAGCTGACAATAAAAATAAGGTAACACGAGAAGTCTCAAGAAACACTGTGTTCCTACTGCAAGCTCATCTGAGGAACGACACCTCCTTAAAGACATTCTGCAGCACCCACCCGGCATTCAGCTTAAGTGCCAGCTCCGGAAACAAGGGAGGGATAAATGATGGAGCTCAACTGCAGCCTCATCTGAGGCTCTCAGTGAACACAAAGACAAATTAAAATCTATATGTAATTACTCAACTTGGACTAGAAACAAAATGATTTGGGGGGGTTGGATGCCTATGAAGGATTCTAGAAGGTACTTGGAATGTGTAGTTACATGAAAGGAAAGCTATCTGAGCAACTGACAACAGCTCTGCACAGGAAGAGAAGAGGCCTGTCCTTATGAATATAAGAGCATTTGTAGATTAAGACATAATCAGAGATGAGAAAGGATAATGACCATTGCTAGTCCCACAAACTTTATGTTGTAACTGTTGAGCACAGTCCAAAGTCTCTTCATGAACACATCTGAACGCTAATATAAATTGCAGCACTGCAAAACATGGTAATTCATACCACATGCTCAGAATAATCTTCACTCCTCAGATTTCAGGCATGGGTCTAGCACAGGTACCCAACATGCCCAATATCCGGGTTCTGCTGCAATCTTACAAAACCACCTTCGTGTGAAATCAATCCTTTCTGCATTGCTTATTCACCGCATAAAGGAATTTCTACACCTGGCACCTGCCTGAGTTAAGGCATGTCAGGAGGACAGACGTGTAATTGCTGCTGCCTTCATGCCAGGGACACGGCTCTGTGCTATTTCTGAACAGGCAAAGAGATCAGGGACCCAGTCCAAGCCTGGTGAGAGGAACAAGTGTATTTGCAAGGAGTAAGTGCAAGAGGCTTGCATAAGTAGCAAAAAGAAGAGGGCAGTCACAGCTGGAAACAAAATATGTTCTAACTCCAAATGCATTTTCTGGTTTTATTTATGAATGCCCTAACTCTAAGCTGTTCTGTACGATGACTGTCATTACTTAGGTCTTTAGGAAACCTGCTTTTACAACTTACGCAGCAACTCAAAACTCCCAAGAGAAAATGTTCATGTTACAAGAGGATGGGTATATTAGAAATTTAGCCCAAAATGAGTTTGCTGATAGAAACTAACATTCTTTACTCGATAGGCCATTGCTAGTTCATTCAATGCAAGACTCCTTTTTAAAGTTAATTTCTTCTTGTCCATTTTTATTTTTACTGAAGCCCCATGAACTGTTTAGTGCTGGTTTCCTTTTTTGCATTTTATTATTTGGCTTTCAAAAATCTTCTACAAAATATACATAAAATTAAGGGGAAGTAATAGGTTCACAGTATCATATACTCATAGAACAATTGCAATTGAAGGGACCTCAGGAAGTCTCCAGCATATCCTCCTGCTCAGCACAGGGTCAGCTATGAGATTAGAGCAGGTTGCTCAAGGCTTTAATCAGTCTCATCTCAGAAACTCCCCATCTGCTGCACAACATCCCTGGGCAATCCGTTCTTTCCTGCTCGACCCTCCTAAGATCATTGGAAACAAATGAAAGGATCAGGAAGAGTTTGCTGCTTTTGTATTTCCGTAAGACGAGAAGGGCCCACGAAGTTTGTACTCAGAAGGCCTTAAAGAAAAAAAGGAAACTACAGCAACAACAAACAGAACAGAACACATGTGATATAGAAACAGGTGACATGGTGCAAGCTTCAGGCATTTTGAGAGGGATGGCACTTACATTTATTTTCATAAAAGCATGGTCCTTCCAGACTGGGAGCCCCAGAGACCAGGCTCCTCCTTGTATCCACAGGAACAGTGGACTTGTTTTGCTCCTGTTGTGCTAAATAATGCATCACTAAGACACCGTAGTTCATCCACAGCTCACTTCTCTGATCCTTGGTACCTCCTACCGATGACAATGTGGATACCTCACACATCCCAAAGAAGTGTTGTATAAAAACAAAACAATTGCTTTGTCCTGGAAACAGTCTTGAGGAGTTACCATATGGTTAAAAAAAAAAAAAAAGAAAAAAGAAAAACCACCTTCAAATGCTTTTTTTAAATCCCATCTCTGAGATGTTGAGAGCTACAGAGCTTTAGATTTCACTGACAAACAGAAACAGCTTGCACACCCTGCACATTGATTTACTTCTCTCAGAACATTGTAATGTCAACTGTATTTGAAACAGTAATGCTGGGTACTGCAAGGCACCAATGCTTAGGTTAGAGCTCAAACCTTCTATCAGACACTAGCAAAGGACAAATGAGCAAAGCTTTCAAACCAATTGCCTTATTTCAGCTCAAGCAGCACTGCCTCAGAGAGCTGAATTATTTATACTAAACAAGTATTTTCTTATACCTACACAAACACAAAAAGTGCTCTGTAAACAACACGAGCACATCCTCCAGACATGGTCTACTCCTGCCCGTAACAGAGACTCCTAGAGGGAACTTAGCTTTCTGCAGGCTTTGACTTCTCCCTCAATAATTATGGTTCTAGAATCTGAAAAAGAGACTCAATAGTATAGTCTATATTTTCAAGGAGAAAGAAGTGGATTTTTTTTTTTAAACTAATGCCTAGTAAATCCCAAGTATATTCTGACAATACCTTTACAACAAGTTTTAATCCGTACTTACCAGAAGTATCATTGGCCTCTTCCATGTTGTTAAGCCTATGATTCCAGATAAGATTACCTATAACATTAAAATAACAGTATTACCAAGAAGCCAACAACTGTTCAGAAAATGCCATTTATGTATTCATCGCTGCTCTGATGAAAGGTCCTTTGGAGTGCTAGAGCTATGCTGGGATGATGTGAAGAAGCCCTTTAAAGCAGCGACTCAGAGCCTGTGCTGATGAGGTTTTTCACTCCTAAAGGCATCCTGTGAAATAATACAATCAGAATTGACACTTTCATCTACTGTTTTCTTGTGTTTTCCACCCGTAAAACATCCATGGTGGCAAAAAGTTACAGCAGCAACTCCCACCTCATCAACTGCCAAAATACTGCTTTCAGCCGAGGACGTGTTTTCCTGAAACATGGCTAAGCAAATACGAAAACTGTCTACGCCGTCCCCGTCCGTGGTTACCCACTTCCATCAGCTCATCAGGTGTCCATGACTGCCCCTTCCTGCCATGTCCCTCGTGCTGCTCTGCCCGCTTCTGACCTTTCCAGCGCACCTTTGGTTACCTCATTAACTTGATGTGACCGATCTGATCCAGCATAACACTCATATATGACTTAGCCGAAACACCTCCTGTTATCACCACCGGTGTCGCAAAACCACATACATAACTCCGCAGTTTCATAACTAAGTATTTTTTGAATTCTCTCAGTGCAAGATAGTCACATGGTTTTAAAACTGAGCGCATCAACACTGATGTGAATTGGGGTTCTGGCTTAAGGACAGCAAGGCTGATTTCAGTACATTTGTAAAAGCTTTACAGTGCACGAAAATAAAGCCTTCCTCAAAGTTTTCCTGACCCGCACTCAACCGGTGCATCGCAATCAGGATGTCGCATCTGAAATGGGAAAAGCAGGCACATCCTCAGTTCCAGCTCTCAGCTGCCTCCTGCCTTTCCGACTTGCTACCGGGATAAATTTTTTCACTCATACTGTTGCACCTGAAAGGCACTCCTGGTAATTTTTTCGAGACCGAACACGTTATTGTTTCAGCGCATTAACAAAGAGAAGTTTGTTTGTTGGTGGTGTTAAAGCGATTGGACATTCCCAGTCCACACGTGCGTTTTTAAAACGCTTGGAGAGCACAGGCACGGGTTAAACAGCTTACACAGACGAAAATAAGCTCTTTCGGAAACG
>CM021729.1:34011373-34029598 GCA_011074415.1 Stictonetta naevosa
TGACTGTTTTTGCCCATGTTGGTAAAATTTTGTTATTTCTGCATGAAGTAGAATGGCCATGGTCAGGGGACAGCAAGGAGAAGGAAAGGAGGTTTGGTTTTATTTTGTAGCACTTTCTTTCTCTTTTCCCTTTTTTTCTGCCAGATAGTATAGAAACTCTTGAATGGAATGGTAATATTTTTTGTTATGGTTTGTTCATATTTTTGTGCTAATGTAATAGCAAATACATTGATCTTCTAATTCTCTTTTTTAAAAAATTATATGCCAAAGGTAGAATTTCCTTGTCAGAAACAAGGGATAGATACATTTCAGATGAGGAAACTTGTGCTGCTCACCATAGATTACTTTCATTGAGCGTTTCTACCCTCCATCGAAAATAATTTGCTGGCATTAAAACTTTTATGTTCCTCCTGTATGTTGTTTCATGTGAGTCCCTCTGAATTTCAGTACTACAACTCTTAACTCTGGAGCAGTCTAATAGTTCATACATTAGAATGTTGTTTAAGTACAAATGTGCAATGAAGAAGCAAAAATAAGAAATAGTCAAGATTGACAGGTCTTTCATGTGATTTCTCCCCACCCAGTATCCTTGTGCCATTCAGTCCATGGACCATTCTCATTTGGTGGGTGATTGTTTGGATCTTTTTTATTCTGGTATACAGTATGTGGCCCTACCCTTTATCTCAGTCAATAAGTAGTTGGAAAACATGCATTATTTAGTTTTCATAATTTCACACAAAACACTCAGTGTACCCTAATGGCCTTAATTATCTCTGGAAATCCAGAGAGAAGCACCTTTTTAAATCAGTGCTTCCCAGTCAAGCTGCTTTGGCTTGCTTGCTTCTGAGTGTCTCTACACACATTAGGCTGTGGGTTTGTAGCATGGTGAGACATAAGACTAAGTCTAGGGAGTTAAATCCAGTTGGTGGCTGGTCACAAGTAGTGTCCCCCAGGGCTCAGTACTGGGGCCAGTTTTGTTTAATATCTTTATCAATGATCTGGATGAGGAGATCAAGTGCACCCTCAGTAAGTTTGAGGACAACACCAAGTTGGGCACAAGTGTTGATTTGCTCGATGGTAGGAAGGCTGTACAGACCGAAATGGCTGGGTTCAAAGGCTGGATTAACAAACTGAGGCCAACTGTATGAGGTTCAACAGAGCTGAGTACTGGGTCCTGCAACTGAGGTGCAACAATGCCATGCAAACCTTCAGTTGGGGGAAATGTGGCTGGAAAGCTGCCTGATGGAAAGGGACCTGGAATTATTGGTCAATAGGCAGCTGAACATGAACCAGCAGTGTGCTCAGGTGGCCAAGAAGGCCAACAGCTTCCTGGCTTGTATCAGAAACAGTGTGGCCAACAGGACTAGGGAAGTGATTGTCCCTCTGTGCTCAACTCTGGTGAGGCCGCACCTCAAATACTGTGTTCAATTTTGGGCCCCTCGCTACAAGAAGGACATCGGTGTGCTAGACCATGTCCAAAGAAAGGTAACAAAGCTGGTGAGGGGTCTAGAGAACAAGCCTCATGAGGAGCAGCTGAGATAGCTGGGGTTGTTTAGTCTGGAGAAAAGGAGGCTCAGGGGAGACCTACCACAAAGGAGGTTGTAGTGAGATGGGTGTTGGTTTCTTTTACAAAGCAACAAGTGATAGGACAAGAGGAAATGGCCTCAAGTTATGCTAGGGGGGGTTTAGGTTGGATATTGGGAAAAATTTCTTCACTGAAAGGGTTGTGAGGCATTGGAACAGGCTGCCCAGGGAAGTAGCTGAGTCACCATCCCTGGAGGTCTTCAAAAGATGTGTAGATGTGGTGTTTAGGGACATGATTTTGTGGTAGACTTGGCAGTGCTAGGTTAATGGCTGGATGAGATGATCTTAGAGGTCTTTTCCAAAATAAATGATTCTATGATTCTATCATATACTGTAGTCAGAGACTAAATTAGAAAACCTAAATCCATTTGGAGTATATATACTTATTTCTTGTTTTCAAAGACACTTTTATCTTACCAGTTGCTCTAAAATATCAGAATTTTAACAAAATGAAAAATGGGATGAGAAAGATCACCCCTTTTGATGGGTTCATCATCCCAGTTGATGAACTAGAACATAGAAAATCCTTCAAGATATGAAACTAGTGACTTGAGACAACTTAATTTTGTTTTGCCATACTGCTTGACTCTATCTCCACCTCTCTACTAGCTATGTTATTGCACTGCTGGATTGTTAGCTGTCTGGAATATTCCTTTTATTTATGTGGCCTAATATTTGCGTATTTGTGCATTCTGTCATTAATCAGTGTAGGTAAGCACCTACAACTACTGCATGTAGAAGATTGTGTTGACTTCTGAGCTAATTATCACAAAGAGGAGTCAGAAGCAGAAATATAAACTGTGGTTGCCTATATTTTTCCTCAAACAAGTTGGATTTATTTATATATTTATTTATTTTCTATAAGGCTTTACCCACACACCCTTGTTTTAGATGTGTGTCAGCAGCACTTTATGTGCAGCCTGATTTTTTGTGGCTTCAAAAAAAAACATTTTGTTTTTAAACATGCATGTGCTGATCTGAAAGACTGTGCTTCCAGCCATATTATATCTACTAGGGATTGAGATAACCTTGGAGGTAAGTCAGTAGGGTATGATATACCTCCTCCTTTCACTTAGCTGTCACTGGAAGCTGTACGGAAGATTAAGTTCAAATTCCATTTTGTTCTTGCCACCTCAACACATACATTGTCTCTTGTAACATGTAATGAACATCTAGTAGAAAGTAAAAGTCACAGTGGGGAGAGCAGCATAGGGAAGTATCCTTAAACTGTGGCATTAGCAGCATACTAGTAAATATACTAAGTCTTTCTAGAGCTCTTCAACATACAACTCATTTACTTGTGCTAGCAAGACAGATGAGCAAATGATAAATAATCTAAACTAACAATAGCAGTGGACTCCAGAGGCCTCTGCTGTCTCAAAGGTATTAAAACTTGTAGGAAACAAATGGCTCCACCTGTTTTTCAGGGCAGTGGAAATTGTATTTAAATTGGATTCTGGTAATAATTGGACATATTATCTTGAAGACAATTTCTGATTACCATCTAGAGTTCAGGCTGCAAGTGACATGTATAGGTGGTGATAGAAAGCTCATGTGCTGAGTTAAAAAACAACACTGCAGTTAGGACTGATTTTTTTTAATTTTTTTTTTTTTTGAAAGCTCAGTATGTAAAATATTAGCAAGTCCCACAGAACTCTTTGACAAAGAAGAAAGAGCAATTTTTAGTCAGTGGGAGTTAAATTCTGCCCTAAATAGTTGCTAATTTTGGTAACAGATAGTTTTATCTCCTAATACACAAGTACAAGGCACTTTTTTCCCATGCAAACATTTTGCCGTAGTATCGGATGTGTATTCTGATGGGGAACAGCTGAAATAAACATTAACTACATAATATCTAGACTGCATCTCAATACCTAAAAAATGATATTTTGCTTTATTTTAGGGTGTATGTATTACAGTGACTAAGAAAAACTCTTCTTAGAGTATATAGGTGCTGCTCTAGATACTGTCTTGAAATCACTGTGGATTCTTATAAAGCTTCAAACTAAAGTTAAATAAATTGTAGTAAAATAACTCATTCCCTGAAAAACCAATTGCAAGATTATTTCATAAGTGGTGTTGGCCTGGTCTACAAGTGGATTTCTAATTATACAAGGTAAAAGTAGAGTGGAAGCTTTTCCTGGTCCCGCAAATATATTGTGAATGTATACCCCAGATGAAAGAAATTTGGTTTGATTTGTTAAAAAATCTGTAACATTTTTGTTCTTCTGAAATTAGAATCTTATTGGCTCCAAGTCAGGCAGAGATTTGGTATTAGGAGATAATGTTTACTGAGATCCTTCGTATGTAGAAGGCATGGTACTGTTTTCCCCACATATGGGCTCCAGGCCAATCCAACTAGTATTAAAGCAGACATACCAGAGCACACCATAAGGATGTCTGATACTGCCTTAATTTTTCCATCAGATGATTTTTTGGCTTTTAGAATAGAAATCTCATCTCAGTAGTACTGTTGCATGTATTTGGAGCATGGGGTCCAATAACCCATAGGTTTTGGGTCTGATTAATAGGTGAAATGTTGGAGCATGGCATAGATCTGACTTTCACTATAAATTAACAGAGAACTCCCAGAAAACACACTAAATTAATTAATTACAGGAAGATAAGGAGATGGTGGGTTTGTTGCGAGTGTGTCTGCTAGTTTGGAAAATCGGCATTCCCCTTCCCATTTCAATTGCCATTTCATACTGATTCCTGTAATGATAGAAAACAAGTCTTGGTCTTAGAGTTTATCCAAACTTCATTTATTAATAAATTTTTCCCATTACTTTTATTCAAAGCTTTCTATACTTCCTTTCCCTGTTTGCAAAATAAGGTAACTCCATGGGCTCCTAGTGCAGGGTGGATGGCTACCATTTTGTTTCCTGCCCTCCATGTAGATTGGAGCTGGTGTAAAGGGTTTGGGTAGCTATTTGAAAATGTGAGAAAAATCTCAATAATTTTCCTCAGACAGGATCTTCTGTGAAGCTATTTTATTTGTCATATTTGCGATATTTTATTTGTCGGGCGTCCTGCAAGCAGAAGCACACACTATAAGTATGTCATAACCTTGTATTCTCTATTACCCGACACCTGATTTTTCCCCTGTGGTTCACAACCTACTCAATGCGCTTCTATACCATAGATGTACAATTTTATTTGACCAACCGTTAATTTCTCTTTTTCCTTTTTTTTTTTTTTTTTTTTTTCCTTCTTCTCTCGTGACTAGAGGGCCTGTGATTTTTGTTTTTACTGATTTCAAACTGCTCATCCTGTTTTTCTTATCTATCCGCCTTATTTTGGGACAGTGGGACCTTCCCCTTATCTGCTTAACATGCTCCCCACTGCTATGCCACAGAATCACTTTTGAATATGCAAGGTTAGTGGAATTTTCCACTGCAAAAACACCTGCTATGCAAAAACACGACTTTGTTTCTCACAAAAATTCAGATGTTTGATTAGGGAAGCTTCTCCCAGATGATCATTCAAATGGCTTTAAATTTTCCGTAAGAGTTTTCCCAGCTTGGGTTATCTTGTCTGTGATTATTTATTTAAAAGTTTTAATAGACTGTTCTGTCTTTATACAGCACCATTGCTCTGCAGCTGATATGGTAGACAGAGAGTCCATCACAGCCCTCTTGATAGACACTGTCCATGCACCTCTTTGTTTTTAAAATGGAATCCATTATCAGATTGTGTTTCTTGAGTCAACAGGAGTGTAGCAAGCCATTAATTTAATGCTATTACTGGGGACAGTGCTGTGTAACTCCATACTGGGTATGCATTTCCCAAACCACTTATTATCGCTCAAGGTATGCTGCCATCACTTGACAGTTCTCTGCATAGGGCCTATGTAATCCCTGTGCCAGGTTTCCCATAACACTTTCACTTTTCTCAGGTTAACATATTGTTGGCCCTGGGAGATGTAACAAGCCACAGTTTAGCAAAATTGGCAAGATTACACTTACTATTCTTTTAGCTAGAACATGTGTTCAAGGCCATGCTGGTTTGTCTGCACATGGGAACAAATCCAAGCTCCCATCATGTCTTAACCATTTATGTAGCTGCCTTCCCAACCTCTCCTCACAGGCTTATTGCACAGTATTACTTTTATCCAAATTGTTGGTGTCACAAGCAACATGGAATTTCACTTAATTTAATTTATGGCCAATTAAACTTTTACATACCGATTCTGCTATTGAGAAAAAATAAATAAATAAAAAGAACTTAGGAGAACACACTTCAGCTTCCTCTCTTTGCCTCTCTCTACACTCTCCTCTCCTCTCTCCATGCTGGTCTCCCATCCCCTTTCTGCATGCTGCATTTCCTCCTGTGGATGACATGATGGTGGTGCAGGAGGATGAGGCTGGGCTAGTGGTGTGATTTGCTTTTGCTGCTCCTCGTTTCCTACTTAGCTGCCCTTGCACAGGATCCTGCACAGGCTGCAGGCCCTCAGGGGTGTTCCACATTTGTCTTCTTTTGTGCTGCATTGCTTGGGTGGCTCTGCTCTGTGACTTGCTCTCATGTCTCTTTCCTCCAGCCTGTGCTCAGGCATCTCTTTCCTCTTTCCCTGCTCAGGTATCTATTTGCAGCAATGTCTCTCTTGCCCTTGCCTGAGTGTCTGCTCCTTTCCTCGCCACCTCTTTCCCTTAGCAGCTACCGTCATTCCTTAAATATGTGCACTGGCAGGTTTTCTGCTGCTAACTGACTGAGAGCAGCCATGGGCGTACCCTGCGACTGCCATCATTTGAAGCCTTTATCTCACCCTTTCTGTTTTCCGGCCTTGTTGACAGATATTTTTTGTATTTTTGCTTCGCTCAAGCCTTTCCTCTGGTGGTGCTGGTGTGACAGGCTGGGGTGAGGGCAGATCTTTTCTGGGTTTACATTATTTGGATCTCAGGTGTCATTTTTGGTCTGTCATGTAATGATAACACAACCAGCATCTGCTGCAGGACTCCTGGCCACGGGCACCCATGCCTGCCATGCTCAGCAGCGCTGGGGGTTAACATCTGGGGCAGCCCCTTCTGCCATGGGACAGAGTCCTTCTGCCGTGGCATCCTGCTGCCCTGCGTTATTCACAGCAGGTTGTCCACCACCCAACTGTATTCCTCTTTTTAGAAAGTCTAAGACGGCATTTGTTTTACTCTGGATTTGGCAGACTTCGTAAGGATCAGAAAAAATATCCCTTAGCTAATCGGAATTTAAAGTACAGCCTTCAAACACCTTTCCGATTATTTCCATATCCAAACAAACAACAACAAAAAAAGTAAGAGGCAGTCTGAGGCTCTGTTTGGGAGGGCTACATCTTACTAGCAATAATCATTAGAAAAGCTGCAATGCTGGGAAATGTTTCTGCTTTGCAGTCACTGTCCGGGAGTGTGGTGGGAGGTTATTTCATTAACAACTCTGCCTTCTCTTCCCTGCTGTTTGCAGGATCTCTGTTTTGAACCATCCACATGGTCACTGCAATGCAGACCAGAAACTCTAAATGCTCACCCAATTGTGAAAACTGTGCTGGAGGCCATGGTGACTAGTTCACAACCTGTAAATCTGGATACCACCTGAATGAATTAAGCAATTACCAACTGCTCTGATGGGTTTTACCTGGATCACAGCTAGTATTTCTTATTGTTTCTTTATACAGGGCTTCATTATTAGGTTTGGGGATGCTGCTGGAATACTCACAAGCAAGTGAAGGGTATGTTGTTACATGCCTCTCTTCTCTTACTCCTCTTATTAAATTATTAGGTGGCAAGTGTGATCAAGAACATCATCAAAAATAGAGCTGGGAGACTGACCTGTTTTTATAAATTAGTCTTTGCAGCAAGATTTATTATCTGCTTAACAGTAACACTAGCAGAAGGAGGGCAGTACAAGCAGGCTGCAGGACAGAAGGGGTTACCACTACTCCAGAAAGGGCTGGGCAATATGCAAAGTCTGAACACGAAACATTCCCCCAAATGCAAATGTCACGGGAGCATTACGACCATGTGCGCGTAGAAAAGACAGCTGAGAAATCCCACATGGCTGATGGATTTTTCTTAGACCTAGTGGTCTATTTTTCCTAGATTCTAGGTGCAGAAAGTAGTTTTAATTATGTTTCTGACAGACTTAAGTACTTGCAGTGATGTGATGATTCAAGATCAGTAATTCTCTGCCATGAGAGACACCTGGTTTCAATTTCCTCCTGTGATTGGCAAGTACAGTGCCCACATTTAATTTCCAGCTTTGGCTAGCAAAAATACATGGACATATGTTCAAGCATGTGGTATGTGCTTAAACTGCATTGACTTAAGTATGCTTAAAAGATAAATATTTGCTCATGAGCTTTGTTCTGACAGATTCCTTACTTTTTGCTCTTTGTTTCATGAAGCTGTGTGTTCATTTTCAAGAGCAAGTACTAGGTTTACTTTTTCATTTTCACCTTGTGAAAATGATAGTGAAGGGAATTATTTTCCACTCAGTCAAGGTGGATAGATGGAAATTTAGGAATAGATTAGAGTGTCAGGTTGTTCTTCTCAGAGAAGTACATGCCACTGCATCTCACAAGATAGGAAATTTGATGAGAGAAGGAGGGAGAATTTTTGAGATGAAAAGGTAGGTGTTAAGTAATTTATCTGTTGATTTTATTGAGAGCATAAGTGTTCATGCAGGTGTGTCCTTGAACACAAAATCAGCTAGGATAGAACAGGTTGCTTGTATGGAAGGCATAAAAAGTACATTGCAGGATGGCCACAGGAGTTCATTGTTGATATAAGGAAAGGTCATTTATGTCCGTGTAAGAGACAGGTAAAATAAATTAAAAATATCTGAAGAATTTTTAGCAACTTCTATGCATGTCCATTTTCTAAGGCTTCAACTATTATTTCAAATGTTTAGAAACAGTTTAAATGATTTGTTGATTGATGGAAAAATGTATCAGTATGCAGAAACTTGCAGTTGTAGTCTAGCTTACTGCTTCCATTCCTGATGTTAAACAAGAAATTGGTAATAATACAATGTAATAATACAGCCATGTAATTTTCTTAAACACAGTTGACTAGGGTTCTCTGGGATGTTTTCTTTCATTCCTTTGTAGATAAGATCACTTTCCAAAAATGCAGTGAAAGCTGTAAGAAGTGTTGAATTCCAAATCAGGATGAAATGCTGATGAGATACACCCTGTTCTTCTCCAGGTTGAACAGTCCCAGCTCTCTCAGCCCTTCCTCGCAGGAGAGGTGCTCCACTCCCTTCAACATCTTCTTCTCACTTCGTTGGACTCTTTCCAGTAGCTCCACGTCCCTCTTGTACTGGGGGGCCCAGAACTGGACACAATACTCCAGGTGTGGCCTCACCAGGGCTGAGTAGAGGGGAAAGTTCACTTCCCTCAGCCTGCTGGCAACGCTCTTCCTAGCGCAGCCAAGAATACTGTTAGCCTTCACAGGGGCACGATCAGATTGCTGACTCATGTTCAACTTGGTGTCCACAAGGACAAAACCCAGAGTGGAGTCTGTTGTTGATAGAAGAACTCATCTGTTCTTGAAACTGATGGGTAAAACCCACAAAGCAGCAGCAGGTATTTCAAACTCTTTTATGAATGAATGACTTTTTATCGAAGAAGCAAAGGCCAAAAATCTCATAAAATTTATAGAGAATTGAATATTTGGTTTATGCCACAAAAAATGTTTAAGTGCTCAATATCTGTAGGCATTCTTCTTTCAGGACACAGGTCTTCCATAAATGTGTCAACAGTTAGCTTCTACCCTCGATAAAAGTGGATTTTCTTCTTTATTTGGTAGAAACTGCATGTTGTTTGTTTCCAGGACAAAAATTGATAGATTCCTTTACATTTTGTAACTTCTTCTTCCTTCCTTTTTTTTTTAATTAATTTTTTTTTTTTTTTTTAATGTTTATGTTGCATTTATTATGTTGCATTTATTTCAACACCTGCATACTTCTTACTGCAAGTGACCTTTTCACTGAGGTTGTATATTCTATGACGGAAAGAACAAACATTTCTTGTTTTCTTCAATAATATTAGTAAGCTGAGACAATTTCTGATAATGTTTTGAAAGAACACCATCTGTGCAGGGGTGGCAAGTAAATGGAGCCTTTCAGGACACATGTTTCATAGGCATCATTTCAGTATGTGCTGCATTTTCTTGTCAGTGTTATATCCATGGGTAGGGACATAGGTGGGACTTGGGAGACAGGGATTTGAGTTTGGATCCTATTACTGACCTTGTTTAATAAACTTGGAGAAATGAATAGGTCTCCTGTGTGTAAAAAGATGACAGTGCTATCTGCCTTTTAAAGCTCTTTGAGAAGTATAGCTGAGGAAAAATAATAAGTAGGTCTTGTTACATTTGATGAATTACTAATTTCAGCTTTTTTTTTTTTTTTTTTCCCCAAACTGCAACTGTGTGCACTCTTGAAAATAAATACTGGTGCTGATCTCATGTGAGTTTTAGTGGATTTGATCTGTAAAAGAGGATTAACACATGCTTTGAGTGGTACTCCCTATAGCTGAAGAGCATTTTTTGGAGAAAGAGCTAAATTGGTTGAAAGCAGAAGTTCCACAGAAGATGCCACATGGCAGAGAAGTCTTAGCTTGGGAAAACAAAATAAAACAAAAACACACAAACAAAAATCTAAAACAAAACAACATACACCCTCCACTAGGCACCTTATAATGTAAAAGCATAAAGAATCACTTAGAGAGAAACACAGAAACGTGACTATGCTATTTCTGTCGCCTCTGTTACGCATTGTTTTCTGCTATTATGAGCAAGTGCCTGCAGGCAGAACACCTCTGGCTGAAGTCTGGGCAAATCTCCCAAGCCATGCAGAACTGGCATTCAGTTAGGAGATTTCAAAGGAAACTGCCACTGGAGAAAGAGGTGGTGTTTTCCTTTGTAGATCTATTCTTAGCCTGGGCTGTATCATTGTACCAGGGGAACCTAGCCTTTCAAGAGAAGCATGAGGTCTTTTTAACAAGACTCTTAGCTTGTTCTTAATGCAGTGGTGCTGACCCAGTGCCAAATTCCTCACTGGCAAATGTAAGCATGCCTGATCTTTTTCAAATACCCTTTGGCGACATTCCTTTTTAGTATTTGCTATAAGTTCATAAACAGCTGCTATTTCCCCATGGGCAAAACTGCATTTCATTTTCCCTTGAAGTTACTACTCTCTATAAATGTGTAAAATTAGATCTGCAAAGGAAGCTGATGAGCCCTAAAATTTTAGTCGTTCCTTTATTGAAACAGAACAATGGTTTGTGAATGACTTCATTGTCCTCTGTTGCTGTTATCTGCTCAGAGATGAACCTGCACTTTTTTTTTCCATTTTATAGTAGTTTACATGGCACCACATGTGTGATTCACTGTGAAAAGTAAAATACCATACAGAATGTGAATCAAGCTATTGATCCTATGCAACATGCATGCAGACACCTCACTGACATTTATCTGGATCTTCTGCTTTCCTCTGTACTTTATCTCTGATTTTATATTGCTATATCAAATTTCCAGTGGAACGTGGTTGCTGACATGTAAAATCTTGATTTTCTTAGGAGTTCTTTAATGCATTTCTGATATGGCAGACTTCTTTCACCTGACATGAAAAACTAAGTTTTCTAGCTGAAAAAAAACCAAATATACTGATTTCTTTTCTTTTAATGGAACTAGTAATTTTTTATCATACCCTCCATTTTCTTTCCAGAAAGGGGGAATGACTGACAGATTTTGTGGCAGATTTACAACTACCAATATCCACATCCTTCAGGAAAAAAATATAAATAAATAAATAAGTAAGATTTACTGAAATTACACAGTGTAGTTTATTCTAACCATGTACCTTTGTTGCTTGATATTACTCTTCACAATATATAGCAGCTGAAGGGAATAAAAGCACATGAAATGTGGCCCCTAGATTAATGATAATGTTTTATTACAGTTAGAGGTAGTAGGCGATAGTAGGATAGTAGGAATGGTAGCCAGTAATACACTGTATTTTCTCTCTGTTTTGAGGAGCTGGAGCAAATACTTGTATAAACTGTGTACAGGGATATTTTGTGATAGGTGGAGGATGCATGCAGTCCTGTCAGAGTGGTCATTACCTTGATCATGCTACTAAAATTGGATACAGAAGTTGCTAAAGTTATGATCTGTTCTTCTGTGACTAATCTGTCTAATGTGGCATTTGGCAGCTTACTAGTTATTGTGCAAGAAAAGTAACTATGATAACATAAAATACTGCTGGCTTCAAAAAATCAGGGAAAATATATTGCAAGCTAAGCTAATGAAAAAAATATATATATATTTTACTTTAATGTGAGTTACATTTATACAACTATCTATTTTCATCTTGTGCACATTTTTGTCTTTTGCTTTAAAGTGCTTGTATTGAGAAAGTGATTAGGTAGATATAAAAATGTAGAATTTACAAATCTAGCAGAAAAGCTGTTTCTCAATAACAAAATGAAAAAGGCCAAACCAGGATTTTTAATTGCAAACTAATTCCTACTCAGGGGGACTGCTTCCATATGACATCTGCAGACAGAGTCATGGCATAAATACAACCTCAGACTGCTTTTTAGAATGGCTCCAGAGTGGATAGATGTCAAACAAGTTCATCCTCTATGAGGAAGGCACTATTTTTTTCCCATTCCATTTTTTATTAAGCAAACACCACAGATGCTTTGGAATCATTTATCACTGGCTCACATTGGGTTCAGGGCAGGAAAAGAATCAACATGCATTACAGTTTTCCACATAAAAAAAAATCAATACAGAAAACATGATGGAGCCAGAAGGGTGATGAAAGGAATGGGCAGTAGGTCAGACTTTCTATCCTGTGGCTTTGAGTTCATTGATGTATCCTTGATAGTGCACGGATACATAGTCCATGTAATACCTTCATTGATTATTTCTCCATTGTTACAAAATAATGATATTATGTAGTAATTTAATAAAAATACTGGGAAGAAAGGGTTGTTGGAGGGAGGAATCAAGACTGGGTTGTAGGGAGAGGTGAATTTTGTTAACGTTATTATTAGAGCATCAGATATAGCTGGAAACAGCAAACAAGGTCTTTGCAGTAAACAAGAGGTCTCTTGGGAACTCTTGCATTTGTTGAGTGGCCAGGGCACCCTCTGCTGCTCTTTCAGATGTGATGCCAGCTGTGTGGGTTGTAGCAGTCAATGAGACAAAACCCCACAAGTTGACCAAGCCGCTATAACCTAGGCTCTGGTGTCTGTGTAGTGGGAACAGTCTGCAAGGCTGGTGCGTGCTATTCTCTGAAAAAAACTGTTTTACTGCTGCCAGCTACTTGTTATATATGCATTCAGCTTGGTCAGTATCTTTCTTTTGTTACATACTTCATCTGAAGTCAACTGTATTTCTTAATGCTTTCAGGTTTGTGAAAGAAGGAAAACCAATGTTAGCATGTATTAGCAGGATTAGCCCCATTCACTTTATGTGAGTTTTCCTAAAATAACTTCCTTCCCAACAACTGATTTTTTATTTCTTATCTGTTTTTCAGAAGCCAATGCTTTCAGAAGAATTTAATATGAAGACTCTTGTGTAGTTAATAGGATCACATTTATCTATTTTGACACTTCAAACTGTGAAAATGCTGATAAGTACCAAGGTAGATTGTTAAAAAATGACAGTTTGGAGAATCTACAGTACTACCTGTATTATGTTAAAGGGTAGCAAGTTTTAAAAAAGAAATTATTAGGGACATCATTTAAGAGTTCACTGTTACTATTTAAAAGGTTATAGTTGTAGGGGATTCCTTTCTGAGGGAAACAGAAAACCCAATCTTCTGATCAAACCCACAATTTTGGGAAGTTTGCTGCCTCCCTGGGGCTCAGGATTTTACCAGGAAACTTCTTAGCCTGATATAGCCCTTGGAATACACCCTCAGTAAGTTTGCAGATGACACCAAGTTGGGGGGAAGTCAATCTGCCGGAGGGTAGGAAGTCCCTGCAGAGGGACCTGGTCAGGTTGGGTCAATGGGCAGAGGCAAACAGGATGAGGTTCAACATGGCTAAGTGCCGGGTCCTGCACTTTGGTCACAACAACCTCATGCAGCACTACAGGCCTGGGGCAGAGTGGCTGGAAAGCTGTGCAGAGGAAAGGATCTGGGGGTGCTGATTGATGCTCGCCTGAACATGAGCTGGCAGTGTGCCCAGGCAGCCAAGAAGGCCAATGGCATCCTGGCTTGTATTAGTAGTGTAGTCAGCAGGACCATGGAGGTGATCGTCCCCCTGTACTCAGCTCTGGTGAGGCTGCACCTCGAGTGCTGTGTTCAGCTTTGGGCCCCTCGCTACAGGAAGGACATCGAGGTGCTCGAGCAAGTCCAGAGAAGGGCAATGGAGCTGTGAGTTGCTGAGGGAACTGGGGCTGTTTAGTCTGGAGAACAAGAGGCTCAGGGGAGACCTTATTGCTCTCTACAGCTACCTGAAAAGAATTTGTGGAGAGCTGGGGATCGGCCTCTTCTCACAGGTAACTAGTGATAGGACTAGAGGGAATGGCCTCAAGTTGCTCCAAGGGAGGTTCAGGTTGGAAATTAGGAGACATTTCTCCTCTGAAAGAGCAGTCAGGCTTTGGAACAGGTTGCCCAGGGAGGTGGTGGTGTCACCATTCCTGGGGGTGTTTAAGGAAAGTTTGGATGTGGTGCTTAGGGACATGGTTTAGTGGGTGACATTGACAGTAAGGCAATGTTTGGATCTTGAAGCTCTTTTCCACCATTAATGATTCTATGATTATTACCTGTTCTTGCTTTTTCATGTAGGTAGTGATGAAGTTGTAATGAGAGGTCCAAATGAAATAGTAGCAACCCAAACAAGAGTCAGTCTTCACAGAATAAAAACAATTAATCAAACAAAACAACTAGAAGTAAATTAACAAATAAATTAAAACAGCAAAATCATAATTCTAAATTTCCCATTTCCCCTATGGAGCAAGCCCAGGTTTTCTTGACACCAAAATGAAACTTGTTCATTTCATGAATTCAGAATAGATCCTTAAATAATGGAATTAAATCTAAATAGATCTTTAAATCATTAAATTTTCCAACATGGTTTGGTGCTCTGTAATTTATTTTTATTATTTTAACAGAGAATATTGGTGTGAAATGCTTTTTTTCTGCCAGGGGAACATCTTCAGAGTCAGATGTACGAAACATACTGCTAGAAGTGCACCGCATCAGCTGCCCAGGCACAAGGCTCCCTTTGTCCAGGAGTGTGGTGATAGGACAAGGAGTAACTCGCTTTAAACTAAAAGAGAGGAGTGTATACACTACATGGAATTTTTTACTCAGACTGTGGCGAGGCCCTGGCACAGGCTGCCCAGAGAAGCTGTGGATGCCCCATCCCTGGAGGTGCTCAAGGCCAGGCTGGATGGGGCTTTGGGCAACCTGGTCTGGTGGGAGGTGTCCCTGCCTATGGCAGGGGGTTGGAACTGGGTTATCTTTAAGGTCCCTTCCAACCCAAGCCATTCTATGATTCAGAGACATGTTTCCTAGCACCATCAACATTTAGGGAGGTGCCTGTACAGTCTTTAGCACCAGACTGCAGAGCTGAACAAAGAAGCAACCAATGATTATGGCAAACAAAAGCAAGACAGAAAAATGTTATGTGAACAAGACAGTTGGTTACACAGGTAGTTGATGTTTAACCAGGTGACTCCTGAAGACACAGAAACATTTATTTGAGAACATGGCTTACACTTTCCTTTACTCTCTTCCATTCAAAATTGTAACTGCTGGAGTCACCACAGGGATGAATCCAAATGACAAGAGTCCAGGCTGTCTGAAACTTTGCACAGCTATGGAGTTTGGCATCAGGCATGAACATGGACATTGATGCTGGCTACCAGTTAGTTCAGTAGATACTCAGAGCACCTAAACATAGTCCCCTAACTGAGGTGTGTTTATTTTGAAGGGTGATTTTCCCAGGCTCCCATGAGGAGTAAATAGAACAAGGGAGCAGCCTTCCCAGATTACAGTTGGACCATCTTGCACCTGATGCAGTGGTTTAGTGTTTTTAATCCCATGTCCTATCAATAGTTTTATTCTCACACCAATATCTGTGGTTCAGTTGCATTGAATTGCATAAAACCTAGCTGACATTCACACTGGTAAGAAATTGGAATATGGCCCTAGGAGGTGTTTTCCTGTATAGAAAAAAAAAAAATCCAAAAAAACCCTACGCTTACAATTCAAATGTCTATGATAAGACCATGTCATACCCTAGTGGAGACCAAAAAAATCAATAGCTGAGGAAAACAGTATTGATTTAGTATGTGTTATATCTGCAGTGGAATTATCACAGGAAGTCTGGACAGAATTTTGGGCAGGGAACTGAATTTTTCCAGTTCTGATTGCATTAAATCAGACTGTGTTCCTTGTCCCCTGTTTTGTGTGTTTGACACAGGAATATCTGCATGACAGAGATGGTGAAGAACAATCTCTCACTGTAGTTGCAATGGTATTGGGCAACACCATTAGACATTTGCAGCAATAAGATCTTTGTGACCTTTCGGAAGGGTGCTGCTGTCTCAGCTGTAACAAATCCTCCAGCAGTCGTACCAAAGCTTTCCAAGGAATTCCCATGGTCTTGCATTTTATGAGAGACTTTTAGGACAGCTCATAATAATTCAGTCATTATCAAGAGAAATAATAATAAAGAAAAAGTCAAAAGCTAAAGAATAAACCCTTCCAATGGACATTATTTATTAAGTACTAAAATAGACTTATTTAAATGACAGAGACTCCTAAAACCTATAGCTCTTGGGAGCTTTAAATGATGCCAATGATAACAATAATGAGTGGCATTAAAATTTGGAAGTGCTGCTTTCCAAGAGGGGAACACTGTTGGCACAGCCTCTTCATAAAGGATGAAAATATTGGTGTGAGAGTATTAGTGAAAATCTTGTGAAAGTGAAAACATTGAGCAATACCTGCTTTTTCTGTGAGAATTCAGTACCCACTACCACCTGTTCATAGTAAACTAACAGACAGCCCAAAGAGGATGCATATGTATTACTAGGAACTCTAATGATGCAGTTGCAGGATTAAAAAATATAAAGGAAGGATCATAAACTACTTCCAATACCACAAATTATGTATAAAATCATGTCTCTTTAGTTATGTCCTTTGCTCTACCAATATATCTTCAGGCTTGAGATGTCATTATTTTTTTTTAACAAATAAAACCAAAACAAACATTAAAAAAAAAAGCAGGGGGCATGTGAAGAGGACCACAATTTTTTGCATCTGAATTTCTCATCCTAAATATTCTGGGGACTCATTTAATCTGTTTAAAAACCCATACAAAGAAACTCTGGAAGATGCTTCAAATTAAATTCACCTAAGTAATGGGGATAAAATATTGGGAAATTGTTTTAAGTGGAGCAAGAATTTTGTTCACCTTCTTAATTCTGTTTGGGGATCACAGCTGAAGTCTTACAGCACTAGTTTTCAAGGAACATTGCCATTGTCTGATTCATGTTGAACAACTCCAGATGAGAAAAGAAAAAAAAAGAAGAAGAAAAAAAAAAAAAAAGAATTATTTTTCAGTCTTCCTCAGTCTTTCAGTTTTTTTAGTGCTGGAATAGACTGAGTTGTCAAAGCACTATTTTAGCTTCAGAGCTACACAAAACCTTAACTCAGGAAAGGGCAAAATATGATTCAGTTTTTCAGTTTCTGGAAAAGAATAGGTGAGATTAAGCTGGGTGTCGAAGTTGTTACTTGTTCTGATAAAGAGGCAAGAATCAATGTGACATTGAGTCAGATTCTGGTTTGAATTTGGAAAGCAAAACAAACCAACAGGATAGAATATACACATAAAAACAAAAACAGATCAGTGGGTCTGAAAAGGTCATACATTTTTGCCTTTAAAAAGTAGCAGAACATTATAATGAGAAAATACAGTGGTTTTTTTTTATTATTATTTTTATTTTTTTATTTTTTACTTTTTTACCCCAACAGTCAATGCTCCATGGTTAGAATATGGTTAGTTCACACTTTTCTCTGATGCTCTGGTTCATAATATCTTCAGAATCAGATAACATCGTGTACATGACTCGTAAATTTACAAGCTTCATGAGCAACCATAACAGCTACAGACAAAAAAAAAACAAAACTGGAAAGCTTGTAATATCCTCAAGTACAGAACTGTAGTTTTTGACAAAGAAATACAACAAACCAGCTCAACAACAAGCCATGAACCTCGTTTGTCTTATTTGAGACTCATTTTTACATGAGTAAAAGTGATAGGTCAGACATAGGGATGAAGCCTCTGAGCTGGCAATTCTTCCTATGAAGGCAAGAACGTTGTCATTAATTAGTTTTCATGCACTATTACACAAGACCAGTTGTCATGCTATCCTGAGTAAATTTTTTTTGATGAGTGAAAGATCTTTCTATGGCTAAAACTAGACATTTGCTGTTTTCCTTTATCATAAGTTCAAGGGCCAAATATATGTATTTTGCCTTTCACATGACCAATGTTCTGACATATTTGCAAGGCTGTTCTTCAGAAAGCTCTGGTTATGCTATTGCAAATACCTTGAAGAAGTTTCTGTAGCAAATCTTTTGCATCATATCTGTGCATTCTAGGAATTTTTTGATGTGAAAATGATTGCTTTTTTTTTT
>CM021729.1:34029698-34043434 GCA_011074415.1 Stictonetta naevosa
TTTTAAATAAAGGCATGATTCCACTCCTTCTGTAGTCAATAAGAACTCTGTCATGGGAAGAGCTTTCATTTTAACTGTCTAGAATTAAAAAACAAGAAAAGTTGTAAAATTTTTGTATTTCTTCTAGAACCACTCAAGTTGGCACCTTTAAACATTTGTATCTGACTGCAAAAGTAAAGGTAAAGATGGTGTCCTGTGATAAATATCCGATGTCCACCTGCTTGTGTACATTCCCCTCTGGTGGTGGCTGGAAAGTATTACAGAAAATAACAAAAGGGAACAAAGGGACAAAGATTAAATTGAAAAAGGAAAGTACTTAACTGAAAAAATAGTATGTATTTTTCATTGCAAAGTTTTACATGTTTTTGAAATTACCAGCTTCTTTAAACATTCTTCAGCTGTAGTTTACAGTCTCTCTGTTTAACCTTATCTTACTGCTCTCTGTATTTTATATTACATCAATTCTCTTGTCAGAATCAAGGTCTCTTTCAACACTTCAGTAATACTTATGGCCTGTTTCATTACATACATAACTGGTGCTAAATCACAGAACTTAAAACTGCCCAGGACTGAAATAAAACACCTGGATGCAAAGCTGCTAAGAAAGAAAATGAGAAGTTGGATACCTTGCATATTTAGAAAAAGTCCATAGTCAGTTTTAGTGAGAAAATCAGGATTCAGCCTTGACAACTTATGAAGATTTTTTTAGAAGCAACTAAAAGAGGAATGGTGGATTTTCTGCTTCTTTCTGATGATTCCCAGACTAAGACACACAGCTGTCCTACCAGCCCCCTCTCTGCTTAAATCCCTGTACCATCACAGCTAATATAAGAGCACAGTTGTGGTACTGGAAGTGTGAGATATTAAGTCTGACACATTAATAATTTTAAGCAGGCCTAAATGTTCTACTGGGTCATTTAAAACATATCTCACTTGCACCTGACCTCAAATAATTTATTATTATTTTTTAAATTTCTATTATCAGATGATATTTGTATTATATATTATCAGATTACACATATGTTGATGTATTACCAGATGGCAGAATGTATTACGATCCTCTCTACCACCAAAAAGCAAAGCCAGACCACTTTCTTTGCTGTTACCTGATTTTACTTCTCATTGAAGCCATTATACTTGTCTGGAAGAAACAGTGAACCCAAGATGCAGCTGTTGATAAAGGTAGGTAGAAGAAGCTGTCAAATCACTCCAAAGCCTTTCCTTCCTACATGAGCAACAAAGAGCACAAACTATTGGGAAGATCAAATGACGGAGTACAGAAGTTGGTACTGGAGATTAAGATGATGATGAAGATGACGATATGGCATATATGGGATGGGAAGGCAACTGTAAATTTAAATGCAGGCTCTTGAAGAACAATAAGGAAGATGAGCTTGAATAGAATGGAAGTTAATCTTTTAGATAACTCTACTAATTCACAATTTTCTGCTCTGCTGCCTTTGTTATTAAATTACAGCAATTTAATTAAGTATGTTTGGTTATTTCTTAGCATGCTGAGCTCAGGATTTTAGCCAATAGATATTGTGAGAGGAGAATGTTTTCTAAAAACATACTGTTTTCCTAAAGCTTTACATAAATTCTAGGCTGTTAAGTATCATTCCAAATGTAGGCCACTTAAGAGGTCACATTTCTGTGTACTGTGCAGAGCGAATCCTTTCCCAGCATGCATGTGTGTGAATTGTAACTAATACAAACACTGATTCCAACTGTGCATTCACAGACTTATTGAGAACATTAAAAATCACTACTAAAGAGGTGCCAATATAAATAAGATGGGAATATTTATCTGCATGGCAAATGTCACTGCATAAGGCGTCAGTAGTATAGTACTATGCAACTATAGTTGCACACAGATTTGTAGTACAATAGGCAGTTTTGCTTGATTTTATCAAATTTTCTGTGTTGATATTATCTGGCATACATGTGCTTCTCAAAAACAACATGTTTTTCCTCCTCATTTTTTAGCACATTTGCCAGAGAAACTGTGCATGTATAACATGATGTTAAAGATTTGTGATTGTAACTCTGTTCCAAGTGCTTCCCCTATATTCATGGTTCACATGAAAAATATCTGAAATACTGTATGCTTCATCAATGTCTGATTAAACTTAATTCTGGTAGTTGTTAAATAACCTTTCAAGACACACACAGATTCTGGGTTTACTACAAAGTGAAATATTGTCTATAGGTATACCTGCAAAAAATGAATTCTTTTGTCTTTCTAGCTACCTTCTCAGGCTACAGGGAACTGAAATACACAGCAAGCATTTACAAGAGAAATTTTCCATTCCTACCGTAAATGGTTTGGCATGTGCAGACTATGCCAAAGGGAAAAAAATATTACTCCTTTTGTAGTTTAACTTAAAGAAACACCACAATGTTTTGTTGTTGTTGTTGTTTGTTTTTGTCATTACATATATCATTGCACATGATATATCTTACTACAGTAAAGGATTCTCTTTATGACTCCTTGCTGTTGAAGAACAAATTCTTTGCACAAACCTACCCTGAAAGCGCAGTTATTCATCTGTAGTAGGGCTAGGTGGCTAAGAGAGCAGGCTGAGCCTTAGAAGTCTGCCCTTGGTTGCCTGCTGTCTTGCAGAGTTCCTTTAGATTTCCAATACTAATCAGGTCTAGAAATGTAAATCACTTAGATATGCCTTCTACATTGGATGTAAGTGTGAGAAACCCTAATAGTTATGGCCCAATTACTTAGTGGATTATTTATTTTTTTGTTTGTTAGTGTTAAGCGTTCCTGAAAACCTCAGACTCTTTCTGTGGGTAAGTTTAAAAGAGTTCAGTGGATAGGTGTAAAGACTCCACTTTGAATTTTAGGCTTTTACCTACTGCACCTTCACTAAGGAAAGAATTCAAAATCATGTGAGGGATTACAAAGCACAAAACAATGACCTGCATTTATTAAAAGCAATATAATAACAAGGCACTTTGGAAAAGCACATCTGATCTGTCCAGTCAACTCATGTTCTTATCTGAAGGAGTTCTCCAAATAAATAAATAAACAAATAAATAAATAAATAAAAATAAGGTATTTTCCTTTGTTGTCCTTGGTCAAAAAAAAAAAAAAAGGAAGAAAAAACAACTGAAACTTCAAAAGGCACTATTGAAAAAGGTTATTTGTGAATGCCCTCCTACGATTGTTTGGATTAACATTACACTTCATTATTGTTAGTGGTTTATATAACCTGACCCTTATCAAATTTCAAAGGTTTAATCCAAGCTAAACCTGAGCTTGAAATCACTGCAAGAAAGGGACATAATGAGATTTTGTTTTATGGGTTCTTTGGCAAATGTTGTCATTATTTTATGAAAACTTTTGTTTATAAAGTTACCCTGAATGGTAAAACAATAGCAACCGAAAAAGTGTTTCTTAAAATGATTTTGCCTAAATTACAAGTAAGACTGGAACAAAAGTACATTTCTGAATATGTATCTGAAGTCTTCTCAAATACCACTTCAGTTCAGAGATACTTTATTTGGTTTGGACATAACATTTCAACCACATTTTGAAATTTTTAGCTGTACATTCTTTCATTTCCCCATTGTGATACTTTTTTTCTGGCTTTCACAGAGCTTTTAATGTACTGTCACAAATCCAGATGTCACAAGGCAGAAGAGATGCTTTTAGCACCTTGTGGAGCTAAAGCTGCACAGGCAAAGCTGAGACATTTGTTAGGAGAGACAGCATTTGTTAGGAGACCAGCAGTACTGACATCTCCTTTCCTAAAAGTCATGTGTTTGATGGGATTCAGATGGCTGCTCAGATGAAAAACATGTTCCCAAGACACTGCAGGAAAATGATTTTATGTTGATTTTATATGATTTTATGATCAGGCCTAAATGTCTGTGTTTTATGAGATGGCAGTATGAATAATACTAGAAGGAAATTATATGAGGAAGAGAATTGTGAGAAAGAGTTGCTTTGTTTTGTTTTGTTTTTAAAGCAGCAGTTTAAAAGTGTAGAATTTTCTCCTAAGAAAAATAATTTTCTCCTAAGACTACTTCTTTGTAGTCAAGTCTGACCAAACTAGCTCCCTACAGATCTGTATCAACTTCATGGTGTTTTCAGTAAGAACTGCCTGCTAACAGTGCACATTTGCCAAGAATGACAAACTTTGTAACAGGTCATTGATCTCAGAGCTACTGACTCAGACTCAGCAACTAACTGACACCTCTGAAGAAACTTCACATAAAACAGTACAACAAAAGGAAACCAGTAAGAATTGTGCAGAATATAGTATAAAGGGATCTGAAATAATGTCTTTTACACTGTCCTGGAAGTAAAGGTAGATAAAGTCAAATCCACAGTTGTTCAAATACACAGATCCTCAGATGTCCAAAAGCCAACACTATTTCTCCCTGTTTTCCTGCCTTCTCCTTCACCCACTGTACTGAGAAAAATAACCTGAAGGAAATATATTAAAAAGCAAAACTGCTATGGTGTCTTTTTCATCCGTTTCCTGAGTTCCAACCTCAAATTCCTTTTACCTTAGGTAAATTTCTCTCACCCTCTTGCTTCTCAGGCTTTTCTTCATCACAAGGCCTTTTCCTGTTTTCTTCTTTCTTCAACTTGTACCTCATTCTTTGCTGTTCTCATTGATCTCATTGATTCTCATAGAGTTTGCCAAGTCCTAGGCTCTCTTCATCTAGTCGTATTTTCTCTTTCTCCTAGGCAATTATCTTTCATTACTCACTCATTGATAATGATCTTTCAAAAGGATCTTGTAAATCCATATTTCCTGCACAGTTTTACCATCCACTTACCTCTCATATAATCCAGTATAAAACTTGATTTCAAAGGGAAGTGTGGGTTACCAGCATGCTTTAGCCTTCCTCTTTCCCATGGAGTTCTGTGTAAATAATGACAAATTTCCTTCTTCCTTGACTCTATTCAGAAGTTTTGCAAGAAAGGAAGTGAAACAGATCATAGGAGTTATAGTTTAAGTGCCTCGAGGCCAAAGCCACCTTTCATTACAGGCTACGCCCTAAGTCAGACTACATTTTCGCAGTGTACTACTCAACTGACTTTGTATCTTGTATGACCATTACATGACTTCTGGCTTAGGATTCAGTCTAGAATTTCAAACCAGAAAGAGGTCTGAAAGTATGAAAAACTTAACTACATGAGTTACCACAAACTAAAATAGAACTTGAGATGTTTGTTTTTCTCCTGATGAATCATAGATATTATGGTGATTTTATGCAACTGGGCAGCCAAGCTCTAGCACAGCCACACACTTGCTCCCCCTCCTCAAAGGGGAGGGGGAGAAAATACGATGAAAAGGGCTCAAGGGTTGAGATAAGGACAGAGAGATTACTCAGTGATTATTGTCACAGGCTAAACAGACTCAGAGTAGAGAGACTAATGAAATTTATTAACTATTACTGACACGCTAGAGCAGTGAGAAAAACAAAACAAAAATAAAGCAAACTAAAAACACCTTCTCCCCCATCCACCCTCTTCCACCCTCTTCCACCTCCTCCCCCAAAGCAGTGCAGGGGAATGGGGGCTGCAGTCAGTCCCTGTTGCTTCTTCTCCACCGCTCCCTCAAGGTCCCTCTCTGCCCCTGCTCCCCATGGGGTCCCTCCCACGGGATGCCGTCCTTCCCCAGCTGAGCCTGCGGGGGCTGCCCGCAGGCAGCAGCTCTTCAAGACCTGCTCCCACACGGCTCCGTACCACGGGGTCCATCCCCCAGGAGCAAACTGCTCCAGCACAGGTCCCCTATGGGTGGCAGCTCCCCCCAGACCCCTGCTCCTGCGTGGGCTCCTCTCCACGGGCTGTAGCTCCGGCCCGGGGCCTGCTCCTGCGGGGGCTCTCCATGGGCCGCAGCCTCCTCCAGGCCACATCCACCTGCTCCACCGGGGGCTCCTCCACGGGCTGCAGCGTGGAGATCTGCTCCATGTGGGACCCATGGGCTGCAGGGGGACAGCCTGCTCCACCAGGGGCCTCTCCACAGGCCGCAGGGGAACTGCTGCTGCCTGCCTGGAGCACCTCCTGCCCTCCTGCTGCACTCACCTGGGGGTCTGCAGGGCTGCTTCTCTCACATTTTCTCACTCCTCTCCCAGCTGCTGTTGCACGTCAGTTTTTTTTCCCTTTCTTCAATCTGCTGTCCCAGAGACACAACAAGCATCACTGACTCAGCTCTGGCCAGCAGTGGAGTCCCTTTTGTTTGCTGGAACTGGCTCTTCTCTAATAAGGAGCAGCTGCTGGACTTTTCTCACAGAGGCCACCCCTGCAGAAAGCCCAGCTAACCTCATCAGGTAACCCTAATAGAGATACCCATTATATTAAACAGTTCTTGCTCAGATTTTTTTCTCATGTTCCTCATTCCTTTCTCACTGCGTATCATAGAATCACAGAATGGCTTGCTTGGAAGGGACCATAAAAATCATCCTGTTCCAACTCCCACGCCATGGGAAGGGATGCCATCCACCAAATCAGGTTGACCAGGGCCTTGTCCAACCTGGCTTTGAACACCTCCAGAAATGAGGCATCCACAGCTTCTCTGGGCAACCTGTTCTGTTGCTTCACCACCCTCTGAGTAAAGAATTTTCTCCTAACATCTAAACTAAATCTTCCCTCTTTTAGCTTAAAATAATTCCCCCATGTCCTATCATTATCTACCTGAACAAGAAGTTGCTCTCCATCTTGTATAAGCCTCCCTGAAGTACTGAAATGCTGCAATGAGTTGTCTCCAGAGCCTTCTCTTCTCCAGGCTGAACATCCCCAGCTCTCTCAGCCGTTCTTCATAGGAGAGGTGCTCCAGCCCTCTGATCTGGGGAGGCCTTCGTGGCCCTCCTCAGAACCTGCTCTAACAGACCCACATCCTTCTTGTGTGGATGCAGCACTCTAGGTGCAGCACCTCCCTCCACCTGCTGCCCACCCCTCTGCTGATGCAGCCCAGGATGCAGTTGGGTTTCTGGGCTGCGAGCACACACTGCTGGCTCATGTTGAGCCTTTCATCCACCAGAACCCCCAGGTCCTTCTCTGCAGGGCTGCTCTCAATGAGTTCTTCTCCCAGTCTGTGCTCATGACTGGGATTGCCCTGACCCAGGTGCGGCACCTTGCACTTGTTTCATTAGGTTCACGTGGGCCCAATTCTCAAGCTTGTCCAAGTCTCTCTGGGTGGTGTTCCTTCCTTCTGTAGTATCAACTGCACCACTCAGCTTGGTGTTGGCTTGTTGTCTGATGCAGTCGCTCCATCATAGAAGGCCACCAGGTTGGTCAGGCATGATTTGCCCTTGGTGAAGCCATGCTGGCTGTCTCAGATCACCCTCTTGTCCTCCATGTGCCTTGACATTGCTTCCAGGAGGATCTTTTCCATGATCTTGCTAAACACAGGAGTGAGGCTCACCAGACTGCAGTTCCCTGGGTCCTCCTTTCTACCCTTTTTTAAAATGGAGGCGATGTTTCCCTTTTTCCAGTCACCAGGGTCTTTGATTGAGTGCCATGACTTTTTGAATATGATGGAGAGAGGCTTGGCAACTACAACAGACGGTTCCCTCAGGACCCTGGGATGCAGGTCAAAATCAGACTGTATACTTAGCAAACTGTTCTGCAGCAGGGAAGGGGGTGAGCTGAGATAGATAAGCCATGCAAGGTTTTTCTGGATCTTGGAAAGAAAGGCCTGACAACAAATGGCTTAATAAAACGATCTAAGGGCTGGTACCAAGTAGGAGCTTCCTGCAGGCTCCTCTGGTACAGTGTGCTGTCCAAGTTTGTCCTGCAGCCAAGATGTTTGTGCAGCAAAACAGCCTGATGGCCACTCTGCATGCATCAGGCATCACAGCACAGGTCTGCACTTGCTCAGGCAACCTGTGATGTGGGTCACCAAGTCCTCGGTGCACAATAGTCTCCCTGTCAGGACTAATAAATGAATCTGTCCCAAATTAAGGATACCAATTGAATATTGGTTCCTTATCTGTTTCTATTAAAGCTCTCAATTTAGAACATAACTACCTATACAAGAAGCCTGTGCTAATAACTACTCCAGACTGTTTTTCCATGTGCATTGAGCCCTAAGTTTTTCTAAATGTGAAGAAAAAATGCTTTCTAATGTCTGCTAAGCTTAAGTTTTTTAGGCTAGTAGGACCTCAGCTCAGTGCCACCATTAACAGAATATTTTTTGTGAGAGTATGTAGGAGAGTGTCTACTCCCTTAGGGGTACCTGGTCAAGGGCCTCATCCAAAGCAAAAAAGGGGTAGCAGTGGTGGGAACCAAGTCTGGTCAGCCACGCTAATTGATGAGGGCATGTGAGAATGTGGGCATGTTTATTCCAGTAGGATGATCTGTTTGAAGACTTCTAAGGTGGGAGACAATGACCCAATACAAACCTCCCAGTCATGCTAATCGACGGGCTAGCAAGCTGCCGACGCCACTTCCAGGGAGGATGAGCCTGGCAGCTGATCAGATTGTGGAGCGAGAGCCCAGACGTGGATGGTGCAGAAACTGCAGAGCTCTGCAAAACCATGGGGGTGTGCTGAGGAAGGGGGGGCAGGAAGAACAAACTGGGGAGCAGGGTGTACGAAAGGGTATAAAAGGGCCAGTCGTGTGTAAAACAGGGCCACTCAGTGCACTTGTCTGGCCAAGTGCACCTAATGACCACACTGTCCCAAATATCCTGTAATTTCTCTCATTAAATCATTTCATAGCTATTTCTCTGTGTAGTTCCATTCCCTCTCCTGTGTGTGTATATGCTGCAGGCACTACCTGCCAGCTACTGGGGAAACCTGGATGTGGGTGGGTCACCATCAGTGCCAGCTACTGGGGCCAGGTTGGGGAACGGGCACCGCAGCCTGTGGTGCCAGCTATCGGTGCAAGTGCAGTGGTCTCAGTGCCAGCTGGTAGCAGCACCTATGTGTGTGAGTGGAATTGGTGCCAGCTAACAGCGAGTGAGATCCCCTACCGCCAGCCATGGGGTGAGGCAGTGTGCCTTCCCAGACCAGCTTCCAGGAGGCACCAGTGTGAGTGAGGTGAGTGAGGGGGCTCTGCACCACTACCTGGAGCAGGGCAACAGGCTACATACAGCAGGAGGAGGCAGATGCACTCTCTTCACCTCTTTTAACAATTTTCATGCACACACAGTTTGGAAAAAGTTTATTATACAGACATTCTCATATTGCCGACAAGCTTCATTTCAGAACAGCAACAGACTTCAGAGGAAGGCAGGTAAGAATATGAAAAATATTTAGGTTTTACTTGAGAAAGTATATGAAACTGAAAAAACTTGTACTGTTCAAACTCCACCAATATAAGTGGCCCTCTAGTTCAACCAAATTGAGATATGAAACTCCTCTGTGCTTCATTTGCTATTTGTAGTGCCTTACAGAAGAACTGCAAGTAACTGAACAAATACTGCAGCACTGAGCTTGTAAGCAAGAACAGCTCTTTGCTGAAAATGAAAGAAGTTTAAGCAGAGTAATGACATACACCTAAAGTATCTCCTTCATAATATTCTAAGAAATACACTAAGATGATTTATTTGCATCAGATATGATCAATCAGGAAACCTATGACAAGGATTTTAACTTTGACAATTACAATTCCTTTATTAATGGTACAGTGCAGCAACATCAACTGACGTAAATACAGTTTGTATATAATACAAAAATATAACCCTTCATAAAGTCTGTACTGTGCTAGGAATTATGTACTGAGCTTAAACAGTCGATATATAATGTTTTATCTTAAATAATGTGAACAGACATGTACACTCAGCCAAATGAACCTAATAACATTTTCTCTAATTTGAAGACAAGCATACAAAGAGCAGTTCATTAGTTCATTGTATCCATACGCCATACTTCACGTAAGAGTCAAGAGCAAACAAAGTTTTTCAAGTTTTTCCTTTGCCACTGTTCTCTGTCCATAGCACGGTGGTTCTACAACCAGTGAATTGAATTTTGGATAGTAGCATTTATTAGAAGTTACAGAAAAGTATTACTCAGACAACCAGCTTAAGGCACTATGGTTTCCACAACAGACACATGAAATTACTGGGGAAAAGAGAGAGTTCAGCTCTGCAAACCCATGCAGGTGTGCAGGGGAAGGGGGAGCAGGAAGCACAGATGGGGAAGCTATGAGAATTCAGCTACAGTACCATGACAAACATCAATTTATTCTTTAAATATATATTTGGCAACACATTTAGTAGACTTCTGTGACTGCTACTTATTCTTCCCCAAAAGAGAAAAAGGTAACAGTGTCAAAATGTTACAGTCTCAAGAATTCCTCCAGCCTTTGCCTAAAAAAAAAAATTCCCTTCATCCCTCCATTTTAAGATAATTAAAAAAAAATCAACTTTCACTTTTGCAAGACAATTTTTACAGATTTTTACATACAGTTCATAACAAATTATACATAAAAAGTCCACAAGGCTGTTTTGTTCTTATTTTAAATAAAGTATTTCTAACTGCCAGTAAGTGAATTTTCTTCCTAATATTCTCCTTTTAAGAAGGCAGAAGCATGCTTAGGATATCCAGGTAACAGGTAGGACAGAACTGTCAGCATTTCAGTAGAGAAATGTGTAACCACCTTGGCTATGCAGATCAAAATGTCTATGCTAACAAGTGCTCGTGCAGAAATGAGTGCCCCCAGTTCTGTATTCCTTCTGTCTCTGCTATCAACATCACTGATGAACAACTCATTTAAATCATCTCAAGTTTCCGTTTAAATTCTTCACATCAAAAAGGACACCTTGACTCACTCAAGACCTCTTCCCTAGCAATATCCCCTGGTGCTGGCTCAAAGTTAAGACAGTATGAAGTGGAACTAGCATCCTCACAGCACCTGCCACAAAGAAGACAGAAAAGCTACCTTCTTAAAGCCCTCTTAAACCCAGACTGAAATGTAGGACCCAGACGGGTTATGACAAAGAGTAAATTCAGAAAGTTATACTACAGGAATTGTGTATTCCCAAATTGTATGGGACAGTTCTGTGCATTCCCAATTTGTATGCTACAGTTCTGACACAGAACTACAGGTTAGACATACTGACAGAACTATTTTCAATTTCAGAAAATATTTCAGCCACATCACAAGCCAATATCAAAAGAATATGAAGGTGACAGTCACCACAGCTTACCTAGCTCCCCTTGTTGAGTGGGATAGCCCCTTGTTGAGGGGATAGAAAAATCTATCAGAGAAAAAAAACAGATTTAGAATCACACATAATACATTTTTAGTATTATCCCAAATTACTACTGATTTTGACAATATCACCTCTATTTATATGTGCATACGTTTCAGAGTATCAAAGGGTGTGCTTACTTGAAATAAATACCCCATACCTACTACAGTGTTGATGTTTTATTACATGAATCCCCAACGGCTGTCATCTGTGTATTGACCTGCTTGGTTAACCAAAACTTTGGATCTTATGTACGCTTGGTGTGGAGGGCTGATGGCATTTTTCTGTACTTTAAACTAACCTTGAAGTCAGTCATTTTATTGTCAATACATGAATAACCTCAAGATCCTCTTCCTCTAGGGTAAGTTTCAGCAGCAGATGTCAAGCAAAGCAAACAAGCAAAGTTGTCTCTTCTGTCTTAGAGCCCAAAGAGCAGAAGTCTTGTTATAGTATTTCCACATCCTTAGAACCTCAACCTTTACAGTACATCAACGTTCATCCTACCATTCATTTCCTGAATTTCAGTGAAACATTACCTCTGAAGGAAACTACAGAGGTCATACATTCGCATATGTTTCTGTACAGCTGGCTGTACAGATCTCAGATTCCAGTAAATCAATGAGCAGCAGTGACTACATCTATTTCAAATAAAGTTAAAATAAATAATTTCAATTTAAATGACAGTTTCAACTACAACAGCTGTAAAGCACATCAAAAATAAGAACCATAGAGAGTTATTCTTGTTATGGTTATCAAATCATTGGATTCCTGCACCACAGGAATTTTTTCAATCAATAACAAAACTTCCTAAGCTGCTAACTACAATCCAGATGTAAAAATTATGGAAAATTGGGAAAAGAGGTTGGAATAACATCTATATGTTAAAAACTGACGCTCTTCACTTAAGTGAACTCTACACCCGTTCAGGCTGAAGAGGTCACAATTCACTTTAGTCATGTTCTATGTGCGCTACTGACTCTAAACAATTGCTAATTTTTGGATGCACAATTTATCCAAAACCTAAAACCACTTTCTACTCCTTTTGAAAGACTGGGTTTGATCAAATGACTTGAGCAAACTTAAATCCCCGTATATGGTTGGTTCCAATCTCATTGCCTAGACAGACATGACAAAGTACCTACAAAAGCAGTGCAAATATAAGAGCTCCACAATAGGAACAGGAAAAAAAAAAGCATAAAAAAAGCTCATCGGTTTGCTCAGTGGTTGTTTACTATTTTGCCTCCTGGCAGATGAAAGAAGTTGTCTTCTTTCAGTTTACGATGTTCCGGTAAATCTAGCTGTCTTTTTGCCTCTTCAATGTCTTCCTGAATTGCTGAAATGAGTGCCTCTAAAAATAGAAAAATAGGGATATTTAAAAGCTGGTCAGAATTCTAAATACACAATAGCAAGCAAAAACGTCTTGTTCCGTAGAATGACAGAAAAATCACACAGGTAGAATATAATTATTACAACAAGGTTGGAAAGGCAAAATTCCTTTTTTCAAGCATGTCTGAGTTGTGTCTTCCACCACTATAGTCACTACCTTGTTCTAAAATTAATTTTAGAAAAAGATCAAAACAATTCCATGAACTGTTTGAAACCTAACAGAACTGCATTTTCAAAAGAAATGAACAGACTAGACCAATGCTTTTATGACAAGCTCATGATTTTAAAATTACTCCTCAAACGACTGAAATTTAGACTGAAACAAGATGTGAGAGCTTTATTATTATTATTATTGAACTAACTTATACATCAGTACATTTAGCTTATGAAAACATTTTACTGAAATTTCAAAGTCTAAGAGGTAAAACAGCTCATTATGAAGAAGAAGAAAGTGAAGACATATTACTTGCATAAGTAAGACAATTCTGTGATACTGACCTAAGGAATCAAAGTTTTTTTCTGGTCGAATATACCCAATTATGGCTATGCTGAGAATTTCTCCATAGAAGTCTTCTTTGAAGGTGTGGATAATGTGTGTTTCCTAAAGGAAGAGAAATTAGTTGGCATTTATGATGAACTTGGAACATTTTCCCCTCACAGTAAGTACGTTCAGCTAATACCTCTAATACAAATTTACCACAACGCATACCAATGAGACTAAGACGTTTATTATGTACAATGCAAGATTAGAAGGCTAGCTAGGGCTTCTGCGAAGAGGGAGAACCGTACTTTGCACAGAGTTTAAGAAATATATTTCACCACAGAGTATTCTGATAGCCAAATTAAAAAGAAGAAAAAAAAAAGGAGAGCAATGTTCAAGAGAAATGTTTCACTGCTTCCCAGAAGTAATATTCATAAAGCAGCAAGTAACAAAGAAAGCTTAATCTTTCATTAACTTCATGATGAAACAACTATGAAGACATACTGAAATAGCTGGCTTAGGGACAGCTCTTACAGGTAGCTCTGAATGATAAAATCAGGAAAATGAATAACAGAATTCCAAGAGTTAAGGCTGAGAAAGGATTCCCCATCCTATGTCTTGCTCAGAAATCGTAGCTGCAAAAAATTTGGCGTGTATGTTTATACAAGTCAAAGGCATCAGAATAGTCATAAACTTAGCAT
>CM021729.1:34055919-34077814 GCA_011074415.1 Stictonetta naevosa
AGCCATGGAAGAGAATCTATATGAAGGCCTGTTTTGAAGTACATTCTCATTTTCATGCTATATATTGAATACATTTTTACTGCCCATCATAGACCTGTTAACCAGCATTAGAGTTTCTGAACCTGTTGCCTTTGGAGGAACTTTGCACCAAATCACTCAGAGCTCAATATATTCTGGAAAAATCTTTGAGAAGAGGCCATGAAATAATACATACCAAATGCAATCGTGCTTTTGCTAGCATGTTTTTTCACTGTTCTGCCCTGCCCCTGGCTGTTCAGTCTCCACTTTACAACTCAATATCCAACTCATAATCCTCCAAAAAGTCAAATTTAGAAAGTCGGTCATGAATCAATCAATCAAACAATCAAACAGGTTGAGGACAATGCTTGTAGAGAAGGCACAAATGTGACTTCATGGGCTGGTCTGTATCGTTGTATCTAGTTTCATTTCAGTAATACATAAACCCAAAGCCTTATTAATTACCACATTGGGCTGAGATTTTTGCATACATAAGGTTCAGATTCATAGATCAAAATTCACCATTTTTAGCCTCACCCAGCTCAGTGAGAATTATCTGTAGTACAATTTTGCTCAGGATAAATGAGATTATTTTATTTGGCGTGTCCCATTCACTATCAGTACAGCCAGATGGAAAATGAGTAAGTCTGAACTGAGAAGTCCAAGGACGATCAGTAGTTCTTTCAAAACTGTATAACATTCTGTCATTCTGACCTTTCTGTGAAGGAATTTAATCAACCGTTCTATCTGCTTTTGTTTTAGCTTTCTTATAGACTTGCGCCAAGGGCATGGATCAGTGAATTAATAGAGGAAGGGATAACAAAAGCCAGTTGTTTACCTGAGCACTCAAAAATGCTGCCAACTTGGTATCAGATTGTTTACACCAGTTGGCTAGTTTTTGAATGAATATCAACACTGTATTTAAAGGAAGAGAAGTGAATTTCATTATAAATTTGAAGGCACTTCCATTTCAGTCCTTAGAATATTCCTAAATTAGATGATTAATGAAAGGTCATTCTTCATGTTCTTGGCAAGTACTTCTGCTAACTATATTTGTATCAGGCAATTTCACTGTCTGATAGTTTTTGATAAATTCATAAAATTTATGTCAGCATATTCACAGCAGCCTCCTCAACAATCTTGAAGGATTTACAACCATTTCTCAGTAAATATTAAAACCCGTTAAATGTTTAAATACAAAGTTCTGCCCAATGAATATCACTAGCAACTTGATCTAATGGGTTACTTAAACTTTAAGCCAAGTTCTAATCTCAAATACTTCGGTTTAAATCCTCAGTAGAGTTTTGGAAATAAATTGTATATTAATTGTCTGAATGAAAAATAAACTACAGGAGAGTCTCTGTATCTTATTTCTTCACAGTGTAGTGAAACCCCATGTGTTCTATCTACATGGGCAAGTTGTGCATTTATATATTTTCCAGGAATATGGATTACATTCTAAATTAGTAAAAACTCTAAATGATTTATTTTCAGAAATTCATATGCTAATGTTACTAGCTCCTGTACACTAGCTGACATTATTATACATACAGTCATTCAATCATTTTTTAGTTCTATATCAATTTCTGAAGAATTGTGTGTGATACAAAAAGTTAAAAGTTTATCTAATGTGATCTTGCTTCCTGACCAGAATTTATTAGAAACAAGATGAAAGACATGTGGCTAACTCCTTATTCATGTAAGAACATCAAGACAGTTTCCCAGAATACCCTGTCAATACATTAAACTCTTCTGTACAGAAATTTGCAGCAGAATGCCAAAGAAACAACACTATTGGAACTGGACTTCACTCTGATCTCTAAGTGAACTTTTACATGTTTCAGGCTCAGGACATAAGCTGCCTCCGCCTTAAGAAGGTGGCTGCAAATAGTAAAGGTTGTGAAAGGTTTGGACAGTCATGTTAATGATTGCTGCATTGCAATATCATAGAATCATATCATATCACGTCTTGGGTTGGGAAAGTCCTTAAAGATCATTGAGTTCCAACCCCCCTGCCATGGGCAGGGATGCCACCCACTAGACCAGGTTGTTCAAAGCCCCACCCAGCCAGGCCTTGAACACTTCCAGGGATGGGGCATCCAGAGCTTCCCTGGGTAACATGTTCCAGTGCCTCACCACCCTCTGAGTGAAGAATTCCTCATAACATCTAATCTAAATCTCCCCTCTTTTAGTTTAAAACTATTCCCCTTTGTCCTGTTATAGTCTGCCCAACTAAAAAGTTGTTCTCTATCTTTCTTTTATAATCCCCCTTTAAGTACTGAAAAGCTGCAATGAGGTCTCCCCTGAGCCTTCTCTTTCTCATGCTGAACATCCCCAGCTCTCTCAGCCTTTTTTTGCAGGAGAGGTGCTCCAGACATCTGATCTTTGTGGCCCTCCTCTGGACCCGCTCTAACAAGTGTATATCTATGCAGAACTTTTCACCAGTAAACCTCGGGGCACTTCTCTGAAGAAATATATGCCCTCTTTATCTTATTCAGAAACTACAGATATTAGAAAATCTGCATATCAGGTAATTGTTCTGCTTTGTTTATATTATAAAGACAGTCTTGCAAAGACATAGCTTCAAGCTGCATTATTACATAAGCTTCTTCATATTCACTTAAGAAGTGGATTTTTTTTCTGACTAGCACAACTTTTGTTTGTCATTCATTTTCTGGCTTGGTGGTTTAAAATTAAAGGCTACAGGTTTCCTCACATAGCAGCTTTTTCACTTCACAACAGTCAAAGAACAGTGATTTGCTTGTGTGACTTGCTCTGCTGTATCAACTTGTATCATTACAGCTTGTTCGTATCTACCTGAATAGAGGTTTTTGACTTACAGTCAATTTTTTTTATCATACTTGCTTACGATCTTCATTTTCCTTAATTTAGACAATACGGAGAACAATGTGCTGTCTCTGACTACTGGACAATTTCTTGGTAAATTAAAACAAAGTCCATTAATATCTAGTGCCAGCTAGATATTAATGAACACTATAGATATTAATGAACACTGTATCTAGTGTTCATCTAGTGGTGAACACTATAGTACAGAACAAAGAGCTGCCAAATCACCAGTCAAACAACTCTAGGACTAAACAGAATGACAAATATATGTATTAAATGAAAATATTTCAGCATGGAAGCTTTTGAACAGGACAATGGAGTCTTTCTGAGAATGTAATTCAGATCTTCGTATGTTGGAGAGAAAACTGGTTTTCTTCAGGATGGCAACAATCCTACTTCCTTGCAAAGTGACAGAGATGGCTTTTAGGCATGTGCCAGCAAGTTGGGATAAAAAAAACAAATCAGAATATTACTTTCTGACATATAATCAAGACATATAATTAACTTTCACTAATAAACTTTTTTTTTACATTATAGTGCAAAACCTTTTTTTTTTTTTTTTACCTGGAAAGCAATCTTGTGTGTTTGTTTATATGTTTTCACAGGCATCTTTCTTTAGTAAATTTGTTTCACTGTTTCAAGAGGTAACCAGAAGCATAAGGTCCTTCTGAACTTCTGGAGAGGAAAAAGTATGGTATTCTTTGAAGTTTTCAGTCTTCTGGGGACTGAAAATACTTCACATGAACAGAGTTAATCCTGAGGTTTTACTAGAGCACTGAGAGCAAGAAATAAAATCCTTTCTGTCACAAGCTTCCTACTTGTAACTCATTATCAAAAGGTAATTTTTTTTTTTTTTTTTTCTTCCTTGTCTCTGCCACAAAATACCATCACTTGTGAACATTACATGGTAAGACTGGGCTTAGGAAAAGAAAGACCGATGCAAAAAATCTGAAGGAATCCAGCAGGAATTTTGCCCTATAGTAAAGATCAGTGGAGCAAATATGAGAAGTAAGTAGTTTTTCCCTCTTCCCTGATACTTTAATCATAGTGTGTAATTGTACGTAAGTGAATTAGAGTGAAACTGTATGTTTATCAAACAATAGTAAGGAAAGGTACTAACTGTTCTTAACCTATAAAGAATGAAATTGTTAAATGGCATAATTTAGGTATGAGGAGGAAACTCAGGAAATTCTTACAAGACATTTCATTTTCAGTCTTGATGTCTTAAGGAACCTCTCATTTGCATCTCTCTGTGACAGATCTGAGACATTCAAACCTCCTGAATAAAATATTTATGTATAAACCAGATTTAGAATATCATAGAATATCCTGGGTTGGAAGGGACCCAAAAGGATCACTGAGTCCAACTCCAACTTCTATATAAACACAGGGAAAAAAAGTAAAAAAAAAAAAAAGTAAAAAAAAAAATAAAGATGTTGAGTTGTAGAACGTAAATAGACCAGCCAGACCAGCCTGTAATTAGGACCCCACATTTACGTTCTGGGGCAGAACAATAATGGGCTATATGAGCAAACCACGAACTCTTAGGGACATAAGAAACAAGACAGATTTGGAAACATGTCTGCAAAATTCAGTTGAATGAGTTTGAAATAGACATTGTAAAAGTCTATATAAAGCGTACAATAAAGTAGCATGCAGTTCATATGATTACGTGATATCCAAGCTTACAGTAAAGCCACAACCAGGTAATAATCAGATCTTACACTGTTAAATGTTCATGTGCACTAAATATACAAGTTAAATACAATCCTGGAAATACGCACATAATAATTTTCTTAGGGAATGGAGCACCTAGTCCATTACCGGAAAATATCAGCCTACACATTTTCTTCACAGCTGACATAATAGAACAGAACTCCCCGAGGAGAGACAGAAAATCACAGGACAGAATCCTGTGTTCAGATCCCATACTTTGGCATTTTCTCAGAAACCACATACAGGGTACATTTAGGAAGGTGGTGCACAGGACTGACTACCCAAGGGGACAGAGCGGGACATTCTGTTTCCAGCAGAACAAGTTTGGTAAAAAAACAGCTGACGTTTCAATCAACATTCAGCTGATCCCAGCTAACAGAGCCATGCTACTATAGAAAAAGGAGCCCACAACAATAGATAATGTGCAGCCAAACCATAACTGGGTGAAAATTCAGAAATAAGGGAAGTGCTGATTTTACAGAAATTAGACAAAAAGTCATAAAAAAAAAAAGTAACATGGGGAAATTATGAGTAGATATTGAGGTCTTGATGACAAAGAACAAAGTAGAGAGAAGAGTCTAATGCTGTACATATAAATAATACCTGAAGGAACTTCAGGTTCATCATCCTGAAATGGCATTACTTTGTTTGGATATGTTGGGAAAAAAAAGTGTTGATACTGAGTTTTTTCCATCTCACTTCTAAAAGTAGCAGTACCAGAGACTATTGCATGAAATCATGTTAGCTAAATGTGTTATACCAATAACCCTGAAGTCTGCAACTTCAGCAAAATGTAGGAAGCTTAGTACTAGACTGTCAGTTTATGTAACAAATTATAGTAAACCAGTGTCATTGTAAAATATAACTAAATCATAGATGCTACTCACGTGATACAGGATCATGAGTTAGCCATTTATAGTAGACAGGAAATACATGTTTATCAAGTAAAACACAAACACAAGAGTCTATAAAACAATTTATTGTGGAATTGTTCCTCTCATTTATATAATAGACAATAAATGTTTGTTCATTGTCTTATGTATTACAAGAGCAGGCAGTTCTGTTTGAAGAGTGGGGATAGTGGGGGTTTCCTGCTGAGAAAAGAAATTGTGAAGCGCCTGGTTTTCACTCAAGGCTAGATACTGTGAAATTCTTTTGCTTAATGTAACAAAAGAGTACATAAAGAACTTGCTCCTAAACCGGCAAGGAGGAGGGAGTCCCCTCCCCTTCTCCCTTCTTTCCATCTTTTGCTTAAGTCACTGTTGCAGAGCTTATGTTACCACTTATCGATAAGCTGTTAAATCAGTGTGGCTACATCCTGCCCTCCTGCTTCATGCTGGGCCAACCTGACCAAATAGGGAAAAGGAAGTTGAACCACAATGCAGAGGAAGACTACGGCCTTCATCTTCACGACCACCAGAGGGACCGAGACGACCCCCTAGCAGCAGTGGGCGCAGCCGCAGAACATACCTGGATGTGCTGCGTATCCCCGGAACTACCAAGCTTGAAAGGGGACTCTGGTGGGGAGTGGGTGCGCGCCGTTGGCAGAGAAGAGACTCCCCGGCCCCCCAGCGCTGTTTTGCTTGCTGTGCTTACTTAATTCAATAAATTTACTTATTGACCTAAAAGCTCTCTGGAAAATTATTTAAGAGAGTAAACTTACAACAAGCCACAGCAACAGACTACCTTCAGCAAAGACAGGAAGGAGAAATGAGACTACTGGAACTTAAATGAAAAAAATGGGCTGAGAAGTAGCCAATAGATGATAGAAAATCTAAGGAAAGGCTTGAGCAGCGCATTGCAGATACACGGTATACAGTCTTTCAAAGTGTGCACTTAGATCACCTCAAAGCTATTGTGATATGGGGCTCTGAAGTTCATGGTATGTTACAAAATTGTAGAGAAGAGAGGAAGTGAACTCACACGCTACTTTAGAATTCCTATGAATATGTATAGATATGTGTATGTATATTTGTGTGTATGTATCTGTATTTATATACAAAATATTGTGGTTCTTTTTGTTGTTTTTCTCTTTGTTTTTGTTTTAAATTTGGGAGAGAAGACTTTCTGGGACAAGTGACAATTTTATTAAATAAAATTTGGAAAAGGTTGAAGTTTGTATAATTTGTTAATGTCTTAGAAGGAGCTTGTCTAAAGCACAGGCTTTGTAAGGCCACAGCAGACTCATCTTTCACCAGTCCTAGAAACCAGCAAATGGAGTCTTCCATTTCCCCAGCAGAACATTAATGCCAGGCCTGCTTCTCACCTCTCAAGTGCAATCAGCAAGTTGTGCTTTCTGACTAGAACAACAAATAATCTGAGTGGTTGTACTGGGTTTGCTGGGCAACCTTGCGGTGGGGGAACAGCAGGAGAGGCCTCTGTGAGAACAGTGCGGTCATTGCCCCATGCTGTACAGAGCCTACTCCATGGCAGACCCACCACTGTGCGAAGCAGAGCCCAACAGCTACAATGGGACCTCTGTGAAAACATATTTAAGAAAGGGTAAAATACACAGCACTGTGTGAGAGAAGCAGCCCTGCAGCCCCCCAGGTGAGTGCAGCAGGAGGGCAGGAGGTGCTCCAGGCACACAGCTCAAGTTCCCCTGCAGCTTGTGGAGAGGCCCGTGGTGGAGCAGGCTGTCCCCCTGCAGCCCATGGGTCCCACATGCAGCAGATCTCCACGCTGCAGCCCGTGGAGGAGCCCCCGCTGGAGCAGGTGGATGTGGCCTGGAGGAGGCTGCGGCCCATGGAGAGCCCCCGCAGGAGCAGGCCCCGGGCCGGAGCTGCAGCCCGTGGAGAGGAGCCCACGCAGGAGCAGGGGTCTGGGGGGAGCTGCCGCCCACCCGTCGGGGACCCGTGCTGGAGCAGTTTGCTCCTGGGGGGTGGATGGACCCCGTGGTACGGAGCCGTGTGGGAGCAGGTCTTGAAGGACTGTATCCCATGAGAAGGACCCCATGATGTAGAAAGGGAGAAGTGTGAGGAGCAGCAGAGAGGAGCTGATATGAACTGACCCCAGCCCCCTTCTCCATTCCCCTACACCACTTGGGATGGGAGGAAGAGGAGTCAGGAGTGAAGGAGCTATACCTGAGAAGGAGGGGTGTGGAGTAGGAGGCAGGGGGAAGGTGCTTTTAGTTCTCTTTCTGTTTCTTACCATCCTGCTTTTTAAACTTTACAAGGCAATAAATTAAATTATTTTTCCTCTGTTTGAGTATCTTTTGCCTGTGGTAGTAACTGTTACGTGATCTCCCTGTCTTTATCTCAACCCCTAACCCTTTTTGTTGTGTTTTCTCCCTCTGTGTTTCTGAGGAGGGGGAGTGAGAAAGTGGCTGGGTGGGGCCAGCAGCCAGCCAAGGTGGTACAATGGGAGGCACCTTTTTGTTGTACCACCATAGCAGTGCAAGGAGAGGCCCCTAATTTACTCAGTGTACGTTTTATAGTCTATTTCAGCATTTCAAAGCTGCAATTCACTCCATGCCTATTTTTTATTCTGTAATTAGTGCTAACTGCCAGCCTGTTTCTTGGAAAAAGTTTGTCCCACGAGGACCTTGATCATGCAGTACAGGCATGGTTTACTCAAATTAAACTTATTTTAAACTCACCTGAAAAATATGTCTCTCGAAAGTATAACATTTTTTAAACACATAATAGGTAAAATGAAAGGTTATTTCTAATGTGTATTACAGATATTCTGAAGAACAAAACATGACCTTCCCTTCTTAGCTCTATCCGTGAGCCACCCTTGTACCTGTAAACAAGCACTCATCCTTTTCAGAAGACACTTTGTTCCAAAGAGATATATGCTGCAATGCACTTCAGATGGAGGGTGGAAGTCTTCCTTCTGTCACATCGCATTTTGTGTTAAAGTGGTTTGGGCAGATCTAGTCATCTTTTTCAGACCTTTTATTTCCAAAAGAGTGCTTGCACTTTTGGTACCCTTCCTTGGTACCCTTCCTGTGATTTATGCTATGTCTCAGTTTTCAAGATTTCACCTGCAAATTAAATATTAGATTATCCCCCCCCCCCCGCTCTGGCACAAAACAAGCAGCATGGAGAATCTAGGCAAGAACATCTACTGTCTCAAAATTTTACAACAGAGGGAAATGCTGCTAGTGATGACTACAGAAAAAAATATGCAAATTTCTGGACTGTAGCAACTCTTTCCTTATGCAATATTAATGCAGCTAAGTCACAGTCTTCATAAAATCATAGAACCACTGACATTGGAAAAGACCTCCAAGATTATCAGGTCGAACCCTCCCCCCTACCACCAATATCACCCACTAAACCATGTCCCTAAGCACCATGTCCAACACCTCCAGAGACGGTGACTCCACCATATACCTGGGTAACCCATTCCAATGCCTGACTGCTCTTTCTGAGAAGAAATGTCTCCTAAATTCCAACTTAAACCTCCCCCCGAAGCAATTTAAGACTATCCACTGTAGTCCAATCACTAGTTATCTGTGAGAAGAGGCCGACCCCCAGCTCCCCACAACTTCCTTTCAGGTTGTTGTAATGAGCAGTAAAGTGTCCCCAGAGTGTCCCCTTCTCCAGACTAAAGAACCCCAGTTCCCTCAGCCGCTCCTCACAGGACTTGTGTTCCAGGCCCTTCATACCCCTTCTCTGGACACAATCCACGGCCTCGATGTCTTTCTTTTAGTGAGGGGCCCAAAGCTGAATACAGTACTCGAGGTGCGGCCTCACCAGAGCTGAGTACAGGGGGACGATCACCTCTCTGGTCCTGCTGATTACACTACTCCTGACACAAGCCAGGATGTCATTGGCCTTCTTGGCCAGCTGGGCACACTGCCGGCTCATGTTCAGGCGAGCATCAATCAGCACCCCCAGATTTGCACAGCTTTCCAGCCACTGCCCCAGGCCTGTAGCGCTGCGTGGGGTTGTTGTGACCAAAGTGCAGGACCCGGCACTTGGCCATGTTGAACCTCATCCTGTTGGCCTCTGCCCATTGACCTATCATGTCCAGGTCCCTCTGCAGGGCCTTCCTACCCTCCAGCAGATTGACACTTCCCCCCAACTTGGTGTCATCTGCAAATTGAGGGTGCACTGAGGATGCACTCAATTCCCTCATCCAAGTCATCAATAAAGATACTAAAGAGGAAGTCCTTTAAAACAGGATTCAATAATAAGATTAAGAACTTCTATCTTCCTGGCATTAGATATTAGGATCTGACATCTTTGTAGTTATTGATCTGAACTATCACAAGAAACAGTGATATTCAGAGAAGTGATCCTTTTTAAAGGTTAGCAGAGAAGCTATGAACATTACAAAATGCTACATAGATGTCTGGCTTTTCAAAAACAGGAACTTGTATTTCCTTAAAGTTGGTAAATTTAAAAAGTTACAAGAATGAGCAGTAAGCATTAGGTTAAAAAATTATTGGCATCTCAAACTTCTGACAGAACATAAAGAAAAAACGAAACACAAAGCTTTTAAAACATTGTATATTCTTTATATTTTCCAAGAAAAAGTATAAAAGCCTGGAGGCAGCTGTCAAATGACAAATGAGATACTAGTGTCAATTTATAGCACGCATACCTATGAGACAGATGTCCTCCGAGCAGAAATATATTTAAGCTGTATTCTCCCGAACCATAACTATGTAAGTGTAGCAATGCACAAAAAACTCTATCCTTGAAACCTATTCTTAAGTATGTTGTTTATATGCCTTTTTCTCACTAGATTGCCAATATTACCATGGCTATCAAATATTCACATACAGATGGATTTTGTGCAACCAAGTCAAGACTTACAACAAAATCAATGATAATATTTAAAATTTCCCTCATGTGACTTTGCTTTTTTCACTTTTGTCTTCATATTTTTTTAACTCTTCCAATTGTTTCCTTGACTTCCTTTATCAGTGTTTCTAAAATTTTGAATTGAATCTCTATCTTCTTTATTTTCTTTGTTTCACAGCTGCCACAGAGTCATATCTCTCACCAGTCTATCCCACAGCAGGGAGGTCAACTTGTGCACTGTCATCTAAGCATTCCAGCTTCAAGGTTAGAATCATAGAATCATTAAGATTGGAAAAGACCTCCAAGATTATCTGGTCCAACCATCCCTCTGCCGTCAATATTGCCTACTAAACCAAGTCCCTAATTATCACATACAACCTTTCCTTAAACACCCCCAGGGATGATGACTCCACCACCTCCCTGGGCAACCTGTTCCAATGCCTGAATATGGAACAAAAGAAGAAGAGCAAAAACCAGGTGGAAACCCACCTCGCCCATTTTCTTTCAGGATCAATTGACAAAGATGTAAATGTACCATAACTGAAATGCACTCACTGAAAATGCATGAAGCTGAAAGAAAAAAAAAAAAAAAAAAGAGTTTTTTGCCAGCATGGCAAAGGATTAGCCTCTCTAATGTCCATCTACTAGGAACTATACTATTTACCTGTGCAAAAGTCAGAGAATAACAGATTTCTGAACTTCACATATTTGTCTGAAATAACTGCTTTCTGTAAATATTTAATGCTTTTTCCCTCATCCCTCCCTTGCACTGAAAGTAGTTTGCAGAGGGAAACTTCTGTTTCTGCAGCAAAATACACAATCTCTGGTGCTTTGTTTATTTTGGTCCAACACACTTCTTTGCTTCTCTAGTTGTGTGAATAGTAAGGCGGGGTAGTTAAAAACTATGAAAGAAAACGTTTGCCCTCAAAGTTTACCTTTTGTAAATCCAATTCACCCTTTCATAAATACTCCTTGCACTGCAATGGCATTACAATGCTTTGCAGACACTTTAACGAAAGAACAATACTTAAATTTACTCTACCTTTGACTTCTGTTATTATTCTAATTTGCGCATTTACATGCAGATAGGGAGTCTTCAGCCGTAAACGCAAAGCGTTACTGTCCATGGGAAAAACAAATGGGAAACCTTGTCTCCTTGCCCCCAGATTTCTCACTCCCCCGGGAGCCTCTGTCATCAACCACTGGCTTTCCAGCAAAAGCACCTTTCTTCCCACCTCTCCTCGGAAAAGGTGGGTATTGCTAAACTTTTGTGTAGTTAGTTACACACAGTTTCTCAACCCAAGAGGTATGCATATAAGAAAAAAATTATTGACAACATGGAATTGCAAATTTCAGGCCCTGCAGCCCATTTCCATTTCAGTGGTCACCTGCCACTCTCTGCCCGTGCCAGCCTTTAAAACAAATCTGTTTTCTGGTGAGCTTTCAGCCCCTTGATCCTGCTTATCGTGCAGATGCACGAACCCCCAGTGGGAGCTCACTACTGGGCTGAGGAATGGGCAGGAGAGCCCTTTGAGGCATGCCTCGATCCGCCAAGTCCTATCGCAGAGATTCCTGGGATTTTTCAGTGCTGCGAGCACTGCTCAAACTGCTGCAGGATGCAGCGCCCGGTTTGCTGTTGTTTTTAGCGGGGGAGATGATTTCTTTTAACTTCCAATTTCTTTGGAATCGAATTTCATATTTTCTTTGTAAGTCCTTTTGTTGCTTAAGCTATATCGAGGAGGTGCCCTTAAACCCCACCTTCGTATTTCGGCACTCCCCGAGCCCTGCTGGATGCGTTTTACCTTCGGGCGCGAACAAATCAAAGTCATCCTCTGGCTGTGCCGAGACACAGACGCTATTCGTTTCACGGCACCCCTTTCTGGAACCAGCCTCCCAGACGGGTCTGCCCCTTCCCCACCGCGCTCCCCTCTTCCCCTCCCCGCTCCCAGTGGCGCGTTTGCAATTTTATTTATTATAAATAAATAAAAAATATTATTAATAATAACAACAACATCAACAACAATAATAATAATAAGGTGCTAAAAAGAGCAGCGGAAAGCGGGTGCTGGCGGCACCTCGGCACCGTCTGAGCGAGCCGGGGAGCGCCGTGCCGAGCCGAGCCGTGCCGTGCCGGTGGGTGGTGCCGGGGGCGGTGCGGGGCTGTCCGGGGGCCGTCATCCCGGTGCGGTGGGGCCGCGCAGGGCAGGGCAGGGCAGGGCAGGGTGGCGGCTCGCTGGCCGCTGGGGGCGGCTGCAGGCTGCGGGGCGCCCCGCCGGCCCCGGGCACATCGAGCCGCGCCGGGGAGAGCGGCGGCGGCCCCGCAGGTGGGTGCCCGGGTGGGGGCGCGACGCAACTCGACGGGGCTCGGTGGCGCCCCAAGGAGCATCGGGGGGTGGTGGTGGTGGTCTGTCTGTGAGGGAGACACGGGCAGGTGCCGCGTTACAGGCAGCAGAGGCGCAGCCCTGCGCGCACCTCGTCCCCCTATGCTTCGGGTCCTTTCTCCTTTCTGCCCCGCATTTCTTTCAGCTCCGCTTGTGCCTTTCCCTTTCCCGTTCCCCTCTCCTTTTCCCTTTCCTTTCCCTCTTTCTCCGTTTCTCTCTGTTCTTGCTTTCTCTCACCCTTTCTTTCTTTCTCTCCCCTCTCCCCGTTCTTTCTCTCCTTTCATTCTCCCTCTCTCCTTTCTTTCTCTCTTTCTTTCTCTTTCTCTCTCTTTCTTCCTTTCTTTCTCTTTTTTTTTTCTCTCTTTCCTCTCTATCTTTCTCTCTCTTTTTCTCTTTCTCTCTTTCTTTCCTCTCTTTCTTTCTCTTTCCTCTCTTTTCTCTTTCTCCCCTTTCTTTCCTCTCCCTTCTTTCTTTCTCTTCCTCCTTTCTCTCCCTCCATTTTCTCCCTCCCTCCCTTTTTTCTTTCTCTCCCTTCTCTCTCTCCCCCGTCGCTCTCCTTTCTCTCTCTCTCTTCTTACTTTCTTGTTTCCTTTACCTTTCCTTACCTTTCCTTCATTCTCTTTTTCCTCTCCACTCCTGTCCGCTACAATCTGTGCAGTTCACATCTACCTTCACATCTCTTTCTTTTTTTTTTTGTCCCTTTCTTTTTCATCCCTTTCTTTCCTTCTCCCCTCTATTTTTTTCCACCTCCCCCGGCACCCCATCCCGTGGCAGTGCGCTCAGGACTGGCCCCTCCAGGGGATGCTGGGCAGCTCAGAGGAGGCTGCTGGGCTCAGTGCGTTGGATGGGTCTGAAACCTTTCAGTGAGAACAGGGAGCAGGGGACAGACACTCCGTGCTCCTGAGGAATTGGAGACCGGAGGTGTGGCTTTTCTTCTTGTGTTAAATTCGCTAGAACTGGGAAAACCCTGAAGAAACCTCCTTTTTCTAAATAGCAAAGCTGATTAGAAGGTTGTAAATAGTTTTCTGTGACCCAGGTTGGGTGGGAGGACTCAGAAGCCTGACAGGAAGCGCTGGCACTTTGCCCCCTTTCAGCGTTGCTCAGAAAAGTAGACTTCTTTGTGGGATAGAGGGGGAGTGGTAGCAGCAGGGAATTGCCATTTTGGAGCCTGCAATTTTAAATTTCTTTTTTAATGGAATATGAGGTAGGTGACCTCAGAGCTGGCAAGAATGACAGGTCTTGGGAGTCAGAAATGGCAGTGTGAGAAGAAGGGACAAAACTAACATTTCAGTCTACCCAATTCAACTTGAAAATTCTTGAGAAAAAATAACACAATATTTGTATGTCAGGGTGGAGCTCAGTTACAGTGGGACAAGGCTTTTCAAAGTAGGTGTGTACAAGAGAAAATACTTTTTTTCTCACCTCTGTGATTCACTGCTCTCCCCACAGTAAACATCAGTCATCAGCATTAATCTCTTCCCTATGAATCTGAAATGTCTGGGGTAATACCTATTTCCTGGAGCTATAAAAGCCAGAAGTTGCTTAAAAATCATGAACATCTTTGCCAAGCCTGTTCTCTTTTTCTACACTTCCGTGAAATGCACTGGGGAACATATACGCTGAAGATTTACAGTCTGCTGTGTAGAGAGTACAGTGATGTGCTGAGCAAAATCCTGCACTCCGTATTCATTGCTACAATGGAAAACCTATTGCTAGTCTTATGAAAATATTTATTATTTTTTTTCTAATAGTCTCCTCCTGGTCATTGTTTGAATTCTGACGTAATCCCAAAATTCTCCACTTTCTTTGGTTCATAAGATCCTGACAGAGCACTCTAAATTACAGTATGTATTTTGTCTTTTTGTTCATTTTGTAATGGATACTACTTTCTAGATAGTGCCTGCATCTTAGGCAATAAAAAGTTACATTTTTGAAATATATTTTTATGTGGCATTGTTTTGCAGATCAGATGAAACTTGTTTCATGCTCATTTGAAGTGAATAGTGGGGGAAAAAAACAACAAAACATATAGTACCTCTTAAGCTGTAGATTAAAAATAGAAAAAACTATTTTATTGACTTGCACAATAGAGCTAAACCTGTGCACTGGACCATGATGCTGATCCATGTTAGTACTGTAAGAGATCTCATTTTCTGAGGAGGTTGTTGCTGCTGGTACTATTTGTCCTTTAGCTCACTAAAGAAATTTAACTGTAGGCATACCTACACTGCCTTCAAAAAAGTGCAAAGAAAGTCTCCTTAGACCAGTTAATCCAAATGTTTTGCTTGAAGAGGGATCAAAGTACTCAGGAGTTTGACAGCCTCTTCCCTCCCCCATTAGATTCAGGTTTGGTTTAACAGGTGACATTACCTTCCCTGCTAAGGGGCCTTCCATTTTGTCCCGTTCTGAAACACGGCATTATCACAAGGGAGTGATTAGCAAACACTGTAGGTGGGCAGGAGGAGTACAGAGCCTGCTCAGTTCCAGGGGAAATTACAGCTCCTGCGTTAGAGTACAGTGAAAAAAAAATGCATTTGCATTTCACTTAAAGGTAGCCGATGCACACAGATGAACCTGAGGAACACAAGGCAACTCATTTGTTCTACTGTTAAACCGGTCAATTGTACTTTAAAGATTTTGTGATTTATTTTTTTATTTTTGTGTGTGTGTTTTGTTTGTTTACTTTGGAATTTGTGAGTATATTTCCTGTGTCAGCTACCTTGAGGTAAAACTTTCCTTCAGTACTAAGAGTCACAGACTCATTGAGGTAGGTGATAGTCACTAAATGCCTTTGTAATAATGATTTCCCTTTGCTTAGTTGAAATTTCTTACTATTTTATCTCTTCCTGTGGGACCTTTAAGAAAGGATTTTAATGCAAGTGGGAATCAGATTTTGAACTCTGTTGTGAGGAAGATGTAGTTGACAAATCAATAGAAAGGCTACCAAAAATTATACTCTTTCAATGCCTATCTAATTCTAGTCACTCCCATCTTTCAGTGTCCATGTAGTGGTAGGTGTAGAAGTGGTCTTTTGTTTAAAGCTGCCTTCTAAGCTAACAAGTCACTAGAAATGTGTTATTTATTTCTAAAGAAAATAACTGCCTTTGTTTTCCTTTTCTTCCTGTTTTATAACCATCTCTGAAGGAAGAGCAGAGTGTTATCATTGAGCATCCTCATGCAACCCTGCTGCTCTGGGCATGACTTTCAGAATTCATGTCTTAGCCCCATACAGTCTAATGGTAGTCCAAATACTCTGCTTGTGACTAGTGCCTGTTTTCATAAGACAGAAGACAAATGGAACAAATGTGACTGCTTTCATTTGGTTACAGGCATAGCTACTTTTAAGATCATATCGCTTGATATGATGGAAATGTTGAGTAAATATGACCCCCCTGTGTGTAGCACATCTCTTCAGAAAACCCCACATCCACGCATTCCCTCCTTGTGCTTATGCATGTTGGTGTTTATGCAAGCAGTTTATGGCTTTAAGAATCACTTCCTCCTCAGAACGAATGTTCTGCATAGCTGAGCCTGAACTGAAGCCGGTCAATTGTGAAAACTGCTTGCAGGACACGTATGCTTTGAAGCACGTTGGATATACCCTGGGAAAACTCAAAGACTTTTCAGCAAATCTACCATCAGTAGAGGGCCTTCTGCTGACATGTTGAGGAAAAGTTTGATACCTCAGGTGGAATTTATGAGTGGGGAAAGTGAAGAGCAAGAATCTGGGATGACACCCGCTCACTTGCTATTCTGAGGGCCAGCTGAAGTCTTCTTATATCTCCTCCCCCTGCCCCAAAGGCAAAAAAAAAAATGGGACAATAAGTCAGTTCTGACTCTCACTCCCCACCCATTAACAGGTTTACTCGTCTTGTGGCCCATCCCAGCCAGTGCTTCAGAAATGGGTATATTCAGTACTACATTTTCCACTCAGTGTTTTTTCAATAGGTTTCCATAAAAATAAAAAACCCAAGTTGTCATGAGTGTGCGTAGGATTTTATTGCAACTGCCAGAAAGGTTTCAAATATGTGATGTAAGGTTTTGACTAAAAGCTAACATGTCTGTGGTTGTAAACTTGTGGATGAGACACGTGTCAATGTTTGTGCCGCTGGGATCTCTCTCTAGGAGCTGTATACCAGAAGTCACAGAAGCCAGAACAGGTATAGAGAAACACCTCCATCTACTTCCTCTGCTGCTATTTTAGAGGAGAAAAAGTGAAGGGAAGGAGCTGTACACACCTTAGCTTGACAGCCCGTGGGAGCAGTGACACTGAAACCTTGTGGCCAGGCGCCCAAGACCAAGGAGACCATGTATACAGTTCTTAGCTGGTTTTGTCCTCCTGCCAGCCTCCGTAGTGCTGCTGGGCTTTAGCTCCTTCCTGCCTTTCTGTCACGCTTCTGCAAGATGTACAGGCTGCCTAAGTACCCCAAAGTATTTTCACTTCTGAGCTTCTGGTGCTGATACTGGCCCATGGTGTATTTTGGAGGTGTTTATGTTTCATTGCTGAACTGGTGTTTTACATCTTGCTTCAACAGTTTCTTCATTGGTGTGAGCAAAGACTGGAGTGCCAAAATCAAAAGGCATTTGACCTTTTGTGTTTTTTGGTCCCAGTGCCACCAGCCCTACTTTATCTTTTCAAGAGATGGGTCTGTTTACCAATTCACAGCAAACCCTACTTCTTTTTTCTAAAATAATAATAATAAAAAAAAGATACCATAAAAAAGTATATGGTAATATCTTAGAAAAAAATATGTATACTTAGCCTATGGTTTCACTTTGTTTTCTGAACTACTGTAGACAGGACAGATGAGTGTTATGCATTTTACATGAGTTTTCAGAAAGGGGTCCCTGTGACAAAGGAGAATTAGGAATCCTCTTTTCCCTGTCCTGAAGATGCAATGTGTAGCAAAGCCACAAAGCACATGTGCTTATGCTTGTGGTCATTTGAGGGGGGGTAGTTCCACTGCCCCACGTTTTGCATGTTGCTAACTCTGCATAAGAACTAATAAGCGCGTGTAACAGTTGTTGGCAGAAGGAGGAAGACAGAAGCTGAGGCACTGTAATTTGGGCAGAATGAATTCTCCCAGAGAACGATACTACCCAGATGTGAAACTGATTAGAGGCAGCTCTTGCTTTTAACCTAGTTAAGGAAAAGACACACCTCCTACTCTCAGTCATATCAGTCCAAACAAGAACCTAAAACCTGGAGGCTGAGTTTGCTGGACTAGGGTGTGGTGATCTGCTAGGTCTCTGAAGCCTTCCCATCAAGCTAGGCTTTTCCAAACTCCCTTGTCAAGATCCATTGTACTGTGTTCCTTTTGTTGCTCCTTGACGACCCTCTCCCCTGCTTTAAGGATGCAGTTTCACGATAAACTTGAGTTGGTATAATCGAGCGTGCTGCTGCTGAAGGAGGAGGCACTGTTCTCCATCCCTCCCTAGGTTCACACGTTCCTGGAGTGGGAGCAGGTTGGGGCCATCAAGGCCCTTAGCATCGTACCACCAGACAGGGGACTTCCTGGGGCCAGGCCTGCTCCCACACTGACAGGAGGTGCTGGGAACATTCGTCTGGGAGGGACAGGAGCGGTATTGCTCCTTCCACCAGCAGCATGCCACGTGACAGATGAATCCCACCACAGAACCGCATCCGAAGGGGTGAGCTTTGTGCAGCTGGGCTCAGGCTCATGGGCCTCTGCCAGGGCTCCTGGCAGGGCTGGTATAACAGCACAGTGCTTCCTCTGCACCACGGTGAGAGTCCCCTTGAGGTGTGTGAGTGTAATGTACCTTACTGGATGGGGCCCTGTCACACCTGGTCTAGTGGGTGGCATCCCTGCCCATGGCAGGGGGTTGGAACTGGGTGGTCTGTAAGGTCCCTTCCAACCCAAGCCATTCTGGGACGATGGCAACAGTGCTGCTGTTCCCTGCTATAGTCCAGCCAGTCTGCATAAAACATCCAAATGAAATTCAGTCTCCCTTGGAGCTGTGCTATGATCTTGTAAAAGATATTTTCTTTATTATTATTATTGAAAACTTAAATTTCTTATGGAATTTTATGTTTGTTTTTAAGCATGGACGAAGCCACACTAATCTGAAGTCACATGGTGAGGTGGGCGAAAAGGGTGCTGTGGCTGCAGCCTTTCCTTGATTAATTTTGTTCCTAGTTCACTCCTTTAGCACAAATACCAATGCTGTCTCTTCCTCACTCATTCAAGTCAACAATGTGGGTCACATTTATCACTGAGCATGTAGGGTAACACAAGTTTATAAAGTAACTAGGTAAACACAACACTAACAAAACCCAGCTATTCTATAGCACCTTTACAGTAATATGAAAATTAAATCTGACTTTTATCAAAATGTCTCCCAAACTACCAGACAATGAATAGTTGCTTCATAGATCAATAAATTAAGGTGCAGGTGATCCAAGTTATTTAGCCTCTGACACAGACCAGGTGTTAGAACAGGAGATTTAAACTCGGTATGGTAATCCTTCCCAAAAGGCCTATATGTAAATGTCCAGCGGTAGTCTGTACTAAAAATCAAGTTGAAGTCACCTTGTGCTTTCTGTTTAGTCACACTTTATAGTTTCTATACAGCATTTAAGAACAATTTTATCAGGAAAGAGGGAAGCAGGCAGGTAACCAAACCTTTTTACCAACTCTTCCAAATACCAGCAACTGTTTTGTTTCCCCTTTGAATGAACTGCTGCATCAAAAACACTGTAATGAGGAGGAAGCAGCAGAAGATGGAAACAGGTCAGGTATGTAACTTCTGAGACCAAGCCTCAGTTGAGAGCTAGTCCAAGGCTGTGCATGAAGTCTTTTTTTTTTGTCTGTGGCTGTGAAAACCTCCTTCCTGCTCTCCCAGGTACAAAGCTGTATCTGTAACACTGAAGCTATCAAGAACTTGAGAAGAAGATGGCAAAAGCTTTGCTGTTTGAAGCCATCTTAGGAGTATTCTAGGCTCATAAAACTTTCTAAAACACAAAACAGCTATATTTTCTGCAAAAAAAAAATAGAAAATTTTTTCTTACTCTGTGAAGGTCAGTGTTTGCAAAGAATGGGGGTATGGCCAGGTTCTAGTACTTATAGAAAGGAATTCCAAACATAAACAAAGCAGCTTATGGTTAAGACTGCTCAGTGGAGTTGGTGTGTCAGTGAGAGGAATTGACTGTGGGGAAAAATTGCATAAAGATAAGTGCCTTGTAACCTGTAAATGTTTACATGTTTCTCTTTTTGTTATAAAGGAAATAAAAGTTCTATTTATTTTGAACTCAAAACAACCAGCTAGCTATAGGTGACCTTTCTGAAACAGATTATTTACCCTGTGTTCATCTAAGTCTTCCACTAAAAGCAGACTAAGAAGGACTTCTTAGCAAACTTATTATTTGGAGGTCATAACAAGTGAAGATCTCAATGGTAGCTTTCAGTTAAGGCTCTGGCTTCCTGAATCATAGAGAACAAGAAGTGGGTGGCAATTCTCTTACAGTGCACGTTATTCCCCAGTGCTCATGCTTCTATATAAACTGAGAATAGGTTAAAGTAGAAATGCTAACTCTTGTCCTAAAGAAAAGGGTTCCAGTTTCTGACAGCTAAAAATTCACAGATGTAAGTGCATTTGAATTACATTTTAACTTTTACAAAAATCCTTGTTCAGATGTGGTTGGTAAGCAGAAAACAGTAGTTTAAAGTTAACCCATATCACAAACTGCATCCTATGGAAATATATACTTGATAGAGGGTATGGAGACTATCACATAGCTGCTATCCTTCTTTATTAATTTCATATATCATGGTTATTATTTTTATTGGATCAGATTTGCTAGTCAGAACTGGCAGGATGTCGAGTAAGGAAGTGTGTGGTAAGTTGTAAAGCACGTTTAAACTTGCTCTAAATTATGTCTTTTTATTTGATGCCACAACACAATCTAAAAGTGGTGATTGAGGAATTCCCCTCTCCCCCTTTTCTTCTTCTTGTACTAAGAGCTTGAATTTTGTTTCTTCAAGTATACACCTAAAATGGACTTGCAACACACATCTGCCTCCCAGCGATAAGTTAGAAATTCAAGATATGGTAATTACAGGTATAACTCTGAAAACCTTCATGGTAAACATTGTATTTATACAATACTATTATTCACAAATAACTTGTGGCCCATGCATGGTGGTGGTCTGAATTATGAAATACTTTGTTGAGGTACTGGTTTAAGATATTGCCGATCCTTAGAGATGTGCTAGACATTTGTGCAGTGACCTACACCCTCCATCCACCTTCCTTCCCCATGTGTATCAGTTCCCCTGGTCCATTCGCAGTGCTGCAGGCGTAGTGGTGGATATGAAGCATAGTGTGTCCCAATGGCACCACTGCTGTCAAAAAGCTCTGCAATGCCACATCTCAATTTCTTACACATACATTTATCAGGTTTTGCAAGTTAAAAGCCACAATGTAAGAATACAAGCTAAAATGATACTGAGGTAGCTTAAAGAGAAAAGGGAAAAAAAAAAAAAAAAAAGAAAATCTTATGCTGAAACAGCAAAACCCAGAGGAGTATACAGCACAATCTTCCTTTAACAAATGTTCTTACCAATTATTTTGGAAAACAATTGCTTAGAGTCAAAAAGTTACTCAAAGCACTAAAATTTTCTTGAAAGTAATAAAAATGAAAGGAGCTATAGCTCTCTAAAACAATTCAATATTTCATGAAGCTTTTAATTTAAAGATTAAAATGTTGGAAGACATTCACTATAAATCATATTGATTTTCACAACTAGAGCTTGGTATGAAATTCAGATCTGTGCTGAATTATTCAGATAATGAATTTGTAAGCATAACTACTTGAGCAGCATTGTAAATCGTTTAAGAACTTCCTATTCTTCGTCATTTTACATGTATGAGGTAGTACTTACAAAAAAGACATCTAGTTCTTTAATCTTGTTGTAGAATGCTGTGTTCTCAACAGCTAGAATTATAGCAGCCACATGACTTTGGGACAAACCCTTCAGAGTGCTGTTTCAGAACGAAGGCATTTCAGCACTCTGCAAACAGAATATGGAAAAAAAAAACAGAAGCAGAACTAACATAAATAATGTAGCATTTAGGTTACAACTCTGCCTTGCAGCATGTTTCCACATAAAAAGCAACTGCTGAATAGTTTTTTTTTTTTTTTTTTTTTTTTTT
>CM021729.1:34077914-34099783 GCA_011074415.1 Stictonetta naevosa
CATTTGTAGGGATTTAACACTAATCAGCTTTAGAGATGGATCGTAACTACTGCCTTTTTACCTTGAAGAGGTACTTCAGCAATTCAGTCACAGCTGTTTTCAGAACTCTGCGAGCTGAGGAGCCATGCTATACTAATATCTTTTTCCCTTTTTCAACAGCCCTTTCTTGATAGATCATCTGCAGGATGTTGAAGAGACTGCATCTCATGTAAAAATCTAGGTAGTCTTCAGGGACTGCTTACCCAGTAAGAAGATGAATTGTGAATAGTATCTAGGAAGTAAGTGGTAAGTTAAAACTGTAATTAAATTTATGTCACTGCTAACACGAATATAAAACATTCTTGTCACATTCTGAAGATGAATTAACATCAAATACTTGCTTGTCAGAAACGTATCTGACTTACCTTGATTGTGTCAGATGCAGTTAAACCTGCCCTGCTCTCTTACTGAACTTGAGTTTGTAGTCTTAGTACTTTAGCTGATAGAAAATCGGAAATAGCTCACAAAAACTATGTTTCCTTTCCCAATGTTTTTCTTGAAAAAACACATAAATTTTATTCATTAATTTTTAATTTTTGGTAGAATACTTTGTCTGAAGGTTTTTTTTTTTCTTTTTTCTTTTTTTTTTTTTTTTTTTCCAGTCAGTAAATAGCAATGTCATTATTATCCAGTAATTTTCTAAAGAAACTTTTCAGTAACCGCAATGACAGCTATATTTTATTTCATTTTAGGATTTTTACTTCCATCTTCCTGACAAATGCACCCAGTTTCTGAGAAACACCAACTGTTTCTTCTGAAGTTGTTGAGGCTGATATGAGCAGAGTGGAGTACAAATTTTCTTAGCCCTACAAAGCCACCTGGTATTTGAAATGCTGAAAAGGAAACTACGGTTTTGCCACAACTCATGCTTCAGGCTTTTCTTGGGTCTAACTCTGATTTTAGTAATCGTTTCAGTTTTGAAAGTTAACCAGAAACCAAACTTCTTAAATCGGAGGCATTTAGAGCTGACTAAGGAAGACCCTATTGGCAATATTAACTGCACCAGGATAATAGAGGGTGATATAGAAGAAATTCAAAAGGTGAAGCTTGAGACATTATCAATATCATTTAAGAAACGCCCCAAACTGACAGCCAATGACTATATTAACATGACAGCAGACTGTGCCTCTTTCACTAAGATGAGGAAATATATTATGGAACCTCTCAGCAATGAAGAAGCAGAATTTCCAATTGCTTACTCGATAGTGGTTTATCACAAAATTGAGATGCTAGATAGACTTCTAAGATCTATCTATGCTCCTCAGAATTTTTACTGCATTCATGTAGACAGAAAGTCTCCAGAATCCTTTTTTACTGCTGTGAAGGGAATAGTCTCATGTTTTGATAATGTCTTTATTTCCAGCCAGTTGGAGAGTGTTGTATATGCTTCATGGAGCAGGGTGCAGGCAGATATTAATTGCATGAAAGACCTCTACAGAAGGAGTTCAAACTGGAAATACCTAATAAACCTCTGTGGCATGGACTTTCCTATAAAGACCAACCAGGAAATAGTAGAGAAATTGAAAGCCCTTAAAGGTGAAAACAGCTTGGAGACAGAAAAAATGCCTGTTTATAAAGAAGTAAGGTGGAAAAAACACTATGAGATTATTGATGGTAAGGTAAAGAACACAGGTATAGACAAACAACTGCCGCCTCTCAGTACTCCAATTTTTTCTGGTAGTGCCTATTTTGTAGTTAGCAGAAGATTTGTAGAACATATATTAGAAAGCAGTAAAATCCTCAAATTTATCGAGTGGGCAAAAGACACTTACAGCCCTGATGAATACCTGTGGGCAACGATTCAGAGAATCCCTGAAGTCCCCGGTGCTGTTTCTTCTAGTGACAAGTATGATGTCTCCGATATGAATGCACTGGCTAGGTTTGTCAAGTGGCAGTACTTTGAAGGAGATGTGTCTAAAGGTGCACCTTACCCACCATGCAGTGGAGTTCACGTTCGGTCTGTCTGTGTGTTCGGGGTAGGAGATCTGAAATGGATGCTGCGAAACCACCATTTCTTTGCTAATAAGTTTGATACTGATGTTGACCCTTTTGCAGTGAAGTGTTTGGAAGAATATTTACGACACAAAGCTTTGTATCTGCAAAAGAACTGAAATACTGCACTCTCCAGTTATGAAACATAAGGAAAATAATGTACAGTAAAAATACTATACTACTTTAACATGCAACACTGGTGGTGGTGGTGCTGGTGATGGCTATGATAGTTATCACAACGTTGGTATGGTGGTGAAAGGCCCTGCCTGGTCCATGGACAAGTTGGAGAGAAGAAATACCTCTGAAGATGAGGATGCCTTGTGTTATACCCTGAGTGTTGGAACTTGGGTACAAAATCAAAGATGGCAGTTTTTGGAAGCTCAACTATTTCAAATATTTATTATATAAATATGTGTTATGGTGTGATTAATGGGCTTCCTTTGGCTAAACAACTTGTTTGAAGGCATGGAAAATGAATTTTTTTCATGGTTATTTCTGATTTTTTATTTTTTTCCCATGAATATAATGCTAGCTGGAAAAGAAAAGTGAGGAGAAAAAAGGGGGAAGAAGCAGCGGGACTGCACAAAGTTCATATCGAGTGCTGGAAGATCTCAGGAAATTAACATGGGAATTGATTTGAAAAGTAAACAAAAGGGGATATACCAAAGCCAAGTGTCATCATTTAACTTAAATATGATTGCTGCAGTTCTGCAATAGGCAATTCTTAATCCTCCTGGAAACTTCATCTTCAGCATGGAGTATTAAGGACTTGTATTTCTATTTTTGTAGCAAAATCTTGCTTTTGTATTCTTAAGCCTTCCCTGGTAATGTGATATGAAGTTTATATACTAGTTCCTAGTTATATCATCTCAGGGAAACTTCATTTTTGTGCGTGATGAGAGTTAGACTTGTAATTTTACACTTAATGTATCACAAGTCTTAACTTCTGAATCCAAAATGACTCAAGTTTCTCAAAAACTTAAAAGAAGAATTGCAGCAGTGTCTAAATGTTACTGATGGAACTGCGGGTTTCTGCTTTCTTTTCAACTTGCAATCCAGATATTTTAACACTAAGTATGCAAAAATAAAGTTATTTTTCTAAGTGATACTGTCTCTCCCTACAGTTAAAGTCCTAAAAGGCACTGCCAGAAAATCCTAACCATGAAGACCTAAGATGACTTTACTGTAGGTTGCCATACACAACTGATGCTGCAGCAGAGACAAGTCTTGCCTTTCCTCTATCCATTCATTCAAGCATCCATGCTTAAGTTTAGCATGTGCAGCTGTTTCTTACTTATTTTTTTGCATCTTTTAGTCGAAAGGAAAGGGCAAAATCTGGATTAATTTTGTTTATGATTAGTTCCCCTGCTTGATCTAGCTGCTGCAATGTGGCACAGGTATTGCAAACAATACAAAAGCATGGTGATGAGGAATCAGGACAGCATGAGGAATGAAATTATTTATTTTCATAGTAATCCTGGCTTGTTATGCATCCTATCCTACTCCTGATATTCATTATTGACACTAGCAAGTAGCAAAATAGACTGCTTCTTTTCTTTTCTTTTCTTTTCTTTTCTTTTCTTTTCTTTTCTTTTCTTTTCTTTTCTTTTCTTTTCTTTTTCTTTTTCTATTCTTTTTCTTTTCTTTCACTGTTATTTGTGTTTCTTGGACTGTTGCTGTGAAGGCAATACACATTTCTCACAAAGGTAGATTGTCATAAGTTTCTTCTAAGATCTGCCCCAATATGAGACATGAGCATTATGAACTGCTTGCTGTTGATCATGCAAGCCTGTAAGGAGGCAAGAGATTTAATCTGAAATGGGGCCTCTTCTTGCCAACCCCCCACCTTCAAAACCACCTGAAAGCTGTTTAGAGAGTCTTCAGAGAATCTCACCTGGTGTATAAACATGTAATTAAGGCCAGGGAGCAGAAGCAGAGAAGGAAAATATGCTAGGTTGTTTTCCCCACCCTTTGGCATTTCTACAAGAATGCTCTTATGGACAACCATGCTCTACCACCTTTGCACAAGCTATAACAAGGAGGTTCCTTAATTTAGGTAGTAATGGGAAATGCCAGGAAGTCAGGTTATTGCAGAAAGACAACTGTTTGCTTTTAAGAATTTTTACCTAAAGACAAACTACTTATATAGCTTCTATAATACCACAGCTGTTGGTTCAAAAATGATGAAAAAGTGATAATGAAGTTCCCTGCACAGACACAGAATTGCTTGAAATCGTCTAGACAGCTGCAGCATCAGCCCCTTTGCCTACCTGTTGCAGCATGCTTTGTACTTATTTGTTTGTATAATACAATGAATGCCTGTCTGCTAATGATAATGCTACTGTAGATGGTGAAGATGCTAGTTGCTTTGGTGCTCCAAGTGTTACTGTTAAGATAGAGTCAAGAGAGACCCTGTGTACAGTCATGGTGTGGTCTGCTCTGTATGGGAGGAAAAATACAAGAAGAGCTCTGTGTTTAGCATATATTCTCCATAAAATACAGAGGAATTTCCTTTTCTTCTGGGGATTGTAAACTACCAAAAAAAACCACCCTAAAACAGTTGTAGAAGAGAAGCCCCAGTCTAGTAGATTTTAAATGGTGTAGAAAGGGAATTTAATGAAAAGAATAATCATCTCTTAAGTACTGAATGTGTAAAAGGAAATTAATAGATCAATTAAAAGTATTTTAACTATGCATTAAGTACAGACACCCTAGCTACTTATAATGAGCAGAGAAAGCAATCTAGTTTGTGTTAGGATTTCATTGAACCTGCGAAGAAATTTACCCAAAATAATCTCCATCCCAAAGCCAAGCAACTTTGTGGCACTAACAAAATATAAATGAAACCTAGATTGTATTCTTTATTGACATTAGAAGTTGGTATTTCATAACTGATCTCAGCTTTCTACAAGATGTTTAGAAGACAGGAGTAAAATTGTGGTACTGGCTTCAGTGAGCATGAAAGAAAATCCTCAACCGAAACAGTGCAGTGACCAGCTGACCTTGATGCTGTGCTGAAGACTGGACTTGATCAGGTTTAGTGGTAGCAAAAGCTAAAAATTAAAAGCTTTGTGATTACATCAACCTTTCAGCCACTGATCCTGAATACAGTAGTGCTTAATGCAAGGAAAATGCAGGTTTTCTCCAATCAGCTTCAGGTTCCTTTTGAGGGAAGACGGCAACACAGATACCTGCACAAGGACTAAAGCTGGGTTTTGGAGCTGTACAGGGCACTAAGAAGTTAAAATCAAGGCTGTGATAGTGGGTACTTGTATCCTTCAGTCCCTGCTGCATCCACCCAGCTCACAGTAGCCCTTGCAACTGTGACAATATCAGCCTTTGGGCAGCTATGAGGGATGTTGGTTTCCATTGTATGCTAAATAACCTTACACTACACCCCCTCCCACCCCCCTCCCAGCACCTTTTTTTCCATGGTTCAAGGATAGTTTAGTTTCTGGTTTATTTTCTTAGTCCAGCTAACCAGTTCTGGGAATAAATGAGTATCCAGAGAAAAAGTTGTTGAAGAAATACATGCCCTTCTCAACTTCCTGTACCTTGTCTTTTAATTTTCCATAGTAGAATTTTTCAAAACAGTTTAGTGCATTGGAGGCACTGCTCTTGTTCAGCTCTAAAAAAAGGAACAAGCCCTTTCCCCCCACATACTTACACATAAGCACTTTGAACAGCCCCAGTAATAACAGTTTGTTTGGTTTACAGATGCAAGCAAATAATTGTGGTAACCACGTATCCTGTCTCACTAGCAGTCACTAGTCTGAAAGCCTTTGGGCTCAACGGTTGATTTTATCCCAGAAACCTAATTACTTATACTTTTATCTAAACACTCCGTCCTGCTTTACGTTTGATCTGACAGGAAGGATGTTTGGCTGTCTGACTGCTTCCTACCTAGCACAGCAAAAAACAACAGGAAACCTTCAAGCTGAACACTACAGTTACGATTAAGCTAGCCACACAGATTGCCATGACTTGCTGCATTTTTAAGTGGCATGACAACTAACAATAGGCACCCTGGCTATAATGTATATGTATTAGAAAATAAAATGAATGAAGAGGCTGTCTGCTCCCCCACCTAGTACTGTGCTGGGGAGGACATAATCCCTTCCTCCAGGTTCAGTGCTATTGCAAGCTCTGAATGGCAGCCATAAAAATAACAAACATAATTTAAGTTCTGTTGCAATATTTGATTGTATTTAATTATAGCTTCATTTACTCTTAAAATTTTTATTTCTTGTATAATACACAGAAGTTCTAGTATTACAGTGAGCACCTCTTCAGTCAGTTATAATATGGGAAAATGTATTATATAAAATGGCTTTCCATGAGTTGGCAATACCATTCATCCTCAGCTTAATTGTTCATGTAACATAGTAGACCAGTTTTCATATTTTTCAAATTATCTTCTTTCCAATATATGTTTCCTTAATTGTCCTTTTACTGCCTTAGTCTGCAGTGTAGTAATGTAATAGTAACCTGCTTTTGACAGACAAAGAGCCTTTCAGGTGATGTAGAAGACAGACAGAAAAATACTATACCCTTTAGGTTATGTTGTTTATCTCAGATCATTCACTCAACCTTTTCCAAACACCGTTGCTCACTTTCCAATAATCTATACTAACATGATTTATCAAGTTATTGTTCTCATTTGTGTTGAGTTTTTCAATTTATTTATTTATTTATTTTTAATTGAAGAGAGACAGTTTCTTACTCTGCACAGAAATAAGAGGTTTCTTGTTTGTTTCCTTGTTTGTTTTTGTTCCCACTCTCCCCCACACCCCCCACACCTACCCCTTTTCTGGATTGTGTAATAACCTCAAACAGTCCCTGTGAATTTGCATTATAGTGTTCCTTATTTGACTTTCCTTAAGTTCCAGTGTCTTTGGCCAGGGAAATATGTTGCTCCATGCCCTCTTTTAAATTCTGTGGCTCTGAAGCTGAGCTTTGCTGTTGGGGTCCTACACGCAGCTGGTTTCTTCTAGGATCTCCCAGTAGTCATTTTAGTTTGACTATCTTCTATAAACAGAGCTTGAAAACAAAAAATTAAGAATACAACTAAATGCTAAAAGTCAAGACAACAAAAAGTTAAGAACACTACCAAATCCTAAAAGTCAAGCCAAAGTATCTAAAAATAGATTTTTTTCCCCCAAATCCAAGTTGTGTAAGGAAAAGATATTGAAAAAATAGCTAAAAATACAGTGTAAGGAAGGGCCCTGAGCAGATGCCATCTGTTAAAAATCTGTTAAAAATGTGCCAAGCTCCACTACAGGATATTCAAACTGTTCTACTGGGAGCTCTAGTCCCATAAAAGTGATAAAATTTTACTTTGTGCCATTTAATTGTATTAATCTTACTTATCTTTTTTTGTTTTGTTTGTTTGTTCGTTTTTCAGATACCTGACCTTAGCCTTGTTGTCTCATTTAAACCTCCAGTATTTCAGAAATTGATTAGCAGAGAAAAGTTATTAAAGTCTTCACTGACAATACTGAGATTAGTTTTTCTGAATCTAAACCTTATATCTCTCTTTTTTTTCAATCAGCTTTCCTTTGCTACACATCAGGGTCATGAGCTGAAGTTACCATATGGCTTCCAAGTCTCTCTTACTAACTGGTCTATGATAGGAAGGGAAAGTGAAGGTTGTAGTTTAGCATCAGTCATAGAATCATGAACCATAGAATGGCCTGGGTTGGAAGGGACCTCAGTGATGATCTAGTTCCAATACCCCTGCCATGGGCAGGGACACCACCCACTAGATAAGGTTTCTCAGGGCCTGAACACCTCCAGGGATGGGGCCTCCACAGCTTCTCTGGGCAACCTGTGCCAGAGCCTCGCCACCCTCTGAGTGAAAAATTTCCTTCTAACCTCTAATCTAAATCTCCCCTTTTAGTTTAAAACCATTCCCTCATGCCTTATCATTATCTACCCAAATACAGAGTCCTTCTCCATCCTTTTTGTAAGCCCCCTTTAAGTACTGAAAATGTGCAGTAAGGTCACCCTGGAGCCTTTTCTTTTCCAGGCTGAACATCCCCAGCTCTCTCAGCCTTGCATTTCATCATAGGAGAGGTGCTCCAGCCCCTTGATCATATTCATGGCCCTCCTCTGGACCCACTCTAACAGCCCCACGTCCTTCTTGTGCTGGGGCCCCAGCCCTGGACGCAGCACTCCAGGTGGGGCCTCACAAGGGCAGAGCAGAGGCACAATCACCTCCTTTGACCTGCTGGCCACCCCTCTGCTGATGCAGCCCAGGACGCAGTTGGCCTGCTGGGCTGCGAACACACACTGCTGGCTCATGTTGAGCGTTTTGTCCATCAGAACCCCCAGGTCCTTTTCTGCAGGGCTGCTCTCAGTGAATTCTTCCAGTCTGTGCTCATGTCTGGGACTGCCCTGACCCAGGTGCAGCACCCTGCATTTAGACTTGTTGAACCTCATTAGGTTCATGTGGGCCCACTTCTCCAGCCTGTCCAGGTCCCTTTGGATGGCATCACTTCCTTCTATCGTATCAACCGCACCACTCAGCTTGGTGTCATCAATGGTTATGAGTCCTTAGTGTATTTTGGCACCACTTGTGTGAATTGCATTTGTGGTGCTGGAAGAAGATTTCCCAATGGTGATGTGTAATTAGTTTAGTATGGACGACTAATACTAGAAGACTTCCCACCACCTCTCTGTAGGTAACATTCTTAATCTTGTTTAATAACAGGCTGATTATAATTAGGCATGCTACCCATGCCAGGAAGATAAACTTGTAATTAGCTCTTAAAACTAGATTATCAGGTTGATGTTGTAATACCACCTCCACAAGCAGGAGCTGAAATGCTGTCCTCCTTAACTTGGAGTTAAATCCCAGCCATCCGTTATGCATTTTCAAGTCTAAGGCAGATATAACACACTTGTAAGCCTTGCCTCATAGCAAGCCCCAGATGAACATATTTTGGGGTGCTCAGACCAAAATCACTTACTCTCTCATTTGTGCGCATGGCCCCGTAACAATTAGCAATGAAATTTAGAGTTCAGAATAAATTATAAATAAAATCCAGACTGCACAACTCATGTACATCTTCTTTAAAGACATCTTCCAGGGGACAAAACACAAGCACCAAGCCTCCTGCCCATTTCCCCCCACCTCCCACACCAAATTTAATTTGAACTGCTCCCCTGCCAGGAAGATAATAAAACAAGGCATTTAGTAGCAGAGATAATACCCTCGCTCCCATGCCTGCTCTCCCTGGCCACTGACCTTCAGAAACTCTTCTCTTCAGATGACCAAAACCAGGAAGGGCTGGACAGAAAATTCATTTTGTCTTCTCAGGAGGGTTCAAGAACTAATCAAAGCATTTTGCCTTTTCTGCTTTTTAAATCTCTCCTGCCTGCTTAAGCACTGCATCTGAGGGAACAGACAAAAAGATGGTGTCCCTCCATTACTCCCAGTCTTGTGGTCTTTGTTTTGGCTAACAAGACTGGTCCCATTCCTACCTCCTTGGTTCACAGTCTCCTGACTTCTTTTGTCCTTCTGACATGACCTTCTGGGAAGAACAGGCAAATCTGATAGCAAAAAAAAACAGACCTGCTTAAACTTTACTTCAGGTGGCCAAGGTACAAGAAGAAGTGAAGTTATGGTAAAACTAACTTCAGTTAGTCTGGGAAAAGGCCACTTAATCACTTTAGTCCTGAAGGCAGCCTTTTTTTAACCCCAGCTTCCCACTTGGACTGAAGATAGGATGCAAGGTACCCTTTAACCACATACAGGTGGGAGAATCCATAAGTTGATTATCTGTCCAAATTTATCCTGCAGTCTACACTGAATCTGAAAAATCTTTTAAAATGATGCAGTGATTAAAGCATTCAGTTGCACAAGGAAAATAAAAGGTTTCTCTCAGCAGCTGAAATCTTTCTAGGTACATCCTGAACAACACATTTTTTAAAAACATATTTTTTTCCTTTATTAATTAAAATTGAAAATTAGAACTACTACATATATAACATTTACAATTTTGATAATTTAAGTGTAAAAGTAATGACCTGACCTTCCTGACAAAATAGCAATCTGAGCCATGAATGTAGATTAAATATCATAATTTAGAAACAGTTTTCATTATTTTAACATAATGCTCAGAACATATTTCTTAGGTTCTGTAAGAGCTTACATAAGAAGCAAACAAACAGAAATGTTTTAAACTGAGCACAGCCACTTTTGCACTGTAGTACAACAGACAGGCATACTCATTCATTTAGGGAAAGGATGAGGAAAATCATTTCTTTCATATTTCTGCCTGTCTGTAGGCTTCAGTTCCTCTGTAGAAGTGGTATTGAAGCCCAGCTGGCAAAGAGAACGTGGGACCTCGAGAATGGATTAGATCATGTATTTCAGTTATAACTTTGGTAGCTATTTGTTTGCGAGCTATTTCTTAGATTATTTTTTTATTTTTTATTTTTATTTTTTGTAAATTCAGAATCTGAAACTGTCTTAAAAATAATAGCTTTTTCATGGCTGCCATTTATTTGGCAGAGAATAATTAAAATGATCTGTGGTTTTATTTTAAATGAAACTCTCAGTTGCATCTGTCAAGTTCAGTTGGCATTAGAATTTTCAAAATAAACACTCTGGGAAAGAACAGCGGTTTCTAAATGTCTCTGGCCTATCTTCATGGGGATGCAATCCCCAAAACCTCAAAGCCCACACAAATTCAGTATTTTTCAAGTCTAACTAAAACAGTATTGAGCAGTCAGTACAGCTGCAGTCAGTACAGCAGGCTTTCACCTTCCTTGAGTTTTGAAGGATGAAATTTTACTGATAGCCTGAAGAACATTCAGAAAATATTATATCTGCTAGACTGTCAGCTCAGCTGTGTAATCCATATACTTCAGTTAATTTGCATGAAGCTATGACAAACTTCCACCAACTAAGCATTTCTCTAGCATTAAAAATAGTCACATATGGAATTTTTTTAAATGAGAGGGAAAATCCTTCACGAGGGGATCTTTCATCAAACTGAAGATGAATGACACAGGCTGGAACAGTCTCTCAAAAAATGAAAAACATGTTAAAGCAGCAAACGGTGGAAAATGACAGTTATGGCGGAACAGAATGACACTCAACATATCAAAATATTTCACATAGCTCTGCCTAAGACACTACAGTTAGTGGTTCAGCACTAGTCACAAGTTACTTTCAGACAACAGAGCTGAACCAGCTGCTGGATGGTGGAGGGGATGATTTAATAACAGAAATTGAGGTACTTTTGGTGCCTTTCATGTGGGCCCCTGACTTATCCACACCAATGGGATCTGTTGGGCTGCACAGGTGATGAGGGAGCTGGCTGACATCCTTCTGAGGCCAGTCTCCATCAGCTGTAGTAGGTTGTGGGTGAGAGGAGGCCCCCAGTGACTGGAGAAAAGTGAATGTTGTGCCCATCTTCAAAAAAGGGTAAAAGAAAAACTTGAGGAACTGCAGGCTGGTTGGTGTCATCTTCGGTCCCTGGGAACCGTCCCATGGATGGAACATGAAATCTTGTACATGAGCAAGCACACAGGGGAGAAGACAGTGACTGGAAAGAGTCAGTAAGAATTTACCTAGGCTAAGTTATGTCTGACTGACTGGATAATCTTCTGTGATAAAATGACAGTATTTGTGGATGAGGATGGGAAGTAGATGTTATTGGCCTGGATGTACATACGTAAAGCTTCAATAGACCCTGTGAGGAGAGCCGTCAGGAGCCATGCTGGAGAAGGGCAGTTTGGAGGTATCTCCTCTGCCTCTGAGAGGGTACCAGGGCCAGGCCCTTTGCCAGTGGTGGCCACAAACAGAAGTAGGGCAATTTCCAGATGGAGAGAAGGGGCAAAGCTTCCCTGGCAGGATAACCAAGTGGAACAGGCTGCTCAGAGAGCCTGTGCCATCTCAGTCATGGGGGAACTTTGAGCCCAAACCACCTAAAGCCCTGACCAAATACGTCTGACTCCACCATGGGGCCTGCCTTGGGCAGGGGTTTGGACTGGGGTCCTCCTGCAGTCCCCACCAGCCCATAGTGCTGCTTTTATTTATTCCTCCAGAAGCTGTACAGTTACAAAACCACTGCAGAGGAAAGAGAGGTGGAGCAAAATATTTCCAGATAACACAGTTCTTACGAACTAAATATTTAAAATAATGTGTAATACCTGAGACTTGCTGTAACTCATTTCCCTGTTACACACATCTCCTTCACCACCCCCACAAATACCAGTCCCCATAAAGCCCCAACAAATAGTTCCCTTTTTTCATCCCTTGCATTATTTCTAAATTACTATTCTCTTCATAAGAGCCAGCAACAACTGCCTGCAATTAAAACTGGTTAAAAGTTAGCTTACATTAATAGCAGGATTATAGGCTGAGGTGGGCAGCCTGCTTACTACACGTAATGTAAAGATACCTGCCCATTACTGGCAGTTGTATTTCAGAGGATTAACTAGTGCAGCTGAAGCTGGAAATAGTAATAATAAAATAAATACAATAATAATAATAATAATAATAATAATAATAAAAGGCTGGGAAATGATCCAGTCCTGTTGTGACCAACACTGGCCCCTGTTCACGTTCTCAAATGAAGCCACAAACTAATCAATTTGCGTGATAAAATGCTGGGATGGTAGAAGATGTTTCCCACTCTTCCATGGAGTACAGTCAGGAGGAAAGCAGGCTATGCTGGTCCAGGTTGTCTTTCAGACACAATGAGGAATCAAGTCAATCTTCTCTTTCGTATGACTCTAAGAAGATATGTGGCTTTTATCCATGTAGAAGTTGTTGCAAAGGTAGCTATACTGACAAACTGCAGGAAAGCAGATCTGTTTTGTGTGATTATTTCCATGCGTGCTGCCTCTTGGCTAAGAAGGTCTGTATCACTCAGCTTGCACGATCCTTTAAAAATTATTGAAAAAAAGGTTAGGTGTATGCACGTGTGTATGCGTGGGTGGGTAGCTGGTGATCATCTCTTTGGGCAGGAGCAGGTACTTGGGACAGTTTAGATTGAGAAACCACATTATGCAGACCTTTGATGAGAACTTGATAGTTAATATATAGTCTAACAATCCCATGCAAAAGCTTTTCTTAGAATTGGTACATCAGAATATTTCAATGGAAGAGTTACTCTTTATATGTAGGCATTGGGGTTACAGTAGTATAAATGCTTTTTGGCAGAAGGCAGTATTTGGTTAAATTTTGTTGAGTGCCGCTCTCTTTAATTGCTGGAAAAAAAAAAAAAAAGGAAAAATAATTCCACCAAAATGATTTCACGTTCTGCAGAGTGCTCTGTGTCATTTGTTGGCAAGAGTAATGGAAGGAAAAATATCAGCAACAAAAAGTAGCCACAGAACGATTTTTTTTTTCAAGTAACAGCACCAGTTCCAATTTTCTTTCCCATATGTAGTACCACTTAAGTGGCAGTAGACCACATAATACATTTTGTGTTTCATGTTGCCAGCCAAGGCTGGCAAAAGCACAAAAAACCTCTGATGTGGGAACATGGATAGTTCTGCCCAAAATGATATCCCTGCCACGGGGATATAAAGTAAGAGGCATCCTCTCCATCAAGCTCTCATTTTATGCTTTACCTGAAGATGTAAATCTATGTGTTTCCTTCCACCTGGCCTGGCCCATACTGTGCAGCTCAGTGCCTTGTTCATTTTTAAGTCTACACAATCTGCTCTAGGCACACACAGAAAGCTCCCCTTCCTTTCCTTCCTCTCTGTCTTAGAAGAGCCACATGCCCCCTGTTTTTAAAAGAATGGGGAATACGTGTCTGTCTGCACAGGAATTTGGTCCCTTCTCTGAAGAAGTCACCAGCTCTGTAGAGATGAGTGGGTTAAAGACAAGCTCTTCTCCACACTCATGCCTTGGCCAGCCCTGTGCTGCTGATCACTCCCTGTGCCTTCTGTTCTTGCTTTCTATGGAGCCTGGCACATCAGCTCCAAGCAGGGGATCAGTTTCAGCACCAAAAGCCAAAGACTTGCAGGTCTCAGACACATACTTTCAAAGCCCCTCTGGAAAAACACTGTAAGTGCTGTCTGTAAATGCAGTCCAACGTGTACGTCTGCACTGATGTCTGCTGAGCTCTGTGCAGATATTGCATGCTGTCCACACTTTGTAACAGCAAAGGAGGAAGTACTGCTCTGATATTTGTCTGATGTCAGGTTTGTTGTGTCTCTCTCTAAGGCCGTGGTACAAACCAGTATGAAATGCAAGCTACCAGGCTGGGGGTGGCTCAGGCTGATGGCAAGTCTCAAAAACTGACATCTGAAAAATGCCAGGCAGGACAAGTCAGGAAAACACAACAAAGCAATACACAACAAAGCATTAAAAGCTACAGTACCCCAGACTCTGCAGAGTTTCAGAAAAAAACGCTATCAACTTAAAAATTCTTACACAAATGAACTTCAGCTGGAGGAAAAAAAAAAAAAAAAAAGAAAACCACAACACTATTCTGCCTTGTAAACTTCTTGTCTGTTGTCAGATGGAAGAGTCTCTGCCTTTATTAAAGAAAATGGCAGGTTTATTCAAAAAATGTCAGAGTGCTGAATGGCAATCTGCTGAAAAGGTTTAGATTGTTGGATAAAACACTGTCAAGTAATACGTAAGTATTTTTCAAGAGGTCTTTCGCACCTTTTTTCACTGAATCAACTCCAGTCCTGCAGTTCAATTGCAGATCCTGGCTTCAGAGCTGCTCGGCGCCCATTTGATTCTTTATTATTATCCCCCATTATTTCTGCCATAAAGACTGCAGCTGCTGGGCAGACTGGAGGTTCAGTGATGCAGTTTCACTGCTCTACAGCACATTAAAAGAGGGCTCATGCAAAAAGTCAAGTGGCAAGGGAAGTCCATGTAAACCTTGGGAATGCAGTGGAACAGAGAAGAAAATGTTATGGATCTGTTCTTTTTCTGGAGTCCACGTGCAATAGTTCACTCAGTAGACATGCACTGGGAGAAAAAAAAAAAAAAAAAGTCACAGTATGTCTGCTGTTAAAGATTAACTTGTCTACAGGAAATGAAAGGCAGCAAAATATCACTGGTTTATTGACTTAATTGTAACTTTATACTGTGGCAGGTATATAAACAAATGGGAAGACTGACCACCTTTTCCAAAGAATCAACATCACAAAAATCACAGGGCAAAGCATGAAAGGCAAATGAGATGGAGAGTATATTTTTTTATACTGACAAACATAGAAGGAGAAAATAATGTGAAATTAAATAGTTTGGAATTAGAAACATAGAATCATACAATCATTCAAAAAATAATTTGCTGGAGTTAAAAATAAAATAATGTCTTTCCCAGAGCTGAAAGCCATTAATTAGCACTCTGAAAACATAAGCCAAATTACATAAATTGCCAGCTGGTGAGGCACATAGAAGGTAAGGCAGAGAAAAAGATTTGACAACATTGACTGATGGGATTAAGAGGACCCAGACCTTTCCCAGCTATGCTGTCATAGCAAGAGTAAGATTTGCCATTTCAGTCTGTGAGGTTTAGGGTATAAACAGATCCCACATTACCACACACCAGAGGTTAAATGATAACATAATGTTTAAATTATAATTAAATTGTATTGGAAGGACCTAGAGAAAGACCATCAAAACCAAAACACAAGCTGAGATTCCTGAGGTCTTGCAGCACAGAATCATAGAATAACTTAGGTTGGAAAAGATCTCTAAGATCATCTGGTCCAGTCTTTAACCTAGCACTGCCAAGTCCACCACCAAACCATGTCACTAAGCACCACATCTACACGTGTTTTGAAGACCTCCAGGGATGGTGACTCAGCCGCTTCCCTGTGCAGCCTGTTCCAATGCCTAACAACATTTTCAGTGAAGAACCCAACCTCATCATCCCCTGGTGCAGCTTAGGGCCATTCCCTTCATCTTAGCATTTGGTGCCTGGGAGAAGAGACCAATCCCCACGTTGCTATAGCTTCCCATAAGGTAACTGTAGAGAATGATAAGGTCTCCCTTGAGCCTTCTTTTCTCCAGGTTAAACAACCCCAGCCTCCTCAGCTGCCACTCATTAGACTTGTTCTCTAGGCCCTTCACCAGCATCATTGCCCTTCTTTAGACATGCTGCTGCATCTCCATATCCTTCTTGTAGTGAGGGGCCCAAAACTGAACACAGTGTTTCAGGTGCAGCCTCACCAGAGCCAAGTACAGAGGGACAATTGCTTCCCTAGTCCTGCTGGCCACGTTATTTCTGACAGCAGGAGCTTTATTGGTCCTGACCAGAAGACCATCCTGCATCAAGGATTCTGTGACACAGTTAACCTGAGTATGCACAGACCTGTGCTGTGCAGTGCTGTGCTGCATGTCCAGAGTGGATTCCTGGCTGTGCTGTGCTGCACACACCACATGGCCATGGCACTAATTTCACCAGCTCACTGTACCAGAGGAGCCTGCAGCCTGCTCTCACTGGGTGCTTTGTGACAGAGCCTTGTCCTTAACAGGACAGCAAGAAGTTCTCAGCAGAAGGCCCCTCTGTTTTGAAAGAAGAAATGATGGATAGATGGGGTTCCCAGCCTCTAATAGGATGCAAGATTACCTTTGCTACTCTCTTAGTGTTAGCTCTAATTAACAGCACTCTGCATGATACCTTACAGCATCTTCCCACTGCAGTCTCAATGGACCAGCACCTCCTTGTACAAAACGTAAAGCCAAATGAGTATTACTCTGAGGAGCTAAGAACTGTAACCAGTAATAAAATGAGAACAAAATAAAGCTAAAACCTTTGCACTCAAGAATAACAGACATAATCTCCTTCAGCCTGCAAGGTAGTACATTTACATTTGGTGTAAATGATGTCACGCAGCACCAGAAGATTTGACAGTAAATGTAATTAAATCTCTCTTACAGGGAATCCTAGGGCTTTTTGTCCCTGGTGGAAAGTTAAGTTTCTACCTTACTTTAATAAATAAATAAACAAATAAAATGGAGCAACTGTTTAGGAAAATCTTTTCTTGTAGAAAGTTAGTTCAACATACTAATGCCTTTATCCTTTTCCCCCCATCTAATTATTGACTTACATAGGTAAAATGTAAATAGTACTCTGAATCAAGGCCATCCACACTGAATTTGCCTAAACAAAGAAGTCCGAGATAATGCCATGAATAGAAGAGTGCTGAACAGGATGCTCATTTCCTTCTGAAAGTTGAAAGAAAGGAAGTTAAAGCAGCACACATCATTCATCACCCTAAAAAATGAGACAGAACTCTTTCCCCTGCATATAATCCTACCCTAGCGTTTCCCTGCAACACATCACAGCCTTGCCTAAATCATAGCAGGAAGCCACCTAGTTACCATCATATGACATATTTTCATTTGGTTTTTGTAGGCAAGTCTTTAGGCCTAAATGTATTACAAATTGAGTGTTTAGGCTTATTATTACCAGACAGTGAGAATTGTTTTCCTTTCTCTGGGAGCCCACACCCTGCTTACTACAGTGACTTAGGAGATTACTGTAATCCAGACATTTTGTCATGAGTAGTACTGTCACTACAAGTATTATTAGAAAATGTTTCAAACACTTCATACACACTAAACAGAGAACAAACTACATTATGTGCTTATACTACAAGTAAGTCATCGTACGGCTGCAAAAATGATCAGAGTTCTGGAACAGCTCTCATGTGGAGAGACTGAAAGACTTGCCTTTTTTCAGCTTGGAGAAGAGAAGGTTCGAGGGAGACCTTAGGGAGGCCTTCCAGTATCTAAAGGAGGCCTACAGGAAAGCTGGGTAGGGACTCCTTGTCAGGGGGTGCAGTGATAGGACAAGGGATTTAAACTAAAGTAGGGTAGGTTTAGATTAGACATTAGGAAGAACTTTTTCTCTTAGAGGGTGTTGAGGCACTGGCTGCCCAGAGAAGCTGTGGATGCCCCATCCCTGCAGGTGTTGAAGGCCAGGTTGGATGGGGCTTTGAACAGCCTGGCCTAGAGGGAGGTGTCACTGCCCCTGGCAAGGGCATTGGAATCAGGTGATATTTAAGGTTCCTTTGTACCCAAACTATTCTGTGATTCCATGATTCTACAATTACTCTATGTATCCTCAGCAACCAGGTGATCTTAAGACGTCAGACCAATGTTGATAAATTATGAGAGCACAAAACCAGCATCAACAAATGCAAGAGGTCTGAGTGTCAGAAGCCCTTCCTTTATAGGCAAGAAAATGCATTCTGCCATAGCCATGCAGGACGGGGACACAGTCATGGTGATGGGCAACACCACACTTGTCTTCTCGCCAGACCTGCAGGTGTCTGTCAGCCTCAAGTAGCTTTGGGTGTCTGGGCTGCTCCCCAGCACTTCTGTCTTCACAAGATTGGTGGCGGCCACCTGGGGCCACTGGTGAACACTGGTGAAACACATGGAGACCTTGTCCCATGGCAGCCTGAGGAGGTGCAAGTGGACAGGGATGTCTGGCACCTACTGTGACTTGGCCAAGGCAAGTGTGTACTGGGGTGAGTGTTCAAGGTGCTCCCCTTTTTTTCCATTATGATGCTGCATCTCCCTTGGTGTGATGGTTGTGATCTACACCCCCTGCCTCCACCCTGAAAAAAAGAGACATGGCTTGCTGGACTTAAAAATCAGAGAATCTTAGATATCTTGAGAATTGCTGTAACTTTTATAACGGTTTGTGTTCATTGGCAATGGAAAAGGTTGACAGCCAGCTACTGCTGGCAAGCTGATACACCAAGGGCATATTTTATTTTATGTATCAAAATCTAGCATTTCTTCATCTAGGCTAGTCACATTTAGCAGTAGCATTGCCACAGAAATAGCACAATATTTATTTTCAGTCTTCTTACTACATATAAAGAAACACTAAAACCACAGAATATTTCTTTAGCAAAGGAGTTAACTGTCAAGCAAGTAAGAGTGCAGGTTGGAGGCTGACTGACTTTTAACATAGCCAAATATAGCATGTGCCTAGCAGTGTCAGACCACCTTTAAACTGAAGCCTTTTAGCTAACAGTACCCAGCTATCTCATCTCTATTCTCCCACCACCAAATATTTATTAAAATCTTTTGTTATATCTTTGTCCCAGTCCTCCCAAGACCATACAGCATCACATATTGAGCATTTGAAAATGTAATAGTTCATTATTCTCACTTTCACCTAGTCACAATTAATACTGTTTAATGCCTTCATTCACTCTAGTTCTTTATGAAGCTAATTTTAAAAATCATGCACTATTAGATGACAACTTTTTATACAGACTACCATCATAAATGAAACAATCGAATAGCACTACTGTTCTTGTGGCAGAGAAGTGGAAGAGCCAGTAAAGTCCTATGTATGTGTTTAGTTAGCTGCATACCTGTGTAAAAACACAACATTAAAAAAACAACAAACAACAACAACAACAACAACAACAAAAAAACAAACACCAAACCAACACAAAAAAAACCACCCACATCACTTTGGTGATAACAGAGGTTCTAATACATTGTACAGGACGTGGTTTTTCAAATGCCAGTGATGGTCAGTGAATATCCTGTTCACAGAGCAGACATTGAAGTTTGTGTATAAAGAGCTGCATCAATATAAAAGAAAACCTCCATCAGCTCTGTCCCTAGAAATTTACAAGTCTCCCCTGTATCTGACTCCTGGCTGGACTCAAGTAACAGATAGGCATCAAGCAGCTCAGCCTTGGGTAGATTTACACAGCAACTGAGTGGGGGGTTTTCCTTCTGAAATAGGTTGTGGAAAGAAACAGGCTGGAGTTTGGGGCTCATCCAAAAACAAAGCGCCTGCACCCTGCTTTACTTGGGCACATCATCATCTGTGCATCTAAGTCAGGGTTAGACTGATGGTCCTCTGAAGAAACATTGTCCTAAAAACACCAGCATGCCAAGTCCTTTTTCCCTAGCTTACTTCGAATCAAGTGCAATTGACTCCAGTCAAACACATTTTCCTTTCACAATTCTCTGTTCTCCATTTATTAGCCTTGTGCTGAATGCAGGAACAAGCTGTCTGGAACAAACTGCTCTCAGACACCATCTCACCTGCCACCTCATTAGGACTGCTGAGTCCACCTGACATGCCATTTTTGTTTCCAAAAGTCACAGTGACTGGCTATAGTGCATTGCACTGGCTTTATGCCAACGTGGTCTACTGTAGTGCCAGTTTTAACCTCACTTGCTTCAGCAGAGCTTCAGCTTTTCTTCAGCTTCCTGCTTGTCTTTGCAAGGACAGGCTGGCAGCCTCATGGAACACTACATGGATTAATTTCATTTATTCACTGAGTTGTGCATTTGTTTTTTGCTGGCTCCCTCTCTCCTTCCATCTGGTAATAAATGATGGTAAGTCAGACCAGGAGTTGCAACACCTTTGGGAAATTTGGTGCCTATAATTCAAGTCATATACATTACTCACTTGTAATTTGTTATGATGACTGATGACTTGTTCAAAGACCTTCTAGGCTTACCACTGGATCTTGTACTCACAGAAGCAGACTGAACAGAGTAAGGAATGCCCTCTTCTCCTCTGCAGGTATATGAGGTAATCCCAATCTTATTTATAAATCCTGGGTAAAGAAAAATACCTGCAGAGGTGTCCTGCAGAGATCAATACCTCCACTGGCCCCAGCTGGTTAGCATAACAGAAGGTGAGAGAACCCTTTGCATTCTCTGGGGTTTGCTCAGTCCATAAACAGAGAATTATTCATATTAAAAAACCAGGGGGCAAAACTGAACGTGATGGCAGAAAATAATGATGAATATTATGGAACTAATTAAACTAAAAATCAACAAATCAAGGGCATTCATGATGTGTAACTTTGTTAGCTAAAACCAAACTAGCAATAAATTCTTCTTGCTTCTAACTTTACTTAATTATTCCATGACTTTGCACCTGGGATTCTGTCATCAGTAGAAATTTCTATGCAGTAAAAAAACTGTCTTGATAAAAGAATGGTCAAAAAGAGCTCTGTATTAAAAAAAAAATATCCTACGAATCTCCGATTCGTAGCTTGTTCCTCATGTATGTCAGTTTTCCTTGAGGTATTTAATTTTCATTTAGCACCTTCCAAGATTTATCCCAGAGCTCCCTATGCAGCAAGCCCTTTGGTATACTACTGATTTACATATATGCAGAAAAGAATCTCTCCAAACAAATTCCTGTCTTTAACCAACCTCCTTAATGAAAGCTGAGATACAACTGTTTCTCTTGGCTGGTCAGCTAGCTACTAATTTGGTGCACAGTGTGTAACACGTTTGTTTCAGGCTCACAGGAGTGCAGAGATCAGAAGAGAAAGCCAATAATTGATTTACATTTAAATATATATATATTTTAAAAGTTTACAGTAATCATGTGAGATAACATTTTGGAAACGAAATAAAACAACAGCAGCAACAAAAAAATAGATGTTTGGTAAGTTTCAGTTTGATGCAAGCCCAGATATCAGGAAATTCCAGTTCCACAGATGCTCTACCAGCACCGGAAAGGTCAATAGTTTCTCTTTAACTTCCCTGTCTTTGAGTGGAAGTAGTAGCTTTTTGCATGTATTAAGCAACGTTTACATTTATGTTTCTTAAGAGCAATAGGAGAATGCAAAGAAAATGTGAATGTGTTCTTAGACACCTTATTGATCTGATTTCTTTTGAGGCAATTCCTGTCTTTCTACGGTGATTTTTTTTAAAGCCTAAAATGATATATATTACCATGGAAAAATAGTTTGCTTTAATGATAAGCTCAATCTCAGTACTAGCCATCTTTAATAGATTTTACCCCTTGTTCAGGCAATTCAGTTAATGTTTCTGGAATGCTGCTGGCTGCAGGATGGTAACAAGGTACCTGGATTTTTCCAGCTGTTAAAATTTC
>CM021729.1:34099883-34131372 GCA_011074415.1 Stictonetta naevosa
TTACTGTCCTTATTACAAGATTACTTTTTTTTTTTTCTTTTTTTTTTTTTTTTTCTGTATACTAAAGGAAAAATAAATGCAGACACATGCACAAAAGGTTATTCTACAGTAGCACTCTACGACGTGGCAGACAGCCACAAAATGTCAGATGACCCCCAGTTACCCAACCCTCTCCATCTGCCTGGAAAGGCACAGCCTGCCAGAAACAGCAGAAAAAGCATGGGTACTTCTCCAGAGGTCAGGGAAAGAGCAGCAGCACCAGTGCCCAGGGAGGAGTACAACTGAACCGAGACTTGAAATCGAATGGCATTTGGAGTCTACCCCAAATCAGCTTAATGCAGTATAACCCAGCCAGCTTCAAATGGGCTTTAAAATTAATTGCAAACAACAAAACATATTGCAATACTGATTTCAAATACGCAAAGAACAAGTTTTTTTCTTTATATATATATATATATATTTATTTTTTATTTTTTTAATAACAAGTAGGAACTACTTCTGCCACATTTATGGTAAACAAAAGGGAAGCACTGTGCTCTTCAAGGATGGGGATGTACCATGAACAATCCTGGTTCTGTGGGTTACTTGCTGAGACTGCAGAGTCTCTTTTTGAAGCTTATTTTCCTTGATTTCTTGACACTTGAACTTGTATCTGTGCAGACACTTTCCTGGATACCTTATCTTACTCTCATGTCTAAGCCCTAGGCTGCCCATTATTTTGTCAGGTCTATTCTCAATGAACTGTAACTCCCCTAAGGTAAAATATGTCTTTATTACAGACTATTTCCCCTGTAAGGGATTAGTCAAAATAAAATCAGGTACCAACTGTATTTTTTTTAGTCATTTTAGCATCCTGTCAGAGTCGTCAGGCCATGCTTTTTTCCAGCATGGCATTGTGCTAAGCTAATTCTGAGTGCTGCATGGCAAATTCTTGCCACATGCTGCCATTGTGAGTGCTTCAAGGAAGTGGGTGAGTGAAACCAATATGAACCACTGCTTGAATGGTGGAAAAAGCGTGTAGCCAACTTTACTTTCTGCTTGTCTTTAGTAAAATACAAGTTCTCTGTGCCTGACCCCCACAGGATGAAAAATGATGGTATCGTGGAAGTACACCATGCTCCACAGCGAGACAGCTCCACCAGACCAGATAGCCCTCAGGAAACACACATCACACAGAGCAGGGAGCTCTCACCAGTGTTTCTTGTCTGCTTTCATAGAATCGATCAGCTTTGGAGGAATGCATCTTTCCTTCTAAATGTGCTAATATTTGTAAGTACCCTGACCCCAAGTACCACATCTGAAACTCTAGCCCAGCCCTGTCATGTCTATATCCATCGGAGGGGAATTCGTTGAATGTAAAGGGTGTCCCGTCTCACTGTGGTTTGGTCCTCTATTCACTTTTATCTGCAAATGATCGTTCCAAGCCAAAGAGTTACAGGGACCTGACTGTAATGACACCGACTTTCCTCCACTCTAAATAAATATGAGCAGGAGTAAAACTGAAGAAAAATAGCAGTTCTGTTGAAAAGTCCTGATTGCATACTTGTGGAAACTTTTAAGAGGCTAAAAAATAAGACCATCTGAGTGAATGAGGCTTTTATTCTCTGGTTGAGACTGCAGTGGTTGAAACTGATATTCAGCCAAGTTAATATTAGGCACTTTTACTAGAACTGAACCCTCCTACTAGGCAATCACTGTGCCTATTCTGAAGCAAAAGCCCCAGCTAGTTTGGGATTAATATTGTATACTGATCGGGTGTGAGGACAATGAAAGAGGAGTTCAAAAGCAATTGTAACTGCCAATTTGAAAACATACTTTCCAAGTCTGGTGAACGAACATCAAACAGAAGACAACAAATCTCTGATGAGAAAACTGTTTCACGTGTGTGGAAACAATTGCATACCAAGGCCTTCTCAAGGGAGGTTAGCAGATAAGTAACCCAGCTGAAGTTGCCTCTGTGCTAATGAGCAGGAAGTAGTGCTCTCACTCTCCTGACACAGGCAAGCCAGGAGCCAGAGCATGTGCCTTTTACAATACTGATGATTTTTTAAAACTGATTTATGCTGCATCATAGCATGACGATGGTAATGCTTTGCCAGTACATGGCACCTTCACTCACGTAACCTGCATGAACCTTTTTGCACTGGTTAGCATATAAAGAAATAAATAAATACCTTGTGACTTTACAAAATTCCCCATCTGTATTGACTTGTTCTGACACTACATAAGCCAAGCCCCAATTTACACCAAAGAACAAAAACACAGCTATAACTTTTCAAAACTTATACACCAAAATCTATATCTACATTAAAATTTTCACATATATTCACTGATATTCAGGAACCTTCAAAAGATTTAAGCTGACCATTTCAGTACTAATGAAATTAAATTCATAACTGCTGTGGTAACAGATTAAGCTTCATTCATTATTTGGCCAAAGTCACAAACAAGAAGCAGAACCGAAAATGTAATCATTGTAATACATGAAGCAAAGCCCCATCTTAGCTTTCAAACAGACAGCTGCTGCTCACCAGCATAAGCATTAACATTTTAGGAAATAGGAAAGCCTAACTGGTTGCTCTTAGCTGTACACATTTGCATTGACTCACTCTGGAAAGTTTTTGTCAAGATGAGTATCCACATGCTAACTTTCACTACTTCTTAGGGTATTGCCCACTTACCAGGAGTAAAAATACTTGCAAAACACTTTTAGGCATTTTAATTCAGCTAGTATCATAAATGCTGCATCCTCATCTCTGAAGTAGAGGATTAATAACAAAACTAATAATGAGTAAACTGTTAGTGGGTTTTTTTTTGTGGGAGTAGAAGGAAAACACATCAATATGATTCACGTTTCAGCTAATGAACTCTGAGTGCGCTGTTTCAGCTAAACAGTTCTTCTTTAAAAGACACTAAAATCAGTATTCAGATGAGAAAGCAACTTGAGATCACCTTTGCTCACAGGTCAGAGCGAGGCAGGTGAGCAGCTGCTCCAGACCGGAGCACACAGCTGTGAAGGGAGGGAGCACTGCTGCCTACGAGCTCCACCAAACACATACACAAGCATATTGATAAGAAAAATGATAATCATTTTTAATGCCTTTTTCAGTTACTCAATTTTATTTGCTGCCTGAACTCTCCCTCTCAAATTACTAAGAGTGTTACCTCAAGAAAAAGTGGAGGATGGACTGAAGGTCTGAGGCCGAGGCTATGGGACAGGCTTTCCAGTCGGTCTGGTGTTGTAAGCCCTTTGTACAGCCTTGTTTGTAATGACCTGGCTTAAGGTGTGCTGTTGCATTTGCTACACCACTATGTTAAGTATACCTTTCACTTAGAATAGCTACAAACGTACAAAAAGGTGTTTTAATAACATTACACCTGATGTTTATAAAACATTGAGGTCTTCACAGACTGAGTACTGCCAGGGGGGTGTTTGGGGCCTGTTCCCCCCACCTTCCTTTCCTTAGACTTCAAGAACTGAAAAGCCCACAAAAGGCCATTAAACAGGAAGGATAAGAAAGTGAAAGGGAAGGCAACACACAGAATAACTGCAAAACTACATAGTAGCTATTGAGATGGGAAAAATCTGAAACTAAGAAAAATCTCATTAGGGAAGGGCAGAAAAATTTGCAAACCAGACTTTTCCTGGGGGATTTATATAGCTGGAGAAACTGAGCCAAAGAGTCTGAATTCAACAGTATTGCCAGTAGCTACCACAGATTTGTTACTCACTGTATTTTCCCCACCTCATAATGACCTGCTTGTCCCAATACTCTAGATAGAAATACAGTTCAGCAAAACTGCAAACTGAAAGGAGCTTGGTTAGTTTTATTAAAACTATTTCCTGAGCTAAATACAACAGTTGATAGATAGCAGGTAACATTGCAAACAAAGGTGTGTAAGAAAGCATCATCTTTCATTTGCAGCATTGTGATAACAATTCATCAAGTAGCAGACTAATCCTGTATCATCCAGACAAGTTCAGAACCAATTTCTGTCTGGCAGCAATCTTCTCCTCAAAGAGTATCACAATAACAGGTAAAAACAGTCTTTCCTAGATTTAACTAGAGTTGTAATAGATTATTGCATAGCAAATAGAATAGCCAGAGAATGTGGCTACCAGGTGTACTGGTTCTGCACTATTTTTTACCTATGCAAATAGTAACAACCTGTTACATACAAACTCAGAAATGCAAGAGGGCAGGAAGAGAAGGGTAACCCAGACAGGAGAAGGTTTCTGGAGCATGCAGAAGGCTAGAGGAGAGCTCAGCGTGGTGGTGGTGGGAGGGCAGCAGCCAGAGGCAGGAGAGGACCTGGCAACTAGTAAAGAAGGTGCTCAGATGAAATGCTTCTCTCAGAAACTGCCTTTCTGCTGGCTACCTTGAGAAGCATAAATATCCCACACCTGGATTACACAATGCAGTGGTATGGGGCAGCATGGTTTGCTGCCTGTGAATTGTAAGCAGCATAAAGCAATGATTCTGGCTGTCTGAGCCACTGCAGGGTCTTGAGGGCCAAATTCAGCACATTCACAGGCATGCAGTGAAATACATGCCCTTGTGTCCTGAAGAACAGGAAAAAAGATAGTTTCTTTAATACAAGTATTTATATTTAAACTGTGATCTGTGTCTATTTGAAGAAGCTACCAGCAGGTGGTCAGGCCTTCACATTTCTGGTTCATGTAGTGAGGAAAATCTCAGCTTTGCAACCTGCATCACCGAAGGACTGACTTGTACTTTGGATTCCCCCCAAGCCTGCAGTTTCCAATTCCTGAGTATCTTGGAAAAGCTGGCAGCGACATCTCCCCGTGATGGATCTGCCTGCTGATGACTGCAGTCACTACATGCAAACAGTGACCGATGACTACATGCTTGTGTTTCCCACCAGGAGCTACTTCTCAAGCACAAAGCAAAGGCACTGAATAGGGGCACTTCTGACTTCTGAAAAAGAATGTTGAACTCTGTTGAACTTCTTGGACAGAGCTTAGTTAAAAAAAAGAAAAACTAAAATGAAGACACACACACACAGAAACATATTGGAGACTCACAGTAATTGAAACGTTCATATTGAATATTGAACTCAAAAAGGACATTTAAATAATCTGATTTCTTCTTTCTTTCTTTCTTTCTTTCTTTCTTTCTTTCTTTCTTTCTTTCTTTCTTTCTTTCTTTCTTTCTTTCTTTCTTTCTTTTTTTTTTTAATCAAGTAAAAATATTTTTCTGGTTTGCTCCTTCTTTAACAAGCAATTGACTTGTTTGCTCTCTTCTCCTCCTTTCTCTCTATCAGGTGTTGTCAGGGCTACTTATGTTTACTTCCTTATTTGCATTTATTTGATGGAGACAAAATGTCCAGGCACCAAAGAGAGTCAGCGATTTACCAAAACAAAGTCCTAGGTAAAAGCAACACTGCATTATTCAAGATTTTCTCTCTCATACACTTGCACGCACGTCCCTATCTGTCTTTAGGTAAGCAGTTATAACCTACTGCTCAAGGAGCTATTCCATTTGATCGTAAACCTTACCCACCAGAGCTTTGTCTACCAGCTCAATGAGTTAGCTCTGAAATGAGACACTCGTTCTTCACACTAGTTCAGACTCAACTATTCTGTACCAAGAGGAACAACCTCAAAACTCTATTTACTGAGGTCCCAAAAGAGGGTTAAAAAAAAAAAAAAAAAAAAGACCAAAAAAACTCCACTTAAGTTTGCATTTTCACTCTATGAACAATATTTAATGAAAATGCAATAACATATATAATAGCAGAGCTATTAGTCATATTTTATTTTCTTTATTTAAGCATTCTTACTCCTCATCCATGTAGAGAACATGCCTCACATAGACCTTACCCCCTTCACAATATTAAGTAAAACGTATCTGATTCTGGAAACAGAGTTCTGCGCACTGCCCTTCCATGGTAATGAAGAAAGTGCTGGAGCCAACATCAGATGGGCAGGTCTGGGTGTGTGGAGGTGTGATTCCACTCTAGAGTTTTTTTCCCCTTCATATGCTAAATCTGCCTACAATTCCCACTGAGAAAGAAAGAAACCAAAACAAATGAACAAACAAAAATTCTTATCCTTATTCCTGCTTGAAATTGTTTTGGAAAACTAATCAGTGGAGGAACAAAGCATATGTTACAATAAATGTCTCTCAGCAAAGGCCTTTAGTGTATGTGAAAAAGGGGAGAAAATGTTTCACACCACAAATCATACAATAATGCTGTGCCAGTACCTTTATTCATCTGCATTCTCTGTCTACTCTTTTCATGGTTCAATAGTCTACAATAGCTATAATTCGATCTATGAAATATAGTTTCTAATTTTTGTTATTGTGTGATGCTCCTTATGGATGAAATGGACATAAATGAATGAGATAGCAAAGTGAGGTGAATGACATCTTGACGCCAGCATTAAAGAAAGGGCAAATGTGAGCAAGCTCAAGTACCCTTGCTGTAAGGAGAGATAGACTATACTTCTGCAAATTCAGCAAGGGCAAGTAAGTGGGAAGAAAGGAAAATGTATTTTGATAGACCAGATGAAAAAAAAAAACAACAAAAAAAAACAAAAACATAGTTCCACTTGAGCAAATGCAGTGATGCTTCCTACAGATACAGGAAGTAGCAGTGAGATGATGTGTTTCCAGATGGTGAATTACCACTGAACTAAAAACTCAGAATCTTTTTTTTTTTTTTTAATTATTTTTTTCCTTTTTTTTCCCCCAGTTTACCTAAAGAATTGTATAATTTTCTTCTGCAGGGCATGCCAGCTATCAGTAAGAGCAGCCACAGAGCAATTTCACTGCTGTTTTATCAAGTCTGCATTGAACTTCACTGCATTTGGACTTCTTGGAACAAATCTCAAAATTACAAGCCCTGCTGTACATGCACAAAGTCAGATGCTGAAGTCTTTACCAGGTCACTCTGGACTATGTTGTCTTCTCTTTTTCAACAGGAGGGAAAAGACCTGTGGGAAGACACAGGAGAGCTCATGTCACAGCAGTTGTCCTGTTCTGTGGCTACACCTTGGAACCATCCTGTAGGCAGCTGATACAGTGTGCTCACCTGAGGTTTAATCAACTCACTCTCGGGCTATTTATAAAGAATGGTATTACCACAACTAAGGAGAAGTTTGTACATATTGAAAACACTCTGGAATAACATAAATGTTTAGTGCGTGAACCAAATGTGCAAATAAGTCCTGAGAAGTTACATTAGGGGCTAGGAGTCAGAATTACACATAGGTTACAACTGTTTTTTCGGGTATCTAAATACTGGAACACACTCAGGGGAATCAGAGGAATCTGAATAATATTCATATGTCAAAAGCTTCATGTTACCTGTTCCCTCATGACAGGATTTGATGTTGTAACTTCAAAAGGAAAAGATTCTCAAAAATTCTCAACTCAGTGGTGCTATCCTCACACTAGAAAACAATTTATTTGTGGTACAGTGGAGCAGTTTAGACCTATTGATCTTTTAACTTTTGTATCCCTGGAACTAACAACTAGAAAACAGCATTAGACAACAGAACGAGACTTACGGATGTTTCCTCTAAGCTTGGATGCAACATATACTTCTTGAGCTCTGGCTTTATTCTTACATATATGTCTATCTCTGTGTGTATTTATGGATATATACTCATGTCATGCATCACATCTGCCCACCTAGGCAAGTTGTCAACACCCTCTGTTTTGCAGTGCACTAGCCCAGGAGCTTCAAGTCTACGAAGGTCCCAAAGAATCTTCTTGAGCTCTTCTGGAGATTCCTGTTGAACCACATTCCTACATAAAAGAGAAGGCAATTCACAATAGTATTGTTTGAATTAGAAACATAAAAAGACTAAATCTTTCATTGGCAGTTCATTCATTTGAACTGGGGATGAAGCTAGCAGCTTATCAGTAGAACTGCTACTGAATGGTAATACAGAAGTAACAGCTCATACTGTGGGGTAGTCAGAATAAATAAAAAGTTATCTTTTCAGGCTTATCAAACCAGAAACAAAATCAAAAGCATGCAACCGGATGAGGAAAAAAGAGTGAAAAATAATAATAATAAAAAAATAAATAAAAAGCCCTACTCTTCATTTCATCTCATACTCTTTCCTGTTCTCATGGTTTCTGCTCAAAACAAAGGGTAGTGGAGTACTAGCTTTGTGGGAACTACAGCTGCTGAATTCACAGAGGAAAATGAAATGTGTTTCTAGACAGCCTCAAGAGGGGTGTTCTGAGGGCACTTCACCCTGGTTTATCCCTGATTTAGCTTTGGAAAAAAAGAGCAGAGTACCATATTATTTCCAAGGATGTGTTAGAAGAGACCTAGAAAATAAGCAGGCTGAATTGGTGACCATATTGCTTTTTGGAGTTCATGTCATTATTCTCATCCATTTTTACTCACTTTGCAATTCCAGTAAGTGAGAAAGCACCATGTAGCATGTACTGAACTTGACTAAAAATCCTCCCATGTCCAACTAGAGATGTCTACTAACACCACTAGCATTTAGACAACTGTGTGATTGCTACTCCATATGGGACAGAATAACCCAATAAAAAGTTGCCTTAAGTGAGGACTGGTAGGCCAAAATTATGCTTATTAAAATCAGATGGAATTTGATCTTCTGTGACTTGAACAAGAAAAGTAAGAGGCTGTGAATGAGAGACACTTCTCAAAGATTATCTCAGTCTGACAGACAGAACAGAGATTCCAAATCCCCAGCAACTGAAAAACAAAGATAAAAAAAGTATTCCAAATACACTGCTTTTAGAGAAAATGGCAGCAGCAGTCAAGAACTATGATTACTTCCACCTGGGAATATAATGACCACGTGAATAGAGTTACTTTGCTGCATTCTGGGAATGGTCAGTGTTCAGGAAGCAAGGTTGTATTAGTGACAGAATTCCTGTAAAACTATAAGACCCAATTATTCAAGTTAAAGTGTGTCAGACCAGCTTTAGTGGAACAGTGAGGTCTCACTGATTTTGGTGCTTGCTCCCCACATCTGTGCAATGTTAAATCCACTTGCTTGCTCCACACTGATTTTCTTTCCTCTTGCGGTGGTGATAGGGTAGAAGTGGGTGAATGGACAACTTGAGATCTTTCATTGCTGGATACATTTATATTGTACATCACTGAGACACCTTCAGGAGATGTCAGTTTCTCCATTGAGTAGTGCTGCTGACTCATTAAATATCATAGGAATTCTCTTCTGTGGCAATTAACATTTATTCACTTTACACTGCATTTCTGGTCTCTGTTCATCCTCTTTGACATAGTTCATCTCCTGTGCTGTTGTTTCTCTCCTGAAGCTGTTTTTCTGTATGAGACATTGTTTTCCATATGAACTCATATTAGATCTTGCTCTTTCCTTTCTATATTTCATTAGTCTCCTTAGTCACTCCTATGATGTATTCTGATTCATGCTTATTCCATGCAAGTCACTGGGAAATAGGGGATTATCTTGTCTTTTTTTTTTTTTTTTTTTTTTTTTCAACATTCCCCAGTACTGACTTACTGAACGTCAGACAGAAGTATGTGTTTCCTTGGATTTGATCATTTCTTTATAGGAGGAGAAAAGAACATTTGGAACAGAGCTCACTTGTACTTCTCTTGAGTCAAGACTCCCAAGCAAACAGGGCCTGCCATATTTTAGGAGCTCTCCCCCAGGAGAATCAGAATTTGGAAGAAGTCTGGAAGCCCAAGTGGAAAAATATCTATAACCGTTAGTTTTCCCTTGTAATTTATCTGACCTGTCCTTTATTTCCCTTCTTTCCCTTTCTTAAACTGATCATTTGGCTGTGTTCCTTTTCTTTCTTCTTCTTTTATTTTATTTTTTTTCTTTTAAAAAGCCTAGATCTCACATTAATTTTCTCTGTTTTCTATGTTGACTGTTTAATGCAATGCTATCCACACTTCAAAGAGATGAAGACAGAGATGAAGCTTTACAGTCGTGATGGTTTAACACAGGTCTATCTTATAAAGACTGCACTTAGTCACTTTCTCACAGAGGGAGGCTATTTTACATTTCAGGCCTCAGGGAGCAGTGTGGGAAGTACTCTGTGGATTTCTTTCTCGCTATTGCTGGAGGCTGCTTTGCTTGCTGTGTATTGAAGTACATACTAGAGAAGTGAGGGGATAAGGTTCTGATTTTGAATTTTCTTTTAACCGTTTTTCTTTTAACATTTTTTTAAAAAAATTTTTGTCTTGGCGGAAAAGGTAAAACCAGAGATTTTTTGCTTTTTTTTTTTTTTTTTTTTTTTTTTTTTTCTCCACCTGAATTTGTTGCTTTGAACAGTGAGGCTTGAGAACCTTAAAGTCTAATAATTTTATTTAATTTAATATTAATATTAATATTAATTTAATTTAATAATAATTTTCTGATACACTAGATACAGTATGAGCAAATACAGTGCATGTTTTTTCTGAAGTAGCTCACCACAGAAGTTACAGTTAGTCACATCAAACACAAAAGAAACTTCATCCTCTGAAGCTGACATTTACTTCCAAGACTGTTGGTAGGTTACTAGCTAATGGTAGGGGAGAGACCTGGGTCTAGATATCTGTAGGCATTTAAATATCATCTATAAACTGCATTTATAGTGGATTCATATTACACAGAAGTATTTGTTTCAAAAGTCATTCCTTCACAAGTCATCCCTCCTTATAATCCAGACATGATGGAAACTTTAGTGATAGCATTGTATTGTGTCTTCTCATGCCTAAAACAATTCTGGCTTTAGGACCAAAATCTTAGTCCACTAGAGTGAACAAATATCTTGGTAATAGTGGTAATGTATGGGAGTCTTAGCACAAGAAATTGATTTTTTCTAACAGTATTTATGAAATGCTTAGTAGAACTCTTTTCTTTAAAAATAAATCTGATTAATAGTTTTCAATTCAAAACAACAACAAACCAAAATTTTGTCTTGTTATTCCTGTCTTGCCTGAAAGATCAAGCACTGGAATTTCCATAATGGTGTAAAATGAAGAAACTGCAAGTGTACTTGTAGAATCAGTAACGTGTTTTTCTCTAACAATAATTATCACTACAGAAACAGACAGCAAAGAGCCAGCAAAAAGCCTATTCCTGACTGCACATTTAAATGTATTGTTTTGTATTATAAGCCTTGAGAGGTCTTTTGCCTTACCCCCATAAAGCTGTGTTTAGAAGAGTTACCATCAGTTGAGGACAGCAAAAAGTAAGAAAAAAAGAGGGAGCAGCCTTAGGCAGCGTGTCATTTCAGGCTCTCAAATTTGGCAGTGCTCAGGCCAGCAAACCCCATTGCTCCCTTTGAGCTGATAAACCCAGAGTGTCACTAGAGCAGCCATTCAGAGAAGCCAGACTGTGCAAGCAGCAAGCAATCTTTTCTCCTTAAATTGGTGAATCTTTCTAGGAAAAACAAAAATGGTAAAAATCAAGCACAAGGTTTTTACAGAGACTTCCCTGGTTTTGAGTCATTAGCTATTTAATATCTCTGTGTAAGAGTTTGTATTCTGTACTAGATGAGTTTTGTTGTGACAAGGACTGCAGAACTATAAACCAAGAAGAATGCAAACAGGATCAGCCAACATTTTATCTTCACAGCCCCATTCTTTGATCTTGCCTTGAGCATAGGCAGAATCATGCAGAACAGTGCCTACAAGTAAAATGAGTAATAATTTTCTCTTTGCTAGATATTGCTATATACCAAGAAGCAATTTTAAAATGAAAATTAAATGATGCTGTAGTCCATGAAGGTGATTTCATTATTACTATTCTTATATTCCAGATCCAGAAAGTGAAATGCTGTCTTTTATACAGTTTTTTCTTTCTTTGTTTCTTCACTTGCAGAAATCTACTTGGAAAAAAAAAAAAAAAAAAAAGAGAAGATGGTGGTATTTGGCACATGGCAAGACATGTGAAAATGAAATAAAAACATAATAGGAACCAAGAAAGATCAACCAGCTGGATGGCAGACCAGTAGCTGTTGTTTAGAAATCAAAACAGGCTCAAACAAAACACCTAAGTCGTAAATGTTTACCCTTGCCAACTTCAAAGCATTCAAGCACAGAACGTAAGCCCATGGGGAAAAAGCTGCATTAAAGGGCAAGTCTGCATCAAAGAAAGGATTAGGAAAAATTAAATGCTTACAGTAATGATGCTGTGGTCTAAAGCCCTCAGTGAGTTCCCCATACAGTAGAGGGATTTATGAGCTCCCTGGTGAACTTAGGCTCTTATTTTAAAGCTTTGTAAACATTTAGATAATTGTCACCATCTGCCTGTATGGTAGCTGCATTTTGCAATGTGAACACTGTGCTGAGGAATTGTATGACTTTAGGAAAGGGACAGTGAATTAGGAACACAGTGGCAAATTTTTTGACTCTTCTGAAGCTGGCTTCAGTCGTCTCTGCAGATAATGACGACAAAATATGATGATACAGCTAACACGACCTGGGACAAAAATTGCCAACCTGAAAATCCATGTTTGTAGATTTTGTATTTCTCACAAAATACACTGCCAGCACTGTCATAAGCCCTCAACATTAACAAGTTTAAACCTCAGCGGCTGCAATTTTGCCAGCCCAAAGTCTTCAAAGGGCAAAAAAACACTAAACAAAATCAGTTGGATCTAAAAAAAACACAACCACTGTACATTTATCTCAGAGAAAATGGTAAAGAAGTTTTACTTGCCTTCATTAAAAGCATTTACATTTCAATTTAAAACATCTGATCAAACAAGAGGACTCAAGTAACTTTAAAAAGACGAGATTTTCATTTAATCCGATATCTTGCAAACTACCATGGGACTCATAACATTATGGAACTATTTTTGAACTCTGTATTTACATTTGAAGAATATGAAATGCTTTCTTTCATCATTAAAATAAAATAAAATAAAAATATTTCCTTTAATTATTGTGTAGTTATTCTAAGGCACAGTGATGAGTCCGAACAGCTTTGGCAATATTTGTCAATTCCCTAACTTACCAAGTACAGAATAACTGAAACTCTTTGTCCTGCAAAGCTGTGGAAATTTGCAACACAGCAAATGAGGTAATTGGTTTAAAAATATAGCATGAAAGGAAATGTATATGTGAAAGCACTGGGAAGCAGAGCAGAAAGGTTAAAAGAACAGCCTGGACTGATAGCACAGAGCGCCATTAACAGGAGACAATTCCCAGGACAATTTTCCTAGCAGTAAAATCAGAGACTGCATTTTGTCAAGACCATCGGGCTTGCACTCTGACAGGACCAGTGGAAGACCCTGCAACCTAACACCAGTAGAGTGGCCAAAGGGTTACAGCAAATCATATGCACAATATTACATGCGATAACTTGCCAACAGAGCAAACATATGCTTCAAAAAAAAGAAAAAACAACAGTAGCCTAGGCCTTATGAGATGGAAATAAGTATGTCTCTAAAGCAAAGGGACATCCAATAGTAGCTGCTGACTCCAAAATTGTACAAAGGCAAAATCACCACATCAAAAAACAAGTTTGCGGCAGGATAAAATAAAATAAAATTAAAATAAAATAAAATAAAATTAAAATTAAATAAAATAACAAAATAATAAAATAATTGAAACATAATGAAGACGTGGTGGCCTTGTGGACTTTTCCTAAACAACTGCTCATGGTCAGAACACCATGTTCAAATTGGTGTTCACCAGGACTGCCAGGCCATTTTCTGCTAGCCTGCTTTCAATGCTGGGCAGGTCCCAGCATATACCAGTGCCTACATTTGTTCTTCCCCAGGTGCAGCACTTTGCACTTCTTGTTAAACTTCTTGAGGTTCTTGTCATACCATTTCTCCAGCTTGTCCAGGCCTCTCTGGAAGGAATCACAGAATCACAGAATATCCTGAGTTGGAAGGGACCCCCGGGGATCACTGAGTCCACCTCCTGGCTCAAAACAGGACCACGCAAAAATCAGACCATGTGTCTGAGTGTTATCCAAAGGCTTCTTGAACTCTGGCAGGCTTGATGCCTTGACCACTTCCCTGGGGAGCCTGTCCCAGTGCCCGACCACCCTCTGGGTGCAGAACCTTTCCCTAACCCCCAGCCTGACCCTCCCCTGTCCCAGCTCCATGCCGTTCCCTCGGGTCCTGTCGCTGTCCCCAGAGAGCAGAGCTCAGCGCCTGCCCCTCCGCTCCCCTCGTGAGGGACCTGCAGCCATTAATTAGCACTCTGAAAACAGAAGCTAAATTACTGGAAGACATGGTTGCCAGGTGTTGAGGCACATAGAAGGTAAGGCAGAGGAAAAAAACTGAACTCTGACAACATTGACTGATGGGATTATGATGACCCAGAGCTTTCCCAGCTATGCTGGGAAACAGTTACACTTATCATAGCCACAGTTATAGCAAGAGTAAGATTTGCCATTTCAGTCTGTGAGGTTTAGGGTATAAACAGATCCCACATTACCACACACCAGAGGTTAAATGATAATATAACATTTAAATTGTAATTAAATTGTATTGGAAGGACCTGGAGAAAGACCATCAAAACCAAAACACAAGCTGAGATTCCTGAGGTCTTGCAGCACAGAATCATAGAATAACTTAGGTTGGAAAAGATCTCTAAGATCATCTGGTCCAGTCTTTAACCTAGCACTGCCAAGTCCACCACCAAACCATGTCACTAAGCACCACATCTACACGTGTTTTGAAGACCTCCAGGGATGGTGACTCAACCGCTTCCCTGTGCAGCCTGTTCCAATGCCTAACAACATTTTCAGTGAAGAACCCAACCTCATCATCCCCTGGTGCAGCTTAGGGCCATTCCCTTCATCTTAGCATTTGGTGCCTGGGAGAAGAGACCAATCCCCACGTTGCTATAGCTTCCCATAAGGTAACTGTAGAGAATGATAAGGTCTCCCTTGAGCCTTCTTTTCTCCAGGTTAAACAACTCCAGCTTCCTCAGTTGCTCCTCATAAGACTTGTTCTCTAGACCCCTCACCAGCTTTGTTGCCCTTCTTTGGACACACTCCAGCACCTCGATGTCCTTCTTGTAGCGAGGGGCCCAAAACTGAACACAGTACTCGAGGTGCAGCCTCATCAGAGCCGAGTACAGGGGGACAATCACTTCCCTAGTCCTGCTGACCATGCTATTTCTGATACAAGCCAGGGTTTGTTTGCCTTCTTGACCACCTGAGCACACTGCTGGCTCATGTTCAGCCAGCTATCAACCAATACTCCCACGTTCCTTTCTGTCAGGCAGCTTTCCAGCCACTCTTCCTCCAGCCTGTAGGGTTGCATGGGGTTGTTGTACCCCAAGTGCAGGACCTGGCACTCGGCCTTGCTGAACCTCATACAGTTGGCCTTGGCCCATCACCCCAGCCTATCCAGATCCCTCCATAGAGCCTTCCTATCCTTGAGCAGATCAACACTCATGCCCAATTGGTGTTGTCCACAAACTTACTGAGGGTGCACTTGATCCCCTCATCCATATCATCAATAACAATATTGAAGAGAAGTGGCCCCAGTACTGAGCCCTGGGGGACTCCACTAGTGACTGGCCTCCAGCTGGATTTAACTCCATTCACCACAACCCTTTGGGCCCAGCCACCCGGCCAGCTTTTAGCCCAATGAAGCCATGAGCAGCCAGCTTCTCCAGGAGAATGCTTTGGGAAACAGTGTCAAAGCCTAACTGAAGTCTAGGTAGACCACATCCATAGCCTTTCCCTCATCCACTGAGTGAGTCACACTGAGTGAGTTTCTTGTCATAGCAAATGAATTTTGTCAAGCAGGACTTGCCTTTCATAAACCCATGCTGAATTGGTCTGATCACCTGGTTGCCCCGTAGATGCTGCATGGTGGCACTCAGGATAATCTGCTTCATAGGCTTCCCTGGCACCAAAGTCAGACTGACAGGCCTGTAGTTTCCTGGATCCTCCTTTCAGCCCTTCATGTAAATGGGCATCACAATTGATAGCCGACAGTCGGCTGGGACTTCCCCTGACAGCCAGGACTGCTGATAAAAGAGGGAAAGCAGCTTGTTGAGCACTTCTGCCAGCTCCCTCAGTACCCTTGTGTGGATCCCATCTGTCTCCATAGACTTGCACATGTCTAAGTGGTGTTGCAGGTTGCTAACCATTTCCTTGTGGATTATGAGGGCTTCATTTTGCTGCCCTATCTACCACCTCAGGGGACTGGGTACCCAGAGAACAACTGATCTTTCTGCTGAAGACTGAGACAAAGAAGTCATTAAGTACCTCAGCCTTTTCCTCATCTCTTGGCACTACGTTTCCCTCCACATCCCATAAAGGATGGAGGTTGTCCTTAGACCTCCTTTTCTTGTTCATGTATTTGTAAAAACATTTTTATTGTCTTTAACAGCAGTAGCCAGATTGAACTTAAAAGCACTTCTTGTATATGAGATAGCTGTAATGAAGCCTGTTTCTGAGATGCAGTTTCAGCCCTAAATTATCAACCCTCAAATTTGATAAATCTTCAAACCTGTCAAAGACTTTGCACTGAAAAGGCCTAGGAGCATTTATAAAGTTGCTTGCAGGTGAATTAACAAGCCATGGTTATCCTGTTTTAGCTCTTACGTGATGTCTCAGTGGCCAATGCTCTGGGCCAGCCATCCAAAAGTCACCCGGGCTTTAAAGTAACGGCAGTGCAAACCGGCCAGTTTGAGATTTAGGTAGACTGGGAGATGAATGGTCATATGGGACAGGTAGATGAGAGGACTGAACATCCATCATCTCTGATTGACTCTCTCCTTCAATGTAAAGTCAGAAAGTATGTTAAACTGCTCATGGTGGTTTCACAGTGAATGCATTTCTGCCCCAGAGCTTTTGGTTTCTGTCTAGCACATACAGTGGAATGAGACTATCCATGCATTTGATTTTTAGGTAACAGTAACGTCACAAATGAGACAGCAACTTGAAGTTTCTTTCAGGAACAATACTCCTAGTATCAGCAAAGGAAGGACCGATACACATGAAGGTGGAGAGTAACATCAGGTGAAACAGAATTGCCTCAATTTTAGATTTTTAAAGAACAAGTGGAGAAGAGTGAATGAAAAGAAAAAAATACATTTGTATGTGTATATAGTATAACTATGCAAAGTACTGTGAATTGAAACTGTCAAGGGTTTCCATGCACCCAGGGAATAAAGAAAAAACTTGGAACTGAAAAGAAATACTTCTAGTGGTGGATTGAAGTTCTTTATTTCTGGTTCATATATATATATATGCATACAATGATATCAGATATCCTTGTATTGCTTAATCTATAATTTAAGTCAGCATAGGTCTTTTAACAAAAAAAAAAAAAAAGCAACTTTTATATTTGATCTGAGCACTCTCATACATGGTAGAAAAAATTTGTATATAAAAGATTATAACTTTGCGATTACATGTACTATATTCCTTTTTCAACAAACTACTAATTAATTAATATTGATACTTTATTGTTATTATGATATATAACTGCCATATCATAACATTAAAAAACTTTTTAAAATATATTAATAAGCAAAGACAACCACACCTTGTTCTTGCAGTCATTTTTGTACCATCACACTGGTGATGTGACATCTGGCTTAAACAAATTTCTACCTTCTCAGGCTGCCATTATTAGTCTATCAACATTAATCAAATTAATTCTTATGTAGCTTTGCTGTTTAGTGATTCCACACAAAGCCTTTAGAATGAAATTCACCTCCAGGCTGCCATCCAATGTTAAGTGGTATGTAATGTCTTGCAACCCATTTATGTCTCAAAGACATGAAAATTTGTGCTGAACTTCTGCTTTGTGGTGAACTCTTTCAGCAAACACTCCTCTCACATACAGCCTAACACAAGTCAACTTGCCCATTCTAGTGGCTTGAACTACAAGTTTACAGATGTGGTTTCATGCTATAAAATGCTCTTCTGATCTAGATATAGCTTAAATAGCAACTGGAAGTTAATACAAATATTAATTTGTACATAAAGCAATATCCCCAATATTCTAAGTGACAGCACTTTTATAAGGCAGACACAAGCCAAGATTCAAATATCTGAGAACTGTGCAAACTATCAGATCCTAATGATGACAAGGTCAGGTTATAGAGCAGCAACAATGGTCAGCAGGATTAGGCCCTCCCTCTAATGTGGAAGTTAAGAGGAACTGACAGAGGGATGTGACAAAACAGGCTACCTAGAATGACAGACACAATGCAATAGCTGACAGTACAGAGAAGGATTGTAGATGTGCAGATATTTCAGTTTTGTTGCGGGCAGATAAGTAAGCATTTGGCAACCTCTTGCCTTTCTGACTACTTTGTCAATCTTCATTACAGTAGCTGAGCAACTGCACACAGTGATGGATGCTTGCTCCCTTGCCTACAGACTACCTCTTGCAAATATAAGATACAAATTGACACAAATGGAAATGTGCAATCCACAGAACAAAATTATCAACTTTTTAAATGAAGGACGAAATACGAGCTTCACTCTCAGTTTAGATCCTACTGAAAAATCAAGGCTTGTGCTGTCCTGACTTTTGCTTAAAATTCATTCCCTAAGCAAACTTTGCTTGTCTTCTGTTTAATTAATAATTCTGGGCTGGAAGTGGGACTGGAGTTAGTGCATACATAAAATGAAAATTGTAACTTCTAAGGATTGTTAATTTACAGACAAGTAGAGAATCCACAGATGTAATTCTAGGGCACATGAAAATCTCTTGAAGATGTGAATAATATTTCAGAGAGTGCATAATTCTGTTACTTCCATTAGGACATCCCACAAGGTAGATGAGTCAGCAGGTTTGGCAAGTGCACACATATGCTCATTGGGGGAAGAGAAAGCATTAGTCATACTCTTGACTTTTTAAAGCAGACAAGCAGAATTCACTCAAGTAATAATTTGCACTGTCTTGCAAAAGAATGGTCTGAGACACTGCAGTTATTTTCCATGTGAGTATCAGGATTTACTACAGCATCTTTCATGGCAGTATGCAGGACAGCAGCAAACAACAAATATTTGCGTTTTTTTTTTTTTTTCATGTTTATACTGATATGTTTTATGATACAGACAACAAATTGCATTGTAATACTTATTTTTGATATTAGGCATACTTCAAATAATACTTTGACATATATTCCTAACAAATGATTGTGATTCCCAACGTTTATATATTTACCTTTCAGCCATTAGATGTTAGCAGAAAATACTAAGTGTTTATTTATTTATTTATTTATTTGGGTATTCATAGCATTAGCCTTTGTGATTTCAGTTAGGACGCCATTCAAAGAGTCATAACTTAAAAAAAAAAAAAAAGAGGAAGTACTGGGAAAACAGATTAAAAAACAAAATAATAAAATAATTTAATTCAAAGCCTTTAGAACATATGACAAACATTTACATTTACCCCTCTAAAAGCTATGCTTAAAATAAAGACAAAAGTAAGTGATTAAAATTAATTTCTGTTAGACATTTGTTCTCTATGAAGTATCTTTAATAACTAATTATTATTTTTTAGAGTATCAGGCCTTTTTGTGAGAAAATAAAAAGTTATTAGGGTTAAATGAAGATGGGAAGACTTTTCATACAGCAGAAACAAGCACATTCAGGAAAGTCTTGCATTGTTTCTAGAATTATTTTTGAACAATAAGGTTGCTGCTGCTCTGTGAAACAACTAAGCTAACATTTATTGTAATAATAACAATTCAGTTATGCATAACGTTAATATGCTGAAGACAAAACTAAAACAAAAATCTACATCCTCATTGACTCATTCATGAGGCATACTGTTGGTAAAATATTATAATTTTAAACAGAAATTGCGCACATTTACAGAAACCAATGCTAGATGATATAGTGGTCCTAATGAAAACTCTATTTCTGAAAACAACGAATAGATAGGTCCAAATTTTTGCTGTTTCCATGGCAACAGGATTGGCCCATTTGGTCTTCTTAGATTGCTAAATGGCACCAAAAAAGTCATACTACAAACAAAATGAACCAAATTGCCTGTTGCACACCATGGTCACAGGTGTCTGGGTGATGAAAATCCAAGGATACTCTCTTCTTCAAATGTTTGGCAGTGATGCTTGTTATTTCAGGGTCATGTCAATGCTGTATATTAAAAAAGAAACAAAAAATACAAAAGAAAAGAAGTTAGTGGGATGGTACACATGGCTAGTCATTTCCACAATCCTGGCCTCCTGTAATGTGTTGAGCATTTCATTTACTTAAATGCATCATTGTCAAATAATTAACACAGATCCTATCTCCCTTTTGTAGAAAATACAGACTTCTACTGCTTGCTTGAAACCTATAACTGCATTCACAGCAATTTCAATCTGAGTAGCATTGGACACCAGATGTGGAAAGATCCACTGGCAGGATGACAACACAGTAGGGTAAGACACAGGTGCCTCTAAGAATATTTCTATGAGTATGGTTTTGGCATTTAGTGCAAACAACGTTATCAAATTCTTTGGAAGTATTCTTTAGAATAAAAAATTGTCATCACAAACATTACATCAAAACACGATTTCCCTCTTAGAATACATAACTAAAAAACACTCTGAATATTTATGACCTCTGAAAGTCACTATCAGTTACGGAACACACAAAATTCTTCAGAGTGGATTACTTCATAGTGAAATCTTTTAAAAAGTCATGAGGTAGTGGAAGATGTTAAACAAAACAGTATATAATAGAACATGACGATAGATGTGAAAAAAAAAAGCAGAAGCAAACTAAGAGGTGGGTAGACTCCAGAGAGGTTTCAGCAGAAACCATACAGAAAAAATGGCTGTGTTAAACCGCCGTGATCATTGTGGAGATATTTATACAGGAAATCCTGAAGAAATTACACCAGAAGTGTGTGATACGACCACAGGAAAATTGTTGACACTTCTGGAGAAAGATACATATTTATGCCGAGAAGATAAATGTCAGGAATTAACATTAATTCAGTCACAGCTAAACTTGTTTAAGCTAAATAAAAATTCTCTTCTCATATTGCTTTTTATAAGCTGCTCAGTGTCTTTTAGTGAAAAACAGAAAGTTTATTCAAGCCACCAAAAGGTTTACATCATAAATAGAGTCTTTAACAGGTTATTTATTTTCTTCTTCTCATACTTTAAAAAAATAGTTCTCATATTGACTCATTACAGAATAAACTGTGTCTGAGAAAAAAAAAAAAAAAAGATGCTTAGAGATTTTATGTCAACAGCTCAGGAACAAAGAGTATAAATTTTAATTCTAACCAGGAGTAACACTGTGGTAGTTTACTAAAGTAAACTTTATTTGAAAAAAAAAAAAAGGGCAAAAAAGCTAAATTTTATTTATGCACCTGTTTGCTGTATGTACTTCTAGTTATTTGCTTGCTTACTTCAGGTGATGGGATCTTTTACCAAAGAGTCAGGTGAATGCTATTTCCTGAACAGAATTTCCACGTGAGACACCAGTGTGTTTCTATGTACCAGTCAGGTGGGCAGGGAGAGCAAAGTCCCCAATCACTCCCCCCTGGTACACACTGGGCAGCAGTACATAGACTGCTGCAATGCCTAGTCCACCGGACGTGCTGTTCCAGCAAACATACAGTTTGTGCTCGTGTGACATGCTGTGGCTACAAACACCCTCACTGATGTGCGGTGAGAACAGAGCAGGTTGCATGCTTCAGTTACGGCATGACAGAGGAGCAGTATGCCAGAGGAGAAATGTTCCCATTTCCAAGGGAACCAGTCTGGCTTTGAAACTGAAAGAAATTAAGAAATTGGAATTTATTTAGGCAAATAACTATAGAAAAAAGCTGAGAAGCACAAAAAGCTAAAAGAAGAAAGGCATCAAAAGCACAACCCAGAAATTGAAGTCAAAGAGAAGACTGTTTAAACCTCTTAGTGAGGAGGGCAAGATTATCACCCTTTGAGAAAAACACCTGTGATTATCTTCCCTCTGATCATGTTGCACGATTTCTGTCTTTCACATGACTTTTCTTTCTGTCTTTCACATAACCTGAAGATCCTCAGGCTAAGAACTGCATCTATATCTGAAAATTGTCAAGAACACTTGACACATCTGCAATGCAAATAGAAAAAATCTCAGCTGCAGTGTTTTTTCTGTTTGCACATATTGAATCAAGTTTCTGAAAATAAACACAAGAGCATTTAGTTCTCCAGAAAGTTTTATGGAGTCTACCCAGTCTCTGTTCCTAGTAATATGGCTGTGAAATAATGTTGAAAGAAAATGACATTATAAGGCACAAATTCTTACTCCTGTTCCACTGAAGTGATTTCTGGATCATTTGAGAGGCAGCTAGTTCTGGGCACAAGGAAAAAAGAGGAAGCAGTAAACATTTCTACATTTCTTCTGTGTTTCTTTCTTTCTCTTTTTAAATATGATATCTTATTTGGGGGATGTAGTAACTAACTGTAGTGACTACTTCTGATTGCACAAACACACCGATGCTATTGACATGAATCTAGTGAGCTTAGTGCCTACAACACCAATTAGTTTGCATAATAATTTTAAGGATATTTCTTTAGGTTGGGGAAGCAAAACACACTACAGTGACTTCATACATCCAACAATAACAGTAAGTAATGATACCTCACATGAATGTTTAATTCCCCTTTCACTTGTTATGCTGCAGCCTGTGCTGTTTTAAATGGAAGGCTTAACAAGAAAGCAGAGTTTGTTCCACAGTTTTCATTGCAGTATAATCCAATATATTTGAAAATGTTTGAATATCATAGATAGAAATGGCATTTCAGGGTTGGGTGGGTCTTTACGCTTTTGTTTAATGTAATATTCAGGTGGTACCAGATAACTATTTATGTGAATTTATTGCTTCTGAGGCATTTTAATTGCTAGAATCAAAAAGCATTGGCAGGTATTTTGGGTATTTCCCTTTGGTCATTTTAAAAGCTAATCTCAGGAGAACTTGTGGAAAATGTGTACTACACAAAAGGAGAAAAAAACACAACAAAGAAGAAGTTGTAAGATGAAAATTCTAAAGTGTATAAGTTAAAGGAGAGTTAAAGGAAGGAGGCAGAAAATAAACTTAAAAAATAATCTCTGGTTACAAAAATTGCAGGGAAAATGTCACACTTGATTCCCTTCTGTGGAATCCTGTATACAAGCATGCATGGAAAAAGTGCAAAGCATAAAAGATTTCTAAATTTAGCTTAGTGAATCAAGGACTGTGTCCTTCCAGTTAAAGATTTTTATGGTACTTTACACCATACTGCCTTAGCATCTTAAAGCCAAAGTACAGTTGTGAGTTTAAAGTACCTGATCATCACCTGACACTGATTTATTAAGTTACCACAGGTGCTACTATATTATCAAGTATTAATCCACTAGCCCTTCAAACCAACAGTGGAAAGAAAGAAGTTACCTATTTGCCTTAACAGAGAATGTGATATAATAACCATTGTTAACTCTGTAAATTGTAAATTAAATAATTTTCAAAAAGATCTACCTCCTAAGAATTATATGAACCATCTGACACAGCAAATGAAGTAGGAAAATGCTCAATAAACCACTGTAATGGAGTAAAAAAGTGACTTCAGTCCTCCCTATGACTGTAAAAACATTGCCAAAAAAAAGCAAAAAGTTTTTTTTTGTAGTGTCAGAATATGCTTACTCCTTTCTGTGACCCAGCTGTATAAAAGCAGGCTGCTTACAGTGAGAGGGGAAGTCAATTCACAGATGTGGAAACTTACACAATAGTTGAAACTATGAACTGATTGTTGTACCAAACATTGTTGTACCAAACATGTACTGCATTCAAACCATCCCTGTGAACCAAGTAAATATAATGCCAGCATCCAGCTGAAAGCTATCTTACTTAGCTGTTTCTGAAGCTTCCCTCAGCTCTTCATCCAGTCTGCATGAGTAAAAGTTATTGATATAAAGAAACAAAGAAGCAAGCAGAGCATAAGAGAGAAGCAGAGCAATAGCAAAGCAAAGAACAAATAGAGTACATGCTTCTAAAACAGGCACCCAGTATTACATACAAACCCTAAGGCTCTTCAGTTTAGCATGATATTATTTATTTCTATTCTCAACTCAACCTTAATTTGCAACTCTTTTTAAAAATTATTTGGAGGCAGAAACATAAAAGCAGCAGGGATCTGAGGCATGCCCAGTGGACAGAGCTGAAAGCATTCAATTGCTCCATCGGATAGAATCAAAGTAGCTGCATCCTGGGCCAGATCAAGGACATTTACAGTTGGGTAGGTTTTGTTTGCAAAGGAGGCTGATCTCAACAGCTTGAAGGGGAAAGTAGGATTCCACAGCATTGGAAGGCCTCTCTCATTCAGCTATTGAGGTCACCTGTGGGTGAAAGGCTGTCACACAGATTCAGTCTGCTATGAGCAGTAGCATGGGCTAGAAAGCAAGTTTTACCTCATTCTTCTCTTAATACACTTCTCTTCATCATACCTTACAAGATAAGAGTGGGTGAAGGAAGAGAAAAGACATGCAAGTTCATATGATACACCAGGCACATTGTATCTCACTTCAGTAAAAAACTACCAAACGACCACACAACCCAAATCCTGGCATAAACCCACATACTTGCTACAGGTGGGGTTCATCATAACCACAGTGGTTTGTCTGTTCTTGCTGGTGGAGTAATTAGACTGCTGAATAGTGCATTTTGTATTATTTTGTTACAGTAATCCTCCTCAACCTGAAGCAGAAGGGAAGCTCACACCTGAACACTTCTCTGCTCTTCTCCCTTTGGCATGGGAATAACCACTCACAGTGCCTTCAATTCACACCCACTTCATATCATATCATATGACATTTTGATAAAGCTTGCCACCAATGGGCACATTTGTCACATTTTGATTTCTTTCTTCAGCAAAATCATGATCACTCATCTGGCTGCTGCTGACAAAACACAGGCAGTTCCCTAAAATTTCTTAAGCTCTAAATCCTAAAGTTTCCATAGACCTGGTGCTGTGATTAGTTCACCTTTGGTCTCTGATGTGAATGGACTTTTCAGTATATAGGGAAGAAAAGAAGTGTGTAACACAGGATGCGTGCACTGCTATAGATAGTGTAACAGTGAAACACAGCAAGGAATCCAAATAGAGAAACACATTGGAGTATTAGTTTAAGGTCTGTATTAAGGGGACAATTAAAGCTAAAATGTTTACGGAAATCAAAAGAGAGAGGGAGGGATCGAGGGAGGGAGGCTGAAAGTAGGGATGTTAAAACATCCTGGTCATCTTTTACCAGGTGACCAATGACCTCTGTGTTCTACTTTCCTTGTACTTCTACTTTCTTACTCCACTTCTAAGGCAGTCACAAAACCAAACAAATATGAGTGAAAGTGCCTCTGACTCCTGATTTCATGACTATAATTTGCTATTTTTACAAGTGTTGTGCAGACATGAGCTTCACACTTGCTCCCTGGATTGACACGTCAAGAATCAGAGCAATCGCCAGCCTGATGAAGAGCCCATTATGCTGCTTCCACCTCTGTGAGGCAGGTGTGAAGACTCCTGCCTGGGCTGAAGAGATCTGTGGCAGCTCCAAAATAAGTGTTTTTCATACCTAGTCACTGATAGACCATAAGGAAAAGACAATCATACTTGTCTATTTACTCACCAAAACAGAATGCTTGCCTGTTCAAAACCTAGTATATTTAATAAATAGAAGAAAAGCAATACATTCCCTAACAGCAAACCTTTGTAATAATGACTAACACGAAAACCATAATAGATTTCAAAGGTTTTCTATCTTGGTATACCACTTCTGTTTGTTTTGATATCTGAAAAAAAACCAGCCAGCTCACGTGAGCAATTGAAATTAACTTAGAATTTCTAAGAGGTATCCTTCCTTCAGAAATACCTGCATTTAGAAAACCTTTAAATATAAGAGGCAAGAACTGAGCCATTGTTTTTCAGTGGCTATGGTTAAATCATGAGAAATCAACAAGAAAATGAATGGCAAATCTAGGTTTTCAGCGTCTTTCTCTTGAACAAGACTATCTTTGAATTATTGTTTCAGTTCAAAGCTCTGTATTGCTAAAACTTAACACTTTTACTTAAACATTGGTAAAAGTTATGCAAAGACATAGCATAAGTTGATAACTAACAATAGAAGGGTCAAACTTTCCTATTTTCTTTCTGAGTTACAATTAGTGAATAAATAGTCTGTTCCAATACAGATTATACAGGCATAGATGTGATGAAAGGACTATGAGACTGAAATCTTGCCTTCCTTTTACCAGCAGTATTATTTGGTCCAATACAAAACTTTTTTTTCCTCTTCCTATAAACTTTGGTTCCCCTAGGATTGCATATTTATTGCGCTTTGTGTTTCAGCAACAGTGTTTTCCTTCTTTAGAGTTTAACAGTGGAGTTTTTTTTGTGGAACAATGCGTAAGCATTTGTCACAGAATCAGGTAGAGGTTTTCTATTTTTCTTATAGATGCTGAAACGTTGTTACAAGTTTGTGAAAATACTTTCTGTTAGACCAAGTACATTCTTTCTCTACACCACTTACTTGACAATACTATCAGGTATGTGCACGTATTCCATTGGAATCATCTCACGAAGCTCTGCCAACGTGTTGACGTACCGTATTTTACTACTGAACTTAGAGCTGAAACACAGAAACAACATATGTCATTTGACTTTTCTCCTAAATTTGGCTGACCATAGGCACACCTGAGTTCTAGTTAGACTGAAATCAAGACTAGACATTTTTTTTTGTTCTTTGGCTAGGTTAGATGACAGTATTTAGGACAGTATTATAAAATCGCAATGCCTACATACTAGGCAATGAGATTAGTTCTACAGTTAGAAGGAGATGTATTAAAATTACAAAAAGAACCAAATCCTCTGCAGCACACATACATTTTTTTTTTTTTTTAAAAAAAAGATGGAAAACATTCACTTATAATGATCATAACAAATTAGCATTTATATTTGGCTATGATTCTCAAACATAATACAGCTGAACATCCACATTTGTTTAGATGAGTACAGATCTGATTGGGTATGTGCATGCCTATTCTTACTGCAGTGACTGGTTACAGGGAAATACTTCCCTTGTTTCTTTCAGTTGTGCTTTATGATCATTTATTGTGTTTGAGAAATGATCACTCAGAAGAAGGCTAAGGGTGTTGAGAAAGCATACTTTAAAAATATAAAGCTATTCACTTATTTAACCTGAATTATTTAATATGTATTAGCTTAGGTAAAATCTCTTCTTCTCATTTGAATCATAAAGCAATCATCCAAATTCAGCTCTGGTTTCGTTTAGATAGTCTTTCAACATCAGTAACAGTGACAAATTGAGCATAAATTTTCTTAAGCGTTAGGCCATGTAAAACAGGATATATTTTTTTTATTCACCGATGATTTGGGGTTATGACCAGACAATGTGAAGCATCTGAAATAGCTCTGAGCAAAAGGTTACTTCCCTTCACATTACCATACATACCTTCTTATGAAGGTAAAGTGAGACAGCTAAAACAAGAATACATGAAGGTACTGTGAATAGTTAAGGTTATCCACTTTCATTTTTCTTTGTACTGTCATTCAGCACACACACTGGAGCATGCCAATGGTTATGTTTTAACATGAGCAAATCACCCATAATGGTCCAATGAAAGACATAGTAACAGACAGGCAATTCTTAGCATTTTATCCAAAATGTAACCATAGTCTGGACCATCTGAACTGCCAACTATAGTAACTTGGCAAGCTGGAAGCCAATCAGAAGCTTCTACAGACTGAAATAAAACCAAAACCAAAACCAATAACAAAAAGAAAATAAAAGAAAAAAAAACTCTCAGTGACTTGACTGTCCCTTGCCATTTTGCTGTCTTTTGGTTTCTTGATTCCTACTGGCTTGCCCTGCATTTCAGCTGAAACAGAATTAAAATTAAGTGGCTTAGCTATCTTATTGTCTTGGGACTTTCTCTCCTTGCCTTGGGAGCAATTCATTTCTTACTCTGAAATTCCCACAGTACATGTCAATACTTCAGTGAACAGCTCTGGGCTAGCAAACTATGATATAGCCATTGGCCTTCAATCTAATCAAGTTTCTTTCTCCTTACATAGTGATTTTTACTGAATTAACCGTCTCCTTTTATGGCTTCCAGTTTTTTTACTCATCTTTCTCACACTGCTTTTCTGTCCTCAGAGAGGGGTTCAGCTTTCTTACATCCTCAACTCATCTTCCAAGTTGACGAGTGGAAACCAAGTTGAAAATGAGTCAGCAATGTGCCCTTGCCTCTAATAAGGCTAATGGTGTTCTTGGCTTCGTTAGGTAAAGTATCACTAGCAGATCAGGAGAGGTGATCCTTCCCCTCTACTCAGCAATGGTGAGGCCTCACGTGGAGTAATGTGCCCAGTTCTGCCCCTCCCCCCCCCCCCCAGTACAAGAAAGACATGGGCATACGGGAAGGTGTACAATAGATGGTGACCAAATGATCAAGGTGCTGGATGATGAAGGGTCTGAATAACCTCTCTTATGAGGAGGGGCTGAGAGAACTGGGACTGTTCAACCTCAGAAGAGGAGGCTCAGGGGGGGATCTCACTGATGTCTATAAATACTTGAAGGGAGGATGCAAGTAAGACGAAGCCAGGCTTGTTTTATTGATGCCCAATGATAGGACAAGAGGCAATGGATACAAACTGGAACACAAGAGGTTCTGACTAAACTTCTTCACTGTGAGGGTGATGGAGCACTGGCACAGGTTTCCCAAAAAGGTAGTGGAGTCTCCCTCCTTGGTGATCTTCAAGAGCTGCCTGGACATGGTCCAGGGTAACCTGCTGTAGGTGATCCTACTTGAGTAGAGGGGGTTGGATCAGATGGCCTCCAGAGGTCCCTTCAAACCTTAACCATTCTGTGATTTTACCAAGTCACATTGGCCTTGTGCCCTCTGAGGATGGGGAGTGAGAGAGTGGTTGTGGTGTTCAGCTGCCCAGGACGGTAAAACCACCACACTTGCACACCTTTTTTTCAGCTCCCATTTGCACTTCACTTTTTTCTACTTCTGACTGAGACTCAATGTACCTTTTGGCTGAAATGGAGATTTGTAATTGGTCTCTATTGTATCTAGTTATAGACTGTTAACTTTGTTCCTCAAACTGTTTAGAGTGAACATTATCACCACTTTGGAAATGCAAAATGTGTGGTTGCTCCTGGCCATCCCAAATAAATGACTCATGAATTCAAACAGGTGGGGCATATTTGATTTTACTGCCTACTCTTATCTGGAGCAAATAGTAAGCCAACTGAAACATCTCGGGCACCAAATGCATCTAATTGAATCCCCTGTTATTACTGTTGATAATTCCAGGTGCTGTTCCTGTGTGACTCTAGTATTTTCAGTTGTCACTTTCTGCTTGGTACTGAAGTCACCACATGTGAAAGAAGAATTGCTGTTATGATACTCTGCCTGTTGCATTAAGCAGCAGTGCGAGAAGCCATTTTCTTCTCCATCCCAAGGTTACCCTGTCAGGACAGCGCACCTTGTGACAGACGCTTTCAGCATTCTCATCTGTATTCTCGGGGTAGACTTCTCTGTTGTCTGTCACGTGTTATTCTCTGTGTGGCTTCAGTACACAAGATGCCTCTCCTCTTATTTGAAGCAACTCTTTCTCATGCCTGTCTGTGTGCTCTCCTGATCTCAGTGTTCCAGCTGTATACTTGTCCATTTTCTTCAAAAAATGTTGAGGTCTTCCGTATCTAACACTTTGTTTTTTACTAATCAAAGTATTTTTGGTGGCAGAAAACCTTTTATTTGGAAGCAGACCTCCTACACCTTCAAATAGTTTAGGGCAGTCCTCTTGAATGAGCAGCAACTGATTTTTTTAAACCCAGAACTATAGCTTAATCTTGTTCTGTAGTCATTGTTTTTTTTCAATGAAGTGACTATCACCATATGCAGATCCCTTTCCTACAAGCCTTTAAATGGGCTTAGAACAAAACAATTTTAAAGAACTTATTTACCAGTTCTGCATATACATTTGGTTCAAAACTGCATTCTCACACAAATCAATTTTTTTCCCCACTCACTTTAGGGAAGCTAACTTTAACTGTCAAAATCCTCGCAGCACAGATCAGTGAGAGATTAACAGCCACTTCTGTTGATTTTGGGGTGCTTCTGTATTCTTAGGGACATAGCATTAAACCAGTATTCACTACATACCTTATAAAAGGTCGTGTCACAGCCAGGATTGTCCTGATAAACCATGACGGATGGACAATTATGAATGATTTCAAATTCTTCCTCAATCTAAGAAAAAAAGATATCAACAGTTTATTAAGAAAGTAAGAAAATGCAAAATGTACATAAAAATCATATACATTGAACACTGTCATACAGGGGAGCAAGAGAAATGGACAATGTTTAAAATAATAGCTGTGGATCACAAAGGAAAATACTACTCACCGTCGATCAATCATCTGGTAACATTTTTTCATCCAACCCAGTCCAGGCATCCTCCTTCTTGGTGTTGCTCCATTCAAGTATACAATCATATAGTCTTCTGCTACCATCAGCTCTAAGGTACTGATTACATACCTGATAAAAGAACAGAAACGAGTATATATTTTACATTATTGATTTAAACACAATAAAAATCAGTCTACTAGGAATGTATCAAGGCTAACCAAGCAATTTACGGCAAGACAGTGTTTTATTTTCTTTTAAACCAAGAGCAGACTTTCAGAACTGGTCACCCTATCACCTACCTCTAGAACTATGACTAGAAAACCACAATTCTAACTATTGAGAAATGTGTCTTCATTATTAATTATCATGTTTGTTCAATGCAAAAATATTAAGGGTCAGGATAAGATACTTTTCTACAATTCTTGTGACTGCTGCTGAGTCTGTGACTGCAAGCTACAAATCTTTTGAATCTCAAAGCTAATAGAACTTGACTATCAACCTGCCTTCTAAGGGGACAGAGCACTCCATGCCATTACTTCATTTTGTGATCAAAACGCTTCAAACACTCATTAAATTTCTCAGCTCTGCATTGAGACAGACTATCACCCTCAGGGCTAAATTCTCCATACCTAGAAGAGCTGGGTAGTCAGTCAAATGGAAGGGTAGCTTTAAGTTCTTGGTCAGGACTATACACGTGGATGCTTTGCTCAGTTTTAGTAATCCCTGCCTCACTTGGGAGCTCTTCGTCAACAGAATGTTTAAATTGTTCTCTCTGCCCTTCAGCCACAAGGCATGCCTGCCTAAAAACTACAGTGAAAAAATTACTGAGTCACACCTTAGAAAACTGAATGCCTGAGAGTTCTCCCTACAAAAGGCAGCTCTATCCTGGAGCATAATGGCCCCTTTCACAGGTGTATGTGCATGACTCATGATCTAATCTGACACTTAAATTCCTTACAATGCAGTTTCTTTAAACAGGAGTAGAAAATCTAGTTCTCACAAAAGAGAGTGGTATTTTAACTGGACAGAAAATAGGCAGTAACTGAGTATCTAAGAGGGCAGCCGTTAATCACAAACTAGAGGTGGATCTAGATCAGAATCATGCTACACACACACACAAAAAAAAAAAAAAAAAAAAAAAAAAA
>CM021729.1:34131472-34218649 GCA_011074415.1 Stictonetta naevosa
AAATAGTAAAATTAAAATAAAAATAAAAAAAATCGTATCAGTTACTGGGTATGTTGTAAACTGTTGAGCTCCCTCTTACTTCTATGCAATTAATAGGCCTACATTTTAAAGAAAGGGATGATCTGACTTTTTATTTTCTGGTTCTTGTTGTGTTAAAAAGAATCAAGAATCTCAGCCTTAAAAGTAGCTGAAGCCAATATGAACTCCCTGTTAAACTACCACCCCAGAAAAAGACTGAGATATAGAATGGACTTTGGCAATATCCCCAAGTGATGTGGAAAAGTCTCTTAAGGCTTGAAAATACTTCCTCTACAAAGTCCATTTACCACCAACTCTACCTGTGAACAAGGGTTTTGGGTGATGTCAGAGAACAACTGTTTAATGTCAGTCACTGTTACTTTCAGCTTTGCGCCCTAACTATTAACTTAAAACCTCTGCAGTAATTCTTCCCATCTAAACCACAGGACTTTGTGTAAATCAGTTACTGTAGATGACATGGGGGACTTAAAAGGCTTTACTAGCCAAACGCCAGCAGTTGTTCTGACCTGGAACAAAAACAATCTAATTTTTCACATGTAGACACAATGCTGAAGGCTTTGGCTGTCACCATGGGCATCTTCAAGAACTGGAGCTTTATAGAGAGAGGGTCTGTGCTCTTGCTGCAAGGTTTTGTGCCTTGTAAGCTGCAGATGGTGAAGGCCAGGCCTCCGCTGGCTGCTGAACTGACATACTGGGTATTAGCATAAAGAACTCCAGAATGATTGATTTTTCAGCAGCTGTAAGTGGAACTAGCTGGTGGCACTTGGGGGAGTTGCTGCCTTCACAGTTTTTGGCTGCCAAACGTAGTTGCTACTAGCAGTAATTTCACTGTGATAAATGTGGGTTTATTTGGTCAAATTTGTGTCCTGTCCAAGAGACACCACTTATAACTGAATCATAAGCAGCTGGAGTCAGAAAAAAAAAACACTTTGAGCTGTTTGTGTCAGCAACTGTCATTTATCCTTTATTTTTCAAACAAGTGTCACAAAGTGGTCTCGTGACTCCTGAACAAAGACACAGCATATATTAAAAATATCATACACAATGATGTATCACAGCAATGTATAATAAAAAATTAAGAGTGAAAGCCAGTCTGGTGGTCGCAGGCCCTGCTGATTGTTCTCTGTAAGGACTGGAAATTGCTAGTGAAACAGTGGGTCCAAGAAGCTGAAGACACTGTATTCCTTATCTTTCAGGGAGATACTACAGTCGGATTTGGTTCTGACAAATACACCTTAATTTGGGAGGGTGACTGGGTAAGGAATAGTACAGTAATACACCACTGAGCAGTTTATCTAAAACTGCTGTTTTACTTGTCATTCAGATTGCTCCCCTTCTAGTGACCCACGTTACCTCTTCATTAAAGACAGGTTATCTCTCACTACACAATTTTGAGAAGACACTGTCACATTGTTCACATATCACTCACAGGAAAAGATTTTCCATGACATAGTTGTAATCAGTTCGGCTGCTGTCTGGCAAGAAGCATGCAGCAAACACAATGATAGCATTCAGACCATCACCATAGTATCCTGTGGAACAAATAAAAACACATTTTTATCTTCGTGAAATGCTCTTACCAAGATAAATTTAGAAAGAAATCTCTAAGTCCTGGAATAGATTGATTATGTCTCCTGTTGAAGAAGACAGAAAATGAATGAATGATCATCAAGTGATAAGGTAGTAGGATAGTGAGTTATGTTGAATTCCTGGAAAACGTGCTTAGCACAACTAAGAGTAAACTTTTTATAGATGCCAGCAAAAAAGCCTCATTCTACTTTGTAAGTAATGCAATTCTATCTGAACTCCTGGTTCACTACATCTGTATTGCAATTGTGTGCTGAATGCTCACCTTAGCCTGAGAAATAAGTTGCTAAAGTACATACCTACATTTGTCATCCTGCATCTTTTGAATGATGTCTCCCAAGGTCTCACAATCCAATTTCATTTGTCTTCTGCAGCTCCAAATGCGTCGGGATATTACAGTTATGACTGCATGATACTATACCTTAAAAGCTCCTGAGGATCAGTTAATTTTTTTGCTGCAAGTTTTGTATAAAATATTTCTTTACTGTGGATGCTCCAAGTGTCCAATACCAGTACTCTAAGGTCTCCACCACTGCCTAAGGATACCTGTAAATCCTTAATGCTGCGGCATTACAGCTCTTGGGTCCAAAATAGTTACTTGCTACCCAAAAGAAATATTTTTTTCATGGTGTATTAACGTTGGTCAATCTTCTTCACAATCTTTTGCAGTCCCTACAGATTTCTGTTACAAAATACATGCAAGGTACTCCTGCATTTCAGGTAAAAGTCTGAGATTTATTATACAGATACGTGCAATTAGGAGGCAATTTATAAAGATTTGGGAGAAATGGTTGCATGTAAATACTACTACAGACACACAGATAAAGGCTGTTTATGTTGAGAGGAAGATTGAAAGGCTTTCAAAAGAGGCTGGGAGAAACTAAACATGAAGGAGACAATGTTTGTGGAGGAAACCCTGAATTTCCCTAGGAGGTAGGAACACATTCCTGACAAAATTCAGGATAATGCCGGCACCCATGCAGCACTTTCCTAAAGAGATCTTAGGACTTTTACATTGCTTTTTGGATATTAGTGAGCAGTATACTAGCCTAACTAAATTACTCACAGAATTTCTTGTATTGTACTCAGCAGCAGAGTAAAACAGAATTCCTTATGGAAAGGCTGGAAAGGCAGGGATCACTTATAATCCACATGTTAACCAGGGAAGAGCTGAGGGACTAGTTTTTTTTCTCCTTTCTCATTCAGCACCTAAAGTGAGTCTCACCTAGCCGAAAAAAGGAAAACTAGAAGACGTTTATATCAAGGAATTCATTTTTATGTGGCTTTGGAAAATGCACAATCCCTGACAAAATGGATGCTTCAAGACACATGAGCTCTTCCATGACAAGAAAAATCACAGCTGACTAATCTCAGTACTATGCCAGCTATGAAGACATGCACAGAAGTGCTCTTCATTCATGGCCCTCAGGTGTTCCTTAAAGGACTGGGAAACACCACTGTTTCCCCATATGGGGGGGTGGAGGTTGGGGGAGTGAGGGGGAAGGTGGATAAGCCTCTGAGGCATGTCAGGAGTCTCTTGCTTTAAGCCATATTACTGCATATCAAGGCTTTTCAAAGCAGCTTGTTGAAGGATGATGCTGGACTTCCATCTTGCAGAATTTGATTTGGTGGGTTTGACTAAATATAATGTATTGGTTAAACTGACAGTGTTTATTTGTTATGTCAATATCAAACTGAGAATGCTAGCCCAGACCTCATCCACTGAGGAACAGTTTGCACACTGCAGGAGGCTTGCCATCATTAGTCTAAACTTCCTCCATGATGCTGGCATGGAAGGGATGTTCCAGATCTGTGCAGTAACCTTCCTCTGGCTCCCAGTGGGCAAGGGCTTGCTGATCTATAGATGGGCTTGCAGAGCTAGAGAAGCCACCATACGACAGCAGTCCAGCATTTGTCTGCCCACTGTCCTCTGCAATACCACTCTGTGCCTTGCTCCTTGCTTTTGGAGAACACAGGCAGGCAAAAGAGCTCAGGATTAGGGAATGAATTCAAGCCAAATGACAACGTGGATATAACCAGGTTAAGGCACATGACATAGCATGGTGTGGCAAAACTCCAACTCATGTTGTAATCCAGTAACATGAATAGCTTAGCTATTGTTATAGATATGGCTGATTGACTCTGGAAAACCAGTAAAGATCTCAAGCTCAAATTCAGAGGGTAGCATTGCATTCTCTAGCACAGATGTACACGTGGAGGGGGACAAAACTGCTCTTTTCAGCTCCTTCACCTTGGTGTGAAGAGTTTGGTGTGAAGGAATGTCCAAGTCTTCTCAAAAGAAACAACTCCACCTCCCACACTCACCACTTAATTTGAGTCTCTGATATATATCCTTCTTCTCATATAGACACACACATTTTCAAAGAGAAAGCACTAAATTAATCTAGCCCATGCTAGCCTATCCTCAAATAAATCATTATGGAATAAGGTGGTATTTTTTCCCTTTGCTTTAAAAATAGAGATGGGATTTTCCTCCTTATACCAAAAAATCCTTAAAAGATTTTCCAAGACAACTTATATCATGCCGCCACAATGCAGTTTGCCCAACGGGCTCAGAAATTTGGCACTGGGAGCACATTGCAGCTGCTGTCTCCACTAAAGTACACAGTACAGTTTGCAGTTCCATGTAAAGCAAACAATTGTGTCCAGCTATCACCTAACAATGCACAAATGAAAAGCCCACAGATAGATATAAAATCATAGAATTACAGAATTGTTAAGGTTAGAAAAGACCTCCAAGATCATCTGGTCCAACCATCACCTTACCATCAATATCACCCACTAAACCATGTCCCTAGGTGCCAGGTCCAACCTTTCCTTGAAGACCCCCAGGGACAGTGACTCCATTACCTCCCTGGACAACCCATTTCAATGCCTGACTACACTTTCTGAGAAGAAATGTCTCCTAATTTCTAACCTAAACCTCCCCTGGCCCAGCTCGAAGCCATTCCCTCTAGTCATATCACTGTGAGAAGAGGCCAATCCCCAGCTTCCCACAACTTCCTTTCAGGTGGTTGTAGAGAGCAACAAGGTCTCCCCATTGCTTCTTACAGATGCTTGGAGACAAAGAATATTCACTTAAGGGAGAGGTGTTTTTTAATTCCTCACTAGAAACCAGTAAAAGCTATTTGCCCAAATTCTCAGTCAGTCTATGCAAAGATATGTATTATTGAGGAATTTCTCCATCAACCTAGGTAGAAGGCAATCACACCTAGAATGCCAAGTTATGTCTACAGTCCCCTTTCCTATTTTGGTGGCTAATGCCTAGATTCTGGATGAGGCTTTATCTATCATCTAGCAGGGAGGAATGTTCAACAAATCACTGAATCATCAGTGCAGAACATTCATCACTCAATCATCAGGGATGGTTGACCTGACATCCGATTTACTTATTTTAGGCAGAATCTGTGCTTAGTCTTTAAGTTACCGGAAAGATTCCTGACACTCCAAAGATACTGAAGTATGTCCAAAGGGAACTTCATGTAGAATACACCTAACTGCCTTAGTTACCTAACTGTAACAACTATCCAAGCTGTCAAGTTTTCTCAAAGCCCATGCATCAAAATTATTTAAATTCTACACCTTCAGTGAAGAGCTCTGCCACTTCACAAACACAGAACTTAATACCAGTTCTTAATCACTATGATATGATTAGATCTCAGGCAAAAATTCCAATTAGGCCAATGGAAGGCTAAAACTTACTGTTCAGGCTCACACTTTATCTTTGGCAATGGCTAAATTACTGAGCAGCATCCATCTGAAGGTAAAGGAAACTCAATGTTCTTTACCTTAAATTCGAGTGATCTAAAAAAATGAGATGTTGGACATGTAAAAATCTGGCACAAAATATACTGAAAAAATAGCAAGTGAATATAAATCATAGTATCACAGAATGGTTTGGGTTGGAAGGGACATTAATGATCATCTAATTCCAACCCCCCTGCCATGGGCTGGAACACCTTCCACTAGACCAGATCAAAGCCTCATCTAACACCTTCCACTAGACCAGTTTGCTCAAAGCCCCATCCAACCTGGCCTTGTTACTTTGGGAAACAGTGAGTATGCATCATGGAATTACTACAGAGTTATTACTCTAAATAAAAAGGATAGCATTTCCAAAATAAGGTCTCAAAGAAAGGTTTTGTCTTCTGGTAAGAGCAACTGTCACAAACCACTGGCACAAAGAATCCATGTTTTGGTAACTTGTCAGATTTGGCAACCTAATTTAATAATTTCATTCAAAAAGATGATAAACCAAAGTTGAAGGCAAACATTAAATCAGTATGAGATCATTCACACCTGCTACCTCACTCCTTATTACAGAGGCATCTTGACTGAAACGAACCCCTTTTTTCATCACAACTACTCAACTGTATTACAGTGAGGTAAAGCAGAAAGAATCAGTGAAGTCTATTTGCTTATCAGTACTGGAAACCTAAATTGGTATCCTGATTATTTCACATGGAGAACTGAGATGAATAGCCTAAACTCCCATGGATAACTGTACGTTGTTATATCCTTTGCAGTTACTGTAAGAGATGTCTGCCGCTGAAACTAGTACTTCTTAAACTGCCAAGCATTACCCAATTAAGGGCTACTTCTCCACCAACTAAAATGGAATGGTATTCATTTTTCATATAGGTGGATATATATGTGTATGTCGGCATCTAGCAGAATTATATACATGACAGTTTCCACCACAAACATACATAGATTACTTTACAACATACGAAAACCAAAATAAACAAACAAACATATAAATACATACCATTAACAAAGCCTCAAAATCGTATGTTTGTTCCCTAAATTATGCCATCTATGGCTATTTGCTAAACCGTGTCTGAGGTGTCATGACATGCATAAATCTCTGATGGTGCTGTTATGACAGGAAAATGCTTGGAGGATTAAACAACTAATTTTGACTAAAACTTTTGCACACTGGACAATATAAGCATCAGCAGGCTAACTCTAGGTGCTTTTAATGTAAATGTACAAATTTGAGGATGACATCCTCAAGTAATATAGTATTTTATTTATGTAACAACACTTATTTTTTACCAGATTGAGATTCAACACTGAAAATACACTGGAAACACTGGTTTAGCTTTAAATGATGCTACAGATCAGCAGCACTGTGCCAGAAGCATCCTCATATAAACACAAATCTTCTCTCTGAGATGCTACATTACCTGTCTGAATTTATGTAGGATTAGAATAATTTATCTTTACCTAATACCATACTTAACAGCTGGCAAACTGTATCCCACAAACTTATAGATTGCAAAAATAATCTAAACCTGAAACACCAAAGAAAAAAAACACTTAAATGGTTTTGCTTAACATTATTCTTTCAGTAGCTACAGTAATATTTAACCATTTGAATTAAATTATGCAGAAGTGTATTAGTAATGCCAGAACTATAAATTCCCTAGCAATGATAGGGAGCAGATGATCAAAGGAGACAATATAGTAAACACTTGAGGTCATTTTCCTACTTCATTTTCTGACTTCAAATGTTTTCTTTGATATTCTATTTGATAGTTATTAACAAATAATGTGAAGAAATAAAACAGTTGCTGGTGAAATGGTCTCAGCTGACAACTATAAATGCCAGAAAAATAAATTTGAGGAGCTTAAATAAAAATTAAATGAGGAGCATAACCAGGGAAATGGAAGCCCAAGGGAAAATTATTATTTTTTCTTTTGCCATTTCAATTATTTAAATCTATGCACCCACAATCATAGAGCACCATATCTCTTCATGCAAGAAGCTTTTGCTATAATCTAGAAAATAAAATTTTAGATTTTTTTTTTTTGTAGACAATTTTTTTCCTTGATCTGAAGTTTTAGTCTACAATAACCAGATTGTTACTGACACATGTATCTTAGTTTATTTGTTGCTTCTGAAAGTACTTTGTATTTAAAGTACTCATTGCTGGGTTGAAAAGTCTGACCAGGTTGATTTAGTCTGGCCTCACTACTTGCTTCACTCATGTAGTTACTGACAGCAACGGTGTAAGCAAGATCAAAATCAGGCCATCTTTATCTTCCAAGAAAAATTCAGCTCAGTGCTGAAGTTATGGACTAGGGAGTGAAGGTTACAAAGTCTTCCCATGTCAACCATCACTTTTACAAATACAGAAACAGCAACACAGAAATGTGAAACCAACACTGGCTGATCAAACAACAAAGACCTGTCCTGATGCAAGGTTGTTTTTCTGAAAATACTATTCTATGAGGCTTCCAACTGGCTTCAGTTCATTTGAAGGCTTCGTAGGACCCCCAGCTGACAGTATTGCTCAAACTGTCTTTTGAATCCTATGACCAAACTGAAAACAGGATGGCTCACTTTGGTGCTATGCCTGTAGCTCATTGATGCTCCTCCAAAAGAAGCCTGAAACTCCTTACATCATAACAGTGCCTTTCTAAGAAGGATTAATATGGGCCCTAAGATACAATAATGCTTCTGTAATTTGATGGGGTTAGTCAATTCATTGCTTATAGCTGTGGCTGAAAAATAAACCCTTTCTCTTTGCTAATATGATAAGTGAACTAAAACGGAAATAAATCATGCTTAGAATAGAGCATGAATTTTCACATCAATCTAAAAAATGCATTCATTTTTTTTTCCTACCTCCATGTGAAATAACCTTTTTGTAAGGTTCAATAACTTTCATATCAATTCTTTGTTCTTGTTCTCCAATAACCACTGTTCTCCATAACCTGTTGTCCTCTCGCTCCTCCTCAGCAGTGTACTCTGGAATTGATTCAGACTCCTCCTGGGAAGCATCCTTAATAGCAGTCTGCTCTTCTGAAAAATAAAAAATTATATTTTATATATTAATGGAATATCTCTAAATATTTTTTCTCTTACATTCATTTAAGTGGACAATGAGTGTCATCAAACCAGAGCAAGTATAAAAGAGGAAGAAAAAGGATAGAATCAGAAAGTAAGCAAGTGGCTCCGCTACAGTAGGACTATTGAGGTCTGGATTTCATCTGCCATCTGTCTTGTATTCTTTGTCCCTAATTGGAAGTAAACTGTTTGAAGGCCCCTTTCTCTGAGGCAGATTCTCTGATATGTAACAAAAGCTAAGCCTATCACCAATTCCTTACTAAATTCCCATCCATTGGAATTTTGCAAGAACGTAGTTATGATTCTATGATTCTGTATTTCAGCTCTTACCTATTAATCTATCTGCTAATGAGTAAAATACATACTAGTTAAAATGTATCAATAGTGGAAACAGGAATGGAAGATCAAGAAAAAACATACACATGTACAAATAATGTGACCACACAGGACTTTTCTCCTTAGGAACTGCAACTTAAGGGACTTTGAGGAGTCATAAGGTTGGGAAGAAGAACAAATTGCAAAACATGATTTTTTAATTCAAACATACTAATCCAAATTGGTTTAATACCTGCTGCATTGTGGAACTGAGGTATATGTCCATGCCTTCTCACAGTGCAATGCTTATGATGTTTAATAACATATTTGGTGTTTACTTTTTAAATATTATTTATTCAGTGACCTTACAAAATACATAAACCCCATAATCTCAAAACTAAATATCTTACTGCAATTCTGTATGATGTTGATCTTGTAAAGATACCAACGGAAACAATATGAAAAATACATACATGCATGGCAATAGATCTCCCTGTGAAAAAGTGAATCTGCTTTACTGCCTGGAGTGTTGATTTTGCAGAGAAAGATGAACCAGTGTGAAATTCAGAAGAGAAATAAAAATCTGTAGATAAATAGTAATTTGATTTGGGGGTAGGCCTTCATCTATTTGCACAAACATTTCGTAAATGCAACTTTATGTCACCTAATGTAAAAATCATGAAAAGCTCATTTAAGAAACAAGAGCAGGTTTTGAAAGAGCATACTTGAATTTAAGGTATCAGTGACAACAAACAAACGACAACTGTGAAACTGCTGTTGACCAATCCCTAAATAAGTCGGGTGCTAGTTTAAGACATTGGTATTTCCACTCTCATCTGGTTTCTTGCACATTGCAGTTGTACTGATTCTTCTTTTCATCATTCTTCTACTCTACAGGGTTTCAACATTTCTTGCTTTACACAGCCCTCAGTTTTCCAGTGATGTGACCTCTTGAGTTGTGACAACAGTCTTACTTTTCTCAGTTGACTTTCACAGTTTAAATGGAGTATTTGCAGTCTGAGGATGAGAAGCTAAAAATCATTGTTCTCTACAGTTTCAACATCAATGCCTTCTCAGTACTTACTTGGATTTAGCACAACACTACAGAACCACTGAGCCGTGGGAGATTATTCATGCTGGTAACAGCACAGCACATACTGGTAACAGAAGGGTGACAAACGTACAAAGGCTGTTAACCATGCACATAAACCATACTTCCCTAGATCTTATGACTATACTGTTAGCTATCAGATCCATGCTATATATAGTCTTCTCAGGTTATTGTCAGCTTATTTTGATAAATTGTGACTATTTTTGCCTTTTCTACTATCTGCGGGCTCGTGTAATTGTATGATGTTTTGCCAATTAAGTATGTCTAAAATCAAATTATATATCTGTAAAAATGTCACCAATCATCACATTTAGAAAACAACAAAAAGTCTGGGGAAAAATGCTTGCCATAAATATAACTGCGACCAAAATCAGTGGAGTTGAATTTAATTACTTTAGGGCTTTCGCTTAAAGGCAAAATCTGTTCCATGGCAGACCTAGATTTTTGCTCTCATGCAGTGGTCACAGCCATCTAAAAGCATGCGTGTGTGTGTTAGATTAAACCTTTGGTACATAATATTCCAACCATCTAGCAACTCATCACTATGCTCTGCATCTACCCGTAAGGAAATCAGCCTTCTAATGAGAAGTGACATTAGAGACGCTTATACATGACTGAGTGCACAGCAATGCCTCTTTAGCAATACCACTTAAACCAACGCAACTGTTCCTGCATGCTCAAAAGAGCATACAGTTTTTTAAATTATAGTGACCTCACTAGCAGCAAAGAATTTAAATGCAAGGGAAAATTCAATTTATATGTAGCCCTTTTTAAAGTTTCTCTCTGTTTAGATTGAAAAATGCTTATGATCTTCAGGTATTTACAGTAGTGAATACAGTTCCCATATGGTTCTTCAGGTACTAGCATGGTTGGATGTTATCACCCTATTTTGTGCATCATGAGATGAAGTGAGTAAGGCAGTGCAAGACACTTTTACACCACGAGAAAAAATTATTGTCTTGAGATTAGTATGCGAAGGAAGAATGGAGTGTCTGTGGCTCTTCCTAAGTAAAATAAGACAAGTTTCATACTTCAGGGTGTATATACACTGTACAGCTGGCCCTGCTGAGAAAGCATATTTAAGTTTGTGGAATGATGAATTTTGTTGTTCCATTACATGAGCTAGCTTTATCATGCTGCTCACACACCTTACATGTCTCAGGTTTCCAACCATACATGGGAACAGAAAAAGACCTTTCTTACTAACAAAAGACCTTTCTTACCATACTGCGTCTATTTCATTTACACACTGCAAGCTCTTTGGTGCAGCTTTTGTACAGAGTGAATGGGTGCAAAACCCAGCTGGGTGTTTTCCAATCATCCAAAGAAATGATTAGGGCACAGATAGTGCCTGAACTTCAGAATATTAATATTCTGGTAAAACTTCATGGCAAAATCTGGAGATATCATTACTAGAGAGACCTTGGGATGAGATTTTCCAATTCAGCCAATATATTTCACACAACGTTATATCTCTAAATATAAATGATGTAAGTATAATATAGAGCTGGTCATTGAAAGTGCAGTTAGTTCTAGTGTTGCCTTACAACAGACAGCAACTACTTTCTCTTTACTGAAAGACTCTTTTCATACAAGTCCTATGATTAGAACTGGACAAAGAAAGGAGCTAGATTCTATCCAGGTTGCTCTTCTTATTTTATTTCATCAGTTGATCAGCTGTAGTATTTCTTTCTGCACACTGCATATCTAGAAATGTATTACTTTACACTGGGGGAGAAAGGTTAAAAATAGCAGAAAAAGAATATCTGGAAACCTTACACTAAATCTCAAATGCATTAACCATATTCATAGCCTGACTGACATGAAACTGATCATGTAAACAGCAAATAATAAATCAGAGATGAACTGTAAATCTACAGTCTAGAAAGCTACCTTGCCCAGTGTATTCAAAAGAGTCTGCTTCATCAGGAGTGTCAAGGTCATCTACGTTGATGTCAATTTCATCTGGCGTGTCCAAATTATCATCAGAAAGCACAGAACCTTCACTCTGGTCCAAAGAGAGATTGATATTTGGAGCAGTAAGCTTTATCCTTCTGGGATGGGAACCATTAAGATCAAGAGAATTTGGTGGTTCTGAAAGAAGAGAAATAAAAAAAGAATTTCACTTGCTATGCATACAATTTGTCTCCCACATATTTAAGAATCACCGGCAAACATACTGGGATAGACCAATTATAGTAACAACAAGCCATTTAAGACCACCTAATATAAAACAGAAATATCACACGTTAATGTTTCAAAAAATAAAACAAGCTAAATAAAACAAGCTTCCACAGGAACGGCAGGTGTAGCTGGGAGCACTTGCATTATATAACATCCAGATTCACTCTTTTTACAATCATCAACCAAAAATCAAGCTTCACACACAGTCTGACCCACAGGGTTTAATAATTTAAAGAGCAACAAATCATGAGTTATGAACAAATGCTCTGTTGAATCTGGGAGAAAATAATATGAGTGAAGATTCCCTCTAAGTCTCTGTTTTGTTATGCACTTTCTGCTATCCAAGTGGTGCTGATTTGCAAGTAGGAGCTATGTCTTTAGTCTTGACTAAGACAGTATTGTATCCAATACAGTAACAGAAATAAAAATACCTCTGAGTCTCATAATCAGCCTTAACTAACAGTCTTAAATAAAACAAAAGTTAGGTATAGCTCTGTCCCTTGCCACTGCATTATGTGCCGTATGTCAAGGTGTTCTTAGTTCACATAGACAGTAGTCAAATACAAGATAGATAATAGCAATTACTTAAACATCATAAGGACTAAACAAGCAATGACAATAATGCACAAGAGGAAATACTGGCATTTATCATTTGTTAAGTAAAGAAGAAAATTGACAAAATAAAACAAACTTAACAAGTTTTCTTTTTAAAACTGCACTGACATTTCATTTCATTTCATTTTATTACCAGCATAGAAACACCCTTATCTCCACATAATGAAATTCCAAGGGACTAAGATATAATTAAAGTAATAAGTAAGAGCTTCTCTTACCAGGTCTCATCTCTGTAGAAACGGGGCTTAATACACCCTCACCAAAGGGGATGTCCATTCCTACATTCTCTTGTAACAACCTAAGAAATAAAACATAAACCAAAACCTTGAAGAGATTCACAAGTTGACCACAATCTCAATAGAAGTTGTGTGATCTCATATGGAACTGTACTTTTCCTCTACCAATCCAGTTTAGAAGTCTGATACCAAATTAATGCAAGTGAGAGTTAAACACAGCTGCTGTAATTCCATTAAGCAGTCCTTACCACTTATTTACTCATGTCTGTAGAGCCTTTGGAGACTATAGGTCTCACACAGCAACTTTTATTTGGATCAAGACATAGCAGTGAATAATAACAGGCTGGCAAACAGCAATGCTTCTCATTCTACACAAATGAAGTTGGTCTTTTGTCATCTGGCAAACAGAACACATCATTGTGGGAAGATTCAGCTACTCTTTGCAAACCGCACATCACAGCAAGAGTTTTAAAATTATATTTTCATTGCTATACACACAGTTATCATATAGCAAAATTCAGATCATGAGGGTTTTTTTCATTCTTTTAATATCATTTATACTTGAAAGCAAATTTGACCCAAATCAGTCATTTTGCAATCCTGAAAAAGTTGATGTCCTGCATTGAAAGCGTACAGGAAGTACAAAAGTGAGAAACAAAACCACATCACACATTTTTGAAGACTAATGTTGCAAAATATCCTATCTAGACTACATTTTTAGGAAGATACTAAGAAATTATATTTGACGTAACTACATGTGACACATAAAAGGCATTGGGTGGTAAAAATTATAACAAAGGTCTTTGAATGTTTAAAGTAAACTGACTTGAACTGTTTTAATGTTTATTGTCTATTCAAGTATTTTACAAAATGCTTGCTGGAAGGATGGTTCAGATAGGAAAAAGCATTTTACATTTACAGGACACTCTTGACAGCTTTGATATACACTAAAAATGTGACTCCAAAAAAGCTTTGTTTGTTTTATATTGTACCATTTTTTTCTCTATTCCTGTTCCAAAGTATTTTTTTTTAATGAAAGTTGAAGAATAGAATTTTTACGCTTCAATTAACAGAGATGTAATGAGATCAAAGTAGGTGCTTTTCTCTACTATAGCATCAGCTAAACTCTGCTCTGCATGATTCAGCTGAGTGGGTCTGAATAGGCTTGTCTTGTTTCTCTTGCAGTTTCCTCCTACCTTCACTTTCCCCATGAAGACTACCCACATTACCTCACAGTGTGTAGACAGGACTCTTCTGGCCAATCACTGCTTCAGCATATGAATATAGTTTCTATGATTGCTTGTTATTTTTGCATACATTTGAATATAAATATGTACATGTAGGCCTAAAGGAGCTGAAGGCTTCATTGTGCTCAAAATTACAGAAGATCTTTACCTGAAGTCCCATACCATATAATCAGATAGGTAAACCAGTGAACTCACATCTTTTCCCATACAAATCATAAACACGATAACATTAGAGCCAACAATGTTTGTGCTTCTCAGCTCATGACCAGGCCTTGTTTCTAAATAAAAAATGACATATATTCTTCTTGCTAACTAGTTTTACTAATTTATCCCCAATTGCTGTAGGTAGATATTTCATAAATACAAAGGTTAACTACTTAATGATTTCCACATAACGCACCAATTCTGGAATACGTATAATCACTGTCAAGACTTGTGGTGGTCTTTCTCTCTGGATAGACAATAGAATGGTAAAGAAATTTGATCCAAGTATCCTGCTCATAAGTAAAATGAATAGCATAAATTGTCTGTAATATACCATTTTCTTTTTTCTTTTTTTCTGTGTTTTAGCATTATCTGTGTTCAGAAAACTGATATGCAGAACACCACCACAATTTACTTAGAAACTGTAAACAAATCATCATAGTCTTTGGCTTCTTTTGCTGTCTGTTCAATTTGTAGTAAAATATGTGTAGTGAAGTCTAATTTATTCTTCTAAACTCAGTAGAGACAAATCTGAATTCTAATGACAAGCACTGTCAGTAACAGCTGGATAAGGTAAGAAATCATAGTGGTGGAAAAAGCGTAAGGAAACAATGATTACTTCTAATCCATTTTAAATTCGGATTAAGATTTTATGTTGGGCTTTATTAAGCTTACTAACTGTAATAAATAAGAAAATTTCCCGAATTATATCGGCTCAGGTATACTCTGATGACTTACAGGTGCTCAAGGGTGAATATTTTGGCTGGACTGAAGAGGTTTTAACATTAACATACAAACCATTCATTTATAAAATTGTTTTATACCCTCATCACACCAAAAGATAATTCCTTACTTAACAGGCTTCAGAAATCATTGCAGGTACTGATTTGAAGGGAAATGCTCTTCTTTCAAGTTGTGTGAAGAGCAAGCTACAGAAGGAAAGTGAATTTTTTGACTTCTTATATTAAGAAGAGGTGATATTCTCTGAAATAAGCCTGAAAAAATGTTTGAGTGAAATTAAGAATACCATACACCTCCTCTTTACAATAAGATCATGGATGAATTTTATATATGCTATGCCTACAGAAACTGACAATATAATTTGACAAATTATTTGACAGAATTTTATGAGTTGCCTAGAATTTTAGTAATGCCTAGGATAAATTAGGATAATGCATAACATTTCTTGGATTGCTGGGAAACTACTTTTCTCCCTGTGGCATCTTGGCCACAGTGTATAAACGTGTATGTGCTTGGAGCAGGCATTGCAGTTTTCTCTGGAATCTCTTACACTTTCACAACATAAATTTCAAATGTTTTTCTGCTTTCATCTGGACCACTACAGCTGAGTTTTTATAACATTTTATGTTATAGATGTGCTCACAAGAATGGTACATTTCTAGGGAATCAAAACATATTTATCTTTTGATAAATATGTTTCATATTCTTTGAATTTCTACTGAAGTATAGCTACAGCTACAGACAAAATATTCAAAGAATACCCATTGCTTAGGCATTACAAATAAACAGCATGAGAATCTGTCTGAGAATCTCTAACTTTAAAAACGACATGCCATTAACATAAAGTCAATAGTCCATATCATTCTTATTGGGGTATTTGATCTGGGAAGCAAGAGTCTGTTTACTACCAAATAGTCAACAGACTTCTCAGAGATGTAAGAGAAAAGCTGTTTTGGAGTAAGTCACATTTTCCTAGACCCCTTCTGCATTACCCAAACGGATTAAAAGATTCCTTGCCAGATGTGCATGTTCTATGTTCAGGCAACGTTCATGTTTAAAAAAAGCCATAATTAATATTTATTCAGTCAGAAATAAATAGGCAATACAGACAACTTTCAAATCTAGTGGCTTTAGATAGCAGGTTTAGTCAACAGAGGGCATGGCTTCTGTTACACTGTACCTCAACATGTGTCTCTGGTGGTGCTCTTCAGACTCCCCATCAGTGTGAGAATGAGCAAGATATGGATGAAGTTTGTTTTCTACAGACATAGCTGCCTGTTTCCTGGAAGATTCTGTGAGCATGTTATGCTGAGTAACTCAATGCCTTGCAGAGGAATTTCTGGCTGTGCGTAAGCTGAGAGAGCACCAGGTCTCAACAGCTCTTGGGAGGAAATCTAGTAATGGAGGATGGACTATAGAAACTTAAATCAAGCAGCTATCTCCTTTTTCTTTTCCGATGGACTACTTCAAATAATCCCCAAATTCTGGTTTGGAAAATTCCTTGCCTTTCATACAGGTGCAATCAATGCCATGGATGATATGGCCAAAAGTATTAGAAAAAGAAAACACTTTTTTTTTTTTTTTTTTTTTTCCCCTCTCAGTGAATGTTCCTTGTTGAGGAAGTAAATTAAGCTACTTTAGAAAGCTCCATTCTAATCAGGTATGATTTAGTTGACTGATTAAAAAAAAAGAAGAAAGATCTTTCACTCAGAACTGAGGTCAAAGTAAAATAAGCTTTTTGTGTCATAAATGACTTCTTTTATGTTACACACAGACCAGTCATTTAAGGATCAGCTGCACTGGGAATCAAGTTACTGCGTATTTGCTTTGATAACTCAGGTCTACGTAGCTGTTCAGAAGTAGCTAAAACAAAACCTATTTCTCAAAGATGCTTCAGAGCAAGATGCCAAATTCTTGGTTGGGGGTGTGGAGGGGGGACACAACAGAGACTGGAGGCCGAAATCCTTTCCTTACTTTTTCTTGAACCTGGCATTCCTGTATTTCAATAAATCTTTAAACACTTCTTAGTGTCCTCTCCAGCCAGTATTTCTCAGAATAAAAGTTATCCTCCCTGACTTTTCTAGATATTGCAGCATTCTGCTCTTTTGGAAAGAGCAGCTCTGAATATTCACAGCAATATGTCATAATCCCTGTGGGCTGTACTGCCTCACCCTTGTGTCATACGTGATATATCACCAGTTTCCCAAGATGTACTGCAGCTATTACATATCAAGAAGTTAAATTCTTTAGTCTAAAACAATTAAGCTCTCCAATGTGTTGCTCTGAATGAACACCTGCAATCTTCAAGAGAGAGCAACGTTAATCCAACCTTTCTAAAGTGAATCCCTCCACTCCAATCCACCACAACTCATGTGCGAGTTAGACTTTCAGTGTTACACATTTTCTAGACTTCTGGGCTCACCAATACAAAGGTTTTAATCTCACATGGAGCCTACTACTGCAAAACACTTTTCCTAATCAAGTAAATTATGTTTGTTCCATGCTGTTCCCTCTATACACAGCATTACTTTTACATTTTCGTAAAATATTGAAGGCTTTTATAGTTTCCAAAGCAGGATTAGTAAAAGGAATGGCAGAGATGAAATCACCTTAACTCATATTACTACATGTTTGTTTTTGAAACTAAATAGGAGGAGGGGAGATGAAGTATAGTGAAAAGGTTATTCAGAGACCAGACAAGACATCTGGCTTTTTTCATCTTCTCAAGTTCCATGTTACACAGGTACACCCTGCTCTCAGATGAAATAAAAGCCTTGCTTATAGCCCATTGTCTCACTAATTTGCAGCAGAAAATCAAGCTATTTGGAGGAAGAATGTACAAACTGTGAAATTTTAGGGGCAAGAACAAGGTTAGGGAACTCCACCTCTTCCCTAAGTCGCTCTTGCAGAGCATACCCAGTAGAAAGCAATTCTCGCTGGTCCCCCCGGCCCCCACCCGATAACTCCACTGGTACACAAACACCAGGACAACAAAAGGAGAAAGGAGAACTTCAGGCACTGGACATGACAATCAAGTATTTTCCGTGAAAGTTATAAAAAACCAAAACAAAACAAAAACAACCAACCAAACGAAAAACCTTGGCTTTTATCCAGCAATGCCTGTCAATTGGCTCTCAGCAGGGCTCCCCTGGGAAGCACCCTCACGACTGAAGGTATAAGCAGGGGTCAGCGTCTTGCCAGGCCATGGCCAGAGCACGCAGCACCTTGTGCAAGCTGGTATTAAAGGCAACCTGCTGCAGCATTTAGGCTGCTCCACCAGCAGGATGCCTAACCACTCCAGGACAAGCTGATAACTGATAACAAGCTGTTCTTCTATGCTCAGAAAGAACAGGAAGCCTCCAAGGTGGAGCTGACAGCAAATCTTTAAGCACTCCACAAATGGGAATTTATGTCAGAGATCTTCTGAAAAAAAGTGTTTTCTTAATTGCTATATTCCTCTCCAGATTACAATTCTGTGCTACTGAACAGAGTACTCTTACATTTACATGCATCAAATGCATTTCAGTAGATAGCTAACTTAAAAGGGGTGTTTTGCTGTCATCCATCTTTGTAGCTACTCCAACACCCCCCTCATCACACATAAAATAACAGCAAAATCCATTCCATTACCACTAATAAACACTTGATGCATTATTTCCTTTTTAGGACAAAAACTGTTTTGCATTTATAACCAAATAAAATATCTTTCTTTCATATGTTATATACTGTGTTTTAAAATAACATCAAGTACCTATTTTCTGAAATCTTTACTCTCTCTTGGAGTGCTCAGTTACAGAACTCAAAACTACAGCAAAAAAGATAATATATAGTCACTCTGCCCCCTTTTTTAATAAGAGGATAGTTCTTCTGCTTACAGAAACAACTCCATAAGCTCCATACAACTGCAATGTGCTATTTCGGAGACCTTTATTGCTAATGGTTATTAACAAATCCTAACGTAATTTGCATGTATTTGCATTTTGATACTTATCATCCATTCAGGATGGATAGAAATGTTCTGCAAGCAATTTTAGAGAACTTTTGGATATCTTTAACAGCTGTGCCTATAGACAAAATGAGATAGCATTGGAAATAAAGTGTGATTATGTAACGTTGAAAAACAAAAACTGATCAAACATGGGGTGTAGTCTGTGAAAAAAATTGACAAAAATAGAGCAGCAGAGAAAAAAAGCAACAGAGAAAGATGCCATTAATATTAGTACTGAACAAGCAGCTGGACTGTGCAGTAAGAGAAGAAGAAATCTATTAACAAATGCACCCATTAAAACCAACCTTCAAAATAACTTCCTAAAACTAGTTCTTTGCTACAAATTTCCAGACAATAGACAAAAATTTCTGCAGTTGCTTCTTCACTGATAAAGGAAGGAGACTGCAGCGTGAATTTTTAGGCTCAGAAAAATTTATGATCCCTAAACTATAGTGGAGTATGCAGCAAATGAAAGTGACACAGACTGTGCAGAATTCAGTCTGAATCAATCAGAGACTGCTTCAGCAACACCTACGTACCAAGAAAAAGAACATATCGGAAGGAATCCACTCCAGAAAATCTGAGACCAGGAAAAAAAATTATTACTTTTACTCACAGCTGTGTAAAGTAATTACATTGTATGCAGGTTACTTATAAAAAAAATAACTAATTTTATAATCTCCTGAGAGCTGCACTTAGCAACCATATGTTAGAATACTAAATTAACTGTTTTTCTATTGCTATTTATTTGGTACCTCTTAAACACAAATTAGTTCAGGAAAAGCCTATAGTTTGAGTGCTGGAATTTATGCCTAGCACAAGACTTTATTCCTGCTTCTAGATGCAAAGCAAAACCTCCAGAATTATCTGTGCTCTCTTGTTTAAGCTAAATCCTTTATTAATCAAGCATCTGTGCAAATGGCAGCTAATCATTTTCATGCTCCTGCACAGTAGATAAACACATGCTAATATTCCCATTTTACAGAGAAACAAGTCATTCACTTTCTCAAAACCAGAGAATAAACCATTGCTAAAAATCAGTCAAGGTCATGACTCCCTAGTTTTTCATGCTTTGCTCTTCAGATTTAAAGCTTCTTTTAACTGATTGTGCTGTTAGTTGATCCTTTCCATATGCCATTTTTTTGCTCCATTTTCAGCATCAACGTTGGATAAAAAAAAGCTAGGCATGTCTGTAAGAAGTAATATGTTTGGTGCAGGAAAATGTTGTCTTCTAGCCAAAAGATTTAGTTTGTTTTCATTTCTATATGTTAACTGAAACATGATAAAATTCTGATTTTGGGTCAATGAATATTTTTAATAGTTTTTTATAAAAATGTTTTCTAGCCTCCAAATAACTTTATTTTTTAGTGTCTGTTTATCTATCCATTTTGTTCCTTGCTCCTTGTCTTAGCTCAGTACCATAAGTCTTGATTTTATTCAGGTAGCCACTCAGAATAGTAGTCTGTCCCATCTGCTCTTATCAATTTAAGCCTGTTAAAAATATAAAAGCTGCTGTTCTTAAGCACAGGCTGCTGCTTTCACTGCTGTGAGGCAGCCACAGGCTGTCTGTTCTGACTCCTTGCCAGCTCCCTCCCTGTGCCACAGCACTAGAGAAGCAGGCAGAGCCAGGGACAGATGCAGGGAGCCAGAGAAGGACAAATCTAAATAAATAGGTGAGTGATAACGCAATTCACTAGGCTATTTCAGCAACCTTACAAACATGCTCATAGATCAGGAAGGCTTATGAAAGGAATCCTTGGCTCCAGGTTTCTTCCAGCCACATGAAATAAAAAAGCATCTCCATGCAGAATGAGGAAAAATGAGGATTTATTTAAATTCCAGACCTGGATGTCCTGTTGTCATGGTGTCTTAGGAATGCAAGCCAGGCTGGCAAAACCTGCAGGTAATCCCAGAGCCCCCAGAATTCCTTTCGTAGGTGTTTGTCTTCAGCAGGGCATAGGATGCCATATGAAAGAGAGTGCAACCCAAAGAATAACTATTTGGTACCTTATGCTGTACTTTATGCACACCTAAGCATTATTTACTGTGCACTGTTCAAACAGCGCTCTAAAAATGGGATGATCAGTCCTTTTGAGGGCTTTTAAGAGGTACTAATCACCTGAGCATTAGGCATTTCCAAACATCATTTATCTTTACGCTGGTCAACAGATTTATGAGTTAGGGGCAAGGAATTATTCATTATTACAGAAGTGAAACACAGAAAATAACTTTGAAAGTGTCATTTATTGATAGCTCCTATAATATGATGCCTAATAAACTTTTTTTTTTCTTTTATTTTCTGAATATGGAGTATTTTATAACATCTCCTATATGCCAGTACACATCCTCAAGACTAGCTGTCCCTGAAAAAGATTGGCACAGTCAAGGCCCAGTGGCTTCACTTTGGCATCCTCAGAAAGAATAAATCAGACAGGTGTCAGAAAAGGACGTGCAATTCAAGCACCTGGTGACTAATCTACCCTGTACCACCTAAGAACCCAGTAGCACAGGCAGAAAGAGAAAACAATTCTTGTGGGCACCATCTCCAATGCTGCCTTTTACTGTGCAATGCAGAGCCTGATGGGCATTTCCTAATTTCACCTTTTTAACCATATTCTCTTAACACAGTATTTTGTTTGCAAAAGCATGTAAAGTAGATAGAGAATAACAAATTTCAAGGTGGAAATAATATGCTCCTTATAATCTACCTGCTCTGCTTTTGTACTGCATTCACATATGGTATTGTCCTTGGACCAGCATCTCTCCTCTGTTATGTGCTCGGCTTAATAGAGACAGCAGAAAATTACTGGAATCGACAACACAAAGTTGGAGAGCCTGTGTGATGGGTGCTCCTCCATTGATTCTGGAAGATCAGAAAGTCTGGCAACGAGCTATGTGGTTTCAGAGTAACGTTAGCATTTTGAAGGCTTTTTTAAACTTATCTGATCTCTCTCCTCTGCATTTAGTATGTGTTGTTAATATTCTACAAATAACATCTAAATGATCTGTTAATCAACAACTACCATTGAACAAACACCACAAATACACTGTAAGAAGGTAATACCAGCAGAGAAAGGAGGAGTCAAGGATCTTTTACATCAGATTGATCTGAAGTATAATCTGAAAATATATGTTGTTTGAAAATTACATATATATTTCTAAATTATTAAAACGTTAGTCCTAGTTGCATATTTAGGATCTGTTTCCCAACACCCACTGACACTGAATAATTAATTATTCCTTCATAAAACTCTGTTTTAGGTTATTTATGCCTCACTGTAAAACTGGCTTTCCTTCCAGCATGTGCAGTTCACAGGGACCATTTTCCTGCCAAATCGTGCTGTCTAAAGCACTCCTCAGAATACCTGCAGTTCCAACTAATGCAATTGGCACATCAACAGCACTTAAAAAAGCAGCATGCATTCCATACCCAGTGCAGCCATCTGCACTTCCAGGATGTATGCTAATTGTTTGAGAGTAGGTAACAGGGTGGATGTTGCAGGATCAGAGGCAGAAAATCTTTAGGAAGTTGTACATTTTACACCCTACTGAGGTTCTTCAGTGGAGTTTTGAGAAGTTCCCTCCAACCATTACTACAGTCTACAATTTATTAAACACATGTATGCTCAGATTAAGACCTGTTGGGATGCCTCTGACTTCTTTTAACCATTAGTAATAACCATTAGTTCTGCAACTGAACTATCTTGTCAACTTAGTAACTATTTCCTCTTTTCTACCTTGCTTTTCTGTAGTATTGTCAATTTTTTCATTGCTCATTGGAGTTGTTTCCCTGAATGTATGAATGCCAACACGTACAATGATGATTATACTTTTTAACAAATACAAATAGCCAGAATCAAATGTTTGAATGAATGATCCTATGACAGATGAATGCTGTCTTGCTCACATGATAAAACATGTTTACATGCAATTTTCAGAGCTGCTAACTGTAAGAACTCACTTAAAATTAATATATACAGATTCATGGCACTTCTATCAGTCTGTTTATTAAAACGTTAGGATTTTGCTAGCATTCCCTTGATTTCAAGCCTAGCCTTTGCACAATTTATAATATACTGATAGATACGAAAAGATACGACAACATTTTTACAAGGTATGACTTCTATCTTTTCCTCTCTTTGTAATGCTTTTTCTTTGGTCCTATTTATTTCTTCATTCCTTATATTTCTATTTGCCAGACAACTAACTTCTATTATTTTAGTACCTTAAATCTTGTTAATTTGTTAACCTACTCTCTTCTTCTCATTTCTACGTCACTGTACCCCAAAATTTCAATTTTTTCCTTCTTAATATAACCATGAGTTTGTAATTTATGATGAATATTTTCATAATTTATAATCATCTTATCTACCAAAGAGTACATATAACTATTCTACAAATACCTACGGAAATTAACTGCTACCTTTTCCCTATCTTGGCCATAGCTGATCTACAGAAAAGACTCTAAAAAGATGATTTTGTTAAATCTCAGCCTGTCTTTGTCACGGACGTAACAGATAACAGGGGAACGTAACAACACGTAATACTGAGCAGAAATTTTAACTAAAATGGAAACATCCTAACAGGTGTAAATTGGTGACTAAAAAGATACCATCCCTAGTAGCTTATCGTTGGCCTGGGAAAAATAGGAAAAGCCCAGCCATGAGCCAGAGGAGACACCTAATCATGGCACATAAGCTCTGCTGAAGCAGTTAAACCAGCACCAAAGGCAGCAGCAGCCTTGCAGACTACTTGCACTGGCAGGAGGTGCTTACAGAAGGGACAATGGTCAGGCCCTGCTGTGGGCAGGTCCAAAAAAACTTGTGCTAAGGGGTGTGAGGGAAGCAGAAAGCCACCAGTTATCTTCAGAAGCAAATCTTTGCTTCTGCTGAGTTGCAAGAGTCCCAGAAGCAGCAGAAATTTAAAAACCAACCTAACTGTGGGAGAGACAAGGTTGTCAGACACAGCAAAAATGCAGTGAGCATGTAAAAAGAAATGCCAGACTGAAGAAGTAATGCACAGGAATTAGGTGAGAAAATGCAGCTCCTCGTTTTCCCCACAAGGCACTCCTCATATATTTCAGCCTTGCAGACATAAGAGCAAGGCTAGCTACATGGTCTGGTACTTGAGACAATCTGGAAAAGGTGTACCCTGCTGGGCAGCTGTCCATCACATCCAGCTCTTCAGAGTTTGCTGCCAGTATTTTCTGCTAAGGAGAGTGATCTTGTTCTTGTAGGACAGCATCAGCTTTCACCTGGCAGCAGGAAATCAGACTTCTGCTGTCCAGTTTTCATGGCTGCAGTGGCTATAGATTCTACACTATATGCTAAGAATTAATTAGAAATAACTGAGTTAATTCATAAATTTCCATAGCTGCTAAACCACTTTCAATATCCAAAGGGAAAAAAACAAACAGACAAACAAAAAAAAACAAACACCAGGTAAACTAAGAAAGCTTTTAAGCAATTGGTCTTTTACAACCGTTCTCCTTCTCTACCTCAGTCTTATATTCTGCTCCTGTAGCACCATGTTTTCCTCAGTATTTGTACAGGGCCTGATAGGAAGTGTCTCTGATATTGAGGACACTACAGTGATACAAATAGCTTACAAGTGCTGACAGAGTCATATTCTCATTTCTTCGTAAGTCTGTGCACTACGTATTTTATCTGAATGATAAGACTGTACTTTAACATTGCTTTCTTTCCCTCTCTTTCCGTACATGCAACATAACTGTTAGATAACACAGTTTTCTTGTTACTGCTGAATATTATGGGAATGTCACAAAACAAACAAACAAACAAAAAAAACAACACAACAGACTGCTTGTAGCAGGATCTAAGTTTTTAAAGCAGTGAATATACACCAGCGCTAGGCTTGTCTCTAATTACACAAACTATCTACAGCAATGTCCAGGTTTACATAGGGACAAATAGTGGACAGACTCATTAAAGACAGGAATAAAGAGGCTATTTTAGACCTCAGCATTCGCCTGTCCCCCAAAAGAGAATATGTGGGGGAACACAGCAGCCCTGGAGAAGTGTTTTGGCAGGGTAAGAATTTGTGTGTCATTTCCTCCCGCTCCCCGCATCTGCCTTAATGCCTCCTGACAATGCTGCTGGAGCTGCGTGCATTCTCCCTTCTCAACATAGCTCTGCTTCCCAAGCATATTAATAAAGACCAGAGATGACATCTCTGCCTGCCCCTTATTCACTTACAGTGCATAAGGTTGCACCTACCAACCCTACATGTATTTCCTTGCATGTTGGTCTAAGTAGTGATATTTAGACATTCTGAAAATTTTCAGTACCCCCTGTACATCACTATAATTTGTCTATCACACTTAAAACTGAAACATACTGTAATTCCTTCCTCATGAACGGAAATACATATGACTGAATGGAGCCAAATCAAGCTCCTTTTGTTAGATTTAAATGAAAATGGTGCCTGTACAAAACAACTTCTGCAGTATTTTTTCAGTCCTCTTAACACTGAGATTATCGCTGCATCCTTGGTCACGTAGCCTTCCAAGATTACAGTCTCTGCTCTTGCAACAATATAAAAGGCTATTGCAAATAAATACAAAAATCATACGCTTCAGTAGATGGCAAAAAAATGAAAACAATACCATTGTCAAGTAGTCCACAATAAGAGCTATCACAAACAATTGCTACAACAGTAATTAAACAGCCTAGAAAGCAAGTTATCCAGTGACAAAGCCCAACGTTCATTTTTTCCCACCATATCTTCAGAGCCAGGCAAACAAGCTGAAAATAATCTAAAGTGCTAGGTGACTGTACAGTGAAGTTTTGTTCCCTAATTACAAATACCGTGTCTGTGGCTCAGACAAAAGAAATCCCACTGAACCGATGCAAGCTTCTCCCAGAAAGAGCTGCAACAGAATTAAAATACAGCTGCCTGATTTTCGGTAATGAGGTCCAGGGTGTTTTGCATCCTGCTAACAAACATTTCCCTTTTTCTGTCTGAAGTAACTGCAACAATAGAGCCGCTAATTGGAAAACCTGCGTATCAGCCTCTCGGTGTAAAGAGACGCTTACCTTCTAAAGACTCGAAAAGGCCTTTCTACTGGGAAAACAGTGAAGATGCTTTATTGCTGCACTTCAGCATCCCTCTTTCTGCAGCAGTTTACTAGGAATACAGATCTTCCACCATTTTCTTGTCATGTGACTAGTGGTACTGCTAAATACGGGTGATCACCTGCCTTCAAATAGCCTGCTGTATGAACCAGCAGCTACAGGGCTTGGGCTAAGGAAACGCTGAGACAAGCACAGAACAGTGCTTTAGCTGTGAAATTTTTATTTTTATTTTTATTTTTTTTTACATTCCCTGCGGAGCTTTGTCATAGCATCTCCAAACTTTTACACGGCAAGTCAGCTGGCTGCAGTGAAAAGCTCCCCACTGCTTCATTTCGGAGCCTGAGGAAAGCCTGCGATGAGAGATTGCGTGACAAAAGTTCTTATGGATTCAGCCCATCTCAGCCCTCATTTCTGTTTGCATCAGTGGTTATAGAGCACATGCATATTCAAACATGCTTTACATAATTTGTTCGGTTTGCAACTCAGCTATGGGAATGCATATGCAAATCTTTTTTCTTTTTAAACACAATTCACAAAGCAGGGTGAATACTGGGAAGACAAAACTGTATCAGCACTCAGAAGTAAGGCTTGTAGTCTGTGCTCTTGACTGTGTTTCTTAGGGGTCTGCTTGAAGGAAGGACATTTGTTCCCATGCAGTGCAGTCCCACAGCCTCCTTTTATAAAAGCCTGCTGGGGGTACGGCCCTTAGAAATGCTTGTTGTTTTTTCTGAATGGAAAACAGCTTTCAATCCAGTTCCCTTACAGCTCAGTGGAGGTAAATTAGAAAGGCAAGAGGCCCTAGACTGCTTAACCTTTAGCTAGTTTGTCCCTTCACATTATGAAACCCCTCCTTGAAGATGACCTAAATGAGAACTGGAGATGTTTCCACCTTATATTTCTAGGCCATCAGCAATCAAACACAGACAAAAAACTAATCATATTTTCGTTTGTCAGTACAGCTCCATGCACACCTACAGCACAGCATGAACAAAAATTCAGTAGTTCCCGACTTGATTGTCATGGTATTAGTTATCCTACAGAAAAACTTCTCCTACTCTACTGCAGATGTCCTGGTAAATCAGTCCCCAGTCACTATTTTAAAGAATAACAGATAAACACCAAGCATTTAAAGAAACACAACAATCATCACCAAAATGAAAATATACTTTCTAAAGATGACACTGCTGCAGAAATGTGATCTTTCATACTACTGCCACCAAACTACTAAACAAGCCTAAAGATGGGGATACTTTTAAGCACTTTTTCACGTGGACAATTTTTAGTTCATTTGAGATGGTAAGTGCAGACACCAGGAAGCTGTATACAGGAAGTGTAGCTATAAGGAATTTCTGTACAATAGAAATCATTAGCTGAATGACTGCTACGAAACTGGCAATATGGTAGAAGCTGCAGCCTTCATCCAGTATGCTCAGAATGACACAGATCGTCTTTGAGACTTTAGGAGTCTTTGCTGAGACTCATAAAATCCACTGGGGCTCACTGTAAAAGTCAGGTCTTGCATCAACAGGGTTAAGTTTGAAAGCTCACTAATGCTTCAGGCTGAAATCTTGTCACTGATCACACAGGTTGGAATAAATTATCTAGTTACTTAAATCAGAATAATGTAGGGCTTCACATAGCAGGGTAGTTTTTGATGTGGCCACTAAACCATACAAATATAGTCCAGGTCTTTTTGGTTTAGGAAAGCGTATCTATCACACATTACCTCTCACAATTTAAGTAAAATCTCATGATCTCAGGTGAGTTGTAGTAAATAGCTTTTCCTTCCTTTTTAAATTGTTTGTTTATCACTACAATGTTTTCCTCTTAAAAGGTTAAAAGATTTTTAAACTACTTGGTATTTGGCATGTAAATATTAATGCTGTTTTTACAAAAATGGGATCATCACCATATTGGCTTCTGCTATTGTTTAACAGCTGGCTCTGCAATGGAAAACTGGGTTTTTAGTTTTAATTAATTTTCAACCTCCAGATGGTGATGGAAAATACTGTATCACCCCAAAATTGATAACAAAAAAGATGGTTGTCATGACTTCATAGGCCAAATCAAGTACAGGGAAAGAAATGGTGCTATGAAAACACATGCATGAACAGCATATGTTATTACATTCATCTATTAAAATAAAAGCATGGTAGTGAGATTTGCTGACATAAAACTAGATTGTTAGAAAAAAAAAAAAGTTAATTTAATACCTATACTGTCAGAAAATTCTCTGCTCTGAATCTGTCCCACTGATACTTTCGTTTTCACAAAAGCAACATCCTTACAAAGTATAATGTATGACGTATAACTTCTAGTATGCAATGTATATTACTACACTAATTATATTAGCACAATATATAACAGTGTAAAATGCATCAATTGTATAGCTTCCCATCCTTAGATGGGAATGGTCAACTTGGATGACCATTGAAATCTCAAGTTCTGAGCCAGCAATCCTAACAAATTTTTGCTCATGCCAATTAAAACTTTCGTTTAGTTTCATATCAATTTTTTACTCTTTGTTATGAGGCATTAACTCTCATTTACATGGACTTGACTACAAGCAACCTTCTCAGTTGTTGCTTCTTTCCTTGCACGTTTATTTTTAACCTTTAAAGCATGCTCCTCGTGTTTAGTGAATTGTCACACATTGTACTGCCAAGTGGGAGACCTGAGTTCAACTCCTATTTCAAGTCCCTCATCAGAGAGGTCAGTAGGAGATGGAAGCACTACTGAAGCTGCATGTCTGGTCCCCAGAGAGCCTGGAATTGCTTTCTGGTGAATTTGGCCAATTAATAAACAATGACAGGAGTGAAAGACGACAGGCCCACTGGCATGCAAAGAAAAAAAAGGAAATAAGCATCCAAAGGGAAGTAAAGGTTACTTTGCAGAATGTGGCCTCTTAAATTTACAACAGATTTTCAATTCTTTAGGCTTCTGAAATATAGCAGACTGTGTTGTCCATTAAAACAAGAAGCAAACTTGGGCTTACTTACAGTACTGGGCACAGCGATGGTTACAGTGAGCTAGCTATTTTGGACATAGGCACTGGAAGAAGTAACTTTTCCAAAAATTCTCTGTGCAAGCAAGCAGAAAAGAGTGATTCCTGCTTCTTTGTGAACATGAGGAGGAGAATATTTTTTGTTGCTGTTGTTAGTGGATTAAATAAATCTTGGCAGTTGTTCAAATAAATTATTTTTTTTGCCACTCAGTTTTGCCACCAATTTCCCACAGTCTTCCCCAAACCTTCCAAACTTCAATGACCGTATCTCTATTGCTCTCACTGTCTCCTCAAGTCAATACATCACTTCACAGCACTTCCCTCAGCTCTTTCTAACTTTTCCTACTAAGGAAAGAATGAGAATCCTTCCCTATAGCAAAGACAAGAGCAGGAATGATCTGGTATACACAATCACATGATGTGAGAAGTGTGCAGATATGTAAAAGCTAGCATGGCATTCTCCCTCTGGCTCTCCACTACTGCGTCAGCTCCTAGCTTCACACAGTTACGTAAGACAGGCTAGTCTTCTATCAGGGAGAAAATTACCGTCAGTCCTCATAAATTTTATTCTTGGCTCACCTCCAGTAGCAGCAGCAGTGAAGTATGTTATCCTACATACCCAACATTTGTATAATGCCGCATGAATTCTTCCTTTCTAAATTTAGTCACTCTTGGCTGCTCACATATGGAAAGTCATAAAGAAAAGCTGTTTTCTTTCTAGAAAGATTGACATTAATAATGTGTTATCAAATCTTTTTGTACTTTTTCATGAGGCCAAATAACCCCCTGCTGTTTATTATTTCTGGTGAGAGACAGATTTATATCCTCTCTTCAGTGCTCTAACACTAGCAAGTATCCTCATACTTCTCTTCTCTTCCTGCTGCCTTTTTGCCTTTTATTTATTTATTTTTTTTCTTTTTCCCCAGAAGAGAAACAGAACAGGAGGGAAGAGCTTTACCACCATGTCACAGACTTTCTAAAAACTCTCTTGGACACCCTGGAGATCTGTTAGAGTTGACAGTGGAATGAAAGGGGCAGTGATCAGTAGACACCAAGTCTTTAATACACTTATTCATTCTCCTTGTTTACTTACTGCTTCAAAACTGTAATTCACTCTTCATAACAGTCAATTTTCATAGCCAAAATGACAGACACTTTCTGGATGAGTGAAAAAAAAACACAGCAAACTGCATCCTTTAATGACTGTTATTCTACTACTCAAGCAACTTCAGCACCTACTTCAGTTCAGCAAGCAAGAACTTCAGTTTTACCTAAACTGTGACATGTGAATAAATTGTAGACTCAGAAAGGGGCTTATAAGACATTTTTTGAGTAAATGAACACCGTAACTCCATAAACTTTGGACTACCAATTCAGTTATCAATTGGTTGGGATGCCCCCGTCATCTGCTTCAGTACAAATAACAAGTTCATTTTTTCTTTAGAGATACTGTGTTTGTGCCATATTTAAGGATATGAAGGTGAAGTACATGCCTAAAAATAAGGTACCTACTTTCTATACAACCCCCAAGGGGTATGAAACAACAAACAGCGGGCCATAAGGAAAGCTTCCCTCTGGGAAGCACAGGATGCTCTACAGAAATATCTCGATTGTGATTGAAGTGACATAAAGTCACTTCTAGGAGTACTGTCACAGAGAAGGGTGTTTGTTACAGCTTCCGGTCCCTGAATTTAAACATAACTGCATAAAGCAAAACTATTTAACAAAACAAAACAAACAAACAAACAAAAAACAACAAAAGAAAATGAACAGAGAACGTAATCTGTGCTCAGGGCACAGATATACAGCCTTAAGATAAAGGATCCTATATTTTCTGATCCAAAGCAGGCTTAATTAAGCATAAGCTTAGAAATATTCAGTCAAAGCACAAGTCACATTTACTGAAGCATCAAAGAAACTGCTGGGTCAGAATTATGGCCTTTCAGAAGTACAAGAAGTTAGGCAGAAGGACAGGTCTCTAGCTCTCAGACTTTGGTTCAGTTCTACCAAAAACCTACTTCAGAGATGCAGATCTTTGGCGGAATCAGAGCCTGATAACAAGCACCATCAGGTTGTCCAGAAACTCTATGGTGATACAAAGAGAAATGGAGAGTTTCTTCTCTCACGTGACAACACTAGTCACACAACCTCCCATAGGGCTGACAGTTCTACTGGATCACATTGTTTTAAGCTTTGCTGGCCAAGAAGGTCAATTAATTTCAGACTTGCAAGCTGCACCACTGAGGTGTACTTACTTTAAGAAGGAACTTGTGTTTTTAAATGTCTCTGAAATGCATTAGTGTCTCTAATTACATCCTCCTACATCAGTTGCTGTTTCTTCAGCAGTTTATGTAAGAGGATTAATGAAATTGGCATATAATCCAGAAATAATAATTTCCATGTTTTTAATATGCTACTACAATATCTCTGTGTGTGTCTTCTTTGGTTTCAAAGGGACCAAAGCCTCCATGGCCAAGCCATGGGCATCTGTAGGAACACCCGCATGTGTCTCTGCCACTACCTAAAAAGTTGTTATCCAACCACCCAAACATACCAGTTTATTATATGTTTATTGAACATCAGCTACAAATCACAGGGGAACCTGAGGGGAAAACTGCACCATAAAGCAATCTCTATTAGGTATGAAGTCCTCACAGGAGAGGAATATTTTGAATAATAGTAATGGTGCAGAATACTTCCATTACAGTTTGTACCTTACCAACTCAAAATCTAACAGCTGAACACAAACCCAAAGTAAAGTAGATTTTAATGGTTCAGTGATTCCATAATTACGTGTTAATGCAGATGCTGAATGACTTCTTTGCTTTTCTTTACTTCTCTGGGCTTCAACTTAATTACCATTAAGGACAGAAATAGGCACTGAAAATACATTTGGTACATACAACAGTCACTGTTGATTCAGATAACAAAAAATCCCACAATGGAAGTTTCCCCAGGCTTTCTATACCAAGGATTGCTCTGTTCTTTCCTTGTGCAATGCATCATATCCCACCAGGCATTTAGCTGAAAACACACTGAATAGTCATTAATATGGTCCATTTTTTATTTTTTTATTTTTAAATTAATTCAGGAATCAATATAAGGGAATATACTAAGCACTAATAATAATGAATCTTCTGCATCTGAAACATCAATGCAAACTACTATTGTAGTAAGAGATTCAAGTTTTTACTCTGGAGATAAACATAAATTCCTAAGCAAAAGCAGAGCACTTCTCAAAGTGGATCCAGCAACTCATAGCAAAAGGACGTAAAAAAAAAAAAAAAAGTTAAAGTTTTCTCAACTCCATTGTTTTGATTTGTAAAAGCCATTTAAAAGCAGACACAGTTTTCTTTTTCACCTATGGAACATTAGCATCACTGGCATGGGCATGTAAGCATAGCAACTCAAACCCTGGGATGCTGCCTGCATGTAATTAGTCAGCATGACTTAAGCAGGGTCAGCATCTGGCTGTGTTTAATTTAAAATTGTATTTCATTTATTTATTTATTTATTTTTAATGAGACAGAGGATTTGACAGCTGATTTGTTCACGTAAGGTTTGCAGGCCTGCAATTAGCCAACACCTCTAACCAACCCATCCTATTTCCTGTCTCCCAGAAAAAACTCCCAGCAAAACTCCCAGAAAAAGCCTACAAAACTAATGGAGAGTAAGGCTTCCAGCATGTGGGCTATTCCTAACAAGCAGACCATTCCAAAGTTAATGAATGTTAGTTTTCCTTGGTAACATAAATCTCAAGCCACTTTTCCATACATTAATGTGGATTCCAAACAACTGCTTGGGGATTTTGGTTATTTTGCTTCTTCCAAATTTTATTTGTAGACAATTTCAAATTTTTAATTTTTCCTTCCAGAATAAAAATTATAAATTTGGTGCATGGGGTAGAACTGAAACGTTGTGCCAACCAGTTTATTTTTGATAGTTTTAGGGTCAAGCATTCAGCGTTTAGTTTACTTTAGTCAGTACAGAACTCATCTCCTGCTGACACTGCTGACACTTTCTTGAGGCAGTAAATGCTAACCTGCATCATGAAAACTTGTCACTGCTCCACAGAAACTGAGCCCCTCTCGTCACATATTCTCCTCAGTACTGTCTGCCTAGAAACTGAGACAATTTCAGCCAGAGACAGAGCTGGGGAGTAAAGTATATAACCCAGAAGACTTTCTGTCAAAATAATGTAAAGCCCCATACAGATGCTTAAGTTTAAGCCTGCAAGTAACATTGTTATAGTTCAGGGTTTCTGAAAATGGAGATTATCTTTAGAATTAAGCCAGAGCTTACTGTGTATTAAAAACAGTTCAGCTCTATCAGTGTCTGATCTTGTGCTTACAACATGCTCTTTGAAAAATGTGTGAAAATGTTTAGAGAGGAGGTATTTCAACAAGTCTGAGGGAAGATAAGCCACAGCCATTGAACTCTTCATTCTGTAAATGTTAATAGGACTCGAACTGCTATTTCTGGGTTAGTAAAAAGCTGTGTTTTTCTATCAGAGACTATTGGTACTTGTTGTTTTCAAGGTTGTACTGTCATAGACAGGGATGCAAACTTTAAGGTGAAAAAGTGTCCTGCTAAAATTGACAGTCAATTGACAAAAAACTCTAAAATAAATTGCAAGTCAATTAAAACCTGGTAATAGCAGTTGTGAAGGTGATATGTATTCTACATTGAAGTGCTTAGGAGAAACTTTAAAAAAAATCAGTCTTACATTTCACAAGAAGAGCATGTTACCATGTTTCATACCACACATGTTCTTTTAGGTAAGTGCAGCTCAAAAAGAGAAATACATATGAAGTTACACCCCTCAGTTTTATTTGTACCGGGAAGTTTCTTTTGCTGTTCACAAGAATTTCACTACATAAACATCCTGCCAGGTTCCTCTCTGTAAAACTGCAAGATGCCAAGGAGATCAAGCTTCCACACTTGCATCTCTGGGGCTACCCCAGAAGTCCACAGTATCTGTTACAACCTCCTGTCTGTAGAAGATGAGGAGGCAACAAAAGAAGCACCAAAGCACTACAGTAGATGGAGTCCAGAGCCAGGGTCATCTCCTTTTCTGTCTGGTGACAGTCTGTAATCCTGCCTATACAGAGGCTGCATGTCCCCGTGAAGGATGCACAAATCTTGTCTCAACTACCAAGCCAGTCAGCACAGAAAGAAATGCTACTCTGATCTGACTACAACTTCAAAATAACTGCAAAGATGGTAATTCTCCATCACCCTTTTCTTTCTTGCATAAGCAGTATCTTTTTCAGACTCTAGGTATCTACTCCCTCCCATCTTCCTACCGAACATTTTTCCACAAGGCAGGAATAGTGCTTCACTTCAGTGCCTCCACAGTCTCATCCCTGGCATTGCATCTGGATGAGCAATACCAGCAGTAGTGGTCCTGGGGGTTCCCTGGCCACAGCTGTTTAAGACTTAAAGGCAGATTATGAAGTCTGTGGGACTTCATTAATGAAGATGGACTTATTTCTGCAAGGAAGTGGTGTTACTATCTCCCTGCATTAGAAGAGAGTCCTAACTTGACTAATATTCAAGAGACCAAGAATCAAGATTATGTTTTAACCCAGGGAGGAATGTAGAGATACTTAAACCACATAAATAAAAGTAGTACTTCAGACTTGAAAGTCCTGCAATCTAATTGAAATCTTATACACTTTAATAACATTGACAATGAGTAAACAGAAGACTTTTGAAAGGAAATGAGTAGCTTTCTCCTTACCCTGATTTTTGACTCAGTTTTCTTTCAGTGTTGAGAAACACTGTTTCTTCTTTAATTTCTTGCTCTGCTGCTATATTATTTCCGAGACTCTGTTGAGAGTTTGCTTCTGACAGAGCATCACCACCAGCCACCTGCAACACAAAAGCATGTGTTCTTGTGATGTTCATACTCTCATCCTCAGTAGGCAGACCATCCAAGGGAGAGCAGCCCTCATGTTCAAATGATTTTGGAAAAGAAATTTCTACCTGAGATTCTGGTTGAGTGTCAAGAATCAATTCCTGTGCTATGGCAGCTTCCAGTTCTTTGCCAGAATGTCCAGACCCTGTTTTTGTCATCTCTGACTCGGCAGAAATTTCTGCAGGTGATACATCACTAACTTCATTCTGGCCCAATATAATCCAGCCCTCATCTTGCCCACAGCTTTCCTGTGATCTCATTTCATCATCCACTTTTTGGGGTACGACAGAAGAGCTTTTCTCATCTAAGTCCCATTCAGTCTCACAAACAGACTGGTCTTCCCTTTTGTTTATTATGGAGATCGGCTGAAAGGTATCCAAGGAGCCTGGTGAAATGCGTTCATGCAGTTCTGTTTGTTCAGCTACATTAGCCTCTTGAAATGCAAAATCACTTTCTTTTGTTTCAAGGATATCCTTTTCTGAAGGTATATTTTCTTCCTCAGTAACAAGGATGTAATCCATATCCAGTGAAGCTGGATCTCTGTGCACTTGTATCCTCACATCTTCCTTACTTTCCGTACTTTCCAGTTCAGGGCTCTCAGAGGAATTTCTCAGCTTATTCTCCCTACAAGGCAGGGAGTCAGTGCCAGCTTCTAAAAAAAAAGGCAAACACAAACTCTTTTTAGTTTTTGCATTATCGTTTTAGTCACCATGATTTCTTTAAATCAGTAATGTGAGAGAGCTCTTCTCAGTTTGCTTTGAGAGCCTCTGTTAATGTGTACTTGAATTTTATAACATCATCATCATCATTATTGTTAAAGATTATACATTAACACCATAATCACTCCTAAGGGACAATAATTCAGTGTCCCATAGACCCTGTATGAACAACAGAAGTAAACACTGCAGTGTTTAAAGGGTTTAGATCTGTCTAGAAGTGTGACACTAGGTGTCTCCAGTTAACGAGCTTTGTACATGGGGGGGATACAAACTTCAAACTTCAGTCAAAGCCTCAACATTCAGCAGTAATTCTCCAGACATTTCCCTCTTTCTTTTTGTCCTGTGAACTTGCTCTGGAAAGAGTGCAGGTTTTCTTACCATCAGGTGATTCTTTATCTCCACCTGGCGGTGAGTCGAGATCAGTTGTTTCTGGTTCAGACTTTCCTTTCAGAATCTCAGAAGCTCCTAGAGTTACTTCAGGCTCTAAGAGTGAAGGTACTGACGTGCAATTCTCCTGAAGATCCTCTGTTGATATGTCGGATACTTGGTCTTTGATGCTGTTGTCTTTGATCATTAGGACGCCTCCAGCAGCTTCTGAAGGGGTAAGCAGTGGTAAAGGCTTTTCCAAAGAAACGCTTTCACAAAATGGCTGCTGTAACAGGAGCTCGTCCTTATTAGACTCTCTGCTGCTAGAGGGTTTGGCATCAAAAGACACATAGGATGGTGGAGTGCACATTGCTGGTGACTGATCACTGGGCACTTCCTTAAACACAGGAACATCATTCTCAATTACTTCTTCATTTTCTTTCACTATGTCATCTACTACTTGATTATTTGAATCAGATTCATGGCCTTCATTATCTCCAGGTAGAAAGGATTTGGGAAAGAATATCTGTGTATCACTTGATTCCATGTCTGCTGTTTCACTGCCTGCTAGTTCCAGTATGTTAATTTCACCACATGTGCTCACGGGGGTACTAGTGACTGCTGTGTTAAGGATGTTATGTTCTACCCCTGTCTCAGATCCATCCACATATTCTTCTGGTACGTCCAGCTCATCACCAGTTATTGTCGTATGGTCAATATCAGAATATATTCCAGCTTCAGCCAAAGCACTCATTTCTTGTATGCTTTGTTCTGCCCTATCAGGAAGACTGAAATCCATGGGAACAAAATGTGTTTGGAAGGTCACTATTTGAGCTGAATCAGGTGGTATTCCTTGCTGGTTTGCAGGAGTATAATTTCCATGGGATGTATCTTTCATATCTAAGGACGTTGCTCCTAAAACTTCAGTGGGGATTTCCACAGACTCAGCCGGCTCAGTAACAACTTTGTTTTGTAGACCACATTTCAGAATTGCAAATTCTGAAGGCTCCTGAGTATTAGAAGAGTCTAACTGATAGGATTCATCATCCGTTCCCTGATTGTGGTCTTGGGGACCATTACTTTCAGACTCTGCCTCTACCTTCTGCATTACAAACTGACACTTTGAATCAGCATCTGCATCTTCACTCATATTTGACTGGGTGCGAATGAGCTGACTATCTTCACCTTCAGGATCCACACTAATTTGAGAAGACAGGTTAGAGGAATGCTTAACTTCATGCTCTTGGCACACATCTGGACTGCTTGATGCCTCAGAACTATTGTCTTGGTCACAATGACTTAACAGATCAGGATTTTCACTATCTGATTTCAAAGTGACAAGCTGCTCAGCATTAGTACACAGGTCAGGTTCCACTGAAAACAACTGATTACTTTCTTGTGTGTTATCTTGTAAAATATCTGGGATAACTGCTGTTTGGGGAACCAATACACTCCATCCTGGATTTAACTTCTCTGTCATTTCAAAAGATAAGTCTTCTACAAGGAAAGCACCTGGCTGGGGGGTGTGCACTTCTAATGTTTCACAGGTGTCTGGATGTTGTTCTTGAGGAATGAGCCTTGCATTTCTCTCACTGTTTTTTTGTAGATCAAGAACTGTGTTTTCTTGAACTGCTGTACTTGACGTACCTTGTTGATAATCTGAAAAAGGATTCAGTGAAGTCAATTGATTTCCTTCATCTGCAGGAAACATTTGCTCTTTCAAGACCCTTTCTTCTTTATCTAGTATGAAAGGATCAAATTGTTTGAATTCTACAATGTCTTGATTTACTTGACTATCAGAAATATTCATAGGATGTATTAGTTTTTCATTTTCTCCTCCATCACAGTAAAGGTGGGGAGGCTGATTTCTGTCATTATCTGTTTCAATGAAATGCGCTTCTGTTAGTTCTTCATCTTGTGAAGGTGACCTGCGGGACTCTTCCTTACTGTCTATAAATTGTTCTTTTACAGAGTGACTTGAAAGAGAATACTGGTCTTCCACAGGCTTTTCTTCACAAGTTGGTGAATTCCACCATTCTGAACTACCATGTGGAAAATCAAATGTTCCTACAGTGGATTTTGGATCAGTTCTTAAATCAGCTTCTAGTGACATACTCCACGTATCTGCAGCTTCTGAAGAATAGCCTTCCTTATCACCAACAGCAAAAGTCATTGTGGTATCTTCATTCATTTGATATAAATGTGAGTCCTCTGTGCTACCCATTTTTTCACTGAAAATACTCGCATCATGTTTATTCTGAAGTGTTTCCCAGTGATCTAAATATTCAGAATTCTCATTATACTTCATTACTGTCAAGTTTTCCTGTGACACATTCCCAGCTTTAATTGTTTTATTTAAGATATCTATCCGGATCTCCTCTCCCACCTCAGTTTTTGCATCTAAATCATCTTTGTTTGTTTCAGGACTTCTTGCACTGGATTGTGCATAATCCTCTCCAATTTCAGATGATTTGTTTTCAGAAGTGGAATCTTCATTCTTTAGTTCTGGACATGCCTCTGAATTCTCTGAATCCTCATTTATTTCAGGACTTGATAAAGAAGATACAGTATCATCATCTACATGGGCATTCCAAAAATTTAAGCTTTTAGGAACTTTGTTCTGTTCAGCATTTGTTTCAAATCCTTCTTGAAATTCATTCCCCAATTCTTTTCTTTTACATGCATCCTCAAGATTTTCACCACTTCTAATATCCCACGTATCTCTACTTTCTTTGTGATGACTGGCAACTGGAAGGTCTCCCCACACATTCACAGATGTATCACTTAAATCAGGACTTGTTCCACTTGAGTGTGTATAATCATTTATTGAACCACTCCATACATAATCTTCTTCCAAATAACTTTTTATCTGTATATCCTTTGAAATGCTGCTTGTGGTGTTTGCCATTTCATGGACTTCACTTGCCTCAGAATTTGTTGCAGAAGATTTCAAATCTTCACATTGCTGTAAATTCCAAGCAGTTTTGGGAAAACTGTCATTAAGTGCTACACAAAGCTCTCTGCAAAGATTATTACCAGATTCTAAATTTTGAGAATTTTCATTTCTCCTTGTAGCTATTTCATGTGAAAATAAATTTTCCACCATAGACGTATCTGTGATGTCATGAACACTGACATATTCAGCAGAAGGACTCTTCTGACAGTTAATTTGTGGAGACTCTACTGTGAAAACCTTTTCATGACCACTGTTTAGTTCTGAGCTGTTTTCAAAAGATACTAACTCAGAAATGTCTGTATGGTTAGGAACCACATTACGTAAGCTGTCTCTCACTTCTCCCAGTGTTTCTGGTGGTTCATTCATCAAAGGAATCGATGTGGCTAAGTCACAAACAGTCTTTCCAGAGTCATACCAGATGCCCGATTTTCCAGGCATTTGAGAAGAATTATTTTCAGGATTATCACTACCCTTATGAGAATTTTCAGAGATACTTTCCATCTCAGGACTTATTGCATCCTCTATAACTATAGTCTCCTTTTCATCCTTCTCACTAAGTGGCTGAGTTGTTTCACTATAACTATAGTTTTGTGGACTGGAGTCATCTAAAGATTCGTAATTCCTGTCTTTCTCAGCAACACTTAAAGAAGACTCTGCAACATTCTGCAACAATTCTCTCTTCTCCTCATGACTGATAAGATTAGTTTGATTGGCAAATGACTCATTCTCTGCGACTATGTCTTCTAGACTAACACTACTCCTCATTTTTTCTAGGAAGCTGGGAACTTCAGAAGTTGACCTGTTTTCTTCTGAATCTGCATTACATGAAAATTCACTGTCATCTTGTACAGGTTCGTTACAAATGTCGGTAATAGTTTGCTTTCCATTTGTGTCATCTGTTCTCATATATTTCTCTTCCTCTTCCTGAGGAATGACAACGGCATTGTCCCAGCCTTCCTCACAATCCTGTTCACTTTGTAAACTCCATGAGTTCAGCTGCTGCTCTGAATGCTGGCTATTCAGCTTTTCATCAACATCACCAGTATTCTTTGGTGCCTCCTTACTCAGTATTTCACTTCCTAAATCACGTGTTTTCAGAGCCGAACTATCCCCAGCATCTAAAGTCATCATAGATGTGTCTGTGTCTTCTACAAGAACACTGGTCACTGTTTCTACATTTACAGATGAAGTCTGTCCAGTATTTAATTCATTCTGTGGTGGTGATAAGTCATTCACTGTTTGATTGTATACTGGTGTTACTCTTCTGTTTTCAGATACAGAAAAGTTATTTTCATTGTTATATATCTCAGTTGAAAAATACTGATTAGTTGCCTGTTCTGAATTAAGTAAAGGCTTAGCAGAGGTAGAAAGAGCAGTAATTTCAGAATTTCTTTCTTGTAACTGGGCAATATTATTTAGGGGTGTGTTCCAGATGTCTGTGTCCATGAGGTTTGAAAAAGTCATGTTTCTAGGAGATAATGGTTCATTATTTGCTTTCTCAAGTGCTTTTGGTTCAACCAAATTTGGGTTTATCAATTTATCAGTAACTGTTGTTTGGTCAAAAACTTTGTCCTCATTTTCTCCTTCATCTTCCACATATGTAGGTGATATATATGAATCAGATGTTGAGTAACTGGTGTCTGGTGGTGAAACAACTAAATCTTCACCTATGTTTGATGAACTAAGATCTGAGTGTTTATATGAGAAACTATCATCCCAGGGCACCACTATTTCTGTTACTTCTTTCCTGATGTTTTTATCATATATATTCCAGGCCTCTATATTTTCAAATTGTTTTGGTCTATGTTTAGCGTCACCTAACAGAGTGTTTTTCTCTGTTTGTAATCTGGAATTATTTTGCATATTGTTGATACCAGAATTTGTATTTTCAGATATTCCATATTCTTCTAGTGAATAATATCTTTCTTTATCCCAGGCTTCTGGAGATACCTGGACAGGTGGATTTTCAGTCTCATTGTCTGCTGTGATCTCTGAAGAATCTGATAAACTAGTTTTTGATATGGCCCATTCCTCAGGAACATTCACTGATTTTTTTTCTCTATCCAATTTTGGCATGTTCCATAAATTTTCTGAGGATCTAGCAATGTCTTCTGCATTAAATTTAATCCAGGCTTCATAAGAGTCGCCAGCTAGCTGACTAACTTTCCCTTCACCACTACACCATGCATCTGACATCACAGGTGTTGGCTGACTGACCCTCCATGGGTCAGTAAAATTCTCTGGTTCTTGCTCTGTCTCCTCTAAAGACGTAGCTTGCAAACACAAATCTTCACTGTTTTCCTCTTTGTTCTCTTGTTTCTGACTGTCTTGTTTAAACTGATTATCCCACAGACCTGGTCTCATGTATTCCATTTGCTTTGGCTGCTTTTGGAGGAATACAGAATCTGATGCTCTTCTGTCAACATGTTCTCGTAGCAATGGACTTGTGTTACAATCCTTCCATAAGACAGGGCTATGAAATACAGATTCCTGCTCACTTGAACTCCATGTATCTGCATTTCGGGACTCTAGGTCAAAACCATCCCACCAGCTTCCATATCTAACACGAGACTGAGAATACTTTGTGCCATCTATTTCATTAATTTTTTTAATGACATCTTGTGGGAAAAACAAAGGCTGCCCATTATCTAATGGTGAAGTTTCTACTAGACTGTTCATAGGAGTTGGTGGAATTCTCGAATCAGAAGATTTCAACATTTCTGGTGAGGAAGAATCAGCTTCAACTAAGTTGATCAAACTTGAAGTTTTTTCACACATTTCTCCTGGATTCTCATCAAATTCAGCTAAATTGTCTTCCTCATTTGCTGTCATAAGTAAGTCAGTTGAATAATTTGCTGTATCACTTTCTAACAGGTTTGCCTCATCAAGTTCTTTCTGCACAGTGAGTTGTTGTCCTTCTGATGAATCACTATTAAGGAAATAGTCATCTGCTGGAGAACAGTCAACAGAACGAGAAGATGACTCAGATGGAGCTGTAACCACAGGTGCTAGGTCAAAGTTGAAAAGGTCAAAGTTGTCACTGTTGTCTCTAGATTGAGGTTTTTGTTCTTCTGCTATTACTCCTTCAGGAATAGGGCTGTAGGAATCAAAGCCAGGCAGAAGACTATGATGGGAAGCACCACCTTCTGCAACGGGGCTGTCATCACTAAGGAAAACAGAGCTCTCCTTGGAAGACCGGCTGCTTCTAATGGTAGCCAACCCACTGTCTGGACTCACAAGATCTACATTAAGATCAACATGGGCTTGTATGGATCCATTTAGATCTTGAGAATTTTCTATAAAATTGGCAGAACTGGGCTGTGGTTCTACATCAGAACCGTATAACTCCATAATACCAGAAGATCCTTGTGAAAGAGGAGCACTCCCAGCAACAGCTTCAGTAGAAGAAGTTCTACTGTTTGATACCATTTCTGGTTGTCTTCTATTTATGACTTCCTTAATGAGAAGAAAAATTTGATCACAGGTCACCAAAGAATTTTCTTGACGATAAATAAGAATTTGATCACATCCACATTCAAGAGGATCCAACTCCAAACAAGGATTCTGACATTCTTCTAATTCACAGCAAATCTGTTGAAAAATAGGATGTTTCAAATGCCATTGCAATCATAGGTGCCAAGGCACAGTGTTGTCTACTTCACTGTGCAACAATCATACCTATCTATTCATGTTAATCTATTTATTTGCCATTTGACTACAACAGCCTTCTTATGCACCCTAAATAGACGAAATATTAAAATTAAATTTTAATACAAAATACATATTATGTAATTGGTCAGAATGTTTACCTGAAATGATAGTATTTGACTTTCAATTTCACTTCTCATTAGTAGAAAAAAAAAACCAAATAAATGTTTAGTTGTTGCCTTAAGATTTCTGAGTTTTTAAGACCAAGAAAAAGGTACAAGAAGTTGCCCCCTGGCATGAATTCCTCAGTTTGGAAACAAATATATGGGAAATAAAATGGACAGCATCTGACTGGATAAACTAACATTCTAGAAATAATTTGGGTTCATTTCAGAGCTTAAATTATTTAGCAATAAAATACACTGACATGAGTTCTGGTCATTACCATTTACAAAGTGTTTGTTTATTACACACTGTCAAAGATTCAATTGTGTAGATCACAACAGAAAACCAAGACAAAACCAGTAAAAAAAAGAATATCCTGTTTTAACAAAGCTGAAAAGTATTCTGTCTTATTGTATTTCTTGTGACTATTCAGTATTTTTATTAGGCTAGTCTGAAATAATCATAAATACTACAGTCTTGCATTTTGCGTCAGGTAAATAATACAGACATTTCAAATAACTACTCAGTTTCCAGACAAATGTAGTTACTTAGCTCCACTTAATTATCCAACACTTCACCATTAACTAGTTTAAAAAATACTTTTCAGGAACAACATTTTTAGATTCTTTTTCCAGGTACTTACTTGATTGCCTAGCTCTAAGTTTTCCGAGTATACTGCAATTTGCCGTTTCATTTGCTCCTCGTCTGACAATGAGTTGGCCAAAACGACAAGTACATCAAACCCATATTTATCTATGAATGCTTTCAGATCACCAAGGAGACTCCTGTGTAACACACATTCCTGAAATATGGTAAGAAATGTAAAGAAACATCAGCGTATTTTCCTAGCTCATCCCATCCAAATCTGTAATGAAAATATCCAGAAACATCAGTATACCTCAGTTGCTGTAACTGGCAATACAATTCCACTTAGACTAGTGCAATGTAGAATTGTCTAGATTTTGCAATATAAACCATACATCCCTCTTTCTGACCAGAGGACATAATGCACAAAGTGCTAATATCCCTCTTCAGTCATCACTTCAGACAACTGAAAATGAAAAAAATCTCAGAAATTTTACTTTTGCCTTTATGCTTCTATTTGTATTTGAGATTTTTTTGTCAACTTCAAGCTAAGCACAATGTCATATGCTATAATTGTTGTGATGCTGCCAAGCTACACTAGTCCTGAATAAACAGCAGTTCATCATAAACACAAAACAACTGTATATGCAGATTGGCATGTTATTCTCTTGCATCTGTCTCCTACCTGATAAATTACTGTTTTGGTAAGATATATACAAATACTATTCATTAATCTGCTCAGATATGTCCACAAAATGTGTCTCCCTCCCTGTAAGTTGAACTTAAAACAATCTATTTGTCAAATGCTTTGGAAGTAGATTCTTTCCTAGATTAGTAATGAAGTTCGGCTTTGATGTTTGCGTAGCACTTCACAATTAGTTTTATGTGAGATTCATGCAGATTATTGCACAAGCAGAAGTCAGCTATCAGTTTACTGGCAGACATTCAGATATGAAACCTGAATAGGGAAATACAGTGAAGAATTGTGGGGAATAAAGTTTGAATGTCCAAATTGTTAACATTTTTTGAAGGCACAGGTACTGGGTATATTTGAAAAAGTCCCAAAACATGCTTAAGCATGGGAAAGTGACCTTAGTTATTCCAGTCCTAAACACAGTTGGAATACTTACAAACTGTTGGAATAAAAAATTTGAACTAGAACAGATTCAAAACTATCTGAAGATCCTCCTTAATATATATAAGATCATAGAATCACAGAATCATAGAGTATCCTGAGTTGGAAGGGACCCATAAGGATCATCAAGTCCAAGTCCTGGCACTGCACAGGTCTACCCAAAAGTTTAGACCATGTGACTAAGTGCACAGTCCAATCTCTTCTTAAATTCAGACAGGTTCGGTGCAGTGGCTATTTCACTGGGGAGCCTGTTCCAGTGTGCAACCACCCTCTCAGTGAAGAACCTCTTCCTGATGTCCAGCCTACACCTTCCCTGCCTCAGCTTAACACTGATCCTGCAGGTCCTATCACTGATGTTTATGGAGAATAGATCATCTGTCTCTCAACTCCCACTCGTGAGGAAATTGTAAGCTGTGATGAGGTCCCCCCTCAGCCTCCTCTTCTCCAGGCTGAACAGGCCAAGTGACCTCAGCCACTCCTCATTTGTCTTCCCCTTCAGGCCCTTCACCGTCGCCCTCCTCTGGACACTCTCCAACAGTTTAATGTCCTTTTTGCACTGTGGTGCCCAGAACTGCACACAGTACTCGAGCTGAGGCCGCACCAGCGCAGAGCAGAGCAGGACGATCACTTCCCTCAACCAACTAGCAATGCCGTGCTTGATGCATCCCAGGATATGGCTGGCCCTCCTGGCTGCCAGGGCACACTGCAGGCTCATATTTGACTTGCTGTCAACCACAACCCACAGATCCCTCTCTGCAGGGCTGTTCTCCAGCATCTCATCGCCCAGTCTGTACTTATATCCAGGGTTGCCCTGTCCCAGGTGCAGGACCCAGCACTTGCTTTTGTTAAACTCCATGCGGTTGGTGATCGCCCAGCTCTCCAACCTGTCCAGATCTCTCTGCAAGACCTTTCCACCCTCATCCGAGTCCACGACTCCTACAAGGTTGGTGTCATCAGCAAATTTGCTCAAAACACCTTCTAGTCCTACATCCAAATCATTTATAAAAACATTGAAGAGGACTGGCCCTAAAATGGAGCCTTGAGGGACCCCACTAGTGACCATCCACCAGCCTCATGTGGCCCCATTTACCACAACCCTTTGAGCCCTGCCCATCAGCCAATTGCTCACCCATTGGATGATGTTTTTGTTAAGTTGTATGCTGGACATTTTGTCCAATAGGATCCTATGGGAAACCGTGTCAAAAGCTTTGCGGAAATCCAAAAAGATCACATCAGCTGGTTTCCCTTGATCTTCATAACTCCTTATCTTAGCTGCTCACTCACAGCCAATTCAAGCTGATGGGAGGTCAAAGGGAAGGACGTGGTCCAATTGTGGATCTAGTCTGTACGGTGTTTTATGACTGTACATAAGGTAGATAAATGATCAGTCTATAAAACATGTAGCCTTCAAGCCTCATGATGCTATAGCTTCTATATTGCATCTATACTCATCCTAACCTTAATTTGCATTCATTTCTGGCAGAATAAAGGAGATCTTAAGATGGCCTTATTTAAATCCCTATTCTCAGGTAATTCATTACCTCAGGTAAAGTCATTATTTTGAAAATATTTGATCACAGACATTATATTCACATCAACTACTATAGCTGGACATACGGTGGAACTACAAACAGCAGCAATGTTAACCATATTTATGAACTTTTCAGAACCCAGAATCTGTGCAGAACAAAGACCACCACCAGCATTTAAGAAATCTACGAGCACTGTTAGCATGCCAAATGTCCAATGGTCACCCATACTAAAATATCTGTTTTACAGCACAAATAATACATTATCTTTGAATATTCCCAAAATGCACCTTCATAAATCAGTATAATAAAACTAGAAAGCAACAAGTTAATGCCACATAAGTAACTCTCTCGTCCACATGCTGAAAGAAAGGAGTTGGCTTTGTCTTATGCTGTTGAAAAATACAGACCAAGGATGCTAGAACAAGTGCTGAGGCTGACAGCCAGCAAAGAACAATTAGTCAGAAGTGGTAAAGTAGCCAGCCTTGCTATCTGTAGTGCTCCTGACTGGGAGACTCTTTAAATGTTAAAGAGACAATCTGAAAAGGCACAGGCCTGAGCTGTGCATGCAGCACATACAACGTGGCCCTCAGGCCGTGCTGTGCTGCACATTGTCCTTGGACACCAAATAAGCTTCACCTTCTAACTGTAAGAGAGGAGCCTGCAGGCAGCTCCCATTCAGTACTGGTGATTGCACCATCCATGTGACCTTGCCTTTATCTAACACAGAAGCACGTAGTTCTCATCCTTTCTGTTTGACAGTAGAAATGACGAATGGACTTGTTTCCTTGAAAAACAAAAACAAATACAAAGAAACAAACTTTTAATAGCTCAACTGACCAAAAGGGGAAAATCTATTCTGTAGTCAGGATCTGTCCAGCTTGCTGTAATGGGTCAGAGCCTGTTCAATGCTACACCCCTCATGGTTCCAACCAACCAAAGGGACATAAGATTATCTGTAGTGTTCTCTCCTTGTAGTATTAGCTCTAGCACACAGTATTTTAAAAGATACCTTACAGAGTCTGCATGTCTTTCTTACTGGGATCATGACAGAGCAGTGCTGCCTGGTGCAAAACACTATCAAGTGATAAGAGATTGCTCAGAGCAGCATGGGAAGGGGTTTAGCTGTGCTACTGCCACACACCACGTCTTTAAACAAAACATTCAGATTATTTAAGGATGCAAGGTATGTTTTACAGTGGCATCAAATCAGCAGTAACACTGACGAAGTCAATAAGGTATGTCAAAGCACAGGCCAGGTCAAGCAAAATGATGCTGATTACTGCCAATTTATCAGTTAATTCCATAAACTTTACCCCCACAAACTTTATCCTGCAGAAGACTTCCTAACAGAATAGTCATTATTCAGCAAAGGTATGAAACTCAAGACTGTATTTATTCTGTGGAATCAGGAAGAAGAGACACGCTTCTCAAACTACTATCGCATAAACGCTTATTAACATTCAAATAATACCTGATAATGTAAGCTGCTATTTTTTCCCAAACATTGTAATTTGAATAATTAACAATAAATATTTCTCATCACTTGTTACCTCTATTAATGAAGTAATGTTACTTAATGAAGTAACAACTTAGAAATGAAACACTTAGTAAACAGATATTGCTAAAAGAATGGGTCAAAAAGTAGATTTGCTGGAAAATGCAGCTGACTAAGCTATGAAAAAAGTCAAGATCAGATTATACATCTTACAGCATCCTCATTCTGTTGGATGATTTTTTTTGTTGACTGGACTATAAATCAAAATATTAATTTAATCATTAATTTTAAAGTAAGCAAAGGTAATTTTATTAGTGCTAAGAAATATTATTAACCAACTTTTAAAACTTAGTTTACTCCCACCCCCTAAAACATCCATTAAGTTTACTCTTTATAATTAATACCAACAACACAATTCAAACAGTACATTATTCAAACATTCAAATAAATGGATTTTCATAAACAATAAAATCCTATAAATTACCAAAGACTACGTATTGAAAGATATAGTAGACATATGGACTCTTCCACAAATTTGCTAACCTAAGTAAATAACCAGAATGTTGCATATATTGTAAATGCTAACAGAAGATAAAACATTTCTTTCAGAAATGAAAAAAATGCTATTCATTTTAACAGTTAAGCTGCTACATCCCAAATTAATTACAAGCATTGTAAAATGTGTTGATGAGCTAGCATATTAGGAAATGCACTGGGTTGGAGCCAAACCAGGACAAAGGTCAGCCAGTTACACATTTTATACTACTTTTCCTTACTTTATTAGCATAATTTGGCTTAAATGTTAACTCATATTTGCAGTGTACAGCAAGTACAGCACATACAAGCAGTATTTGTTGTAATGCCCTCCAAATATCCTATAACAAAGAATGGACTGCTGGTATACTTGAAATGTACTGTGCCTGAAAAAAATAGAATATAATAGAAAATGTATTTGCATACGCACTGGTAATATAGTTAATAGCAATATAGATGCTGTAGAAATTTAGTATCTTAGCATCTGTAATAAATATGTGCATTTGCTTTGTCTAATGCATATAAAAGTTTATACAGTGCTACAATGTAACAATATGGTGAACATTCTGAAACTTTTTTTTAATCATTCAGCTAAACAGAATGAGAAAGCTTAAGAAATCCGCAAATTTTTGAAGCATTTTTGAACATGACCTGCCTTCAATTATTATGCATTTTTGTTGGGAAATGCAATACAAATTTTAGGTAGGTTGTACATTGGAACTTATTTCTCTGAAACTCAATTTTATTACAGTAACCTCTTTTTTTAACTTAATAGTTAACATGACGACAAACTTGTACAAGCCTCTAAATTAATCAAACTCTCTGAGAAATATTCAGAAATAATTTGTAATTTCTCCCTTGCTACACTTTCTGATTCATGAAGGCAACAGCCAATTACCCAAGTGATCACTGTAAATGTATATTACACACACTTCTGATTCTTCTGAGCTAACTGTGTCAATATTAACCTGACCAAATTAAGAACAAACTGTCTCTTTTGTTCTTCACACTCTTCACATGGAGAGCACAATATGGCTTTTGTCAGAGGTGCTCCATCATTTTGGCTTAAGGAAACTGTCAGTATAGTTTGGGATTCGTTATTCATGGGCAGATACCCTGATGGGTCTAATGAAGCCTTTCTGCTGACAACTCATTTGCTAAAAATACCCAACCATCACAAAATATAAATGCGGAATATCACTGTATCCCATTACGATTTTCACAATCAAAACAATTATCACTATCCAGAAGTCAATACATACTGTTTCACACTGTATTTTCTTAATATTTCATGGTCAGTACTTCTGCATTCCAGTTTATTTCTGCGTGATCACTGATAAAACTTTATGACATACTTAAATTGCAATATAATAGGGTAAACACCAATGTTATAGCACACATGCAGAGCTAACAGTCTGTGTGCCATTTGTTGTAAATCCAGCTAATTACTAGAAGCCCCCGCCTAAAATAAAAATAAAATTTTAAAAAACAAACAAGCAAACAAAAAGAAGCAAAAAAGATTTTTTTTTTTTTAATAATTTTTTGGGGGTAAGGTCACTAAAAGTAAGAAAACAGTATAAACGGTAGAGTGCTTGTAAGACTACACCAGAAACATGTACAAGTGTATATTCACTGTTTGACCTCTTCTGCATATCAACATCATTGGTGCAAACACACTATACAGAATTCATGTTTTCTGTGAGGAAAGACATTTCAATGCACACATTTTTCTAGTGTGCATTTCAATATACTAAATAGCAGCACTGCTGTACCAATATTTATCAGTCTTCTGAAAAGAACAGATGTAGCAGCTCATTTTGCAGTCAGTTTCCAGCCCTTTCCTCTCAGTGCTGCTGCCCAAAGTTTCCAAAGAGAAATAGGTATCAGTCCCAAACCAAACAGCAGGAGAACAAGCATCTGAGAGCTTGTGCTACACTGTTCCCCTATTACCACTGACATTCAACTTCAGGCATCTTCAGCTTAACTTGGTAATAAATCTAACCAGGAAGTACAGGACTGTGAAACGCTGCGTAGAATTTGTCATGGGTGTCTGTTTGACCTCCCTCCCCTTACTGTAGGTGACAGCTGTGTTCTTGCAGTGTCTATCATTTTCATCAAAGGCAGAACAACTAAAAAAATAAAGCAAAGAAGAAAGAATTCATCTATAATAAAAGAAATAATCATGCTTTGTTCAAGGGAAGTGTTTTTAGCCTCTTTCACACTGGACTGCCTTTTCTACAGCACTCTTCTATTTTTTGTTAGTATCTCTTAACAATGACCCACTCTTCATGAATGAAGGTTGCAGCTATACTTTTCCTCACACTTTATACAAGTACAAATTCTGTGTATTCAAATTCAGGCTCACACATTTTTATCTGTGTTTTACTGGTACTTATAAAGATGTCTGTGTTAAATTAAAAATATGTATATTAAAATCTGCTCAGGCAAGCAACCAAGCTTCAGTTCCATTATTCCACATTTTCAGAGGAAAATTCACTATTCACATTTTGAATTTGGCTGCCGGGGTACCATGTCCCCACACATCATGACACATTATGACATCCATATGTGAGAGGGATGTTGTAATGTCCCATTTGGTTTAGAACATTCTCCTTCCTGCTGGAGCACCTGCCATGGGCAGGGCTCACTACCAAGAATGAGAACTGGAACCACCAGCTGAAGGAACACAAATTCTTATTCATAAGCAAAAAATCTTCCCTGACTGCTGAGGCAGTATAACTAACTGTCTGAAATACAACAGTTCAAAATGCTCCCTGATGTCTGTGCACATACCCTCAAAGAATGAAACATATCAGTAGGGACTGAGGTGTCCTGAGGAGGTGCTGCTATTACTACCTGAGATAAAAAACATCGAGTGCTTCGTATAAAGAAGCACATATAATGGTGTGAATACTGTTGTGATGTGCACGGGAATGACATGACACCTCTGTTTTGAAGTGTGTCTTTAAAAGTCAGCCTCCGTAATATAGTTAAAGGGACAAACTAGAAAACCTGTAATCTTAGCAATATGACTTGCTGCAAGAAGGGAGCTGCTACAGGTAAATGCACTCACACTATGGTAAAATGTATTCCCTCCAGGTCATTTTGAAGGCTGAGGTAAGTACATACATGCTTTTCTGGAGCAAACTGCACAGAAAGCAAAGTCTTGTATTTTGAAACCACAGGTGTAAGTATACAAAGTCTAAAGGTAAAGGGATTCTGGGCTCTGCTCATGCACCACACTTAAAAGCAAACACCACCTGTAAAAACTATGCACATAATATATACAAAATGAAGAGGAAAAAACTCTATGATAAAGTACAGAATAGTATACATAATCTAATATATTATTTGTCTTAGAAACTTATAAGAAAAAAAGAAACAATAATTCTTATGTCTTAGTTTTCAATAGACCATATGGTTAAAGCATAGGATTTTAGTTTGTATAATTCTGGTTTCTCGTATAATTCTAGGTTATCTCATCTGATTTTTCCACAGCTTGTAAATCAATTAAAAAATACTGAAAAAGACACAACCTACCACTTCAGTTACAAGGTTCATTTAACCACATACAATATTTGATTTCACTGTTGACTGATTAGCAAGTGGCAACAAGCAAAAGGCTGCCTTGCCAGAGCTGATGATTTAAAACATAAGACACATCACAAGCATCTATATACTGACCATGAGCTGTCTATTTTAGCCAGCTAAGTCTCAGGTGTAAATTCATAAGCCATAATTCATACGTTACAAAATGACTCCCATGCAAACATGGTAACAAAAAACCACATTTCTGGCTGTCAAGAAAATTTCTGGCAAAATTAATCAACCATTCATCCATTCAGGCTCTTTGCATACCCTTTTGTCAAAGAGGGAATACTAAGAGATTTCTTTCCTCTTCCACGCACTCATTGCAATGGTTTGTAGAATCCATCAAGCCTGAGTTGATTTATTGAACTGTCTTATAGCTCAGCAGTATAACTATAGCAAATGAACTGGTAACTTCTCCAAAAACAGCAGTGATTCAACAATATCTGGTTTATTTAATTTCTTCTAACTTCAGATTAGCAATTTCTTAAAGGGACTGACTTGCATTCTTTAAAAGTTTTATCTGCAATCGTATACTTGTATATATATCCTCATATTTTGTTTCTGCCTTTTTTTTTTCTTTTTTTTTGACATTTACCAGAGACACTTTTGATTTACAACTATCTGACTGCAGAACCTACCTAAACCTCCATATCTTTCACACTACCTACTGTGGTTCTATCACTAGTCAATAGGTTTTTTATAACTAAATTCAATATTTAGGGATAATACTCACATGGATGTTTATGTGAGCTATCTTATTCATCATGCTATGAATACTCAAAAATAATTACCCAGTTAAAGTCCCTACCTACTTCTTTAATTATGTAGGCAACTTTGCATACATATTCAACTATTTCTGTATTTATCAAATTCCACCACTTGTAATGAGAAATGTTAAAAAAAAAAAAAGTAGTTAAGGCACAAAAAATAGAGATATAACAAGCAGTTTGAAACACTGTTTAAACACGGATTTTATTGCTGAGCATCGTCCATTGAACCCCATGGAGCACATTTATCACTCACCAGCGTTGCATTTTTCTTCATAAAGATATATGACCTTTGCCTATTAGATTTCATTAGCAGGGCACCATACAAGGCTCCTCTGCAGATGACAGGATAGAAAGCTAAACAACCTCGCCTGAAGGATTTGTGAGAACAAGCCCATCTTCAATCTTTGTCCCTGGGAGGCACTTCTAACACCTGCCAACCACAGCACTATCATCAGAAAAACATTTAGAGATTTATCTTCAGGCTGGTGATTATAAGAGATAATTTGTTTGGAGTATGGATAAAGTTGGTCTAGCATAAACAAACTAGAAGCTCAAATTATACGACGAACCTCATTAACTATTGATTTAACCACTGCAAATCCATGAACAAATGTTGTATCAAAATGTTAATTCTTCCTGAAGATATAGTCAAGGGGAAAAAAATGCCAAGGCAGGATGGTTTAAAAATGCTGAGCTATTCTTATGGGTGCTTTTAATGCCTGCAGCTTAAATATGAAATGGAGACTTACTTCATTGTAACAATGGCAATGATATTCCATTGCCATTTTCCTATAAGCATATAATTTTGTCTTGACAAAAAGTGCTGTATCTCTTTAGTCACTGCTCCTATAGAGGAATGAAAGAGTGATTCCTCTCTTACTTTCATAAATACTTTTTTTGTGTGTGTGTGGAGACAGCAAGACTAGACAGAGTGTAAAAACAGTCTCAACAGCAAGAAGTTAGCAATATTGTAAACGAATAACATCACAGGCAGTCTGGAAAAAATAAGTATGTATTTATATGTATTTATATTTTATCTAATTCATATATCACACGTCCTTTGTGCCTGTTAACAGAAGATAACTTCCTCCTAATCTTTGAAAATTACTTTCACTCAGGCTAATAAATCATCAGGTCTTCACCCATGAGCATATTTAGAAATAACGTAGCATAGTTGGTCCTGAAGGCATTAACTACTTGCTTTTCTACAATGGAAGCCAACCCTGTCCCCTCCTTGCTAAAGAAGAGAAAAGTGCAGCAAGACCTCCTGCTGTAATCCAGACAGAGCCAACATCTCCACCTGACATTCTTGGGATGCCCAGCATTCTGAGTGTTTCTCACACAGCAATGCAGTCATGCAGGTGGAGTCCATCCATGCAAATTAACCTTACATCACTTTAAGTTTCATTCAAAGATTATATTTTATATCCCAAATTACTGATTTTATTTCATCACATTTACTTTGCTAATTAACGTAAGCATTTCACATTCTAACTATAGGAACAAACAAACCACTGTTACTTATCTGTTAAGGCTATTTCACTCATAGGCAGTCAAGTGACTTAGCAAGATATTACTGGTGCAGGCATATCCAGGCATCCAGGTTTGTGTAGGACCCGCACCTTTTTTTTCTCCATTAAAAACCCCACTTTGAAAATGATCAGCTGATTAAAAAAAATCCCCCCCTCCAAAAAAAAATCAAAAGAATAATTTTGCAGAGGATTCAGACCTAGTCCTTTTAATACATTTTAAATTCTTATGGTTTTGTTTTGCATCAACTTTTTGTAATTGTTGAAGCCCTGTATATCTGCTTGGCACCTTTTTTTCTGCTTTTCTAAATGAGCTTCTTGTCTCCTCTCTTAGTCTTTCGGCTTCAAATCAGTATTCTCAAAAACTGTACTTCTTCCATTCATTCTCCTAGCTCCTATTTATTACTGCACATTTTCTTTCTCCAGTGCTACAAATTCATGACTTACTTTTTACTTCCTCTAGTACCAGTCATGAGCTCATTCTCTTTCCTAATGCAATTGCATTTTCAGCAAGAACCACAGATACCACTTCAGTAATTTAATTTTAACTTTTTAAAAGATTAGAAGACTATTGCCCCAAGTCTTTCTAACTGTCATTTCCTGTTGAAGCAAAATGTTTTTTGATTGCACCTCAGTCTTTATTCTGCTTTTATCCTTTGGTTCACTTCAGTGTTTACATTTAGGCAGCCAAGATCTGCTTTGAAAGGCTCCTGTATAGCTGGGATCTCTGAGTATTAAAAAATAAAAATAGTAATTATTACCATTAGGTGTTCACTCTGTAAACCTGAATGAACAAGCCAATTCAGAATGCAAAGAACTGGAAGTTAACGGAAAACCTCCCACTGACTTCAAAGGATTTTGGCAAAAGCCCATAATGTACCTGCAATTCCTCCCATAAGCTTCCTACATGGACAATCTTCACACTATTTCTCAGGCACCCAGGTTTAACAAAATGTCCTGTCAAGGAGTCAAAGCTCACTGCTATGTAAAAAATTTTAGAAATGCATTTTGAATTATTTTGATTCTTGGTTTTGCAACAACATCTCTGGCATCTTGCTTAGCCACAAAATGCCCATGCTGCCTTGTTGAGTAGCCCTCATCTAGAACAACTAGAGGCAAGAGTAGCTCATTTTCTGTGCTCATTCAGTTCATGTCGTTGCTGGGGAAGCTGAACATCTTGCTTCAAGACACAGTGAAACAAGTAGGGCTCATTCCCTTTTCATTGGAACTGGCTTTAGTCTCATTTGCACTGGCAGTTCCTAAACACAAACTAGGAATTGAACAGAGGCTATCAAATACTGTACACAGAACTTAGCCACCAAAAAAAAAAAAAAAAAAGGCAGTTTGCTTACAAATAAGAATTGCAATTCTGTTTTTTTGTAAATCATCTCAGTTTTTTTTTTGTTGTTGTTGTAAATCATTTAAGTTTTCCTAAAGATTCTTCTAATAAGCACTTACAGTTATGCAAGAAAAATGCCTTTAGCAACTCATTTGTTAAACAGTCAGTTTCTTCAGAAGAGATAAAAGGAGTCATTACCAACCCAAGCAAAAACAGGATAAAGTTCTTCGCCAATGCCTGTCAGAAGACACACGGTTATACTGGGCAGTAGTTCGACAGCAGCACCCTCGTCTCTGTTTTACATTTACAGTAGCTAAGACAGAAGATTTTACCATTTAAATGGTTCAAGTTTCTGAGAACAAAATACAAGCTGTGTTTGAGACAGATTTTGGATGACTACTGGCACACAAAGCCTAACTCTCCAACATAAGTGCTTTACTCAAGTTGTATGTTTCACGAAGTTATGCTTTTTTTTTTTTTTCCTTTGGCTAAAGAACAATAATACAGTAATACCCCCAATCTTGTTGGTATGGGCAAACAAAAATGGGCTGTAAATTATAAGAAGCAGTTAAATCACTACAATCTTAATTTAAACCTAATCTGTCTATGTCCAGTACTTTGTTACCTGAAAAAAAGGGATAGGTAAATTGTAGACTCAGACAGTATAGTTAAATATATTTAAATACAAACTCAATAAATAACACACTAAAAAATTAACAACAAAATAAATATATAATAAAGTAACATCACATACTTGAATTAACCACAGGCATGCTATGCATAGCTGTAATTCCTTAAAAACCTTTATTTATCCTCTACCTTGTGAATGCTGTCATGCATGATCTCTGAAGCATCTAACAATGTAAGGAAAAAAACAAGTACTTATCAGCAATATCAAAGCAAAAGTTCCTTTAACAAATCTATCAGCTTATTTACCAAGTTATATACAGCTACTCATTGACTTCACTATAGTCTCTTGAAAATTTGTGGCTTTAAGACCAAGGTTTTGAAAACAATTCTTTAAATGTTGAATTTGTGTTGTCTCAACATTTATGGAAATTAAGTAAGCACAGGGCAGCCAAATTTCTAATATACTTTTAAATAGTAAGATCTGAATACATTTTAAGGACATACTAATGACACTGAAGTGAAGACATTTATGGAAGTAAAAAAAAAAAAGTGCACAAGCACCTTATTACTGAGGCCCAGAGTTAAGGATTTTGTATACTGTCAGCTCATTTTTAGAGTGCACTCACTTTGTTTCCTTTGTGAAATTAATGCCTGATGGTTCAAGGCCTCATTTATGTTCTGAAAATATTTTAGAAAATGATAACATGTTAATGAGAAAAATGGGGCTCCAAATAGCATCCAGACTTGATTTAAACCATGAAAGGATCCACATGGAATAACACAAGTGCTTTACCTCTGCTACACTGTGCATTGCAAAGCCATCCATTGCTGAATGCTAAGAAGAGGCATATACCAGAATTCTTACTATACTATCACAAATATGAAGTACCTGGTAAGTAGTAAAGTAAAGGATCTTTTTACAACTTGTATGTTAAACAACACAACTATGATATTACTCTAGTTTTAGCCTCTTGCAACTCCGGGAGGACAGAACAAGCAGTGGTATCACAGATCTACAGCTCTTTTGGTGAAGATGCTATTATCAAAACCCTTCACAAAAACAAAATTCTAACCCTCCTATCTGTGAAATGAGAATGGTCCAGATCTACAAAGACACAAGGGCACCAAGTTACATCTGTTTACTATGCAGCGCTCACCCTTTGACACTTTCCTCTTGCAAAACCAATTGACTGTCTGTGCTGCATGCTCTGCGCTTGGGCAGAGCATTGTTCTTTCATTCTGCCTGTGGTTTATCTCCACCTCTATACTTCCACCAGGAAGGAGAAAATGAGTGATGAGAGGACATAGCAAAAGACATGACATCCTTTGAAAGTCCTCTTAGCAAAAAGCAGATATGGGAGAGGAGAAAGAAGATTTGACAAAGCAACTGGTAGAAAGAGGTGAGGCAGGGTGTCCATAAGATTGACATATGAGTTCGTGAGGGAATAGTAACTGTAGAGAACTCCTGGTTAAGTTATGTTGCATTCATAGAATAAAACATTGGAAAACAGAAGATACAAGAAGAAATAGGAAATAAAGTGTATACAGCAGCAAGCATTACATCATCAGTGTGAGCATTACAAAGAAAAGGGGGGGGGTGAGTGCAGACAAGAAGTCTTGATCAAAAGACGTTTAAAATTTGATTTTTCCACCAAGCTTTAGTCTTTTATTCTTCCTAATCCACCAGATGGTGCACTTGCAGCATCCATGATAAGGCTATGTGCATCTCTACCCTTGTACACAGACAAATTCCACTCCACGGGTTTTCACACCTGCTTCGGAAGGGACAATTTACATAAGATACTGACACTTAAACTGCTTTTGAAATACAAGAGTTTGATAGTTCTTAGCACATAGAGTTTTCAAAATTTCATTAGAAGCCTGAGTAATTTTGGTGGCAGCACAGTCTACAGACCGTACATTAAACCTATGGCATCTGGTATCTAGTGTGGTGTCTGAACTGGTGAATGACAGCTTGGTATCAATTAGGAGAGTGCACAAACTCTTAGTAATAACAGAAGATTTATTTTGTTGCCTAAGATAGGGGTTTTAACCTGGAAACATTTCATCTTCTCAGAGCTGTGTGTTTCTGCTACAGTCACAGATAAGGCTTTGCAGCTGTTCAGGTTAATGTGTTTCTGTTAGTCCACTGACATTTAAACTAGAGGATACACAGCATTCTTCAAAGCTTGATTGGCACATTGAAGTACAATGTGTAATCAGTGTTAATCTCCTAGTCTATTACCACTGTCTTTCATAATCTACATATATTTTACAAAAATCTTTAAAAAGAAATGCTGTCAGAGCAAATGATGCATCAAATTCAAACAGGCCATCAAGATTGCTAATGGATTTTAATAGCAGCTATTACACCATAATGGTATTTTCCCAACAGCTGTTTGTTTATAAAATTTTCAGTTTACAAAACCTTTATGTCCAATCCCAGGAGACATCCCTCAATTCATTTATAATCATTTGGTTCAACCTACACATAAATGCTGCCTTATTCACATTGGGTGTGTTTGTACACGTGTATAAGACATTACCAACTACCACAGTAATGAAAATGACAGGGAACCTTACAAGCTAAACTAATTAGTGTGTATTTTTCAACTTCTAACAGCAAATAAGCTTTATATGTTTCTTCTGTCTCCCTGCACATGAATAGCTCATCGTAACTGAGGAACAGCTGCTTGGATTATAGCCTATTCTGTGTCTCAAAATGACATATGATTATTTGTTTAGTTCCATGTAGTTACACCTGTTTAAGGTTTTGAAACATAATGCTAGGTATCACAAGGGCGTAAACAGGGCAACTGGCCAGCAGACAGTGGCTTAATGCAGCCTGCAGAAATACTAGAGGAGCATTAGAGGGAAAAGATCCTGACAGGCTCCCAAAGTTTGATCCGAACTTGAAGAGCTGCCAGATATAAAAATAAAAGCACAATTTTTCTTTTATTTTGTTGGTACAATCATATATGTTTGAATGTCTATTAGATCTGAAATGAGGAAGAAACAGAAATAGGAAACTAGGATCCTGCCATGCTTTTCCCATTGAGTCACATTCAGAATTGAACTGTACTTAACAACTTTTTTTTTTTTTTTTTTTTTTGGTGGGGGGGAGAGAACATAACAAGTGGAAGCTACGAACTGAGCAAAAAAAATATTAGTTTTATTGAAGTTTTTTAGACATTGCAGTCTTGTAGATGGCTGTTTGATCAGCTTTTTTCCTGATTCTCAAGCTGCCTAACTAGCATAAATTTGTAAGTAAAAGTTAATGCTGAAGTCTGTAAAAATGCTTTTTAATATATGTACTAACGGATAAGTTTTTTTTCCAGAAACATCTAGACCTAATTAATTTTGCATCCATAGTGTTAGCAAATATCCTACTAACAACAAACACTGGAGAATTTTTGAGGATACAGGACAAGCCAGAAAAAAACATACACTTCACTTTCAATGATGATCTCTCAGGACAGTAGATGGCTCCAGTTTTCCACAGCAGAAAGCTACCACTAAAATTCTAAGCCAAGGCTGTCATTTCTGTAATGTTTTGCACATAGGGGAGTTGGTATGTAGTAAGGAGGGTATGAATCAATAACCTGTTAAGTGGGTACTGTTAAGAAAGCTACTTTACCAAAAGGCACCTTTCATCCATACTGTAAATGTTTCCGCAGGGAATCAGCTTATAAGTAAACTTCAACTACAGCCAGGCTCTGTAAATTCTACCTCTGCTGGTAAATCTCTGAGGTCTGACAAGCACTTATCTGTCTCAAGTAATCAGGAAACTTACTAAAAGAAGAATATTTACATATTTTTTTTATTCCCAAGGTGAGCCTCAACTTTCATGAAGTTCTACATGGAAAGCCACCTCCTTCTCTGCCTAATCCTTTCAATACCTTAACAACACTACCATCAATATTACTGTGTGTTTTTTTGTTGTTGTTTGTTTTGTTTTTGTTTTGTTTTGTTTTGGTTGGTTGGTTGTTTTCTTGCCAAGACACATGGTCTAATATCTAAGGCCTCTTATCTTCTTGCTCCACTTGTGCCAACACAGCATAGCCAGGTCTAGTTTCAGCCTTGCAGCTGACAATAGAGAAGCAATTAGAAAGCACAATCTAAATGTGACCAAGTAATTTCTATCTCTGATCAACTATATATGAATTGTGACTTAAATAAATGCACCAATCATTTACATTTATCCACAACTGATTTATAAATCAGCTGGCATCAAAAGATAAACAAGATTACCTCAAGCCTGGCTCTTACTAATTACTAGTTACACACTAGCATACTGGAAAGAACCTGTTTTTTGATGGGTAAGTTAATCTTCTTTGAGAACAAAGTGATACTTTACAGTGGCCTACCCAGGGGAAAAAAATAAGTTTTAAAAAAATGTTGTTTCAAGACCGGAATTTTTCCCATTTATCAGTGGACCCATGTATGGTAGCCTCATACTTATGAATATGTCACTAAATATCTTTGATTTTAACTGAGAACTTTACAGATCTATAGGAAAATAATTATTTATCTGTTAGTTTTCCTGCTTTGCTGCTTCCTAGAGCTTTATTTTTACTTTGTCTCATCTATGATCTTTCCAGTAGGTTTGTTCAAAGACACTGCAATACTTAGACTTATTCTATCACCATAATTTGTATCTACATGAGAAAGGTAGGAAAGACTATGCAGTCTTTTGGCCCACTTGTCTCAGACTGTCATGTTACCACAATGAAAGACCTTGGATTTTCCATGGTTGTCTAAAAGGAAGTTTTAAGCTCAGCTGAAAATACAACAAACAAAGCAAATGAAATATGAACGATGGCTCTGATAGGAGTTGGAAGCTTATCAATCTTCTCTATAAAGCTTTCTTTTAAAATTCCAGTAGCTTTTTAAGGAACAGTAGGAAACTTAGAACATAGTACCTAAAGCAAACAGCTGAAAATTAGGAAAGGCAATACTCAGACTTCAGGTCAAAGCTTTTGTTTACTCTTAGATCTGCTTGTGGAAATAAATTTCTTTAAACAAATCCTATGTGTGTTAGACTGCATATATAGTGCATATTATATATATACTGTATCATGTATATATACTGAATATTTCATGTTGCAACAGTGTCCATGTGCATCTATTTGTAAGTATATAAATACACAGATACACTGCTTACATATTTCATTTCAAATTGATCCAGTACAGCCCACTGGTAAGTAATCAAGAACTTATGACAATACATGCAATGTAATACAGAAGAATACTGTTCATCCAAATAGTATAAACAAACTGTGGGTCAGCAAGTTTACTTGGATTAGAGATGTCATAGATGAAATAGGAATATTCTAAAAAGGAAAGATAACAACAGAACATGGTAACTTATTTTGGTCTCCCTCAAAAAGAGTTTGGTTAGAAGATATAAGGCCTAAAACTCTCCCAACTGACATCACTGTGATCTGAAAGCACAGCAATAGACATGGAAGCTAAAGCTATTTAGGTGGCTAGAGAAATTCAAAAGCAATTAAAGAGACTCTTTCAAGTACAACTTAAGAGTTATTATATATTTTATTCACAGCATTTTCCTCACAATTTTAGAATAACTTAGCATTTGCATTTTCAATTCTGGCAGAGCTCTGCTCAATACACTACTTGCATCTGAATTTATAAGTGTTCTAGTTCAAGGGTTAGTTTCCCACAATTTAGGCTTAAAGTCCAGCCATGCTCTGACACAACCACAGAAGAAACCAAGCAGTTCCTGCAATTAATGCTGTTCAGCAACCTTTGTGGGAGACACATACAATACTCAATTAGCTAGGTTACTCCAACAAGGTTGGAAGACTTTTCTGAGTTCAAATTCCTATTTGAAGAACTCAGTGTATTAACTTTAATTCCTGACACTGTTAGAGACTTCCTATAGGATTTCCAACACATTCTGCTTCTCCACCTTGTATATTGTGCTTACCCAAACAACTTCCAGATGAATTCTAAGACTAGAGGGATTCAAAAAAGAAATGGATGGCATAAGGTATTTGACAGGCTACAAAGGCTGAAAAGCAATTACCATGACTTTCATATGTAGACCATGGATGCTTCATGTATGGATAGATTCCTGTGTAATAAATCAATAGAAAAACAATAACAACAACAAAACAGCCAACACTGCTTAGAAGTTGCCTTGTATGTTTCTTATCCGCTTGAAGTGAAAACGATATGCATCAAATATTCATAGAGGGGGAGATTGAGTACTGAGATTTTTGGGCACAATACATAAATCATTACATGATCTTTCAGGATTCATACTGATTCATAAGAATCAAGTTTCACAGAACTAGCACAAAAAATAATAAGATGTGGTACATCCTTCGAGTTTATATGTTACTAATACGTACCCACTAAAACACTTTCTCTTAATAGTAAGAAATTTGTCTATTCCACAGTGGAAATCTATGTAGAATAAAACAATGCAAAATGTTTAACAATGCAAAATGGATGAAAAGTTGGAGCAGAAAATATTATAATATACCACTTGTTATAGCCGTGATAAATTGGTGCTCTTTAAAAGGCCTGGTTCCCTGGTACCATGATTATGAAACAGTTTTGAACACAAAACAAACTAAAAATCTTTCCACCAGTCACTTGAACATAATATTCCGTTGTCTCAATGAAAACTGGCTCTGATTTGTGTGTGTCAGTTTCTTTTAAGTTATCGCTAGTCATTTGTATTGAACAAATTATGCACTACTTTGTGCTTTTATGGGAAATGATACTAAGCTTTTCATCTGATGAATGGGAGGTAATATAGCACTACTATTAAGAAGGTAATAAATTTAGCTCTGGTTTTATTGGTACTGAGCATTATTCTAAGAGAGGCACATGTACAGTTAACCGTAATGATGTCTGATAACACTCGATCCCAGTCTTTGTGGAACTTATAAATACTGAGTAAACATGTTCTGCACCATCTCTCAAACAAGTCTACATCTTATATGCTTACCAAAAATTACCCTCTTTTATGTATAAGTGAAACTTAAACATTGACTGCTTGGCTCTACGCTTATTTGGTCAGGTTCTAATTTGTTATATCTCATAAGATAAAAAATGGCTTCAAACAAGTTAATATGTCACAATTACATACCAGATGCAATTTACATTGGAAAAGTACCAATACCAATGCACTGGAGAAATGCCAATACCTCTAATCAAATATATTTCCAGAAAGAATAAACTGCAATGTCTTCTAATGTGTCTTCCATCTTTATTTGGTATTATTTGGCAAATTGCTTAAGGCCTTACAAATTTTTATTATTGACTTATTTCCATAAATTAATGGATAAAGTATTTCCATACAGCAAGATATTTTACCAGAGAATGCAAAACAATGTCCAGGATCTTAATAAATACTGTTATGTCTGAAATGAGTTATCTCAGTAGTGACTTGGGCTCAGATTTATTGTACAGTTCATCAACTTCTCAGCATGCTGGATAATGAATGTTTCATTTACATTGCTAATTGCCAAGCCATGGTTCCTCCAACCTTTAACCCTTACGCTTTATCACATTATCACCATATGTCAATATAATTGCATTTAACATTCCAAATAACTAACTTTTTCATGAGGTCAAGAGATCCTTTTTTTAAAGCTTTACCAGTAGGGTATCTTTAAAACTACCATTAAAAAACAGTGTTATACAGATACTGCAAAACTAATACATTTTTTTTCTTTAGCGAAACAAAGCTCCTATCATCTGACCCTAAATAAGTGATTTGCCACTGAACTCTCTATTTCCTCAATGTAACTAAATCACCTGAGAGCTTCAACTTTACTGTCTGTGATTATGAAACACTATCAACTAAGACCTAATATGAAATATGTTCTGTACATGCATGACATTTTTTAATCTAGTTTTCTTTGATCTGTGGAATTATGCAGTTAATGTCACATATTGTATAATCTTGATCTTCATTTTGCTTTGCCCAAATAGTAAAATATGTTACCATAAGTACCATCCAAGGGGGCTATGCCCGGGGTATAACAGCATTGTGACTCATAGTCATAAAATTAACACCTTCCCTCAGTGGACACTACACTGTATCTTACCTCAAGGATACCCTATGGAGAATGTTACTTTACTCTGCTCCTGAAAGCCCCTTTCTTTCAGTTGACCTTGACCACAAATAGTTCTTCCAGTTCTGAAGCCTGCACTGTCAATAGTTTTAAACTTGCAAAGATTATGCCAAATCATACACAGAATAAGCTGTTCTGGAAAAGGAGTTTACTGCCAGCTGGAAATGAGCCCATTTTTGTGTTTGCACTATAGTAATTATATTAGTCAAACTTAAGAATGCAATGACCCTTCTTGCTGATAGAGTTGATACAGAGAAACCCTAGCCTCTCTCAATTTATTTGAAAAACACTTTGGCAAGGTGCTCCCAGAACATGCCTGATTTTCAGAAAGTTAGAAATTTATTTCTCAAGAAAGATCTGAGCCAGAAATCTAGATGCACCCTCACAGAGGGAAACGAGCACCATACTGCATTACAATAAAGAAAATGGGTAATTAAAGACAAAATGGAGTAAGCCTAATTCATTTTACATGTAGCAAAAAAGAAGCAAAAAACAACACATTACATGGCAGGTAGGCAGAGACAACCCCGTATTTCTCATGGTTCCCATGTTGTTCCTCCTAGTCTGGAGAAATGGAGGCTGAGGGGAGACCACATCACTCTTCACAACTACCTGAAAGGAGGTACCTGCAGAGAGGAGGGCGCTGGTCTCTTTTCTCAGGTGGCAAGTGATAGGATGCACAGAAATGGTCTTGCAACAGAGAAGTTGCATTAGGGTAGGTTTAGATTCAACATTAGGAAGAATTTCTTCATGGAGAATGTGTATAGCATACCCTATACCTTGCATATTGTTTTATGCCTTTATGTTCTGTGCCATATTAACTCATTGTCCTCTTTTACCATGATTTTGTATCTTTTCTCTGACTCGTAGAGTGTCCCTTCTGACCAGACATATAACCACTGAAAGCTTTCTTTCAGTTTCTTCTACCACCCACTTCTACTGCAGGAATGTCACCAGAGTCTACGCACAAGACACTACAGCACGGTAACCATAGTTTACAAGTCTTAAACTAGAATGGAGCTGCAGGCATGAAACATCCAGTCTTATGAAGTATCTACACCCTTCTCCTGCAACTTGCAAATACAAAATAAGTTTGAGGACATATGGCTGTTAACATGACCCACTTGCCAAACAATCTTTTTCAAATCACCTGCAGTATCCACCCAGTAAACAACCATTTATCATTTCTCTACTGATCATCATCCTGGATGTCACGGAGGAGGACTGTTTCTGCTCTCCACTAGCTTGGACAAGACATAGCCTTCTCATTTACCTATACATAAAACATGAGAAAAAGCATGAACATCAGAACCATAAAACCCCTTTCAATTAGATTAGGACTTGAAATGTATGTATTTTTTTTTTTCTTTGAAGTGTTTCAATCCATTAAATATATATAAAAAGGTAAAAAAATAATAATCAAATTCCACATTACCACTGGGAAGTGAATGTTCCTACATGCACACCAGCTGAGACTTAGTGCAAGTATTTTGCTTAGAAGAATTCCTAAATATGAGGAACCTTCAGCTGTATATGTCAAGCTGTATATGTTCCTAGCAGATTTAAGCATATTGTGGTTATCCATTTCCAGCTGCTTCTGTGGAGTCAAACTTTGTTTTTATGTTAACAGATAACATTATCATCACATTTTGTGAAGAATAATGGCATCAAGCACAGATACATCACTGGCTGTGCAGAACATTATTTGAGAATATGCTTGGTTTTTGAGTCTTTAGTAACAGATCAAAAATACAGGCAGATTCAATGCCATTTTATGTGTGTTCAGAATATGACTTCAGAACAACTGAGGGTACAGTACACAGGGGATCTCCCAACCCTTAACTTACTTTAACCTCCCAACCATTCCAGTTGACAGAAGACACAGTAAACTGGCATTTTTCTAAGCTGGTGAAAGCATAAAGTCTACAGACCCCAAAATAGTCACCAGTGACACCTGACTTGAAATGGCTGATATTCATAGAAATTTAAATGCATAAATAAAAATTAGTAAAATGACTACTTTCATGATTCTGCACACCAGGGTATCTGGAAAATCACACTTTGGATTTTACTGGTACACTGATAGTACTAAAAGTCCACAGGAAGTGAGGCTGAAGTTTGACTTCTGAGTAAATATTGGTTTATACTAAAAACACAACTCCATTACCTCAGAGGATCTGTGTAAGTGTAACTGACTGGAACACTGTAAACAATTAGGATAATGATATACATGAAGGAAGAATTCATACTAGACCATAAAACAACCAATATTTTCTATTTCTTCATCTACAAGTATTTACAGATTAGTTCATAGAGATGAACAAAATGCAGCATACTGGATGAGTATAAATTACCCAAGAATAAACAGAGGAACAAAACCACCCATTCCAATTAATTCCTGTTCAAAAGACTGAACAAAGAGAAATCATACACTACTGCAAGAACCATTATAAAAGTTAAATATGCAGCCTGTTGATCTTATATATGCCAACCTATGGAGACAGGTTGACCCCAGACCCTCAGACAAACATTTGGCAGGATCCAAAGGAGGTTTCATATTTATTTCAACCTAACACCTGCAGATGTTGCAAGCAAAGCAGCTCATCTTAAAGACCTGGAAAAAATGACTACTGTAATTTCCTCTAAATCTGATGCATGCACAGTTCTCAATTATTTGTCTGACTCCTCAGATCTGGAATGAGAATGTGCAGGCTCCTTCCCAGAATAGATAGTATCCAAACAGGAAGAAAGGTCTATTCTTCCTTTAATCACCCAGTTCTGTTGTACAAATCATAAGGCAGAGGACAGGACTTAAACCTTATTATTATTTTTTTTAATGGTATTTTCCTTTGTAGCTATTTCATACTTCTAATTACAAGTGTGCAATGGCAGGAATTTGTTTTTCAGAACTATGTATCTGTTTCTGCAATGAAATTTCTTTTGCACAGATGACTGTAAAATGTGTCTGTTACTAACTGTAAAACAAAGATTTATTTGTTTGTTTAAATATAGCAATGTGAAAAATGCTTTAATTCTCAGAGCTGGAAGCACTGATGAAAGAGGGCTCACTTGAGTTGCTGGTACATGCTCAGTACTTTGTGTTGCTCTCCAGCAATTTTCCATGCCAATATGCTCAGGAGTGAGGCTGACATAGTTCCAAAGTGGTCTTGAAGGGCAGTTAGGGCAGGAGAGTCCCAAGAGAGAGAAGGTAAACCAAAGAGAGAAAGCAAGCATGATTGCCAACAGCAAGAGATATACCTGGGAGATCTTGGGAGATGAGAACATCAAAATATTGATACCAGGGATTTCCACAGTTTTAAGTCTTAAAAAATAAGATAAAATAAAAAAAAAAAATCCAGACTATTATTTAGTGCGTATCTCCATCATTGCCTGTTCCAAATTCTAGCAACAGACCAGAGCATCAACACATTCACTCAGCTGGTGATCCTTCTGCAGAGGCCCAGGAAAAAACTGGGGTGCCTCATGCTACTGCGAGAGCAGCCAAGCTTTCACCAGCGGCCCATCATGGAGAGAGCTGAGCCCGGGGGGCCTGGCAGCAGGCCCGGCTGGAGCCAAGGGCTTCACTCACATGCTGCTCCAACAAGTTAGCCTCATTGAAAGACAAACTCAGCATTTCTGTCTTCACAAACTCCCAGCCAAGGGGCAAATACACGAATACAAAATGGAACACCACAATTATACGGGCTGAACCTGAATATGTTTCAACTCAGTTTAAAAAAAAAAACAAAAAACACCACACAAAAACCCATAACACAACAACAACAAGAAAAAACAAAAATGGGGGTGTGGGGAGAATATTAATATTTTCATTGCCTTTTTTTTTCTGTTCACTCACTGTGTGTTTACCATAAATTAGACCTGCTGAGAGTGTGATGCTGAGCAACCCATATGGCAAATACTCAACAGAGAGATGTGAGAGGAAAATCACTTTTTTGTTTCTGAATTATTTTTCTATTATTTCTAGTCCCTTTATTTAGAAAGTCGTGTTTAATAGCAAATGCTGAGAAACAACCATGCTAGTGCTATTTATGTATAGATGACAAACTTTTAAGGCCAAAACCAATATATTTTCAGTAGAATAGAATTCTGTTCCTGATGAAATCAGACAAAAGACAGCACTTAGCGCTCTGTTAAGATTTTTTGTTTTAAATTACAATTGCAGGAGTTTATAGACCAGTATTTATACAACTGCCATTTATTCAAATTAATCCCTGAACCCTTCTTTAGATTAAACAATCCACAAGTAGTCTAAGTGCATGGCGTTCTACGAGTCAAAGAGCTGACCTAACAGTTCTTCATTTCAGAAATTAAACTCATCTATTCTAACCTTTTTCATTTCTAGTCTGGGACAAATACTTGGAAATACAAACACAATCAGCATATATAGTTGTATGGCATACATGAAACCTATAAATAAATAAATAATCCAATTCTGGATGTGCAATCCAGGCCCAGAACACAGATCGTTTTGGTGAACTTGCAGTAGGGAAAAGAAAGGGGTAAAGACTGCAGGAAGTCTCACTGTGGAATGCTTACCTTTCTGGGTCTATAAGGTTGTGGGTTTTTTGTTTGTTTGTTTTTTTGTTGGCAGCGGAGAGCCAAGTTTTCTGAAAATTTATTGGAAACCTGACTAAGAAAAAGGTAACAATCAGATTAAAGAACACCTAGTAGTGAGGTCTTGTTGTGGTTTAACCCAGCCGGCACACTGGTTTAACCACGCAGCCATTCGCTCACCCTCCCCCCTCCATCTCTGGGATGGGGGAGAGAAACGGGAAAGTGAAGCCTGTGGGTTGAGATAGAGACAGTTCATTAAGACAGGAAAACAATAATAATAATAGTACTAATAATAATAATGTGTACGAAACAAGTGATGCACAATGCTCACCACCCGCTGACCAATGCCCAGCCTATCCCCGAGCAGCCGGCCCCCCACCCCGGCTAGCCACCCCTATATATTGTTGAGCATGACGTCAGATGGTATGGAATACCCCTTTGGCCAGTTTGGGTCAGCTGTCCTGGGTCTGTCCCCTCCCAGCTCCTGCTGCACCCCCAGCCTGCCCGCTGGCAGGACAGAGCGAGAAGCTGAAAAGTCCTTGGCTTGGTGTAAGCATTGCTCTGCAGCAATTAAAACATCAGCATGTTATCAGCACTCTACTCATCCTAATCCAAAACATAGCACCCTACCAGCTACTAGGAGGAAAATTAACTGTCCTAACTGAAACCAGGATAGGTCTGTCCTTCTGTAAAAAGAACCCAAACCGGCAATAAAAGTAGATACTAACTTTAAGCTTTTGCTGGCAAAGTTAGAATCCAGGTAGGACAGATTTTTCTTCAACTTGTTTAGTTATTAATGCAAAAGAAGAAACATTATCCTGCAAGGAAGACAGAAGTCTGCCAGATTCTAGTAGTAGCTGTATGGTCCTGGTAGACTTGAGCCAAAGAAACTGCAAACCAGTATCCAAATTCATTATTTCTGTCTTAGAAATGGAAGGTAACGTTCTCCCAAACACGAAAGGGTTGCTTCAACGACTGAATGCCCCATCTCTACAATGCAAATAATGTGATTTCATCTAGAAGATAAAATTATCAGCTGTCATAGTTTTCATTTAGTATAAGCATTGCAGCATCAATAAACTTGTTCCTGTTTTATATCAGCATAAATGTTGTGTTCAGACTGTTTCCAGAAAGAGTGGTTTGATCACAGACGAAGCAAGTATTCAGTCCTACTACCTTTTTTTTTTTTTTTTAGCCTGAACAGCAATGAGAGTTTTGTGGCTTAGTATATATATAAAAAAAATATCATTAGAATTATACTAGCATGAGAAAGGAATATCTCTCCGTAGCTAAGTTTTCAAGGCATGATTTTATTGTATAAACACAGTTCACAAATATAGAGAAAGAAAGTCTTGAGATTCAAATTACTCATTCTTCAGAAAAAATAATTAAAAAAAATTAAAGTGGATACTTTTCAGGAAAAATATTCTAAAAAGCTAAGACCTTGAATATTTTCTAATCTAATTATCACAGTCAATAAATTCCATCTTTTGGAATTTCCATCCATTGTGCTTAGCAACTTTAACTTATTATAATTATTTCATAAATGGGCTGGTTTCAGGACTAAAAAAAAAAAAGTCTACTCAAAGAGAATCTCTTGTGGACAAACATAATACAAGTCTCTACCCACATAGCATGGTAAAATTACCTCAAAGGCATTTTTTTTACTTGGTACATTACTTACCTAGTCTACACAGAATAGAAAAAAATGTTCAAGAAGTAAGACATTGCAATTGTTGCAATATACATAGGAATTCCAAATGTCAGTTTTTCTAGCATCAAACAGCCTATAGGTTAGGCATTTTTTGTATTCACTTGAACAGAGAAAATACAATTTACACAAATACCCTATAGAGTTGCAGGAGACCAGATATTTTTTGGTGAGAAACATTTATGGAACAGATTTACAATAAAAAATACATTCAGAGAGTCATGGAAGGCATGAATAATTCTGCATACAGAAGCAGTGATCTTTCTGAGTAAAATTTCATCTGTTCCTAAAGAAAAAGAGAAAGAAAAAATCCATTCTTCAGTAGAATTACAGCTGGTGTTTTAAGCTACTCCGAATTTGAGTACTCAGACAGCGACTGAAGGGTTTCAGCTTGAATCATGTTATGCATTTTGATCCCTATATCAAATCAAAATAAATTCTGAAGTTTTTAGTCAGATACAGTACTTGACTTCAAGCAAGCCTCAGAGCATACCCAGTTACACACAGCTGTAAGAAGGATCTTTCCTGTTACTATCTAACCAGAACGTATAAAAGCTAAAGAAACTTAAATAGCACTTGATTTAACTAAATCAAAATTCCAGAATGTTCCTACATTTTAAAATGACTGATAGCTGCAGGACTAGGCTCCTGGTATGTAGTAGAAGATATAAAATTCAACAGCATGTGCTAATAACACAGGCTGTCATAATGTTTGAGTGATAATCGTTCACTTAAATTCCTGTTCAAAAGGTGTTTACAAACATGCTTTGCCAAACACATGGGACAAAATGAATATTTTAAGACACAGCAGATAAACTGCTGTTTTTCCTGCACCAAAATATTACTGTTCTCAGTAAATATTGCAGGATTTAAAGGGTGGTGTTTTTTTTTTTTATTATTATTATTATCATTTTATAATGAAAAATACAAAAGCAGTCACCAAGAAAGACATTTGGTTAAAGTATTGATCTGTCACTTCCTGTGGACATAATTGCTGTCTTCTGCTATAATACTAACACCAGCAAACACAAAAGATGTCATTTTACTTAAAGCTTAAATTATTTTGTAATCTTGGATCAACAGTTGAATGTCCTCCATTGTTTTTCTTATGTAATAGGCAAAGAAAAATCATAAACTAAATAGCAGAAAAACAAACCTAACTTTTATGTAACGTGTATGTTGTTGTTATCCCTAGCTATTATCAATCCTTATTTTCATGCATTACGGCCAGACCTCAAAATATTAAATGTTTAAGTTACGTTCTAAATTAACATAAGAAGAAGTGTGTTGTATCTCATACAAAAAAATCTTTTTATGCTGAACATTTCTCAAAACAGCACCTCCCGCTGTCAATGTCTATGCCCCATGAACAGCTGAGCTGAGATGCTACTGACAAGAACTAGGAGAATACACAAATGATAAATTAGTCAGCTTTGTAGAAGTCAGGAATGCAGCCCAATAATGATATTGTAGATATTGTTTTATTTAGTGGAGACATACTGCATATTCTAGAGCTGTATTTCATAAAGATATTCAATATGTATAATATAATAAAAGAATTTATGTAGCAAATTACATTTCATAAATGTGTTTGTAAAAGAAAATGGAGTTTATCTTCTTGAATAACACACTTGTAAATATAATCACATTTTCATTGTAAATGTTAGTATTTTAATCTAACATGTATGTTTAGTTGATTAATAATTCTCACTGTTATTTTACTTTATTAACTTTTGAATTAAGATTGAACAAAACCACTATAGGAAAAGCCACAAACAATTGCAGAGGCCAAATTTACACCAGAATTCACACAAAATTTAACAGATGAAGTCTATCCAATTTCTTCAGACACTGAAATAAACTCAAAATCAACATACACATCATTGCAGAATGGATATCACTGTATACTTCAAGCATTCTTAAAAGGTACTGCAAGAGCTTCCGATGCTTCTGGTTTACTACATGATTTATGACAGCAGTATAGAAGAAAATAATCAAATGCACCTTCCAAAAATGACTATTGAATAAATTACTTAATGTTTTAAGCATGGGCTGAGTTGGACTTACTGATAAATCTAATTGTCTTGGCCAATCTTACAAATTTACTTTTTCCCCACACACATATACGAAGATGGACCACAATAAACATCTTGCCTGATACTCCGACAGCCTATTTTACTTTGCTTAGAACTATCTCACTGAGTAGGTGAACTGCATCCCATATCACCCTCATATCATCTTCTGGTCTTGACTTTAAAACTACAAGCAATCCTAGTAATCATGATAATGAACATTGGTTTTGCTGTCATTTGATTTTGTGTAGTTAGTTAAGAAGCACTTAATCTAGGGTTCTCCCCACCAGTTTCCTCTCACACCTTTAGAAATGAATAAATAACTGCAGCAGAGAATTCAGCAGGTCTGCCTCCACTCTCCCCAACTTGGATCATACTCGTTGCAGTTGAGGTATTTAGTCTGACCCGAGGCATCAACACAAGAGCCACCATCCTCCAGAACACTGCATTCTGATGCTTAAACATGAGTGTGGTATTTACAGTAATGCATGTTTGACTGCATTACGCAGTCCTATAAAAGGATGACTTAACCCTCCTAATACTTCTAAAAAAGCAAATGGAATTATACTTAAGCCTTGTGTACTATGTACGTTATACATTTTCCTACAGGCAGATCTCACACACTGACATTTTAAGACCTTAATTAAGGTTGATTTATTTACAAATGGTATGTTTTCAGCTCTCAGAAATGATGTATTTAATGTTTTATTTTTAAACACAATTAAAAAATAATATATAAATATATACATACTGCAAATGTAATACAGATAACAAATTCATTTAAGCCCATTTATGCACATTAGTGACACACCATGTGGCAGAAAGACTAGGACTACAAGAAGACCCCTTGGCGATTTATTTTATATTAAATCCCTAATGGCCTCTTCTCATCTTTGCAAAAATATGCACAAAAGTCCAGACTATGCAGCCATTGAAATGAATGGTTATTTATTTGCTAAACGAGAACCCTATGTTTAATGTTCCTTAGACATAAGGTAGTCTGCAAAAGTCGCATTCCTACAGCTCCATACATCATTTATTTTACATACCCTAACTTCTCACAACAGGCATCAGAAAAATATCTCTAAACAGCATTGCTATTGTAAGTTACTGTGAATTTTGTTTCCAATTCTATTATTGGAAGATTAAATGCTAACATGTTTACTTGGGGTTTTCTTCTTGTTTTGTTTTTTAGCATTAAAAACAAATTCATGGACCAATCTGATCTCATTTGAAATATGTTTATTATATTTATACCGCAAGAAAAAAGTTCCCAAGTATGTAACAATGGTCCAGTCATTACAGACAGACAACAAAGGTTCAAACCTTCAAACAAATCTTCAAGAATCTCTTAACTGGATGCAATAGCCTACCTAGTACTTGTTTGACACGCACCAATTATGACAGAGATCCTTGCTTTACAGAAGTATTAAAAGCATCACTTTTCGTAATACACATATAAACTTCTCCAAATTAGTAGCATTGTTGCAAACCATACTACTACTACAAAACACTGAAAATCATACTGTCTCTCTTATATCAGACTATGTATCTATTGGGAAGTGGATCCATTGTGCCCCAAACATTTCAAAACTTCTCAAGTTCCAGTTGCTGTTTCTCAAAGACAAAGCCACAAAGAGGAAACTTTTTGCATGAGCTTGTTTTCCCTTGATACTATTCCTAAATCATTGGTACTGCTAGGTGGTATCTTTTTGCCCTGTTTTCAACTGCCTGCCTTGATTCTCCCTGGAGGAATTTGATTTTTCTATCATCCTAACTTATTCCATGTTCTGTGAATAGTTAGAATAAATGTTCATGAAACAGAAGATTCAGGACTATTTGCTGGGCTAGTCCAACAAATGCATTATTAAGCTTTAACATCATGAGCCATTTCAACTAAACCAAACGCTCATGAAACCTGAACATCATTCTGGTGCAGTAGACTTAAGAAAGCAGAGAATAGAGTTCAGTTTACTTTGTAAGTATTCATTTCTCAGGAAAAAAATGACTTTCACAGAAAGTCTCAATGAGAAGATATTTCTCATTTCCTAGAGAATTCCAGCAGAGATCAAGCAAAATATACTCTCAGGGTATAACATAATGTAATAGAAATTAACTGTAATGCATGCATTGAATTTTGCTACAGTATCCTATGAGTAATCGTTATTATGACTTGTGGAAACTTTCTGGCAAAGGCAACAAAAATAACTGTGATCTAGTCTCTGAGTCTTTTGTCACACACCTAAAAAAAATCCGCAATACATATGAAATCCAAGTGACACACTCTGGCAGCCAGTCACTGAAGACACAGGTCTGATTTCAACTTACGACTTTAATGCCTCCTAAATCCTGGAAGCGCAGACAGGAAAGTAGTTGTCTCAAAAAAATGCAGTTTCACATCGATTCTCAAAAAACTAAACTCCCCTGCATGAAATGCTTTCCCTGACTTTATTACTTATGTCAACACCTTCTATTCCTTCAACAATTGAAGGACTCTCTTATCAGGACACTTAAAAATCATTCAGTTGACAACTAGTGAGCCAACAAGGAATGGATCTAAATCACAGAACATTGATTAATACCAGTATTTACATACAAATAAAGCTTTGAGATCAATTGCATTACTGCTTTTGCATTTACGTCTTTATGAGAAACTGTTGAGTGCAGCAGTGTCTTCATGTGTCCTACATGTCTGAGTTTTGTTATGCAATAACACTAAGTAATTAGTAAGTATTAGCTTACAACTGATGATTTATTAGTTACCATTTTTTCCTTCCTTATAAAATACAGAACCTAGAAAACATTCCCACATGCAATATGAACTGTGTATCTTCAATAATAAAAGTAGGGTTTATCACAACATTTCTAACACAGGCTTCAATTAATTTAGCCACAGGGCACATAAATGAAATAAATTTTAACATTCTCAATTACAGAGGAGAAACTGAGGAAATACATGATTTTTCTAATATAGGAAGATCAGTGGAAAAGAAGGGAAAGAGACTTAGCTTCAGGCCAAGATTTCACTGGAAAGAACATCCATTCTGCCAAGAACAGGGATTTTTTTTTCCAGAGTTTAGTCTCAACAAAATACTGTAAAACTTGCCAGAGAAGTTGATATAAGAAGGATACAAAACCATTTGAGAATGTGCTACTGAGGTGTGACATTTGTTAGAACACCTGACTAACTGATCTCTGTCTTTACTATTGCGACATGCTGACTGAAATCATAGCTTGAGTGTTGAGCTCTAACACTTTCATTCTTCATGATACATAGCCAGTGCGGCAGGAGACGTGCACTTGTGAACAGCTTACTCTACCCAAGTATAATCATATAATCATCTTCTTTGGTCTTAGCAGTATCTGCTACAGGATAGAGCACTGAACCATAGCAAATAATTGAGCCTACAGAAAGTACTTTCATGAAAAATGCTTTTACTTATCTGTTGGTTTAAAAAACAATGTGAGATTTCTGAAGAAATGAACACATCAGACATTCAACACCTGCTGCAAAGCCTAGCCTATACTTCATGTTCTTTTTATGTTAATCAGGTAATGTCTGCAGAGCACTTTGAGGAGAAAAAACAAATTATCATCATAATTGCTGAGAAAATCCAGAAGTCACTAAGGTTTGTGTATTCTCAGGTCATATCGTAACAGAAATCTAAACTGAATAAAGACATGGGTCTGGACAGTTTTGTTTGTAATTCTGTTATGCATAGTTTATTGCTGATACTAGCTGAAGTAACTTGTGCAGAATGTTTTTACAAGCCACCTACTTTGCCATGATGCAGACAACATTTTCCCTGGCTGCCAGACAGCAAGTCTTGTGCTAGTCAAATGCTGTAAATTAGAGAGTTTAGAAAACATTTGAACAAAGTGCAGTAACGTAATAAATGCAAAACTGATCTCCAGCCCAACCATGACCTTAGCAGTTGTTTTTAACCAAGTGTGAGTTTGTAAATGTTAGGAAAAAAAAAAGCAGTTACACCTAAAAAAAAAAAACCTCTTTCTGATGCAAAATATTCACAGCAGAAAATACAGAGAGCAAAATGTAAAGAGAGATGCCCATAACTTCCAGAAAAATATATAAATCCTATCAGAAATGCTAAATAATATTAAGTAATAAAATTGCTTAACAAGTTAGGACTAAAAATCATCTAATTTCAGTAAGATTCTGATCAATTCATTCTTTTTACTTGCAACTAAATCTACATTTCTTCCCCAATGGTCTGTTGGATGTGTCTCAAGAAAGACAACTGTGAAACAGAATCACAGAACAGTCTAGGTTGGAAGAGACCTCCAAGATCACCGAGTCCAACCTCTGACCTAATGCTAACAAGTCCTCCACTAAACCATATCCCTAAGCTCTACATCTAAACATCTTTTAAAGACCTCCAGGGATGGTGACTCCACCACTTCCCTGGGCAGCCTATTCCAGTGACTAACACCCCTTTCAGTAAACAAGTTCTTCCTAATATCCAACTTAAACCTCCCCGGTACAATTTTATCCCATTCCCCCTCGTCCTATCACCAGGCATGTGGGAGAATAGACCAACCGCCACCTCGCTACAGCCTCTTTTAAGGTACCTGTAGAGTATGGTAAGGTCACCCCTGAGCCTCCTCTTCTCCAGGCTAAATAGTCCCAGCTCCCTCAGCCACTCCTCGTAAGACTTGTTCTCCAGACCCTTCACCAGCTTTGTAGCCCTTCTGGATTCACTCCAGGACCTCCATGTCCTTCTTGTAGTGAGGGGCCCAAAACTGAACACAGCACTCGAGGTGCAGCCTCACCAGAGCTGAGTACAGGGGGACAATCACTTCCTTAGCCCTGCTGGCCACACTGTTTCTTTTACAAGCCAGGATGCTGTTGGCCTTCTTGGCCACCTGAGCACACTGCTGGCTCATATTCAGCCAACTATCAACCAATACTCCCAGGTCCTCTGACAGGCAGCTTTCTAACCACACTTCTCCCAGCCTGTAGCTCTGCTTGGGGTTGTTGTGCCCCAGCTGCAGGACCCAGCACTTGGCCTTGTTGAACTTCATGCAGTTGACCTCAGCCCATCGGTGCAGCCTATCCAGATCCTGCTGCAGAGCCTTCATACCCTCGAGCAGATCGACACACGCACCTAACTTGGTGTCATCTGCAAACTTACTGAGGGTGCACTCGATCCCCTCATCCAGATCATCAATAAAGATATTAAAGAGGACTGGCCCCAGTACTGAGCCCTGGGGGACTCCACTAGTGACCGGCCTCCAGCTGGATTTGACTCCATTCACCACAACTCTCTGGGCCCGGCCATCCAGCCAGATCTTAACCCAACGAAGTGTATGCCAGTCCAAGCCATGAGCAGCCAGTTTCCTCAGGAGAATGCTGTGGGGAATGGTGTCAAAAGCCTTACTGAAGTCAAGGTAGACCACATCCACAGCCTTTCCCTCACCCACTAAGCGTGTCACCTTGTCATAGAAGGAGATCAGGTTCGTCAAGCAGGACCTGCCCTTCATAAACCTATGCTGACTGGGCCTGATCGCCTGCTTGCCCTGCAAATGCCGCATGAGGACGCTCAAGATAATCTGCTCCATGAGCTTCCCTGGCAGAGGTCAAACAGGACTATAGTTCCCTGGGTCTACCTTCTGGCCCTTCTTGTAAATGGGTGTCACGTTTGCTAGCTGCCAGTCGAATGGGACCTCCCCTGGTAGTCAGGACTGCCAATAAATGATGGAAAGTGGCTTGGCCAGCTCTTCCGCTAGTTCTCTCAATACCCTCGGGTGGATCCCATCCGGCCCCATTGACTTGCGTACATCCAAATGCTGTAGCAGGTCGCCAACCATTTCCTTGTGGGTTGTGGGGGCCACATGCTGCTCCTCATCTCCTTCCACCAGCTCAGGGTACTGGGCGTCCAGAGAACAACTGGTTTTGCTGCTATAGACTGAGGCAAAGAAGGCGTTAAGCACCTCAGCTTTTTCCTCATCTCTGGTAACTACATTTCCCCCCACATCCAGTAAAGGATGGAGATTCTCCTTAATCCTCCTTTCTGTACTGATATATTTATAAAAACATTTTTTGTTGTCTTTAACAGCAGCAGCCAGATTGAGCTCCAGATGAGCTTTGGCCTTTTTAATTTTATCCCTGCACCGCCTCACAACATCCTTATAGTCCACCTGAGTGGCCCACCCTCTTTTCCAAAGATTATAAACCCTCTTTTTCTCCTAAGCTCGAGCCGCAATTCTCTGTTCAGCCAGGCCGGTCTTCTTCTGCGCTGGCTCGTCTTTGGGCACGTGGGGACAGACCTCTCCTGAGCCATTAAGATTTCTTTCTTGAAGAGTGCTCAGCCTTCCTGGGCTCCTCTGCCCTTCAGCCCCCGACCACCACATCTCCCACCAGTCCTTCTCTGTTAGTGAACAGAAGGTCTAGCGGGACACCTGCCCTGGTAGGCTCGCCAACCAGCTGCATCAGGAAGCTATCTTCCACGCTCTACAGAAACCTTCTAGACTACTTTCTCTGGGCTGTGTTGTGCTTCCAGGATATGTCTGGGAAGCTGAAGTCCCCCACAAGAACAAGCGCTGATGATTTTGCAACTTCTGCCAGTTACCTGTAGAACTCCTCATCCGTCTCCTCATCCTGGTTTAGCAGTCTATAACAGACCCCCATCAGGATGCCTGCTTTGTTGGCCTTTCCGCTGATCCTAACCCATAGGGACTCAACCTTATCATTCCCAGCCTCAAGTTTGACGACATCAAAACTCTCTCTAATATAGGGAGCCACTCCACCACCCCTTCTGTGCTGCTTGTCCCTTCTGAAGAGCCTATAGCCAGACATTGCAGCACTCCAGTCATGAGATGGTCCCACCACGTTTCCGTGATGGCAACCAAGTCATAGCCTGCCTGATGCACCATGGCTTCCAGCTCCTCCTGCTTGTTGCCCATGCTGCATGCATTAGTGTAGATGCACTTCAGTTGAGCCTTTTATTGCTTGACCACCAGATCTTGCAGCTCCTTGAACAAAGCATGCCAGCATTGAATGTTACTCAGTCACTGAAAAGAGTTTGAAGATTTGCCTGCTTTTAGGACTACGAGAACCTATTGTTGCCAAATGGAAGAGAAGCTTCAGGTTATGATTACTTTGAGTATGTAAAGTAGTAAAGATGACTTCAACCATGTTTAGCCAAAGCTAAACATTAGATTTGTGGGGCACAAGGTCTGCATTCTACATAGTCTATGAAACAAAATTAAAAGTAAAATAAATAAAACAAAAATGTAATGCTAAATCTAGTTTCTCATTACCAGCCCAGTCTGTCCAGCATTCACTGAAGCTCACTTAATAAATAATAATAATAATAATAATAATAATAAATAAATTAAGAATGTTAAAAGAATATATCCAATTACTTCTTTTTAGGATTTATCCTGCAATACTCTTCCCCCTCCCCATTACTCCCAACCTCAGCATAATTTTGAGGAGCAAAATTATAGCTAACAAAGTAGTGCACCTCATGGCCAGTAAAGCCCGCTTGCCAATGAGAAACTAACAGATTCTGCTTTCAGAATTTCAAAACAGATTCTATTCTCTATAAAATAGTTCTAACTGTAGTAAAGGCCAAAAAATTCCATGCCATAAACAAGTTTTAAAAGAGACTTGTAAAATGTCTTTGTAATAAAGTTGACCAGGCCAAAAATACTGCTTTATCCCACCCCCTCAGAAACAAATACACCAGAGTAGTTGCAGAACTGCAGGAAGTATTATAAGATTACTTTTTTCATTTTTTAAAATTAAAATATTTTTATTCCAGTACTTAGTCACATATTAAGGATATCTCAGTATTTAGGTAGCAAGGTTGCTGTATATATTTTACTATGCAAGCTTAAGAATAAAGCAGAAATTTATAGATAATAATTAGTCGGATTATGCCAGAAACTTCTTCATCCATAGAAGCACCTTATTTTTTATGAAATGCCTTGCAAAAACATTTTGTAAGAAACCTCATAGGATATACACTATGAAGTACTATTCAGGTGATGTTTTAAATATCATATAATCAAAACTTTTAAAATCTAAAAGTAAAAAGTAAAAGATGACAACTTCATTTCCATGTCACATACAGTAATATTTACGTCTACTTCAGGTCCAGGTATATAACCACTAACATCTATAATACCAATTATCTTGAAATAATGATGCAAAACATAACACAGAAGTTTTCTCCTAGCAATTACAAACTGTCTGTAATTGGTCAAGAAGGAAAATTTTGGGCTATCTCAGGAAAACTCATTAAGACAAATCTACGGTTTTAATCCAAACAACCAAAATTCTACAGACTTCTGCCCTGTCAAGGTCCTTTGTTTCTACCAACATTTTCATTTAGATTAGGTCAGTCCACACATGCATTCAGCAATGGACAAAATTCATTACACAATTTCAAGGTAGACATGGAAGGAATAAAAGAACACCCTCTCCTTTCAAAGAGCTGAGAAAACGTTAGATCAGATATATAAATCATATGCCCATATGCCTTAACCTAATTGAAAAGTAGTAACTATCTACTAAGTATAACTGAACGCTCACACCTTCGGTTGGCACAAAGGCTGCAATTGGCTAGTGCCATTGTTTTTATACACCATCAAACAGATCAACAGGAAGTAATAATCAGGTGCATATAAATGATAGTGAGATCACAAACAGCTACTGGTTCTCTCAAAAGTAATTGCATTATATATGAGAAGTTTCAGTAATCTACTAAGAAAATATGAGGTTCAAAACCTTAAAGAACTCTTCCGTTAGACAGTAGGGCTGTTTACCAACTACATTATTTAAGCTTCCTCTTACCTCCAGTGTCATGTACACAGTGCTAATTGCTACTTTGATTTCTCCATCTGAAATTTCCTTGAGATCCTTCAGCATAACTTCCTCTATGCTTACACCTATTTTAGAAGACAAAATAATTTCAATACATTCAAGTATCCACAGCTGAACAGATATAGCAACATAAATTAAAAATATAGTTTGAACCTTAATGTTGAGCCTTCTATATTTTATGACACCCTATAAGAACATTAAAATCAACATTAATAATTCAATGCATAATATTTCCAGAAGGTTTCTTTAAGCAAGGAAGAGATTAAAAAGCAACAACAAAGTATGAACAATTAATTAAGTCTCCTGCAATGAAATGAAATTGTGTGAACATTTGTAGTTCCTAGGTCAACCGAATTCTAATTGATAGTAAATGTATACCTAGACCATCCTTGTGCCACTAATATGAAATACTTCTGGAATAAGTAACAGACTGAAAAGCACATGTAGATTATTATGGTATTTCTAAAATATTCAGAGGCAAAGCATTAAGACACTCTGTAAACACAAAATCATTCAACCTTTCTGGTTTTCCTCACAAATTGATACCAAGAATGTACATCAAAAGTAAATGAACCAATGGGATGTGTACGTACCATAGAAACAGAAATGCACATTATCATCAGAAAACAGAGTAAAACTGGAATTGCTTAACACTATAATCAGACTTGTTGATACATTTAAGTTACAATGTATTTAAAAGCCACATGACTAAATTTCTTCAATGGGAGACATTTGACTTAAATGCTTTACAGATTCTTATAATAAATATATCTCATGTATACATACACAGTTTTATCACACCAGCCATTGAACAGAGAAAGTAGCCAAATACCTATACAAAAAAAGGTGTGAGCTACTTACTTCAGTGTAGAGTGGTAAATAAAATGTCCACAGACTTATAAAACTTAGCTGCATAACATCCATAATGCGTTTGCATGAGTTATTTTTCAGAGGAAGCCAAATATCCACTTAAATCCAAAGAAATGAATCATCTGATTACTGTTCTTGTATAGAGTCCAGGTACTGCATTCAATCCAATGACAAGATGAACTGGCTTATGTTCATATATTTATTTTGTTTTTTGAGTCTGTCCTTTTAAAAATATTTATACGTAGCCTGTAGACTTTGTTTGACTACAGACCAGTGTGCCTCAAATAACAAGTGAATTCATGAACGTGGGCCAACAAATCATTATTTCTGCACGAAGCTGAGAACGTTTTTGCCAAATTTTCCTAATATGGTCTAAAACAACAGGTATATAAGGCATAGTGTTCAGCAGAGGTCAGTGTCTTCAATGGACTTCAGAAACTCTTCAATATTTTACTAATACAAATACCATATAGATGTATACAGTGTTAAGTATGTACCTTACAACATATAGAAAACAGCAGCTATGAAACAAACAAAAACATGACATTACCTTAATATCCAATACAAAACTTGGAAAAGTAGGCATAACAGATTCAGTCTGCATGACATTTATTGACAATAGTCTTTATATGTCACACAAGCAGGGTAAACTACACCAGTTATAAACCCTCTAGTTTCTCATGTACAACAAGAAGTACATGACACTACTAAACCACCTTCCACAAAAATTGGCAGTACTGAGAACAGAGTTCAGCAAAAGACACATTCATTGTCTCTACAATCCAGGCCACTTGGTTCATTTCTGAACTGTGAATTCTCGACTAATGTCACAAGAAACATTAGGGAACTATCCAAAGACTTATGGCCCTGAATTATTTTATTTTGCAGTCTCACTGAAAGAAAGAGGAAAGGGAGCAGCACCTCAAGTTCTGCCCTTAACTACCAGTTTGGGAAGCCATTTCAGGCTGAAGGTCTGTGTTCAGGTGAGATTATTCAGCAGATGGGAGGACAGAGGAGAGTGAATAAAGAATACAAGTCTAAAGGGACCCTGTTCATGCCTGATATATCTAACAGAAAAGTATCTCCGTAATTCAGTGCTCACTCTTTGGTAACAATTTGGTAGTGGATGTCATTTAATAAAGACAGGAAAAAAAATGTGTGATTGCAACAACTTTCAGCATTCCTTCACAAGCCTGTGATCAAATATCAACTTCACACATTCTGAGTTTTGATCACTGAAATAACATCAAAATGTCTTCAGTTATTTCTAGTGGAAAGAAATGAAAGAGTTACAGTTTTCCCACTGTTTCCTTTATCTTAGTCAAAGTCACTTCACCTGTACAGAGCCCTAGCCCTAATAGCTGAAACATTGATAAACTTGGGAAGGTTCAGAAGATAAAATCTTGCATGACATGAAGGCAACTGCAACACAGTTTCTGCATGTGGCCTGAAACATTGATTATACCTCTATCCTGGGTTCCACTTCATTAACACAAATACCTGATTAGCACATGCTTGTAAAAGCAAATATGTGAAATAAATTAACATCTACTTTATCTGTAAATCTCAGAATGGCTGAGGTGGGAAGAGACCTCTGGGGGCCATCTCGTCCAAGCCCCCCCGCTCAGGCAGAGCCACCTAGAAAAGGCTGCCCGGGACCGTGTCTAGGTGGCTTTCAAAGACCTCCAAGGAAGAAGACTTCACAGCCTCTCTGGACACTCTATGCCAGTGTTCTGTCACCCATAAAAGCAATATAAGATTATTTAGAAGTTCAGGAGTTCCTCGCAAAAATTGCAAGTCCATTATTAGAATTTTAATCCAGTTATTTTAAAGTTAAATGTAACTACATGTAACTGTCAATGAAGATACCATCCTGCAGCTATACTCTCACCATACACAATGAGCCAAACTATTCAAATACTAGGTATTACTATAATAGGTAACTAAATTTGTAAAATGTCTGAAAATGGAAATTGGATTACCTTGAGGTTTAAGCTGAGTCTCCTGGAGAACAAAGATAATTTCCTCTCGTGGGGGAAGACCTGGAAACTTCTCCTCTAGAACTGACAGCACTTTCTCCTGCTGTTCTGTGATTGCGTCAAGCTCCGAAGACATGCACTTGAAGAGAATGCTTCCTGAAATGTTGAAAGGTAAAATCAGTACCCCCTCTAAACAGTGAAGAGGGACTAAATAAACAAGGATGTTTACCCTATCACCACCCCTTTCCTCTTTGGAGCTTGTACGCACTAATGAGTTCAATGAACTGATAAAATGCACAAGCAAAATGCCAAAATAATTAGATATACTATCACCTGAAAACAAAAAGAAGACTGTGTATATTAAGATTATACTTTTAGAAAACTATGGCTTCTACTACATTATTTGCATCAAATGATGGCTTCCAAAGGCAACTATATCCAGAATTTTAAAAAATATACTTGAGTATAGCAAATAAAGTGTATATATATGTATATATATATATACACACACACTTGAATATATCAAATAAAACGTACAAAGTGCATTAGAAGGGTATGCTACAAAATATGACAAGGCACATGACATTAGTTATTTCAGCATATTTGACACTAGCTGAACCTCTGTCAAAGAACATACAAAAAAAAGCACACTACATTCAGCCAAACAAAATGATGCACTCTGTCTAACCTTTAAGGTTAAGAGAAACATAGTTCAATGAATAACGTCTTCAAAATTGATATGCTCTTACAACACAAAGGTGAGCTTGATGTCTTTTCAGACCACTATGTTCTGCATCCTGAACGTGAAAAATTTCTGACACAGTTGAAGGTCTCGAGTCACCCTTTCATTACCTGAAGACTGGGATCCCATTTATTAATATATCCAAGGGCAGCCTTTGCACCCAATTGCTCACACTAAATTAAGGACAATAAAGTCTTACAAGTCAACATTGAAATTATTTATTACTGTACTGTGAATAGGGATTTCAAACAAGAGTATGATCACATTGCATCATGCCAGGTCAATGAGCAAATCAGTATAATAAGATAGCTTTTATAAGCCAAAATGTTTACATTTTAACAAAGAGCTAAGTGAGAAAAAGAAAAACTTGGACATAGCCATCCTCAATCTCACTGGGCTGACTAGGAAAGGTAGATCTATACAAATAGGTTAACATGCCACAATGCACCAGTGGTCAGGGTTCTTGAACAGAAGATGAATATTTTCTGTTCTCTTCCCAACACTCAGTATGAGTCTGGTTTTCTCCTACACTGCTACCACAGAAAATAATGAAAAGTATTTCTTCAAAATGTCTAGAAGCACATACAACACAGAACAGTTTTCTTATGCTAAGTACACACCTACTTATTAGACAAATCCGGTATGGATTAAGTAATCTTACCTACGAAACATATAATTCAAATATGCTATATTTGTCATATTAATCTGAAGAATACATTTGACATGATGTATTAAAGGACGTGTGGGAGTAAAATATACGTATCACAAATACAATTCTAACATCAGGCATTACTGAAATCACAGTTTTCCTGGTAAATAGGCAAGAACTATAACATCAAAAAACCAAAATTTAAATGGATTAACATTTATTAAACTAAAAAATCCTTTGAGTCAGTTTTTAATTATGTAAAAGTCAGAAAATATATCTACAAAATAATTTGCTTTTTAATTAATCTTACTAAAAGCAATATTTAACAAGCTGTTCCCCAAAAGACATTAAGTTCCGGAAATTCAGATACATGAAATTTCTTTTGTTTTTCTGTTATAGATAATTTCTAATATTCTTTTAATTCTCAGCTTCCCTATCCTTATGTCAGTCTTACCATCACTTCAAGACAATGTTTCTGCCCTGTTTGATAGCATTAAAAATATTAAATAAATACAAACCAAATGAAAATCATATATACTGACACATTTTCCGAATTGTTTTATTTTGATTTGTAAATTTAGGTACTCATAACAAGGCTCCAGAGAAAACAGATTTCAGATGTCTCCAGGCAATTAACTGATACTTAGCACCTAGGATATATAGATATATACATTATATATTAGTGATATAAAGCTCCCACGGAATTTAAACATAGTTGCAAGCCTTAATTTTCTGTCCCTTTAATATGAAACAAGTTTCCCAATCAGCAGCCTCCAGAATGATTCATCTAACAGTATTCCTTCATTGTTCCTACTTCTAATCGGAAAACAATGCATGTGCTACATGTTCTTGTCCATGTTTTCAGAAGAGCAATAAACAAGTTATATGGCCCACAGTGTACTCCCAGTCAGCGCAGAGCTGTACCTGGATAAATGGCAGCTTAGGTACCAGGTTTCATGAATTATTTTGGTAATAACAATCTTCCGATTTTTAAGCACTTTTTTTTTTTTTAACCTCTGGGAGCAGACAGCAGGGTGCCCATGCATACACAAAGGAAATTAAGACTCCATCAGGAAGTATTTGTCCAACAGCACTTGCTCAAATTCTTTGTGCAACAACTTGCCAGGGAGAGGCTGTAGCACATCATGGATAGCTTCCCAGCAGCATAAGCATGACTGGGCAGTCTTGTCCACCAGCATGTATCTTCACAGAATCACAGAATCATAGAATGGCCTGGTTTGGAAGGGACCTCAAAGATCATACAGCTCCAATCCCTCTGCCATATGCAGGGACACCTTCCATTAGATTAGGTTGCCCAGGACCTCTTCCAACCTGGCCTTGAACACCTCCAGGGACTTCCACAGCCTCTCTGGGCAACCTGTGTCAGTGCCTCACCACCCTCTGAATTAATAATTTCCTTCTAACCTCTAATCTAAATCTCTCCTCTTTTACTTTAAA
>CM021729.1:34233649-34277820 GCA_011074415.1 Stictonetta naevosa
CCAGGAGGAGCTGCGCTTCAGTACCGACCACTTCTGAAGCAGATCGAACTCCTTCATATGCTGCCAATATCTCCTTTTCGGTTGGAGTGTAGCGGGCCTCAGATCCTCTGTATCCCCGGCTCCAAAACCCTAGGGGTCGACCTCGAGTTTCCCCAGGCTCTTTCTGCCAGAGGCTCCAGGTGGGGCCATTCTCCCCGGCTGCGGTGTAGAGCACATTCTTTACATCTGGTCCTGTTCGGACTGGCCCAAGGGCTACTGCATGAACTATTTCCTGCTTAATTTGTTCAAAGGCCTGTCGTTGCTCAGGGCCCCATTCAAAATCATTCTTCTTACGGGTTACTTGGTAGAGAGGGTTTACAATTAGACTGTAATTTGGAATGTGCATTCTCCAAAACCCCACGACACCTAGGAAAGTTTGTGTTTCCGTTTTGCTAGTTGGTGGAGACATAGCTGTTATTTTGTTGATCACATCCATTGGGATTTGACGACGTCCATCTTGCCATTTTATTCCTAAAAACTGGATCTCTCGTGCAGGTCCCTTGACTTTATTTTGTTTTATGGCAAAACCAGCCTTTAGAAGGATTTGGACTATTTTCTTCCCTTTCTCAAAAACTTCCTCTGCTGTGTCACCCCACACAATGATGTCATCGATGTACTGCAGGTGTTCAGGAGCTTCCCCCTGCTCCAGCACAGACTGGATCAGTCCATGGCAAATGGTAGGGCTGTGTTTCCACCCCTGGGGCAGCCGATTCCACGTGTATTGGACACCCCTCCAAGTGAAAGCAAACTGTGGCCTGCACTCTGCTGCTAGAGGGATGGAGAAAAATGCATTAGCGATATCAATTGTGGCATACCACTTGGCTGCTTTTGATTCCAGTTCATACTGGAGTTCTAGCATGTCCGGCACTGCAGCACTCAGTGGTGGTGTGACTTCGTTCAGGCCACGATAATCCACTGTTAGTCTCCACTCACCATTAGACTTTCGCACTGGCCATATGGGACTATTAAAAGGTGAATGAGTCTTGCTGATCACTCCTTGGCTCTCCAGTTGACGAATTAGCTTATGGATGGGAATCAGGGAGTCTCGGTTGGTGCGATATTGCCGCCGGTGCACAGTTGTGGTGGCAATTAGCACTTGTTGTTCTTTGACCCTCAGCAGCCCCACAACAGAAGGGTCCTCTGAGAGACCGGGCAAGGTAGACAACTGTTTAATGTCATCTGTTTCTAAGGCAGCTATGCCAAAAGCCCAGTGGAACCCTTTTAGGTCCTTGAAAAATCCTCTCCTGAGATAGTCTATGCCAAGGATGCATGGAGCATCTGGGCCAGTCACAATACGGTGCTTTTGCCACTCATTCCCAGTTAGACTCACTTCAGCCTCCAATACAGTTAACTGCTGGGATCCCCCCGTCACCCCATAAATACTGATGGGTTCTGGCCCTTTATAACTTGATGGCATTAGAGTACATTGTGCACCGGTGTCTACTAAAGCCTTATACTTCTGTGCATCTGACGTGCCAGGCCATCGAATCCACACAGTCCAATAAACTCGATTGTCCCTTTCCTCCCCCTGGCTGGAGGCAGGGCCCCTCTAGTCCTGATCAGAATCTTCATTTCTGTGTCTGGAGGACTGCCTGCTGGAAGTTGGAGCAGCAAACTTTTCAGAGAAAAAGTTTCTCTGAAAAAAATATATCTTCATTATCTGAACTGGGTATTCCTCCAATGCCAGAATCACAGACAATGTTTTCACATTCTATTAGACTACTCAGACAGCTAGATAGCATCTTCCCCAACATATTATTTCAACATAAGAAACCTTCTTGTACTAACAGCACAGATACTTTATCAAGAGCCTAGTGATAACCACAGGGTTAATACTGTTATAGCCTGTGCTGGACAGATAAACTCAGATCTGTACATCAGGTAAAAGATCAACTTGGTCAAACTGCAACTGATATAAAAGTCAACACTACTGCATACATTTATCTTAGCATAAATTGGTGCTGTCTACCAATTCTGCACATAGGACCATGAAAGCAACTTTTTTTTAACATTCAGACTGATTTTCAGCATCTTAGAAGTTGTAGAAGTTGGTACTAATTCAGCTAATTCAGCTAATTCTTATTGGCAAAAAGACATCATCTATGGATAAAACAAATCATACAGCAGTCTCTGAGAACTAACCAAGTTTTGTCGTCTATAACCACTGCATAGCTTGCTATAGAATTTAAAGACATTAAAAGCTAGTAAGAAGGGGGATACTGATAGAACTGAAGCTGTATGAAGAGGGATAATAGAAGACATTGTTACAAAACCATTTTCATATTGATTAAAATGACATCAATGGAACTCAAAACAATCTTTTTCATCCTTCATGGATTAAATACGAAATTATCCAAAATAATACAAGCAGAACACTGTAAAAAACAATTCTTCTTTAAGATATTCTGCCTTCTTTGTATAATAGGAACAAAATTATATTATCCCCCCTCAACTCTCACATCAAATGATAGTTTTCAAAATAACTTATAAAAGAAATGGCCTTATGCAGCTCAGCTGATGTCTTCAGTTCTGACAGGCATGTTGGAAAGTTTGCTCTGTTAAGTTGGTGACATCTCTTCCAAGACTGTATCCTCAGTTTCCACAGCTGGTCATGGTTCAGAAACAAACATGAAACTAGCATAAGCTTATGTCTGTTGTGACATGCTTTACTGTTTTTTTGTTTTTTTGTTCTCCCCCTTCCCCCCACCCAGGAAATCAAGGAATAACATAGACTTTCCCTTGACAATCCCCATATGCTTCTTTAAATAACAGAAATATATTAAAGTACACCCTCTCAGCTTCTAAGACTGCTTCCTTTTCTGTCATCTTAGACATAATTAGTTTGCATAGCCTGCTGTTTGTCAGCCATCTAGGAGAAACACAGGCATATGGATGGGATGATTCCTTTTCCACGTCAGCAAAAATTCTGACATGATCTATCTTGCCAAGAAAAGACACTAACAGAGAAGCCCACAGTCAGGCAGGGGAAGCTTTAGATTCATAAACTCTGTGAGGCTTAGCTGCAATAGGACTGTAAAAAGTGATCGAAGTGACTCCTGCAGCTACCACAGAGAGGAATCATGAACGTTCAACCTCTCTAAGAATTCAAACATTTAAGAGGCCAATGATAAAACCTGAACTCATAAATTAAACTGTAAAGGACACCTCTGATCTCTCTTACCATCGATTGGTTTTTCTTCAGTTTGATTAAAGGTAAATTTTAAAATGCATAAACATCAGATGTCTGGGATAAAATGAATTAAAGAAATGGTGTGTCATTCTCAGATGGTATCAGTCAGGATAACTAAATTCCGATCAGATATGCACAGATTCACTTATCATACTCAAAAAAAAAATGATTTACAAGCATTAAGCTACTTCTGTAATCTGTAAGTAAGAGATCACTTCTGAATCTTTGTTACAGGGAAGCAAGTCTGGCACCTCCCCAGTTTTGTCTTTAATCACATATAAACATCAGCACGGCAACTCTTCATGTATTTGTAGTCAAAAATATCATGTTTTGGTTATTACCTGCACCAAACTGCTGACTCATTCAAAACTGCCACATATGCTGGCGATCAGGTTTGCAAAAACTTTGGCGAGGATGTATTGCTACAGTGATTCATCAAATTACACTACCTCAGTCAAAGAAAACATTACCTTCCGTTTTTCTGTCTTAAAATGGAAGGTGAAACAATCTTGCAAGATAAGAAATCCTGAAGGTTTTTTCTGGTATTATCAGGGACCCCTAAAAAATGCTTGCTGCATCAAGGCAATTAAAAAAAAAAAGTTTCTTCTTTTCCCTCCCCTTCACACACACACACACACAGCCTTGCTTTCTGAGCCACTGTTTTCTTTTTGCCTCAAATCTCACTGGATCTTCTGTCCTTCAACTGCAATAAGATCACTGCATTTTGCTGCATGGGATGGTAGTATAGTAACTGTCAAGGATAGCTTTTCTTTGAAAGAAGGCTCAACAGAAGCATATAAATAAAGAAGAAGCTGCACAGTCTACTGCAGCTAGCACTATACTGTTGTTATAGTGTGAGGCACAACTCTGAAAGCTGCTCCAGCCCTGTTGCTGAAGCACTAACACGGAGTACGGCTGCCAAAACATACTGAGCTTTCCTGAAGATGCATGGGCAAAAGCCTAGATACTAGGTCCAATATTCCAACTGAGAGTTGGACTCTTGCTTACAGAAGAGGATTTCTGTACCCGTTTGGTAGCTTTGGAATTGTACCTCCAATTGAGAGGTACATTAGCCATTTCAGAGTACATCCTGCATTTGCCTCATAATATCAGGCAGTATTATACCTCTGTTGGCCTGAGGGTTTTTAAGTTGATTGTCCTTCTCTGTTGTCAAAGAAATGGCTTTAAGCCAAGACAAAGTCAATTTAGTATTTTATGCCAAGTTCAAGTTACTTTAATATTTCATAAGCTTCTTCACAAGAAAGCTTTATACAGGCCTGAGAAGGAAAAAAAAAAAAAAAAAAAAAAAAAAAAAAAAAAGTCATCCCTCTAAGTCTTTTGTTGTCTCTTATTTCTAAGGACAGAAAAAAACTGTAATATTTCTTTACCCCTGCAATATCACACTTATCAAGTGCAGTGTACAACTTATTGTAATAACTTACAATAATTATATAATTGATTCTTCCTTAAGGAACATGATTTAAAAGATAAACACCAAGCATGCCATATTTTAATCATTACCTGTCGAATCAGTATTTTATAATATTGCTTTACTTATGGATCTAAAAAATAGATTTCACAAGAAACATCAATCCAACTGGCAGAATAAAATATAATAAAACAAAAGGGCAATTGTATAAATCTAGACTATCTGCTTTTGTGGAGGAGATACTGACTTAGAAAGAAAAATAAGTGAAAGGATCATAAAAATTCAATGCTACCCTCAGGAAAGGACGGTCAGGTATGATATTTGCATTTAATAAGATAAAGATACTTAAATGATAATTAAAGACGATAAATAATGACTAGCAAAAGGTCTTCATACCTTAGTTTTCCTTCATCTACAACTTACATGAAGCCTAGATACATATAATTACTGCCATCTCTGATGGCAACTGCACTATACACAGAAGTTGAACATAGCCTTGGTGAACAATCATTTCTGGTCTTTTGAAATTAATACTTTAAATACCATATTTAAGAGTCAAGAACTCCCTAAATAGTTTTATTTTAAAGTTGTTTCCCAGAATCAAACCATTCCATAGGAACTAATCCTTCAAAATTTATAATGGACATGAGGCAGGCTAACTATCTGATATACCAGCCAGGGAAGAAAGTCCTGACCCTAAATCATTCCTGGAATCTCCACAAGACATGAGTGCCCTTTTCCAGTCATTTCTAGTCAAGAATTGGCACAGACAGCTATTGCTGCTGAGAATTCAGTTCAATATTGCTGCATCACCAACAAGCTCTGATCTGGTATTCTGCAGACAGACTCCACACTGTAAAAGAACAAATTCCTACCAACAGGAAACATCTACTGTCTTCATTTTGAATTAACTTTATAGAATATGTACGCATGCAAGTCTGTGCTGCCTCTTCTTGAAATATCTTCAGACTTATTTGACACACATTATAGAATCATAGAATATTCTGCATTGGAAGGGACCCACAGGGATCCAACTCCTGGCTCCAGGCAGGACTGGGATCCCCCAGTCTGTACATACAGCCACAGTTGCTCCATTCTAGGTGCAGAATCCAGTACTTAACCTTGTTAAACTTCATACCATCACATTTTCTATGCTTTACATGTCCACACTCTCTTGCTTCTTAAATTTTTATTTTTAGGAACAGCTTTCAAGGCATCATTTGTACTGAATTACAGTAGAACCCTATGGTACCTGGCTTTCAAATTGGAAAGCCCATGATCAAACACATTTTGGAAACAATTTTGTCAGCACATGTTTTGATTCCAGTTTTGCTGTTACATGAAGATAAAACTCCCATAAAGTCAGACAGATATTAAATATGCTTTGTCTTAAGGAATTAAAGAAACCTACAGTTTTATAAGACTAACCAGGTGAGGAGAAGAGAAACTTATTCAAATGACCTTAGACTTAATAAAGATATCACATTGCCTTTCCTGCCAAGACCAAACAGGATATACTCTAGTATGGGAAGGGAACATGTTTCCAGCAGAATGATTATTTAAGCTTGACTCTGCAGCACTTCAACAGCCTGTCAATAAGATTCCCTATCAAAGAGCTTACCAAAGTAAAAATCAAAGTTCTCCTTTTCCTTTTATGCTACGCTAATTTGAACAGCAAATGAGTTGTGTTCTACACGATTGGTGTTCTTACCTAATGACTGCACATCAGCAACACAGCATACAACAATTCAGCTTTGCAAAAGAATGTACTCTGCTCATATTCCAGGTTATCTTTAATTTCTAATGCCAGTCACAGCACACCTTTGAAGTTTCAGGTCAAGTTATATGATTCCTCTTCCCTCTCCTTCCCAACTTAACATACAAAGGTGAGATTGAGTTGCCTATCACTTTACAAAACTAGATAGCACTCATCCCCTTTAGGAGTTTTTGGGATTCAAGTGTCCCCTGAGACAGCAGAAAGAAGTGAGGTAAAAGTAGGGAGCACATTCACGTGAGATGAGTTCTCCTGTCACATTAATATACTCTGCTCTGTGGTGTGCCAGAAGGTGACTGGTATCAATAATTCCCTACATCATGCCCTGCAGAAGTTGAATGAATTGTAGAGAGCAAAGAGAAAGTCTGTTGGAAAACAAAGGCATGGGAACTCAAACTCAAATAATGCAGTTCATTCACCTGCCTCTGATGGACTTGACATCTGAACCTCATAGTGACAAAGGCCCTTAGCTACTTCTTGGCAATGGGGGATATAACTTTCCAGCTGACAAAGTATTTACTAAAAGTTAGGAAGCACTTGAACACTGTGCTGCACACAGCCTTCGGAGCTAAACTTCATGTTTTTTAGTCAGTGTTACCCTTAGGTGACAAACACCAAACTGAACAGAGAAGACCACATCCTGAACTGAGACAACAGCCTGTACAAATTGCATAGGTGATCATATAATGAGACTGAATTTTGTGTGTTTATATGGATAACATATAAACAGTTTTTCCTTTGTTCTTTTCTGTTTTTTATTCACAACACTTTGCAACCTCTGTTTATTCTAAATTTTCATCAATGTGTTATAGATAAGATTTGTGACTGTATTGCACTTTAACACAGACATTATGCAGTTACATTCTCACATTTTCATTGTTTTAGGCCGTCTGTGTAAATTTCTGGTCTTCTCTTCCTCATGAACTACATTTTAAGTGATTCAAGTAGATCACGTTAATAACAATATCATAGACACCATTTTCTCATCCGTGACTTATAGTAAAATACATTCCACACATTCAATTGGGAGAGAAAATCATAACTGGAAGAGATGATCAGGAGGTCAAAGTAACAATCAATTTTGCTTTTAGATTCAATAGTTCAATGGATTTTTAACATACCATAATTCTAAAATTTCTTCAGCTTTTTCTCCACTCTCTGATAAGATTGCCTCAGGAAGAAACATTTTTTTTGTTCCTTTATTTTTTTAAAATATTACTACCATCTTAGTTGATATTTCTTTTTCCCCATTAAAAGTCATAAATCAGTCAGCAGCACCTCTCTACTGTCCTTTATGCCTGCTGCAGACACCATTCCCCAAAACATTTTTCCAAGAGTCTCTTGTTATCACAGGCAGTTTCTCTTTCCATGACAGAAATCTCTCATTATAATAAGCTTGAGTCCAGGTGTCTCTATGAGAGATGTTAGGTGGGTTTGCTGCAGAAGTTGAGCACAGATTAAAAACTATTTTGCAACACCATGCTTATTAATGAAGTGACAATGCACTAAGAAATCAATGCTCAAAATAAAACTGTCACTTGATTTTACAAAACAATCTATTTTCTCACTTGGAATGTTACAAAAAGAGAAACATATGCCCCATTCTGAGACATCACTGCCTTTTTACTCATACAGAAATTGGTTATATCCATACTCTATAGATCCTTGAATCACCCTCAGAGTACTAGTATCAGATCCATAGATTTGCATATGAGCAACAGAAAATGCATAATCCCATTCTTGCATTAATTTTAACATTCTTATGCTTTTCAGCATATGCCTAGTGACTAACAAATTTAGAACATGGATTCATCCACCATATATGGATAACACAAAACCACAAGAAATTGGTAAGTCATTTATTTAGAATCCTAGATAAAAATAAGTTAGGCTGAGTTCAGGCTTGGGACAGAAGGGATGTGGTATCTTTTGTAGCCATATGCAAAGAATGTAATTCATACATCAGAAAACTCCACGACCACCATCCTCTTTCTGTGACTGTTTAGGCTGTGTCTGACTTTCCCGTCTGCTTGTGAAATCCAAAGAGCTCATTAACAGAGTGACTCACTGAGAACTACTTGGAGCAGTCTGAAACCAGCTTGGTGAATTTGTTTCAGCAAGCAAGCCCATTCAGGTGTTCCCCATGCCACAACCAAAAAGGTCTAACGCAGCACAGGTTGATCTTAGACCATCACACAGGCTGAGGACACTGGGTTCTCTGCCAACTTACTCTCTTTTGGATTGACAGTCTTCAGCCAGAGCAGAATCAGTGTAAAAATGTAGTGCTGGTATCTCTGAGGTCAGACACATGAACTTCATGGGCCAATGCTGCATTTCATTTCATTAGCTAATGCAAGTGCACTTCTTCAGAAGTCAATAATCTTTAACATATCATGTATTTTGCCTTTTCTGCATTCCACATTCCTTTGCACATTTTTTCTTGTGATGGTAAGAAGCCTCTACAGACCTTTTCAAATTGCTCTTAGAGGATGAAGTATGTTTCGGCATAGACGTTACACAAAATATTTTCTGATTCAGACTTCCCCATCTATCCTTGAAGCATTAAGAAGTAATTCAAATATATTTCCTTGATACCATTTGGCTCATTGCAGATTTTTGCTGTGTTTTAAGCACACTATTGAATGCATTAAATAACCTCATAATCACATTTAAAGGCTTAGTGATCTAGTGCCACCAATATACTAAAATATATGATAACAAATGCAGTCAGCATTTTCCATACCATATGCTTGTAAATGTTATTCTGCAGGGAACCAATTAAAACTATGGAAAAATTGGAACACAGACATATGGAACAAAACAAAGCAACTTATCTTGTCACCATGGTGCTTGCTCAGTACATCGATTAGGGAATGGTGATATTATAGGACAAACAAACGCCACTTTAATTAAAGTGTGCTGAAAGGCAATAAACAGTAGCAATCTAAAACATGCATTTTTGCTGTGCTGATGTTAGTTTTTGTGCTAATGAGACAGAAGACAAAAAATACACTCCTGTACAAAAAAATCCACAAATGTTCATATTTGAAGAAATGTAACACTAGAATTAATTTATTGACAATTTTCTTCTACTAGCATTCAATGAAAAAAGACATAAAAACTGAAAAGAAATGTTTGGGTTTCAGGGAAATTTAAATACTGCTAAGGATATAAGAATTTTCAGGAAAGAAAAAAGAAACTAAAGCACTTATCTCATAAATGTCTTTCCACCAGAAGACTGTACATCAAGGGAACCACTGAATCTAATCCTTGCATTAGACAATGCAATTGAAAATGGAAAAAATATAACTGGAAGAAATAACTATCACTTTGAAAAATATCCTCCAAAGGAAATAAAAAGTTATGGGAAAGTGGAATCACCATTGACTGGTCTGGGGCAAGCCTGGGAAGGAGCAAGGATGCTCAAATCTGCGTTTGCCTTCCTTCTTGTACTACGGAGTAACTCCCAAGTTCCACAGAGCACCACAATGCCCACTAAAAAGCTTAAAAAAAAAAAAGGAAAAAGTAAGAATCTAGAGATTATATATTTTAAGTGAAGATCATGTCTTACTGCTCTTGTATAGTGCCAGCGACACCTTGAACTGACTCACAGATGACACTGCAAATAATATTTATGGTGATGATTATTACAGCTTTTCTGAACCTCAGCTCCATTTCACATTGGTTTGTCTTGTATGCGTGTATTTAAGCAGCTAGGACAATTGGTGCAGAACCAAAGGAACAAGTGATATTAATTTTACTGGTCATCATGGAAATGGTCCAGCTGTCAAGAACTGCAACATAATAAAGAAACTTTCTCACATAGAGTAATAGGCTGATTGTCATTGCATGTATCAACCCCATACACTATCCAGAGGTGAGAGCTTCTGTAATGGTAAACAGAATATTGACTAAAGACAAGACTTTATTTAGCACAGTTCAATTTTGTCTCGTAAGAGGTATTTAGTATAGCAAAGGAGAGAAATACTATCTCTATAGAAGTAGAGAGTGGATATTATTAAAGATGATCTTCATGGTAAGCATGTCAACTAGTGCTTTAAAGTATGGAAAATAATAGACAATTTAAAGTCTAATTTAAAAGTCAGTTGAAGCCCTGTCTATATTACAAAGCTATAATTTTATTTTATTTTTTTTTTAAAAAAGGTATGTCATACCATTCATTTCTGTTTAAAAAGTTGGGTAAGCATAAACAAAATACAAGAACAAGGAATCCACCTATGACAGATATATATTGTTTACGGTTTGGCTCAATTTCACCCAGTTTCCAAAGAGATCAACGGTAACTGTTTTTATTTAATGCAGTATGATGTACTTTTCATTTATGGAGAATACTTGTAACTTCAGCCTACCCCACGTTTTGCTTGATTTGCTTGATTTTTCTGAACCTTTAAGCTCTAGGTTTTCAAGTGAAGAAGATACTGAAAAGGCAGCATCCATTGATTTCTGTCTGCAGTAGTTGAGAACAAAGGGTCCAAAGGTAAGGAGAGAAATGTAAGCTATCAAAGAACAATCTGCTTCCTCTCAGGCTGATACCTTAAATCCACAAAATAATGGAGCTCTAAACTTGCAAGGTGATTCTGGAGCAAAAAAATCAGAGAGCAGAACAACCCTCATAGACCACCTCTTGCACAGAAAGTTCTTAGATTTAAGTAAATGAGCAAATAAAAATTAAAATAATAGACAAAAAAAATAGGTATACAAGAGAGACCAATGCAAGCCAAAATACCTGATGCAGCAGCCAGACCCACACTTACTATTTGCATAGTGTAAGAACACTGATAGGGCATTTAGAGTGTGATTGTAATTAAACCATACATCAGTAACCAGCAACACAACATACTCCATCAAATGGACATTCAGTATGTACCAGTAAGATAATTCCTGTGCTCCTAGTTGTGAGAATGCTGCAACAAATGAACCAGAGTTCTTTTGTACTCAAGGTGTTAAAAAAAAGCAAACATCCGTCACCCTTGGAAGTATTGACAAGCATCCAGTTAGACACTTGTCAGAACAGGAACAGTGGTAATACACTTTAAATTAGAAACTGCTGATGATTTCATGGCAGTACATTGGAAGGTCACTCTCTGTTCTCAGTCTACTATTTCTTTAGCTCATGATTTCTGCTTAGTTAATTACATAAAACTCAGCAGATCAGAACACCATTACACAGCATTTTACATAGAATAAGTATTTTAAATGGAAAGAACAAGAGGAGTAACTATGCTTAGCTTTCCTTCCCTTATATGTGAAGCATGTGCATGGCATGCATTGCTGTTAAAAGGATAACTGTTCAGCATTAATGGAATTAGGAAAGTCTATTAAAAAGAGACAGGACATAATTCTTTCCTTTCTTTTAACAGCTAAGTAAGAACTGTATTTTTTCTCCAGATCAGTTGAAGAGAAGCTCATAAGCTATAGTGGCAAAATATTTTTATACGGTCTTATATGAGCATTTCATCTCTGGCTTTAGATGGAGTTCATACATAAAAATACCAACATATACTTTCCACTTCAGAATTAAAAAAGAACATCAGGCCTTGAACAAACATACTGACTTAGAAAAGATTTGAGATATTGCACTATCCGATCACTCAAACAGATCAGTCAGCTGTTTAAATTTATATAAGGACCAAACTGCAGAGGCTTTGTGATTTTAGTCATCTATTACTGGCAGAGAAATACATGAGAATCAAATTTTGAGAATGAGGTCTACTGACAAAAATAGACTATTACAGCTATCAAAGGAGATCCACATCCCCATGCTGAAGTCATATGAATGCAGCATTCCTGTGATTTTAAAGCCAGCATTACAAATACATTGTAATGACTGCTGTTACACTGAGGAACCATGATGCTAACAATTACTGTATCTTAGTGTTCCAATTAAAATAAAATTAGAAAGTTTAATTTATATTTGTTTCATTAAAAATACTGTGTAAGATATACACATAGCAACATAAACACATGCTTTAACACAAGCATGGCATAAAATACCTGTTCTGCTATGAAGTGTATATTGTGAAGCATTTGGGCTACTTAGCATGCTTAAGTTAACATTAGCAAGAGAAACTGATACCTTTTACTTTGATTTTAGGCAGTCTGTGAAGTCAGTTAATATATAAAGTGATAGTAGTGCTTAAGATTAGCAGCACGAGTAATGACAAGGGGGAAGTTTATAACATTTAAATGAAATCTACAGCAATCTGCTCCTCATGCATGGTATTTCCTTTTCAGGTATGGTTCAACATTAAAAAAAGTTCAAAAAACATAGTAGAAAATATTGAAATGACAATCTCTTAATTAATATAAAACTCCCAGGGAAGAAAAAAAAAAAAATCAGATCTGGGGGTCTGAATACTTTCTAAATTGCAGGACACAGAAGACATATCATCCCTGTCCTGCATCCATTCTGGCTAAACGATACTAATGACAGCCAGTAGCCAAAAATTATATTAGCAGAGACTTCACATATATTCTCTGAAAGACAAGGGAGGAAAATGCTGGGGGGGGAAGCAACACATTTCAGAAATTCTGTCTGAACTAAGCATAGCTGTATGGTAACAATTTCCCAGGAATTGTAAGTGCTTTTTTTTTTTTTTTTTTAATATAACATAAGTGCAACTGACTCTCCAAACACCACAGACCTGACGCTAATATCAATTACAGCTCAAACTGAACCTCAAATAAAAGCAAAGTCGCAGAAACAGCATGAAGTTTGGCAGATTTCTAGAAGAGTTTTACTATGTTTCTCCTATTTCCTTCAAAACATTTTTGCTTGTGTCAGAGAGCACTAAGCTGTGCTAGTGGAAATAATAAGGCAAACTACTTACTCCATTTCTTATTATTGCTTTTGGTAAAAAAACCAAACAAACAAACACCACCAACTTTGTCCTTTCTTTGAACTTCACTATACAAACGATTATTTAGCCAAGCTCCTATCTCCAGATTATTGAAAATATTGACTTAACTTTAAATTTTTAAATGTCCTTCACTATTTTAAAATATTCCCACATTTTATGGTTTTGAGGATATATACATTACTGTGATAAACTAACCTAACATATTTGTGATGACATGATGTTACAGTAACCTCTATGAAGAGTGGTTTTACTGTGGAGTCAAAAGGCAAAGACTGTTAAATTATGGCCACAGATGTGCCCAGAGGTATGACCTCTGAACCCTTCACTTCTAGGGATAGGTATGTGCATGTATGTTCTCAGTTACATAAGGTTGTTATGCTCAGAGGAACAGAGTGTCTGTGTATCCTCCAGACACTATTTAATATTCTGGAATATAAGAGAACTACTGCCTTATAAGTTTATAAAGCTTTCAATAAGAGGCATAATTGCTTAGGAATTAACATTCCACATTGAAGCTGTGTACAAACAGCAAGGGATCCTGTTTTCCATCCCCACCTCAAAGATTGCAAGGTTTATGGTCAGTCCCTCTACGTTTGCTCTGGTTGTCCTCATTACCAGCACTGTAGAACCAGAACTAATTAAAGATAACACAATTCCCACCCTTCTCCTGATTTGCTGGTATGCAGGCCTGAGGACAGGAATAGAAGACATCACATTTGACTTACTGAGCACATTCAAACTACCAGCTGTAAATACAAAGAATACATCCCATGTCTGTTCTGTCTCTTCCTTTTTCTCCCCACTGATAGCAACACTAATTCAAGTATTTGGTTCTAATCTCTGCAATTAAAGAGCAGATGATAAAGAGCTAAAATCAGACTTGCTGATACCTGTACTCCAGAGACACTTCAAAAGATGCACTTACAATAGAGGTGTTTTTCGACAGAGACTAGAAAGCTTTAGCATTAGGTGTTGGATGACAGAACAACCTGTCAAAATTAGAAATAACATTGTTTCTCAGCATAGGTTTCTACATAACAAGTAGAAAACCCCTCCTCTTACAGGCAATGTAATGGCAGAAGCTACCACCAACGAAGAGGAGAGGGAGGGGAAAACACCTGTCTTTGTACCTGGAAATACCCTCCTATTTCAAAATGACATTTAGCTCCTTTCATTTGTATTTTTCTCTGGCCTCCCAGCAAAGCTATCCATAGGTGCATTTGTAAAGGCTCACCAGAAAAAAAGACCTACTTACTAAAGCTCAGTGGATTTGAGCTATTTTAAACTTTATGCATGTTGATTTACGTTAATTAAATGCCCTCAGAAATGTTGGCAATTATATAAAGCTGGGATCCTGAAATTAATCTCTCCCTAACAATAGAAAATAAAAAATATAGACAGAGTGTGCAAGCATAGTGAAATGAGGAAATTTTCATGGCAGCCTTTCACAGTTTATTTAGATTCTTGAGAGGACCAAGAAGCAAATAGGACATTTCTGCATTCAGTAAATAAATCATTCATATTACCATTCCAATTCTCATTTGACTCCTTTTTCCTTCTTGTGGTTTTCAGTCCTTGGCTTTGACCTGTATTGCTAACTCGCCAACTATTCCAAGTAAAGTTCCAAGATTTCTTCCAACCTATTCCAACTTAAAAGTGTCAGACCACAACCATGTGCAAAATAGTATTTGGTGTTAATGCATAGGGATACAATAGGGCTTTTAAGTATCCAAATATTCTGTAAAGATGCAGAAACCCCAAGAAAGTTCCCTTGCACTGTGTGTTAACTACTCTTACACACGCTTTTGGTTATTCTTCTTACTAAAGCAGTGGTTTCTAACTCTCAGTGTACACAACATGCTCTTCCCTCTTTCATCTATCAATCTACTCACACCCAATTATCATAATAATGGGTTACTTTCTAAACATTCAGAAATGTGTTTAAGGGGTACTCAAAACAAGCACAATGACTTGTTGCTCAAAGAAAAAAACAAGCATACTTGAATTAGAAAACATGCCACTCCTTAGCTTCTCCAGATTGTCGCAGATGAATAGCTTATTGTGAGGGCTAAATCTTTTTACTGGAAGATGAATGATCTTTCTGCTATAGCTGTGCACAGTGTCGGTGACATCCAGTCACCTGTTCTGTTTACTGCAGCTGTGGATTCTGCCAGCATCTCTGGGGGCCGAAGCTTAGCCTCTGTTTCCTGTTAAAAATGAGTCTGTTTACTTTTAATACATTCTCAAGAATCTGCGATGTTCTGATCATATCTGTTAATGACATATTGATGTATATTTTCAAGGCTGAATATTAGTAAGAGCACATCAAATTATGACTGCAAAGAACATACCTATTTCAGATTTTTATAAAGGCTTGAAAAAATATGCTTACTTATGTTTCCAGATTTCTTTTAGTTTCAAAAGAAGAGCTAGAAATTCACCTTCAAATTTCCTTCAAAGTGAAAATAGAGCGTTAAGAGTACCTTATATCTTAAACAGGTTTTATCAGAAATGTAAAAGCCAGTGCAGACAACGAAGGCATAAGGAATGTCAAGTTTCCCCTTTCTTTAGATGTGTGAACTTCCCTAAGAGGACAGTATTTCTCACACTTATGAAAGATGCCATCCAGACTAGCCTTATTCTGTAAGATCTTCTCTGGCCCCTCAGGGATTTTGCTGCACACCTCAACATGTTTTAGAAGAAGCCTTCATAGAGATGAGTGGAAAATACACCGTGCTAAATCCCCGTGCATTACCCAACTTTGACTTCAGTTGCAGCTGTTGGAAGCTGCACAACAGCATGCATACAAGCGCACATATGTGCAACAGCATGGACCCACAGAACACTATCCCCAGCTGGTTCAGTGGGATTTCAGAAAAAATCCCCAGTCTTGCACTGTGGCTGGGCCTAGGCATTTAAGGCACAGAACACTGTCCAGGGGCTCCCTCGTCCATTAACCCACTTACAGAGAAAGAGTGCTTGTTCTTCTCTGTGCATACAAGTGACAGCACAAGAGCACAAGCTAGATGAAAGTGCTATTTTAGCAATATGGGCTACGTGAAAACTGGTACAGATTGGTTATACGATTGTACAGTCATATTCAGTCACTACACTTTCCTTCAAGTTTCCTCTAACTGGGCTTCTTTTCTTTGGCTGATGCTCCCTACCTAAAGGATCTATGCGGTCATTTCACTGGAAACATTAAAATCCAAGCCTGTTCTTTAAATCATCCATTGCTCTCACAATGCAGTAAGTCAGTAACAGGTATTTTCATGTGCCTAAAAGATATTTTCACCTTACAATGCTTTGAGTGCTATCCACTCTATCACCTTTTAACCTTTCAAATTGGGCAGAACAAACACTGGAAAGAACTCCAACTGTAACTTCTGTTACTGTACCAAAGGGTTGCTGCTACAACTCAAAACAATGCTGTGAAATAGTACTGGGTTCTTCCTGCTTTCTGCTGTAAACTCAGCATTTCTTTAGCAGAATTATTTGTTTCTAGACTACCTGTGAGCTTTATTTGTATAACCACTTCTGATTTATGGAAGCAAAGAGTTGCTGTTACTCTTCTAGACAAATGTTAATTCAACATCAGTAATCATTATCTGTTTAGGAAGAAAGAAGCTAGATTTTAATAATTACTTAATACAGCTACTAACTAGGTTGCTTTTTCCACAGTATCAAACGGCACCAATATAAGCTGTGAAAAAAAGAGAGATGTGCAAAGAATTAAAATGTATATTTAACTAGCTTAGAAGGTAAATGATTAAGCACTTAGTTAACAGTGGAGGGAATACATGTAATTAAGCAGGGCTGAAAAATTTAGAATATCATTTCACATCTTGTTTAGAATCCTGCTTATTTCCCATCACAATGAGATGCAAATAGAAATAATCTTCCAGGCAGACAAGAAGAGCTGTCTGGTTATCTCACAACAGACAGCAAGTTATAAGGTCAAAGAGAAAATGGCAGCTCATATGCCAAAAGGCCAGTCTATCCTAAGAAAGATATCCTAAGAATGGTTCTTCTGAGGATAGAAGAACCTATCTACTTCATTTGCTGGCATAGAAAAGACAATGTGCAATATTACAAGCAGTTACGGAAAATCACAAAGTACTTGTACTAAAACATAGTGGCACTGTTGACATTTACTGTGAGACTATATTAGTTTCCCATACATCAGTATGTATGCCCCTACTCTTGAAGGCCATTTTGCAATATTATGGTTCTGACCATTGAATATGCTATTGATAGGACAGAAAAGAGAAAAAGAACAGAGGAAACAGAGGGAAAAGGGAATAAAAAAGTATTTCATTCCTTTTCCATCTCTAAAAGGTACAAAGTTGAGGACAAAGGAAAGCACAATTTAAACTCATCTGCTATAAACATGAGCAAGAAAATAGAGCATTTTTAAATAGTGTTTGATTTTAGCATACTGTAAAGAGCCTCTCTTGCTTTTACGGTATAAACTAAATGCTATCAAAATTGCAATTACTCCTTATTTTGACCACTGTAAGACAGAATAATTTAAATTCCCACCCTAAAAGAAAAGTTGTAAGGCAAGAATATGGTCTCAAATGAGTTCTACAAGAAAATAAACCAAAACAAAAAAATTCAATAAAAAGCTTGAAAGTTTTCTTAAACAATGGTTTGTGCTACCACAGACATTTTGGTAAAGAGACACATTTGAATTACGTTATATGGACACAGATATAGAATACATAAATGACATATAAAACTATTTCCGTAACAAGTAAGTCACATACTTTAACTTCTTCTATTTCCAAAAATCAAGATCTCGACATTTTCAGTCAAGCAAACTTCATAGTCTTCATACTTACCTAACCTTAACTAAAAATATTTCTTCAGAACAATTCATTTTCTCTATTAATTGTAATTTGTATTTTATTTAGAATATGTAAATATTTATTTTTTTTCAAATGATGAGACTAACTGGCCCAACTCTCACACAGCAGGAGGAGCTGTTAAGTTGATGGGGTTTTGTTTTGTTTCAAAGGAAGGTTCAACACTTTGATATTGAGACAGGCTCAAATAGCTGTTCTGCAAACCTTGTAAAACAGATCATCCAAAATACTTCAGACTCAAGCTTAGAAATTCTTCTACCACTTGCATTACAAGCTGCAAAAAGTTGTCAATTGAAAACTGTGCAGCGATTTTGAGAGGTGAACAAATAGCTTCTAAGATTAGATCACTTAACTCATTTTCACGTGTGATCTAAAACAGGATGAGTCCATGTCTCTGGAGATGAAAGACTAGAAATCCAAGCTGCACTACTGTCTCATATCTGGAATGAATGCTTTAATGCTGTTTCCACAGTTATGTCACACTTCCAAAAAACAAATTATGCCACTGCCTTTTCTTTTTCTTCCTAAAACTGCCAATGCTGAAGTTCTAGTGTACATAAAATTCTCAAAGGATGGAACGGATTCCAATGAGCTGCACAAAGCTAACTGTTTTTATATGAGTTTGTGTGTCTAGCCCCTCAGAAAAAAAAAAAAAAAAGGTAAAAAAAGGTAAAAAAAAGTCTGTGAAGTCTGTGAATCTGGTAAACTTGACTTACAATTTTTTTGCTAATGAAAAAATTACCATAACTACTATTTCAGCTATTGCTCCAACTAAGTTAAAAAAGCATAGCTAAGTCAATCTGTACCAGAAAAAAAAAAAAAGGGGGGGGGGGGGGGGACACAGGGGAGAGAAAATAAGGAATTTGCTTTGTTTTCTTCACTACAGTTCTTTCATCTGGATGGATATTTTTCATTTTTATGCTTGCTGCATTAAAAGACCAAAAAACTCAAGGCAACACAAAAACTAATACCAAAACGGACAAGCCAGAAGTGAAACAGTGTTTTTAAAATAATTCATGTTCTTTCAACTTGGTAGGACTATCTACCTCAAATGTATAAAAAACATGTAGGAACCTAGCAGGCTAACCTTTCCAAAATTTCATATAGACATAAACCTCTTAAATGTACAACACACACTGAAACCATATAAGGCCATTTGCTCTTCTGGGTATATGAACGCTCAAGATAAAGTCTCAAATAGATTTACGTGTGAGAAAACTAGTTAAATAAACACAAAGTTTCTGTGGACTGCATACATGCACTACCAAAAAATAGAAGTGTACTTTTCTAACAAGTTAACCTATTACTGTGTTCCTTCTGACTCAGCTGTAATCCTGCCATGCCTGCAAATGACTTTGACTGAGTGTTAAAACCTTTGTTAAGTAAAGTCTGCTGAAGCAGTCAACTGATCACTTGCCAACTGTCTATATTTAGGCCTCCAAGTGTTTTAAAGTTTAACATTTGTTACCATTCTCTAAAAAGTCAGATACACTCCATACAGAGTAATTCTGCTTCTCACCAAAAAAAAAATATTAAAAATAATTTTAAAAAAATTTTTTTTAAAAAAAAAAAAAAGAGTTCTTTTCCTGGTAACCCAGTGACTGCTGAACAGCACACATGGTTCACTGTGCAGAATCTCCCTTCTCTGCAACCACAGTGGCTAGACTCTGTCTCTCCACTTATTTCTGTGAGTCATGGTAGAACCTAAAGAAACATTTCAGATGTTTCTTCTTCCTTGAAGGAACTCAACTTTGCTCATGACTTTTTCAGTCGCTATTAAAAAAAAAAAAAGCAAATAAGTATTTATTAACTACAATAATTAATATGTTCTGTATCACAATGTAATCATTGTACAATAAGATTAACCATTAGGGAAAAGTTCACTCCACTGTGATGGCCTGTCACTCAGTCAAAGGCTGGTTCAACAGCTAACTTGGCTAGTCTGTGTCAGGTGCTGTACACGCAGCCACCTCCACACAGAAGACGAAAAACAGAATCAGAACTGTGTCAATTACGAAAAGAGAAAAATATAATTATTGCTACCAAGACCTAGCAGAATTTCCAAAGAGTACAAAACAGGTAAGTCATATCAAACAATTATGCTGCAAAATTACACTATACTCTAGACAGTAGTTGACATGAAGAGGCCTAAGACTGATAAATTAAGGCTTGAGGGGATTTTACAAAAGCAGGTTATGACTGCGCAAAACGGAACTGGGCCAGCACATTAGATCTATTAGGTCTATTACACTGTGTTCCCTTATTGTCAAGTGACACCACAAACAAGGAAGGAGAACCATCTGACATCATCAAGATGTCATTCGTCTATGATTTGTTCCTAAGCTTCTCACTGCCAGTCCACCATCCTTACCATGCTGCAATCTATTAGCATCTTATTAGAGCAAGTGATATCATTCCAGTTCTTAAGGACCTGCTGGCACCAGGCCATCTTCTTTGGAGAAAAAGAACAAAACCGGAATGTTACCGAGTCACTGAAGCACTGAATCTGACCACCCCCAGAACTGCAGGATGACAAGCAGGGTTTTGGTTCTGAGCAGGGCTTGACCCTTTCAAAATCCCACATTTTCTTCACACCAGAACCTCACCATAAACTCAAACTTGGCATGGCTCAAGCAGAGCTTCCACCCCTTTCCCCTTTTCTCCACCACTCTCTCACACAGATGTACATAAACATATAGGGAATAACAAAACTGTGCTGCCCATCACCCAGGTCCATCATCTTGGTGCCACGATCAGTTTAGACACACACACACTCCGGCTCCCATCCTGCCTATTGCCACGTCCTGCAGGTTTTCTTTCTGATCTACCTCTCCTGTCTCCCCTCAAAGCTGACACTTGGGCTGTCATGTCCTGGTCATTTAATCACAGAAGTGTTCTTTGGCTCCAGCAAAGGCACTCTGGCAGCTCCCAGAACCCTGCTGTGAAACATCTTTCCCCAGAGCCACCATATTGGCTCTGGCCATGCATGCCTCTCCCCCCAGCTCTCCTTGGTCTGCCACTTTGAGTAGACTCTCTAACCTACATTTTCTAACCCTTACAAACCTTCCTCTGCTTCATCTACCATCTCCTATTCAACCATGAAATCTTAATTTCTATCTCCAGTTGGTCAATAACAACAACAGACCTTGTTTCCTCCCATGCTGTCCCCATGCTTAAAGACACATTTCGCTACCATCTTTCTTTTTCAAACTCTCACTCAAAGATGCTCTTGGACAAAACACTAACAATTAGATTAGGGTATGTGAACATTATCACACCTACCCATTACCAACCTACTACTGCCCTGGATTTCTCTGCTTACTCCTTCAGGCTTTCCAACTTACTTTAGGGACTCTTTAAAAGAGAAACAATGTTTACAGAGTATTTCTTTAGCTTCTAGAAAAACTGAATCCTAATACCACAGCAACACAAATATGCGTAGCACAACACCATAGTAAATTGACTTTTAAAGCACTGAGATGACTTTGGGATTTAGCTCTGTGCAGAATAGTGTGCATAATATGTCAGCTATACAAATGATTCAACACTCAGAAAGTTATTCAGGAGAGAATTTTGCCTCATCTTGATTGTTCTGATGTACTTCAGCACTTTCGATGAAAATTCACTAAGATGTGCTTTATTCTTCCACTTCCAATGTCTGTGTGTGCGTGTTTGTAACATGAGAGAATATTACTACACCAGAGAAGGATAAAAGCTGAGAAAAATAGGCTATTGTTTAAAAAATATGTATTATTTCTGTTCTCCAAATGCAAAAAAAAAAAAAAAAAACAAAAAAAAAACACATGAGGAAAAGCATTTTCACCTCTAAAATTTCTGTTGTGTATTTGTAGCCTGCATGACTTTACTGGAACTCTAAAAAGCTATTAAATCATCCAGTATATTTTCCTTACAACTGTAAGCTGTTTTTTAAAGTAGTTTTCATACAAATCAAGTTTTATTTTGGTTTGCTTTTAAGAAGCGGCTTCCTCTTCTTTCTTTGGAAGACTGCTCTTGTAGCTAGAATACCTCATTTTCAGGAAGTATTTTCTTGTTATTAAGCTTCTATCAAGCTTTTTGCAACTTTTTATTTATTTATCATCATTCATACCGTTAATTCTATACAAACTCTAAGGGTCCTGCTAAATGGAGTCAAATCCTCTGTGTGCTGCCAGACCGATGCAAAGATAAATGAGAGGGTTAGAGCCGAGTCCTTCAGGTAATACGTGAAAGCTTTTTTTATTTAATCTCTTTGTTTAGATAGATATAACAATTTCTATGAAAATAACTTCCAATTCACTTCTATAATGTTATTCCCTTCCCATAAGGCCACCACTTCATTCCAGTAAAGATCAAATTTTTTTTCAAAGTAAGCATTAGCTATCACTGATAACAAAACTCCAGATTGGCAGATAAAAGGCAATATGAATAAACATGTAAGTGACTCAGCTTGTTTTCAAACTGCGGTCACATAAATCTGTTCAAGTCATGCCATCATCAGTAACTGTTCTTTTAACTTCTTTGACTTAGAAACACAGAATTCATTTTTCATAGCCATCAAAGCAGTACCATAGAAGACTTCTGGTAAATTCTGAAGGGCATCTCCCCGATCATGGGTCTGGCCCTCACTTTGGAAAATGTCCAGTCACAGACAGTTTTTTTCTGGGCAGGTATTTCTGGGGACATAATACTCTGTTTGCACCATGTATTATTCTGCCAGCTGTAACATCGGTTTGGCATTATAGCCTCTTTTCTTCCAGCAGCAAGGGATTAAAAGATCTTGAAGTCTGTTTGGCTCTTTTTTTTTTTTTTTTTTTTTATCCAAGTACTGCTAACTGCTAAAGATGACACAGCATTTGGAAAGATTATTTCCCCAGCTAATCTACTATTCTCTGCAGAGGGAGGGCCATCTTTCAATTGCTAGTTTGAAGCAATTTGCTGCAGTATGTGGGTATATCAGTATCATCTGCACATTAAGCCCTTTCCAGGGCTCATTCTGTCCTCTTTGACTTCCCTGAAGCCACCATATGAACCATTAGGCTCTCCAATGAGCACAGACCTAAGGCCAGGGAATAAGCACTGGCTGCCTGCCATTGTTTTAGCATCTTCCAAGGGGAATTCTGTTTTTGCTGTTGTTATTGTTTGTATGTTTTGTTTTTTAATTCTTACAGTTTCTTTCTTGACAGACTCCTTTGATTTACCTTCTCACGGTCGTTCAGCTTCACTGCAAACTGTCTGAGGAACGTGGAAATACTTGTAAACAATCAAACTTTGCTAAATCATGCAGCACACAGTATTTCACATCAGATAACTACTATTGAAATAATTTCTGAATTTTTACTTCTCTATTTATTTGCCTTTAACATTCTGATAAACATTCTGATAATTACTGTGAAGTTACATCATTGAAAGCTTAGGCTTTTGATTTATTTTTGTAATTGAATTATACAAAATGATGCATTGATCAACCAGCCACTCTTCTCCCACTTGAGAGATTAGCTGTGCCTGAAACAGTCTAACCTAGAGGGAGACAGACTGGTCTTCTGACAAACATATCAACAACATAATATCCTGGGAAAGAGACAACAAGATTTTGTGAAGCATGACATTTTTCTACAAATCCTTTAAAGTTCTTTGAGTAAGTCAACAAGCATGAAATAAGAACAGGGTAGTCAATGCATTGTACTTAGCTCTACAGAAATGTTATTGACAGGCTTCCTAGAGGCTAGTAAAGAAACTAAATCCCCAGAGAAGGGGGCGGGGGGTGTTAGATTCTCTCGTGCGTTAATAAAGAACTAAAAGTTATGGGAAAAAAAGGACAGGAACAGGAAAGGTCAATTCTCTATAATGAAGGAAAATGTCTGTGAAGGACTCTCTACAAGAATGTATGATGGGATACGTGCCGCTCTTCATATCCATAAATAATAAATAATATTACTTCCAGTAGGTCAGGCAGGCAAATAATGAGGTGACAAAAGCTGCAGACAATACCAGATTATTCAGGAAAGTCAAATCTAAAGCTGCTCACAAGAACTGCAAAAAGAACTCATGACACTGAGAGATGAGTCAATAAGATAGTAAATGAAAATGACATCTGAAAAGCGCAGACTATAAGGAAGCAAAGCCACCTCTATGTTTTAACTTATTTAGGTACACAGTCATATGGGCTTTAAGTTAGGTATTACTAAGCAGAAAAGGCATCACGCATCCATTGTGGATAATACTCTGAAAGAATCAGAAAATTGCTTTCTGACAGTAAAATAAATAGACTGTCAAGAACTCTTAAGAAAAGGGAAAAAGCCTGAAACATTGTTATGATACTGTATGTATGTATATACTACTGTGCCTTACATACTGCGGGTAAGCCTGGGCTCCACAACTTGCAAAGGGTTAATAAAATTACAAAATCTTCAGAGAGAAGCCACAAGAATGATCAGAGCGTTAGATCAGTGCTCACATAAGAAGAGACAATAGAAAACATTAGCTTGGAAATGTTTTGGGAGAAGAAGAGAGGTATGGTAATACTTAACTAAATGTCAAAGAGAAAGTGAACAAAAAATACTTATTCAAGGCACAAGAACCACAGAACACCCATTAAAACTGTCAGGCAGATGGTGTGTAACAAACAAAAGGAGATTTTCCTTATCACACAGAGCACGTGATAAAAAGGTAAAACTCACTGTCTCAGATTTTGTGAGAAGCCAAAGCATAAATGGACTTTAAAAACAAACAAATAGACAACTGGCTGTAGCTGTGGCTAACATATTATTTCAGGCACACATTTTGAGCTAAGCTTTCAAAGCCTAAGCAGCAGATATACATATATTCTACTGCTCATAATCTTCCATTAGCCAAGACAAAACACTGGTTGTGAAGGACCTGTGAGAACAAGAGATACTTAGACCACATTTCTACCATACTTGGGAAAGACTGCAAGAAACTTGCAGGACTGAACCATAAATACCTGGAAACATCAATGCAGCAACTATTTATATTCTGCCACGTTCTGCCCTCCACCCTTTCTCTCCTTGAGTTTACATAGACTATACAAAGCAAGCTCAAAAATCTATATTGAAAATTACTGAAAATGTTCTGTGATTACATGGAAAGTCATAAAAGCAAAATTAATTGCTCTTAGGGAAGGAAAAGCCTAACGGAGACTTTACTTTATAATATGTAGAGAATTTTCCTCTCTGTTAAGAGGAAGAGTCTTAGAAAACAACAACAAGAACAAATGTTTAAGTCCTTTCTGTTATATATTCCTAAGCTAGAACTTGCTCCATGTAGAAAAACAGTCTTGATTAATGCTGTGGCTGGAGCCAGAGCCAAATGAATGATGAAGCACTTGCAGTAATAGGTTCCCCTGCATAGTCTGGAGCATTTGTTCTTCTGGCATAGTCTGTAGCTATTGTTTATGAGTAAAGAAAATTTTCCTGTACTCATGCTGAGTAGTACTCATGTAGTCAGAACACTGCAATCAGTTTAACCCAGTAAGACTAACCATGGTGTGAAATACTAATCTTGTAAGACTGGCATCATCCAGCCTCAGATACAATTGCAGGGCTTTAGTGTCTTCCACAGGTTGGGATGCAGTAGCAGGGTGACACACAGCAGCTCACCAGTTCTGAGCCATCCCCCCATTTACCCACGCAATGTTACCTTACATTGGTAGCAAATTAGGCGTAGCCCTTTCTTTGCCCCAGCCTACTGCTAGCTTGTATCAGCAGAGAAAGATTTCCCACAAAGCCTTGACCAAGAAAGGGAGGAAAAAGTGTCATCAGCCTTCTCTGCAGCAGAATGCTACTCTGAATTGTATTCTTCATGCTCCTGTGGTACAAACTAAATCAGTGAGTTGAAGTCAACCTGTAAGATTTAAAAATTTGTTCTGAACTGAACATTCTCATGTCCAGATCCCTCTTCTTCATTCCAGCCACACTTGGCACACACACATACAAGAAGACTGCACAGTCAGAAAGATCCCCCCCAGTGCTCCTCCTGTAGAAGAGACTGCTCCAAAACATTCATTCTTCGCCCACAGTTCAGAAGATACAAAGAGATGTTTACATTTCTTTTGAAAGCCCCACATTGCAGGAATAAGAAGTGCTGCTATTTAATTGTTGTTCTCTACATCCAATCTAAATTAAACAAATATTTTTTACTGTCCATGGACTTCTTCAGATTATGGTTTTCTAGACAAGTCCTTTCTGATTATCAACAATTCAGGAAGATTAATGCAGTACATACTTTTAATTGTTCTTAGCACTTGCTGTTTACTTATGGTGCAGAGAGGACTGCTATCATAAGAAAAACAATTTCTATTAATTATATTAAGTGAGGCAACCTTTAATATACTCAAGCAGAAAACTTTTCAAAACCAAAACTTCAGTTCAAAGGTTGCAATATACAAAATACCAATGGGAAAATGTATTAAATATTTATAACTGGATTATGCAGTATCTCTTAACAGGGCTACTGAAGTTTATGCTGCTTAGATAAAAATGTATGGGAAACACTTTCTTTGCAAGTTCCTAAAAAGACATAGTAAAACAATTTAGCTGGCATGCAATCAGCATATGATCAAGGATAAACAGTTTACGTTTATCCTTCACATATGCCAACACAGTTAAATATTAATGGATCCACCAAGGGATTTTATCTTCTACTTTACCATTCCTCTAAAAATTGCCTTCATTCTCTAATACTTCTAATATATGTATGATAACCAAAGATGGGATAATAAACTTTCTTTTACATGATATTACATACAGAGCATGGTGGCTATAGGAGAATGGGATCTTTGTTTTACAATTGCTCAGTCTCCAAAGATTCATAACAGGGCTATAAAACAGGGAAGGCCCTGATATTCTAAATATCTACAATGAAAATTAGGTATGTACATTTTGTTATGTACAAACAATTCTCTGGAGGATGGGGGACCCACCTCTGCAAGCACAGGAGTCCCAGGCCCCAAAAACTATAAGGTAAGACTGGCAGCAAGGGGAGTTTTCTTACTAGCCTATAATTTGTCCTGTAATTGTAGCTACTTACTAGAAGTGTGATAGCTGGCAGAAGGAAAGGCAGCCCATGAAAGGTAACAACCATGAAACTGAGTTTTGCACGGGTACCAGTCCTCACAATTAGAAACAAGCTGGCATGAGACCACACCAGGCTTTAAAACATCCCACTTTTGCACTGAATATAGAGGGGAGAATAGCTCCCACTACTTGGGGCCAGACTGTCGGGCACTGCAAACAGTATGAACGTTCTGCAGCTTCACAAAGCCCCACTAAGAGTCATCTGACAACAGGACGCATAAACCTGTGTGCCTGCTAGCACAATACTAACTACCTACAGCTGCTGAAACTCAGTTATGGAGTCGGTCTTTAATCACCCTTGCGGATTCCTGTTAAGTCTTGCTATCCAAACGTGCCCCATACGTTCAGGCCACAGTAATGTCTGTTTTGCAGCGCCTTCTGGCATTATTCTTCCCCCGTGCAACCACGCAACTTGATGCTTCCCGAAGTCCCTGCAAACAAGCACGCAGTCCCAGCGCGGCACCCCTGCATTATTCAGCAATAATCACAGTGCCGTCAGCGATCAGGACATCCCCATTCCCAACACGCGCCCCACACAGCGCTGAGGTAGCGAGCCCCCTGCCCACCAACCCACCCCCCCAGCCACCAACCCACCCAGACCGGGAGGCCAGGGGGCTCCCGTTGCCGCGACTCACCAGCTGGCAGCGGGCGCGCTGCAGGAACTCCTCCATGGTGCGGGCGGGCAGAGCCCCGCAGCCCCGCTCCGCTCCGCTCCGCTCCGCTCCGCTCCGCACCACGCCCCGCAGCACCGCCCCGCGCCGCGATGCGATGCGATCCCGCCGGCGCCACGCCCGAGGCCACGCCCATCCATCCACGCCCACCGAGGCCACGCCCCCGCAGCCACGCCCGACGCGGGTGGTGACGTCAAGCCGCGCCACAATTTGGGCCGCGGGGGCGGGGGGGTGCCGTCTACGAGCACCGGGTAGACCTGGCGGCCGGACGCGCAGCCCTCGGCCTTGGAGCCCGGCTCCTGGATGAGCTGAGCTGAGCCGAGCCGCAAAGAACCGTGGGAGACTTCATCTTTCTCCACATGCACCTCAAAGGAGGCTGTAACGTGTGGGGGCCAGCCTCCTCCCAAGCAACAAGTGGGAAACGGCCTCAAGTTGCACCAGAGGAAGTTCAGGTTGGATATTAGGAACAACTTCTTCACTGTAAGGGCTGTGAGGCATCGGAACAGGCTGCCCAGGGAGGTGGTTGAGTCACCATCCCTGGAGATCTTCAAAACACGCGTAGATGTGGTGCTTAGTGACATGGTTTGGTGGTGGACTTAGCAGTGCTGGGTTAAAGGCTGGACCAGATGATCTCAGAGGTCTTTTCCATCCTAAGTGATTCCATGATTCACAGCTTCCTCCAAAGCTCTCGCACTGCTAGTATTCAATGGTGTGTCTGATTTACAAACCACAAATGACTAACCCAAAACAGTGCTGATTTATTATTACTATCAAGTTGTGCCTCACTGTGGAGTTAGCAATGGCTAATTATTAATAAATTCAGTAGAATAAAACTTGGGATTTTTTTCTCTCATGTATTATTTTACACCTCATTACAGATATTACTGCAAAAGCTAAAAGCTCTTGCTTCCTTATTAACAAACTCTTTCTTATGAGTGTAATTCACTTCCACTTGATTTGTTAATTCTTTCATGATATCTTGCAGATCCTATTACTGAGTTGCCTGTCATGGTCAATCCACTCTGCCTAGTCATATGCTCCTGTTCCAAAGTGTTCTGGAGAATAGGAAAAAACCCTAATCTGTATCATAATCATTTAAAACAGAATGGTAAATCTTCATTAAAATATTTGAGTGGACTGATGCTCTGTGTAAATGACATGAAACAAAATATTGTAAATGACAGTTTTCCATGGGGAAAAAAAATAATCTGCTGTATTTACTGAAACATTTCTTTTTCTGAGACACATTACTTAGTAACTCTGTCTGAATTTGTATTTTCTCATTACGCTATAGAAGAGTAGGTCTCCTGACAGATTACTACTCTTGCAATGCTTGTAATGTAAAATTGAAAATGCAATGGAAAATTGGGGAAAAAAAAAGTAATAAATGAGATTGCAATACAGGAATTGCAGTGTACTTTGAGATGCAGAGTTGGTGTTGACTAAAAACATTTTGCCAAGTAAAAAATCAATATGAACCTGTGAAAATAGAATCAAGTATGTACTTCCCTTCAGGAAAGTCTGCAAAATAAGTTAAAAAAAATATCCAACTTACTACAGCAGGAAACTGAAGTTTGGGAAAATAATCCTCAGTCATTTTTGCTGCATACATATTTAAAACAAGTATGATTACAGAAGGCAGACTTTGGACATCAAGTAACTGGAGAATAAGAAGCTGAATTTGCTAAACAGGTAGCAAACCTGTATTTTTATTCATCATGTCAACAAGTGTACTTACTCCCATATACTGTAAACAAAGTGTTTTGACTAATTATTTCTTTACACATCCAGTGAGTGTGTCTCTGTATGTGGCTATGGCTATAGTCAGTGAATCTATACTTATTCTCTAATAGAGTGGTCTTTCACTAGGTTTAGAAGAGCCCTGTGGATTCTTTGTGATCTACGTGCTGGCAACCCAAAGATGTCTCCAGTACAGTTGTGTTGAAACTAAACAGAATGTGTCTGAGCTCTGTGTTTGCCAGTTAGTATCAGTAAAATGCTACATGGGTAAAATGAAATTTAAAAGAGAAAAGAAAATGAAAGTATCTGTAAACTCTGTTTTGCAACTGTATTTTAAATGACTTAACCACCTCAATAGTTATTGTATGAATTTAGTGTTGTATAATTAATTATTCACATCTTATTGTACAAAACTGTGAGCAGAGAACTAGTATTTTTAGCTTCAGAATTAGAAATTCCTGTGCCTGATTCTCCACTTTTCTACCCCACTAGCAGCCACTAAATTACTTCTCCTTTACCAAAGCTTAAATTAGAGATGAATTGGGACCCAGAATATTTTATCCATTCATCTTTCTGGAATAGCTAAACAAGAATCAATTCACAGTCTTTCAGAAGCTCTTCCTAAGGGGTTCTCTTCCCTTGATGTGTGTAACATAATTCCTTTTGAAATCAGTGGGAATCGTGTACATGTGCCAAAGTGAGAATTTACTCCATATCTCATTCAGAGATTTGAATTATTAGAAAACAGTCTTGTTGAACAATGCTGAATTTTAATTTGTTCATTAGCACATTTAAAATACCTCTTCACATGCTGAAGATAGACTGGGAACAATGAGTTTTGCTTTGTCCTTTTTTGTGCTTCTGAAAATGTAAACACAAATGTCATCATCTGAGAGAGATCACAGTCTGGAAGTGCATCTTTTGCCGTTCACATAGCAAACGAAAAGTTCAGTTTTTAATTTCAGCCATTATTAAAGCATGCAGGAACACATTATGTCTTTGAAGTATCATTTTTCTGTGTCCTAAAAAAATCTGTAGCTCCAGTGGTTACAAAGAAAGAGAGTGCCTTAGGCTATGGGGTCTTCTAAAACTGTGATAATCTGTAACTTGTAATCAAGTAACTAGTATCACATAAAAAGTACCTTAGTAAAACCTTACACCCTCATAAGTACTATGCAATACCAAACCAGGTGAATGTTTTGCTTAGGCTTTCATGGTCTTTCGTAGTTTCTATGGTTTATATCCATTTTATTTATTCTCCAGCATATGACGGAGACGGATTTCACTCCATATGAGAGAGGAGCAAAATGTCTCAGAAAAACTCAGATCTGAACCCTACAGTTCATCCTTACAATTTAGCAAGAATTTGGAAGAGCTGTCGTGACACAGCTATCTCGTGGTTTAGCTGCTGAATGGGGTGGGTGCCCTGGTGACAAAGGATACATAGAAGGTAGAGTTGCTAAACACCTTTTTGCTTCAGTCTTGACTGTTAAGACAAGCCTTCAGGAATCTCAGATCCTGGAGACAAGAGAGAAAGTCCAGAGAAAAGAGGACTTTCCCTTGGTCAAGGAGGATCATGTCAGAGGGAACTTGACATACAGAAGTCCATGGCCCTGATGGAATGCACCGATGGGTTCTGAGGGAGCTGGATGATGTTGTATCTAGACCACTCTCCATCATGTTTGAAAGGTTGTGGAGAACAGGTGAGAGATGCCTGAAGACTGGAAGAAAGTCAGTGTCATGCTAGTCTTCAAAAATGGCAGAAAGGAGGACCCAGGCAACTACAGACCAGTCAGTCTCATCTCCATCCCTAGAAAGGTGATGGAGCAGCTCATCCTGGAATCATCTCCACACATGTGAAGGATAAGAAAGTGATCAGGAGTAGTCAGCATGGATTCACCGAGGGGAAATCATGTTTGACCAATCTGATAGCCTCCTGTGATGGGATGACTAGCTGGGCAGATGAGGGGAGAGCAGTGGATGTGGTTTACCTTGACTTCAGCAAGGTTTTTGACAGTCTCCCAAAACATCCTCATAGATAAGCTCAGGAAGAGCGGCCTGTATAAGTGGACAGTGAGGTGGATTGACAACTGCTGGCTGGCAAAGCTCAGAGGGCTGTAATCAGTGGTTCCGAGTCTAGTTGGAGGTCTGAAGCTAGCAGTGACCCCCAGGGGTCAGTACTGGGTCCAGTCTTGCTCAGCTTACTCATCAACAGCCTGGACAATGGAACAGCGTGCATCTCCAGCAAGTTTGCTGGTGACACAAAGCTGGGAGTAGTGGTTAATACCCCAGAGGGTCATGATGCCATTCAGAGGGAAGGCTGGATGGATCGGCCGAGAGGAACCTCATGAAGGTCAACAAAGGCAAGTGCAGGGTCCTGCACCTAGGGAGGAATAACCCCAAGCACCACAAGCTGGGGGCTGACATGCTGGAGAGCAGCTCAGCAGAGAGGGAACTGGGGGTGCTGGTGGACAGCAGGCTGACCATGAGTCAGCAATGTGCCCTTGTAGCCAAGAAGGCCAACGGTATCCTGGGCTGCATTCAGAAGAGTGTTGTCAGTAGGTCAAGGGAGGTAATCCTCCCCCTCTGCTCAGACCTGGTGAGGCCACAGCTGGAGTATAGTGTTCAGTTCTGGGCTCCCCAGTAGAAGAGGGACATGGGGCTACTGGAGTGAGTCCAGAGGAGGGCTGTGAATATGATGAGAAGACTGGACTACCTCTCATATGAGGACAGGCTGAGAGAACTGCACCTGTTTAGCCTGGAAAAGAGGAGACTAAGAGGAGATCTCATCAATCTGTATAAATATCTGAGGGGAGGGTGTTGAGAAGATGGAGCCGGTCTCTTTTCAGTTGTGCCCGGTGACAGGATGAGAGGCAACGGGCACAAACTGAAGCACAGGATGTTCCAGATGAATATGAGGTGGCACTTCTTTACTATGAGGGTAACAGAGCACTGGCACAGGTTGCCCAGAGAGGTTGTGGAATCTCATTCTCTAGAGGTACTCAAAACCCACCTGGATGCCATCCTGTGTGACATGTTCTGGGGGATCCTGCTTAGCAGGGGGGGGTTGGACTAGGTGATCTTCAGAGGTCCCTTCCAAACTCATCCATTCTCTGATTCTGTGATAAGTACTATTTATGATAAACATTTGAATAGCATATTAACAATAATTTTCATGACAAATAAGGTTGTGGTTCCTATTACAATAGTTGCTATATAATCACAGGAATAAACAATTTCTGCCCCTCAGAATTAAAGTGTTACATAATCATTTTAAAATAAGAGAAAAAAAAGTGCACAGTACACAACCATTAGCTATTGTAAGCATACAGGTAGAACAGGGTATTATAAAATAACTTGCAAGGAAAAAGGAAGGAATTACTGAAGGAATGATTCTCCAGACAATCTTAAAAACAAAACAAAACAACAACAACAACAACAAAAACCAAAAACAAACAATAACAACAAAAACAAACAAAAACAAACAACAACAACCTAAGCTACTTGTAGAAGCAGCAGATTGTCAAGCATTGACAGTGGCACTCAAGCCTTATTATATTCAGAGTTTCCATATGATTCATATGATTCCATATAAATCTTTGAAAGGTCCTTTTTTTTTTTTTCTTTCTTTTTTTTTAATTTTTTACCCTATGGATTTTATTAATAGAGCATGTACTCAGTCACCAGCAATCCAGTCTTCTGTATCAATCATCTTCACTTCCTAAGGGAACAATGCTTTCCTGTGTCACATATGCTTCACTGTTATACTTATTTCAGCTGCATTGATTAACCTGTAAAGAAAGATGGATAGAAACCACTGCAAATATCAAGACTCTTCTCTGTTAGTCCTACAATGTGTAAAGCTTCTAAACTGTGAGTGCCTTATTTTTCTTTAGAGAAGTTGGGCATGAAAATGGAGTGAATGAACTCAAGCATCCCTGTTGGATTGTTGGTTTGCCCAGTGTAAACCAAGTACTAATCAGAAATTATGTTGTTTATTTGATTACTTCATTCCCAATCATAAATTTTAAGGTGAAAGCTTTATAGCAGTCCCTATTGCTGTTAGGAAAGATATGCTATGGTAGAAATAAAAGTGCTGTTGCTTCTCCTGAGGAGCAGAGAAAGAGAAAGGAGATGCCATGCCTGACTAAGAGATGACCCCTAAAGATCTAATAGGAATATTTGCTGAGGTTTTCAAAGCCTGAGTACATTAATCTCAGCTGTGAAGAGCATATAATTCTTGTGTTACAATAATTGTCTGTTCTGTTTCTCCACGGAAAACAGAGTAAGGTATTAGAGTGTACGTTTTTGAGCCAAGGCAGACTACTAAATCAAAGAAAAAAAGAAATAATAATAATAAAAAAAAAAAGCACCACTGGATCAATACCAGAAGTACTTGGAAGTATCCCAAAAAAGGTCTTATTGAATGGCTTGCATTGTGGGAAAGTACATGCTGACAGGCCCAGACAATAGCACTGCAGGTTTAGTCCCCTCCCAAACTCCAGCTTGTACCAAAACACATGAAATAGAGAGTGTGAGAAGCCAGAAGCCAGTATCATCTCCCATTAGCAGATCCATGGAAACTGAGTTGCCAGGTTATTCATCAAATTTCAATCCAAGTGAGTACTAAGACAGGTTATTATATAGTCAGCCTGCTATGGGGCTGCCTCTTGGGCAAATTACATGATCCATATGAATAAAACCCTAACTGCTTACCTGATCAACCTATTTAGAGCCAGAATGTTTCGCTTGACTTGTACAGTCTGAATACAGACTACTTATATTAAATTAATAATACAAGTTAAGGAAGTTAAAAGAAGTAATTCTGATAGGTGTGCTCAGCTTTGCAGACTAAGGCAGTTATCAAAACCTCCTTTCTACCTACTCCTCACCTGGAAGTTTATAGAAGGAAATGTATTCCTTTAAAATGGCATTCATTTGTTCTCTTAAAACTGGGCAGAAAGTACGTTTCCAATTCTGTAATCTCTGTCAACATAGGGCAAAAGGGCTTAAACCACTTGACTTAAATAATTTATGTCTTTGCTTCTCTGCACAGGGGTCAAAGTCCTTAGAGAGAGATCTCCTCAGCAGCATTTACTTAAAGTCAAGTTTCATGGCCTTAGACAATCAGATTCTATGCTGTAGAGAGCACAAGGTATTTCCAAATTAACTATAAGAAAAACAATGTAAACAGTGGCTAAAATATCTGCTGCTTTATGGACTGTTATTAATCAATTGTATATAGCAGATTCAGTATTACTTATTTTGACTTGCTCAGCAAAAGTACACAAAAGAACATCCTTGCAAATGTTAGTTTGAATACAGAAAAAAATAAATAAATGTAAAATGTTCCCCAGATTTCAAATTAGAGAACATAAAGGTAGCAGAACTTTGGCTCTGTGACAATAGATCTAATTCTGAAGCTTACTTCACTAAATATTGTTCTGGTTACTAGTTGAAATCCAAAGTGTAACAGAAGTACTTGTCACTTTGTAAGCTTATCAAAGTGTACAACTCTTAGTCATGTATCAGGTAAAAGTCCTCAAGCTATAAACTACTGTATTAGTAGAATAACCTCCAATCCCATCATAAAAATGCCTTCCTAAATAGTACTGTGTAGCCAAGTTTTCTCATTTCACTCAGCCACAAACTGTTTCTATGTTACTAAAGTAAGTAAAATTGAAATGTTGTCAGCTTGGAAGAGTTTAGAGGAATAACTACCATGTGGCATGCAAAGTAAGACACCCATACTAAGTTTAATTTAGCCCTAAAACTGGTACTGAACATCATCATATCAACAGCAAGTTTAGCTAAAAATCTCAATAATTTTCAATATTATCATACAAACAGAAAGTTAAACAGAAGACATTAGCAACACCTAAATACTGTTTTCCTCACCATACCTATGACTGTTACATGAAAACAAACAAACAAACAAAAGAAATAACAATCAAAGCACCTACAGAAAATATGCAGATCATTCAAAAAGCATGGTCATCATCTTCTGAAGATAGTGCCACAGATGACTTTGAATCCACAGATGCCCATTCTAAGTTGGTTGAAGTATTCTATATGACTAACTCAGTGTAGACATTGACAATTGTGACTACAGTTACAGAAGAATGGAGGTCCTGAATAATTTTCAAGTCAACATGGAATTCAGTCAATATCTGAAGAGTTTTGATTGTTTACAAAGAGAAATGGTGTCAAATATGCTCCATCAGCCTCCACCCCTGCAACAAATGCACCAGTGGAAAGATTTATTCATGTGTTCCAGCAAGCATTTGAAATTATAACTGATTATAGACCCTACAACACATAACTGCAAATGTACTGTCTTCCTGTAAGCTGACAGAAGTGTTTTATACACTAGAGCTGAACATCTCCATACAAATTGATTATAGCTGTCTCACTGATGAACTGATAACCCCACAAAAGATAGCAGAAAACTGGAGATGGTGATGTTGCTTCTCAAGTCTATGATTGTCCATACATGATGAGATAAGAGAGAGCAATACGTTCTGGCAAAGCTGCAAGAAAGTTTCCAAACACGGGTTCTACAAGAAACCATTCATTATTCATGCCACATGGGGAAACAGAGCACAGCTGATGACACAGACTAACACCAGGGTGCTCTACGTCCCTATTCCTACCAGACATTTCAAGTGTGATTCCAATAGTCCACAGCTGGATGATTTTGCTGATGAAAAGAAGCAAGAACACACATCATTCCACATGCTTTTATAAAGTATCTGTAAAGCATTATCCAAAGAGAATCCATAAGACTTCATTTGTAGAATGCTGCATATTTAATGACAGCAATGCATTTTAGTGTTTCAAACGTCCTTTTAAATTCAAGAGGAGGAATACCACAAAAAAGCAAATAGATCCATGAGCAGCACAGAACAGCAGACCAACAAAGTGTCTTCCAAGAACCACTTCATTGCCTTTGAACAATATTTTGGTGTCTAAACTAGAAGTCTTTTGATGGCTGGTATGATCTGCACAGGGCCCTCTGGATGGATTTAATTGAGATAAATGCACCTGCAGCCTTTTATCAGTTATACTCCACAAGTTAAATCTGTGAAAAAGTTATTTCAAATATGGTTGAAATTGATTCAATACTTTCAAAAGTTCCTGCTGGAAAACAGTAACAGACATACAAGTGACCATTTCCAAAGGAAAACTATCTAAAACAGACATTGTTCCTCCAAACCTGTTGTTAAGGCCTGCAGGTGCTTCAAAAAGTAGCACACAATGCAGGGGAAAATATTGTCTGCCATCATTATAGCTTTCAAAGCCCAGCCCAAAGGAACACATGGCCCTTTATATAACTGAGATAGCTAAAGACAGCATTTAATACAAGTCCCCTGAAAAGTTGTCTGTATTTCTTGCACTACCTCAAGCCTGTAGTACCAGCACCGGATACCATACCTTTTGTAAGGTGAGAAACCTCTCCTGGTACTTGCTGTTTGTGCTTTAGAAACCTGAGATACCTGGAGCACAAAGGTAGCAAGTCTGCGTATAATCAGTAAATGTTGTTGTAAAAAATCCGTCCGTGTGGATGCGTGTGGCTTCCTATTATTTTTGCTTGAAAAAGAAACAGAGCAAAAAAAAAAAAAAAAAAAAAAAAAAAAGGTTTAGAGCTGTTCTAGCTCTTCCTGTTTGTATTTCATAGTTAGTTTATGATAAACTAATGAGATAAATGCCAAAAGTTTGGCATTTATTTTGTGTTTCAATAATGGCATGTCTTGTATTCAAAAACTTGCACTTTTCAGCTAAGAATTCATACTGTAAAGATAACAGCCGTGGCCATTAATGATCATTAGTGTCACCAGTAAGAAAAGATTCATGTTGGTGTTATTTATTAAAGCAATCAAAATGTGCTATTATGTTCCTAATTACAATATTTATTCAAACTCCCATACTTACCCACAGTACAAATACAGTGCAGGCAGCTGTTGTAGAAGCTTCCCTGTGCAGCTCTGGAAATGGCTTTTTTTTTTTTTTTTTTTTTTTTTTTTTTTTTTTTTTAAAATCAAGAACATCCCTAATCTCAAAGGGAAAGAACAGAATAAATGTGAATCTTTGCACTGGAAGGCAAACACTTGAATTTCGGATGCATGATGTTGTGTTATGGACAGGAAGCTTTTTGCTCAGTCAGATAATGACAGAATAAGGGGGAATGGCTTTAAATTAAAACAGGAGAGGTTTGGATTAGAGGTTAGGAAGAAATTCTTCACTCAGAGGGTGGTGAGGCACTGGAACAGGTTGCCCAGAAATGCCTCATCCCTGGGGGTGTTCAGGACCAGTTTGAATGGGACCCTGGGCAATCTGATCTAGTGCGTGGCATCCCTGCCCATGGCAGGGGGTTGGAACTAAATGATCTTTAAGGTCCCTTCCAACACAATCCTTTCTATGATTTATTAAGCCAATACTGTCACTTTCAAAAATTGTAAAGCAGAGATGCTAAGACAAGAGGATAACATTCTGCCCACTGTAGATGAAGCCCACTATTCACAAACTAAGAATGATCATTTTCAGCAACTTAAACCTAATATGGGTTATCTGCTCTTTTTCTAAAAAACACAATTCTAATTCTAATTTTTTTCCACAAGAATTCCAAAGCAAACTACATAGTTGAAAGAGATCATTAATATCCTGATAAATAAACTAAAGTATTGCTTGTTTGAGAAGATTAACATTTTAAATATCACAAAATGTTTAAAATATATAAATATTTTTCTAGACACCATATCTAAGAGGAATTTGTAGCTATGAATGGAGTTGTGGTTAATGCTATTTCCCCATTGACAGAATTTTGTTTTATTTTGCAACATTTCTGAGTGCTTCCATATGCACTCTCCTGCTCACATCTTTTCCTCTGGATTTATTCTGTTCCTAAGTCACTGCTGGATAATCTTTGTGTTTGGGTGTTCACTTGCTCCAGGAGAGAATTAGAGACTCCAGGATGCTCTTATGATGTTTCATCTCCCCTTCTAAACAATAAAAACTCAGACACGTTGTTATCAGCATATTGTTTCAGACATATAAGAAAAAGGACTAAAATTTACTTACAAAGTCAGTATACATCTGTGATGGGATAAGATTGCCTTCCTACTTTGGAGGAAACATTTTTAAAGGAAGAAAGGAAATGGAATAAGATGAGCACTCATGTATTCCAGAATTTTATGAAGAAATAAAACAATACTTGGCATCATCTTTACTCTCAGCATCCCAGTTTATCACTCCCATTATGTATAACAAAACTACAGAGAAAGAACAGAGTAGAATTGTGCAATTCTCATCTGCTAACTTTATATAAACAGATTATAACTTCATAATCACAAGATAATCACAATATAATAAAAATTTTAATATGCAGGACTGTTAAATATATATCTGAATAGACATTTCTGAATGCTGATTTTAGTCTGCTTACTTAGGGAGCAGCTCCATTCACTTTAGCAGGAATGTTTTGTGAGAAAGATTTACAACCTGGAGAAAACTATAAAAAACAAGTAAAGTTCATTAAAAAGGGAATACTTATCATAAGTAGAGAAAAAAACAAACAAACAAACAACAAAAAACCCACACCACTGAGCTTAAACAGAATCTTGTTGGTAAATTGCACTGTTGTATAACAATAACATAACAATAACCACTCAGATTGAGATGCGTGGGAGAAATGGACTAATCAATGAATGAGGATGTTAGGACTAGGAAATCTTTGGAATAAGTAGCATATACAGAATGAATACATATACTCTTATCATGACTTCTTAAATCTGATAGTCAATTCATTTCTGCATGGATATCTTTTTTTTTTTTTTTTTTGCTTTAAAGAGGAAAACTTATTTTCAATATTGTATTTCTTTTGTACTGAACAGAAGATAATTATGCTATACCACCTGAAGGTGAATTAACTCACTGTGCCTGAATAGCAGTGCTTCCTCAGTGCTGATTCTATTTTTTTAAATTTAAATTAAGGACTGTGTCTGCTAAAGTCAACAAGGTTACCCATCACAATCAGCTGAGTCAAGATTTCCTCCTTACTTGTCTTCACATTATCTTCAACCTTAAAAATGATCTAATCCACCAGTATTGCATTCTATAGAGCTATGAGAAAGGGAATAACTGAATAACGGAACACTAATTTTCAACTGAGATCACATGCATCACAGTGCTTCATGACAGCCACTCTTCTTGCATTTGGAACTAAACTAAAACTTACTATTGGGTACTAGTCATAAGTATTCTTCAAAATGGCTTTCTAGTTCATATGGTATCTTTTTCACGGTGTCCCCAAGTTTACAGTTACTCATACAGTTTTACCTGTTAGCGGTGTTCTACCACCTCATTTATAGGTATATATTTGCATGACACTATTTAGTACTAAAATTTGCCCCCTTTATTTGTATTGTGATTCTATCTCTCTGTAAGCAACTTGTATGCTTCCCTTTCGAATCCTTTCTTTTGGCAGTATATAGCATAACTTTGCTCATCTAGTTGTACATTGGTATAGTTACTGTGGTTCTTAAAAAGACTCTGTCTCTCCAGAATGTATGGGAACACTGTGGAGCACATATATGTGAACTGTGTTATTACAGGCAGAAGAATGGGATTTTGTTTTACAATCCAAAGCTTCTGCAAGCAGAATCACTGTAACATAATTCTTAGAACATGGCTTTCGGGGAGTTGAACATCTATAGACTCACCTTCATGCCTCCTGATTGCTTACAGTACAGAAACTTATAGGAAAGTAACTGTTTGCAATCTGAAATATAGCCTATTAGTCATATTAATAATTTTATGAAGGGTAGACCTTCTCTGAAACTGTTCTTATTTGCAACAATATCAGCAAGTATTTTTGATTTCCAAGAACTATTACTGAATTGGCATTATTTGCTTCACATAGGACATAGTAAGGAACAAAGAATACACTATTGATTTTTACAGCAAATTCTCAAGACACCCAGCAATTATTTGCTTGCTGGGCAACTGATCTTCCACTTTCTTAGCTAGACTGTATTTCTACTTCTCCTCTAGCTCTCCTTCAGAGAGTAAGTCCAAGGTAGGGATGAAGGACAATATGTTGAGGGATGTCTCTATATAGTATTGTTTTCTACCTTGGAGAGCCAATTAAAAATAAATTGCCTAGGGCTTTGAAGTGCCTTTAGAACTCCAAAGCTAATGTCTTATTCCATATTTTAGTTCTGTTTTTTAATACTCTACAAAAATATTTTAGCTTACAGGTGTTATTTCTGTAAATTGTAGCTATTCAGAAATATTTCTGACTTAACTGCCAAGCATCAATCTTAATTTAACGTATTTTTATTTGTCTCTCTTAGTGGTATCATAGATAGCATTAGTCTGGAGAAAAAAAAAAAAGTCTGACATGTTAGCCTTTTTTTATTTTTAAGTTTATTTCCCCTCTTTACATTAACTTTAATACATGAGAACCAGTACTATTTGAACCAGTACTTTTTGTAAGGCCCAGATCTCACAAGCGGTACAAATATGCTAACATTTACTGGAGTAAGCATAGAGACTACACATTCAGTTGGGCATATCTTCATAAGTTAGTTAAACCAGGGCCTTGATTTCCAATATTCTGTTTAATGATGTTACCTTTTGCCTTTTATGTAAAAAGACACGTCCAGTCTGGGAAATGATGTCAGAACACCCATCTAATGTATTTGTTTTTTTTTTCTTTTCTTTTCTTTTAGTATAATAAAATAATAAGAGTAATAACAGCAATAATTAGAACTATATTAGAACATATAGTACTTCTTACCTGAGTTTTGCAAGTTACTTGGCTGAGCTCCTCCGCCCTTTCAAATATAAGAAAAATAGCAATGTTGGTATTTCGGAATGATTCATACTATATTCATGTTTTTGTCCTCAAGATCTCAAAAGGCTGTAGAACTAGTAATGCCACATATATATGCAAGTTCATATGAGCCATACATACATCTATATGCCACACATATACATACAAATGATCCAAGACCATGTAAAATAGATGACAAACACATTCATTTCAGTTATCTAGCAACTGATACCAGTAAAAGAATTTGTTCAGGGAATGAGCTAGGAAAAGAAGCCTGAAGGAATCATCATCTCCTCTGCTAAAGGACATGCTGTTTCTCTATTGCTTCCCACTGCAGCAGACCCAACATGGTGGTTTAAAACATGCAGACTGGTTGAAGGGATTCTCCTGTGAAAACCAGTGGATTAATTAACAAAAGTGATCAAAGTTAAATTCTGATCCAAGGCTTAAAATTACTAAGATTGTGTTGGAGGAAGAAAAAAAAAATGTCCCCCATATTAATTTCAACTTCTGGAATGAATTCACTTTGACCTCTTTGTACCTGAACTTGCAGCACATTTTCCAAAACTTGCATGTGAAATTATCAGATGTGTCTATAGCTGAGATTTACAGACCTGAGACATGGTCAGAGGAATTGGATATTAATGCTACTTTTCAACCAGAAAGCCACGACAAACCTACAAGGTCTACAGAATAGGTACTGACAGATTTCCTGAGGTTAAGAAAAAGAGAGACATCCAGGAAAGCTAGGCCAATAAGAGTTTCTCATATAGGGAGACCTGATTTATCAGGTACAAACTGCTGTAAGAATGAATTCTAATTAAAGATGTATAAAAAGAGCTCCCCACACAGGCAGAAGAATCTGCACTCTACCATTTTCTTTGAAGACTGCTTAAATGCTCAAAGAACTTGCATGGTTATTGATATCAGCATATGTAGTAATCTCTGATAGAACAAAATCAGTTCCTGAGTTTGATTCTCAGCAACTTCTCCAAATAAATTGTAACAGAAAGCCTATTTTGTGAACAAGTAAAAGTAAAATTAAATTTACTTTACTTGTAAAAAAGTACTTAAAAGTACTTGTACTTCAAGTTACAAATACAATAAAAAACTATAGTATTAAGTAAAGTCAACTGCAGAAAACTGAGAAAACAGCAGCCAGCTCATGGATACTTTTAGTTGGATAGAAAGCTACATTATGAGTATTTACCTGATTACGGAATGCATTTCTGTGCATTCCAGTTCTGTGTTTTATCGGTTATAGTAGTAGCATGTTGTAGTTTCAGCTATGTTTTACAATTGGACACTAACAGGAGGTATGCCACTGATTTCTTCCAGAATCTCTTCCAGCCATAACTATCAACATAACAGGAAATGATCAGCCATTTAAACCACGGTGACTTTTTGCCATCTTAGCCAGGAGCTTAGTTTCATTTGTATTTCAATAGCAGGAACTGAAAGGAAGGAACAAGAAATGGAAAGCCCTTTCTTCCCATAGGCACCACACACATACATAAACACACAAAAATCATCTAGTTAGTTTCTGCAAACTTTACACAGGTTTTACAACAGGAGGCCACAGTAGCAATTCTTGTGTGCTTTAAGCTAACTTGATTAAAACATGAAAACTTGAAAGATGTTGTCTCTGTATCTGTTGAGATCTTATTGTAAACATTGTAGACTTCCCATGTAAATGGAAGTGCTACATAAATAATGAATAGCAGACTGATAGGAGTGCAGAGAGAAATAAGTCAGAGACCGACTGCTTTGGGGAGAAAAGAACAGTGCAAAGCCCTCCACTTAAGTTTATGGCTTTAATATAGCAGAACCATGGCAATTTTAGATGGTCTTGTAAAATAACAATGAAGTTCAGTGAGGTATTAAGTGCCAGAAAAAGCAGTGCTCTAATAGCAAAATGGAACAGCTTGTTCTCAGGGCTATTTCATGCAGGGTGTTCATGAAGGGAAACACTCTAGCATCATTCTGCTATGCTTATTACTGTTGTTAATGTACCATTGCCTCCAAAAAGTTAAGTCTAAAAGGCATATTGTTCTTTTTATTTGAGGGATGCTTTCAGAGGGCATTGGGACAGGTGGAGAGTATACATGTCTGCTTGAGACAAAGTGGGAACAAAAGGGTTCAAAGCTAAGACTAGAAGATGCCTAGTTGGGAAGAAAAATGGTTATATACCACAAATATGTTTTGACAGTAGGAATAATGTAGTCTCATGTTCCCAGTACACTAAAAACCAGTGAATGTAACAGTTCATTTTGAGCTGGAATTGAGTGATGGGATAAGTCTTTCCTGCCTCTGTAGCAGAAAACCATCAACAGAAAGAATGGGGAAACCTAAGCTGCATTAGTCCAACATTTCATCTCAGATGCTGAAAAGCAGCAGGGGCTTCAGTGGAAGCTGTGACAACATGTACTGCTGACACAAATAATCATTCTATGGATGGAATGCATTCCTACCTCTTGAATTTCACAATTTGGGAAGGAGGGAAGGGAGGAAGAGAGGAAGGAAGAGAGGAAGGAAGAGAGGAAGGAAGGAAGGAAGAGAGGAAGAGAGGAAGAGAGGAAGAGAGGAAGGAAGGAAGGAAGAGAGGAAGGAAGGAAGAGAGGAAGGAAGGAAGGAAGGAAGGAAGGAAGGAAGGA
>CM021729.1:34277920-34285420 GCA_011074415.1 Stictonetta naevosa
AGGAAGGAAGGAAGGAAGGAAGGAAGGAAGAGATAAACAGGAATTTGTTATTTTTCTTGACATATTCTATGTTCACAAGAGAAAGAGTTGTGTTCTTAAATTTTAAGGCCTTTGGATTGCCTTCACTTGCCACAGTACTGCAAGTATGAAACCACTGATTCCTGAAATGTCACTTTCATACACTGTCCTGCAACTCAGCAAGGTAGGTTCTGCCCAAAAATAAGAGAAATAAGACTGTTTCATATTTTGTTTAAGTTGTCACATGTAAGTTGGGGCACTAATTTCCTTTAGTGAACCTTTAAACCTTAAAGGTTGTGTCTTCCAAGCATTTCCTAAAATTATGATGTTTTAAAAAGTCCAGGCCTTTCCTTTCTTCAAAGTATTATTTGGATTTAATAATGTTTATGAGAGCTACAGATTTGCTTTACAATGCTGTCTTTTTTCATTGCAACTGGCATTCTGCCTGCTGAACTTCTTGCACTACCCTCACATTTGCACAGAAACAAATAGAGATATTTCTTTGTTAATTGACTTATTAAAAATTCATGGTGCTCTTTGATGTTTAATATTTAAACCTAATGTTCTAAGCTTGCCAGCATCGTTTTTTCCTTTAAAAAATAATAATAATAATAAAAAATATAATGGAGAATGTGCTACTTCTTATGACAACAACAGAGATTTTCTTGTGGGTTAACATTCAGGATAGTTAACTTTATTTCAGCATTAGCACATTTTTTTTCAAGTTCACAATCCTACTACCTTTTGAGTCCAAAGACAACCACTCTATGTATTTTGTGGTGCAAGCAATCTGATTTCCATTCTTTTCCATTTCTACTGAGAACTGCTGTCATAAAAATAACATTACTAATCAACGAGATAAACCATTAACAGTAGACTTGGGAGTATTTTATTCAGAAAATTTTCCATTTCATTGTTAATTCTGTTAAATATTTTCTGCCTAAAGTTTTGATTCTACAGAGTGCTAAGCTCACTGGTGAAGCAACCAAATGCACAGTTAAGATTTCAGTCTTCCTACTTCAAAGGAAAAAGCAGTATGTTGCAATTGAGACTGAAGACAGATCAGTGTTTGAAGCAGACCATGCAGAACCCAAGACACTTGCATTAAATTACCTCCTCATCCCAGACTTCTTTTCTGGCTTTTGAGCTTAACAACTGCAATCCGCTAGCTTTCATGGACCAATCTTCAAATTAAATTCTCCCTTCTGTGCACAAATCCAAAAGTGCAAGTACTTAAAAATCCCACTAATTTATAACTTAATATCATAGGAACCTGTGGGAGTCCTTCCACTGGGAAAGCTGTCTGCAAATTGTTTTCATTCAAGTACAAAACAGCCAGTGCTGAGCAACAGGGCACCAGAACTTGCCAAGATCTATCAATATTTGCATTCCTTCATCTAATTCCCCTGTAGCTCATCAAATGCCATAGCTGGTCTAACAACCTTTCCATGCTACTTCAGCTTTTCCCACTTCATTATCTGGGATAGAAGACACAGGAAGGAGCCTAACAACCCGTTCTCCAGAGAGTGAGTTAGAGGGGAAAAATTGCCCATGACAGATGACCTGTCTGCTAGCTCTTCACTTTACACAGAGGTCCTCCTCTCCCTCATCTCACCAATAATTGCTCTGCACTCCCATTGCCTTCCTTTGCACCAGAACTGTTTATTGCACCCTTAATTGGACCCACTCTAATCAAAACTACCCCTCCTCATTAAAAACAAACGGAAGTGTTTCTGTTTTGTTTTGTTTGCTAAGGACTAATACCTAAGTATTTGCTGTGTTGGATCCTGCTCAGCACAGAGCTCAACTACTTAAAAGCCAGCACAGGGAAATGGTAAAGAAGCATGTGGCTAGGAACAGAGGGGAAGCAGTAAACATTAGACTGGCTTACCACAGGTAACCATAAAGTGCTTTTCCACCTCAAAACCCATGAGCCTTCTCCACAAACACCAGTTTTCAGCTGGGAATAACCTTCATTCCCACTACTGTACTGTAACAGTGAGGTGGCAATTCTTTGATATTCTCTTTGCAAAGCCATTCCTGCAAAGTAGCAGATAACAAAGTTGCTAACCCCAAAACCATCTTTACAATTCCTTAGTTGCAGACAGTCATGATTGTACCCTTTCAGTATTATTTTGTTCTTTCACACATAATTGTAGTCTGGATGTGTCCAAATTCACTTCTTCCCACAGTCATCCTCAGAGATAAGAAGTGTTGTTCTGCACAGTCAGATTACTGGATGTGTCAAGGTTACACTAGCAAGACTTCTTTATTTAATTTGAAAATAGCCAGGAAATGTTATGTGAATCAGTTGGTCGGTGACACAGAAAGGAGTTTTCAGCAGGTATTATCTTCAGTAACTATTCCAAAGGTTTGTAATAGCCAGCTGCAGAGACACCACCTGTTGGGCTTTCCCTTTTCCAGGGAATGAAAGCTTTTTCTCTCACTCATAACTTATTGCTATTTTGTAGTTATTAATGTTTAATGACTCCAGGGGAGTGAGGGTGGAAGTGTGAGGTGGAGGGAGGAGGCAAACAGATAAAGCACAATAAAAAATCTTTTACCACAGTCGAAGAAAATTCCTGAAATGAAGCCAAAAAATGTCATTCTCAGAAGACTGTAATAAGATTATTACACAAAATCGTAACCATTGGTTTGTTTCCAAATAGAAATTGGTTTAAAATTAAAAAAATAACTCACCAAACATCAAGTGAAATAATCAAACCAAGGAACAGTTTGTCAGATCCTGTTCTGTTGTTTGTCTCTTCAGGCTTCCTCCTACATTTCTCAAGTATAACTCGTCCCTAGCATTTCTTTTTAATACATGGTGAGGCCATGCACTGTTGATGAGCACTGTTGATGTTGATTATAAATTATAAGGTGTGAATCAATAGGCCAATGTCATTGGAAGGAGTTTTATTTTCACATGTTCAGATGCAATATTACAAATAAATTGCAGTATGCAACCTCAATTTGGAGTGTAAATATTATAATTTCTGACAGCAAATATTGTTTCATGATACTAAGCACATACATAGGAAGATACTTAGTTGTCTGTATTATTCCATGTCTCACCTGCAATTTTGCACAATCCAACAACACAGATGGTGCTAAACTTGATACTACTGACATCTTCTTAAATGAAATATGGAATATAACAGACTTGCCTATACCCATGCCTGTAACAGATCTACCTACACCAAATACCCACATTCAGAAGCCATTTTGTCACCTCAATTTAAAAAAGAAAAAAAAATCATCTTTCTCAATTTTCTTGTAACAAAGGAACACTTAAAAAAAACCCAAAGTAGCCAGTGTGTAGTCAGCTCTTCAGTGAGAGCAGCACTCAGCAGAGCCAGAAAGGCCATCCACAGCCACTGCCAATCAACCTTTCTCTCTGGAGGTGCAGCCCTACGGCTCATCAAGGTGGGGATCTGACTGCACAGTCTCCAGGGGACAACAGAACAAAGGGGGGAATCTCCTAACATTGGAAAGGAGTTAGGGAACTGGGTATTAGTGCTAGTGAGTTATAAATCAACCCCCAATACTAATTTTTCCTATAGGAAAATGCATTTTCCAAATTGCAGAGGAAGAGGACAGGGGCACCACAATAAATTTAATTTGATTTAATAACAGGGCTGAATTAAGGCAATGACAAGACTAAAAATACAGAAGTACCTACTGGAACTTTAATACAGGCCCCAACAGTTCCATCTGAACATGCTCGCATACTATGAGGCAGGTGATGCATGAGCACTTTGCTGTAAGTACTGTTAAAAATGCTTTGGTTATATTTATTGACTAATCATACCCAACTGAAACAACTCCGTTTTAGATCTATATCCAATACTGCATGAAAATAATTAAACTTATGAAAAATATTGCTGAGTGAATTTAAGTAACAAGTATATAAACTCGTGTTCAAAAATACTTTATGAAATAATTAAAATATTTACAATTTTAGCAACTGTTTATGCAACCGTAAGGAGCATATTGCAAATTTCACTAAAGACTTTATCCTTTTATCCTATCTCCATCATCTACATGTGAATGGGCTACTTCTAAAAACAAAAAGGACCCGAGGACACTAACCTACTAAATAAAACACTAGTCTTTTGAAGGAACTAGTGCCATCTCCTGAAGAAGGAATGCCCTCTACTGCTTGGTTACAGAGCTGCACCGTAGCAAAAGAAAGTTGCTCAAAAGTAGGTGTGATGTGGGCTGAAGCCTTTGAGAAACAGATGAATAAATAGATAAAATAATACCAATACCAGTAACAACAACAACAAAACAACAACAATAACAACAATAACAATAACCTTTTTTTTTTTTTTGGTGGATTTTCTCTCAGAGCTATTAGGAGATGTGAAATGACACATAAAACCAAATGTTCTTTAAAAACTGCATTTCTATCTGCTCTACTACTTACCTTTTCTGATACACATACACAACATGGCACCGAGTGTCTCACTTTAAACACATACATAAAATCAAAATTAATATTTTCTCTTATTCTCAATATTTTGGATGCTTAACACTTTGATTTTTTAAAAGGACAATGTTATTACTTTTTGAAATTGTTTTGGCATTTATTTTGTTTTTACTTTATATATATGCTGCCATTCTACAAATTTAATACTCTGTTTTAAACAGTCACTAATTTGTACATTCAGCAGCAGGTACTCATCTTTTTCCTGTCATTTTTTTCACCTACTTATCTGGCAGTCCAAATAAGTTGACAGAGAGCCTACGGATATTCATGGCAGGCTAATTTATGATTCTGAAATGGCAGCTTTTAGGGGAAAAGATACACAGTACAGAAACAATTATAATGTTCTTTAAGCAGTAATTTACAATTTACAAAGAATTACACTATTCTTTAAGAAATCTGGAGAATGGATTTCTGTCAGGTCATAAAATTGTCAGACACCCAGAGTACTAAAGCACTATATTCACTTGAAATAAAATTCAGTCATTCCTCCCATTAATTGATGGTTGTACAACACCTAAAAATTTGTATGAACTCAAAGATAAGCAGCATGTTGACTGCTCAAAAGTACAGAAATTATAAGTTCCTTCTGTCTTTCTGTCTTTCCTTTTCGTTCTGTTCTTGACAGTACTTAACATTGCCTGTCCTGTAGTATGAGCTGCAGACACTGTGGGAATGCAAGAAGTTAATGCCAGAAAGATTGATTGCCTGCCCCGTGAATATTTCTGAGACTAAAGCTTCACCTGAGCTGAGCCCAGCTATAGGAAAGGAAACAGATTTCTAGTCTTAATATAATCTTTTTTTGTCACATATTAAGTTGAATTTTCCTAATGTTACACTGCAATATCTAGAGAAACATATGGCCTGGACAGAATATACTACTTTTTCATCTGGAGAAATGCAGAGAAAGCCAGATTAAAAAACAGGGTATCAAATCATGTAGATCTACATTAACTGAGAGAAATTGACAACATAGGCTGTAATAGAAAACATGGAAAACAGATTTTCAGCATATCAGTTATGTATCAGCGTTCTCAAAACACTAACATTTTCAGGTCTTTGCCAATGAAGAAACAATTTCTATGAAAAGAAACTACTTATTCCTACAGCTGAAAAATTAAACAGAAGCTCCATTTTTTTGTTGTTTGTTTGTTTTTGTTTGTTTGTTTGTTTTGTTGGTTTGGTTTGGTTTGGTTTGGTTTGGTTTGGTTTGGTTTGGTTTGTTCTGAATGTTGTTCTCTAACCAGGCAGGCTGGGGAATTCCTGAGATCACAACATTCTTTTGAGAATAAAAGACTGCTTACTACAGAAGACCTACATAACACATCTGACCAAGTTTATTACAGTGCTTATATAAAGTTAATAATCATATTGACATTTGATTTCAGACTGATTCCACATTATTCATTTTCAACCAGCAATGGCACCACCTGGCTGTGAACTGACCCACCAGTTTCAAGGAGCCACTTCTCTGAACCTGTGCAGCAGAAACAACCGCAGTGAGAATGACTGCAGTGACAGTAGCCAAAGCTTTCTTGTTGCAATTTGGCTTTTCCCAGTAACTTCCAGTACAAACACACATGCATAATAGCTGGATAGCTTCCATACTACTAATAATGTATGTGCCACGGTTTGCAATTTTTCTAAACTAGAAGTACTCTCAAGATTCCATAAAGTTAACAATTTGTTGTATTTTTACCTTTCTTGTGAAGAAAAGCTGCACGTTCAAATTTTTACATTAATAAAAAAAACTCTTAAAAATGCTGTCCCAAATTGAACACAGCAGCAAATACCTTTTGCTTTCTGTGAATATAAAAGAACCATGTGCACTTGCCTACAAATAATAGGTATCACATATAAATATATGCAAATGTGTGCATGTACACCTATTTATACATGTATGTTTGAACAACTTTTCTGAACAAAGAATCAAGAGTTTACCAGTCAACCTACTGCCAAAGTTGAAAACAGGACCACAGTCACAACAGTTGTATTATGCGTTGTTGTCTGGAGTGAATCCACAGGACGAATGAGTGCTATCCTATCTCTACTTCCTCTACTTTACGCATCAAGACTATCAGCTGTCCCAGAAAGAACCTTCACTCAAAATAACCAAGAATTTTTGAAGAGGCAAGATAAATCTTATCTTCTTCATAAAAAATACTGGATCATTGAAGGCATTTTTCTTTAATTGGTCAGGCTATTCTTATCACAAAATATTTTAAGGTATTTTAAAATGTATTTAATATTTGTTTTTAAGAACAGCCTCCAACACAAATTGCTGCATTTCCACAAAAAAACATGTTAGCAGTAATGACAAGCTAGTCTCCTCTAAATCTGTTCTCAACCCAACATCAAATGCAGTAAGTGTGACTTAATGTAATGAAACAGAACCTAATATGGTGTTTTGATCATATTGGCAGAAGATTATTCATACAAAAAGAGAGAAATTATTTTTCTAGAATCTATTCAGGTATGTAAGGTTGTTTATTCAATTCTATAACTTCAGAATTACAGTCAGTTAACAGACTTGCAATTCATAAAAAAAAAGGGGGGGGGGAGACGTCAAACTAATCAGCAGTGTACTGAAAGTGCATTAAAAAGATACTATGTGTTTATACAGTGTACTATCCTAGCTTAGGACATAATAAATATCTCCAAATATTTGAAGGCCATAAATGCCAAAACTCAAAGAATTATTTAATATTACACATGGAGCATATTTAAGAATAGTAGGATTACTGTGAGCAAAGTGGGAAAAGGTTCTTGACCATGAAATTTATACAAAACTGAAACAGCCTTCAAAACAGGGAGATCTGTTGCTCAAGTCATTTAAATTAGAATGCAGAAAGCACACGGAAATGCTCTTTAGGGAATTATCTGCATTGGTTTGGCAATAAACCTATTATGTCTTCCCAGCTATAATTTGTATGATTTCCTGGTTTTGGACATAAAACACATGGGAACTCAAGTCAAGAGTTCACATAACTATT
>CM021729.1:34290420-34292655 GCA_011074415.1 Stictonetta naevosa
ATGCCACACGTGTACGTTTCAGCCACCATAAATGTCCCATACCTTCGCAGAATACCCTGAAACTTTATTAAAGCACGCAATTCCTCTCGAAACTTGGCTTTCCGAAATCCCAACTCCTGACCACTTACTCTCATTCTTCACCTTTGACTGTGCTCTTACCCTGACTACCAGAGGCCAGAGAGGCTATTAAACACAACTTACTTAAGGAAGGGGTTGAAGTTAGTCTTTTCCTTCATTACCTTAGCAGGGATTTTAGGTATTCATTTAAAAGGTTTTCCGGATTTTTGTTTGTTTGTTTGTGGGTATTTTGGTGCTTTTTTTTTTTTTTTTTTTTTTTTTTTTCCCTTTTCCTCCCTTTTCCCCCGCCCCGTTTCCACCTGTACCCACAGCGCCGGGCTCGGGGGCAGACCCGCAGCCAGAAGCGATCCTCGGATGCTCGGGGCACCACGGCTCCAGCTCCGGCCACTTCTGCGGGGCCGGGCACCCTACCGGGGGTGCAGAGCAGCGCTGGTGAGCCGCAGTCCGGCCCGTGCGGCTCCTCCAACACGTTTGTTTGTTTAGCCAGTAAAGGCCGGGGCGATCATTTCGAGGCTGGCACCTCCTATGGCAGCATCCCGCTAACTGAGCTCCGGTGGTCGCCTCGGCTGGCACTGGCAGGGTTTCCTTCAACCTCAGCGGCGGCGCGGGGAGAGGCTTTCCCCGTTCCTCGCTCGCATCCACAGCCTGCCCGCGCTCGCAGGGCACTGTCGGAGGATGCACACGAAGGGTCGGTGGCACCGCTCGCTGATTTCTGCCAGATCGGCGGCGGTGGAGCGAAGCACCCCGCGGCCAGGCGCAGGCAGGGTGTCTCTGCCGGCGCCTTCGGCGCAGCGCGGCCGAGTAGCACGAGGTGCCCGCAACGATTTGGGGAGGAAAACGCAGCCTTTCCCCGCGTTTCTCCGAGTTTCGTGCTAGGCTTCGCGCGGCTTTTCAGGCTCAATGAATTAGCAGCTCCCAAGGGCAGCATCTCGCCGCTGCCCGGGTCCCGGCTCCGGCCCGACGCCCCCTTTCCCGGGGTGCCCCCGGGGGACCAGGGGAGGTCCGGGGCCAGGGAAAGGGGCAGGGGGCAGAGGGACTGCGGGAGGGCCGGGAGGGCGAGGGGGAGGAGGGAGCCGCCCTGCTCGGGCATCTTTTCCCGGCCCTGTGTTTTGAAAGAGGATCTCGCCCTCACATGGCGTTTCCTCGCCCCCCCGGCTCCACCTCGCCCAGCTGAGGAGGTGCGAGTGAGAGGGGAGCCGGGAGCAGCTCCTCGCTCCTTTTCCACCAGGCGCCAAGTCCCCGAGCCGCTGTCATGTGATATATAGCAGGAGAGCAGGAGCTGCGGGGGTCTCCCTGCTCGGGCATCATTACAAAACCGCGCCGGAGCGCGCACACCCGACACAGCCGGGGCTGCCGCCGCCCCGCTCGCCTCCTCTCCCCGCCGCCTCCCAGCGCTCGCCTCCGCCCGCCGCAAACTTTTTTCGGGGACGCCGGACTGAGCGGTGAGAGGGGCGTTTTGCTTTCCTTGCTCCCCGTCTCCGCAGAGACCCGGGGTACTTTCATGCTCCTCAGCCCCCGCCGCGTGCCGAGCGCCAGCGCCAGCAGAGAGAGTGCGAGGGGGCAGAGGGGGACCCCGGGCGACCTGGTGGCCTCCAGGAGCCGGGCGAAGGCGACAACCGCGGCGGCCGGGAGCTGTCCCTGCCCCACGCCCCCCGAACCCCCCGCGGCCCCGCGGCGAGCGGCGGGGGACAGAGGCGAGCGCACCCCGCGGGGCGAGGGCGCCCGGGGGCTCCGTGCGCCCATCCCGCGGGGGGGTTGCGGTCGCGCGTGGTCCAGGAGGGCGGCGCCCACGATGTAGGGGCGGCGGTGGAGCAGGGCACGGCCGTCCCCAGCATCCCGAGCCCGGAGCCCGGCGCGGCCGGGGAGTGCAGCCGCGGGAGAGCCGCGGCGGGGCGGCGATGCCCAGGCCGGGGAAGAGCTCGTACAGCGACCAGAAGCCGCCCTACTCCTACATCTCCCTGACGGCCATGGCCATCCAGCACTCGGCAGAGAAGATGCTGCCCCTGAGCGACATTTACAAGTTCATCATGGAGCGCTTCCCCTACTACCGCGAGCACACGCAGCGCTGGCAGAACTCGCTCCGACACAACCTCTCCTTCAACGACTGCTTCATCAAGATTCCCCGCCGCCCCGACCAGCCGGGCAAGGGCGGCGGGG
>CM021729.1:34293055-34321517 GCA_011074415.1 Stictonetta naevosa
ACCCGCCCCGCACATGGTGCACTACTTCCACCCTCACCCGCCGCCGCCGCCGCCGCCTCCCCCGGGCAAGGTGCCGGGGCTGGCGGGCTCCGAGGCAGCCGTGGCCGCTGCCGCCGCCGCCGCCGTGGGGAGGCTGCCGCAGTTCTCGCCCTACGGCAGCGGGCAGCCGTCGGGCTTCAAGCACCCCTTCGCCATCGAGAACATCATCGGCAGAGATTACAAGGGCGTGCTGCAGGCCGGCGGGCTGCCGCTGGCCTCGGTGATGCACCACCTGGGCTACCCGGTGCCCAGCCAGCTCAGCAGCGTGGTCAGCTCCATGTGGCCCCACGTCGGGGTGATGGACCCGGTGGCCGGCGTGCCCGTGTCCCCCGAATATGGACCCTTCGGGGTGCCCGTGAAGGCGCTCTGCCACCCGCCGGCGCAGACCATGCCCGCCGTCCCGGTGCCCATCAAGCCGGCTCCAGCCGTGCCCGCCGCCTCGGCCATCCCCGCCCTGACGGTCGCCGCCTCGCAGATCTGCCCCGCCGCTTCCCCGGCCTCCGCTGCGCTCCTGGAGCAGGCGGCGAGCGGCGCCCCCGAGGGCAAGGGCTCCCTTCACTCCGTCCTGGTGCACTCCTAAAGGGCCGGGGGCCGGGGGCGCGGAGGCCCCCGGGCTCCCAGGGGAGGGGGCACGCGTGCGGCGCGGAGACCCGCTCCGTCTGGTGACCGTGCCCCTGCCTGTGTTTGTGTTGTGTACAATCAGATTGTGTGAGAGCCAGGTCGCAGGTAAGAGCTTTTATCGTCGTTAAATACCCTCAGTGGCGGAGAGGTGATGTGAAAAGCCACTGCCGGGGGCTGGAAGGGGCCGGGGGGAGGGTCCCCGTCACCCCGACAGCCTGGGGCTGGGGGCGGCAGGGCACCGGGGCTCCCCGCGAAGCCCCCTCCCGGGACGGCCGGCGGGGGTCCCGCCAGGCTCGGGGCGCGGCGGCAGAGGGGCTACAGCCTCAGTGGCAAAACCTCCGCTGAGCTCTGCTCTTCCCCCTCCCCCGAGCATCCATCCTCTGCCCCGCGGACCTGGGGAGCTCTCTCCGAAGGAGGCGGCCAAATCCGAGGCAATAAACTCGGACCCCGGCGAGCTGCCGCGCCTCGTGAAGCGTAATGTTCGCGAATTAAAGAGTAAGCTTTAAATAGCTCGATTAATTAGTGGGAATTTAAATGACAACGGCGCTGACGTCGAAGGGCTCCTTTAACTAACGATTACTCGTCCTTCCCCCTCACACTTTTACGCTGCATCTCAGTGAGGGTAATACCTTAGGAGGGACCGAAGTATGACCTGGCCTCTCAGGCTTTGAGTGTCCGAATTCCCTAGATTCTCCTTAAAATGAAACCAGCCCTGCCATTCGTAGATTGTGCTTATCACATCGCCTTTTACCGCTCACAGATATCGCTATTTTGTATGTGTTGCTTGGCGTTTTTTCCACGTGAGTGTGAACACTAAAACCTGTTGGGTGGGGAAAAGAAAAAAAAAAAAAAGAGAGAAGAAAAAAAAATAAAAATCTTCGGGAAAAGCACTTTACTGAAAACAACCTTCCAGCAGACGAGAGGTCTGCGAAAAGCAGAGGGATCAGAAGTCAGAGAGCGATGCTCTGGCTGACGAGTCCCGGCTGGCTTGTGAGAGATTGCTGCCGTACCCTGTCTGCCCTGCTGTACACCAATGATCATTAAAACCCATCTATTCATTTGCTTCTGCTGGTGCTGCTGTTTAAAACACTCGCCTTTTACACCGGTTCAGAAACGCGTGCTCGCACCGTAGGTTCCTCTCCCCCCAGACAGACAGAAGCGCCCAAAACTTTTCCTGGAGACAAAACCAGAGAGGGACAGGGAAAAAAAACCTCTGAGGGGCAAATCTCCCGCTGGCGAGGTGCTTCCTCCGGTGCTGCCCGGGTCGGAGGAGGGGGCACCGGCTCGGATCCCGATCCCACCTCCCGAGGCAGCGCAGCTCTGCCGCCGGTCGCGCCGTGTGCTGAATCCCGGTTGCTGCCCGGCTCTTCCCCGCCTCTCGCCGCGCCCCGAGAGGCCAGGTCGCGGTCCCAGCCCCTGGGGAAGGTGGCCTGGGTTGGGCTGCTCCTTGCCGGGGGCCTGCAGCCGCAGAAAAGCGGCTGTTGGTGGGAAAAGCAAGCCTGCAGAGTCCCGGGTGCCGGAGGTCCCCAGTTTTCCCTGCGCCCGCCTGAAATTCGCCCCGCAGCTGCTCGATTTCCACTTGCTCCCTCCGCTCCGGGCGGGGTTTGCACCTTAACTTCCAAAACTACAACGCTCCCAGCGCTGGAAAATACAATGCTGCTAATAACGTTGCGTTAATAAGGCACAGATCGGTACCACTGTTTGGAAATCGGACTAGCAGGGGGATCGCCTCAAAAGTTTTGCAGCCGGGTAAACAGAGCAAAAGAAATTATATGTATGTATGCCTGTGTGTATATATATGCACATATATATATATGCATATATATATATGCATATATATAAAGTGCTTCACATTTCCTTTGCCCCGCTGTCTTCCATTTCAGGCAAGAAATCGAGTCGATATTTCTGCTGCTAAATCTGCCGCTTATGTTGAAAGCAGTCTCCCGAGTAAGTGGCGAATCGCGCCGGTTTTACTTATCTCGGTGTGCTTAAATACACCGCACCCCTTCGACGTGGTGCCCTCTGGAGCCCTGGAGCACCCTTAGGGATCTGTGTTTTCCCCCTGGGAAGGGCCCGAGGGGCGAGGGGAATGTGAAGCTCGGAGGAGGAGCTGCGGGGATCCTTCCCGAGAGGGACCGAGGCGATGTCGCGAAGCTGATGTCGGAGGGGGCCGAGGGCAGACCGGTGGCAGCAGATCGTGGGAAGAGGGGCGCCGGGGCCGCGGGGCGCCCGGCCGGAGGCTTGGGGTGAGTCCTGCGGCAGCTGCCTGCGCTTTGCGTGACCCAAAGAGCCCAGGCTTCTCTTCGCAGCTCGTACAGGGGAAGTTGTCAGAGCGCCGGAGCGACCCGAGCGCTTCAGGCTGTCAGGGGGAAAAGGCAAAGTCACAGGCTGAGAATATCTTGTAGAGAGTTTACGCCTTATTTCTAGGGACCCCGTCTCTAAGCATAGCCTTTGCAATATTATAAAGTCGTGTATCAACAACCTACAATCCCAATATGTAAACAACAATCCCATCACTGCTCAGAAACAGACGATGGTACAGCATGTAGGCAAGTCAAATAGTACCCTTTCCTCCAAACAACAACAACAAAAAGCAGGTGTAAACTGGAGAAGGGCAAGATTTTTACTTGGTAAACCCAACAGGAAAACAAATCCACAGACTTACGCTAACTACAAGATATTGCCTATCTGCTATAGCAGTATGCCACAGGCTTGCCTTCAGAATAAGGCACATCTGTGTTCTGCACAGAAAAAGCAGCTGAGCCTTTACTGGATGGGAACAGACAGGATGGTTGTAACTAGAAGAAATAAATGTAAGTAGGACAAGCAGGCTAATTCTTAATTTCATTACACTGCCAAAGGTAGCAAAGCAAGAGACAGTGATAGAAGAATGGAGGCCTTAGAAAAGGAATTCATCACCCCACTATGTTTCTGATTTATTGCGGCTAGTTAACAAAGTGATAATTATTTCCACGTATGGGAAACTGTTCCTAACCAAGGCACCGCTTTATGTATCACCAGTCCATATAGCAGGCAAGTCAAGAAAAAACAAACAAATGCAGTAAGACTTCTAGAATGAATGTGTTTTATGGTCTGATGTATGATAGCCATTTCAGTCCATACATGCTGAGCCCAGTGGCATCTCCAATATGATCTGTGAAGTTCTGGGCTCCACTGACTCAGTCATGAAGCCTGTCAGGCCAAAAATCCATCTGGGAAGTCTGCTTGGAATTCCACTGATGTTTATGGGATTAATCAGATTTTCCCTTTTATTGTAAGATTTTATTTTAAATCACTATCACTTTAAGATATACTCATCTCTGTAAATGCTTGAAGTCTGTATGTGTCTCAGTTTTGAGAAGTAATGTTCCAATATTGCTTTTGGACATCCTGGAAATTTTTAAGTTTTGATGAACATATGGTAAAATTAACCAGCTTCGTTTGGATAAACTAGGTATAGTTTTAGACTTTTATATGCTAAATACCAAAATTTACCACCTACAAGGCTCTATCCTGAAGATATATATGTCTTTAATTTCTTTAAAGAATCAGTGGTCCTCCTCCTTTGCTCATACAATGCAGCCACTGGCATTGCCCATGTAAGAAAGCAGAATGCTTAGAGCACTCTTCTCAGACCCTGTGAAGGAAATCTAAGTTCAAGATCACTTCAGCTCAGAAAGATTCCAGTTCACATCTGTGAGCCAATGCCAGTCAACTGTAAAATGGCACATGGAGAAGAGTCATGCTTTTCGGTGAAGTCATGCCATTACATGACAACAAATGTAACCTTCATCAAGTGTCCAATAAGCTGCAGGGTCTGGGTGCTCTGCTACAAGGGCAGAGTCCAACAGCCACTGGGGAAAACACAGCAGCTGCGGCAGGAAAGGAAGAATGGGAATAAGCGGCAAATTTCCACAATGCAGTACCACATGAATTGGTGTTGGGTGTCCCAAAAACACATAATCGTGTAAAAGGCGAGGTAAAGATAAGGAAATGACAAATGCTTACTGATATTTAGTCACTCGGACAGATAAAGAAAAATAGCTGGCAAATTTGAAGTTGCAGAAAGACCTCCACACTAAGTTACAGGATAATGAAATGGAAGGTGAAATTCATTGTTGATATATGCAAACTGATACGCATGGGGATTTTATGTACATAACTACAGGTCCTAAAATTAGGATTCTTATGAATTTGTGGTAGATATCTCGATGTAAATGTTGTCTTTATAGTTGTTAGTTGTAGAAAAAAAAATGCTAGGAAACAAACAGAACATAACAGAATATATCATGTCCCTGTTTAAATCCTAAGTAAACTTGAATGCACCATGGATTTTGGTGAGCTCTTCACACATAAAAGCAGATAGATTAAAACTGGCAAGATACAGATGGGATAATCAAAGGTACATCTTCTGTATAAGTAGAATTCAATGGTCTAAGGCTCTTCAGCATGGAAAGCAAGGACATACAGGGATATATAAGTTCATAAAACCATGAGAGATCTAGAGAAGGAAACTAAGGCACATTTGCTCATCATTTTGCTTAATACCAGAAATGGGAGTCATCAAAAGAGTTCAAAACAAACAGAAAGAAGAGATTCTTCACAAAACATCTAACTGAAACCTCGAATTCATTGTCACAGGATTTGGAGATTGCTAACATTTGTTCAGAGACCAAATAGAAAATTATGTCAGATAAATCCACAGAGGGTTGTTCCATAGAAACTTGCTACCTTTTGCTCAGATTTGCTATGCTGGTACTATATTTTGAAGGTATAATTGCATAATTTTCTTGTCTCACCCTTTCTAGAGAATTGATTGTTTACTTACTGTTGGAGATTGGACATTGGGGCAGATAAATATTTGGTCTGATCTATGACAATTCTTAAACAGAGAGGGGACCAGAATCTGTGGCTTCTTTTCCTAGCCACGTGTCCTAAATCAAAGCAATACTTTGAAGTTGTTTCAATGTGCGATATAGGACAGTAGACATCATGGATCTCTACTCTGCATCTGCAGATGCAGAGTCCAAACCTTGCTCTAGTGAGTGGCAGATTAAGTTTTATATGAAAAATATGTAAAGGTCAAGGTCAAGGAATGGCTAAGTTCCTCTTTCCAAAGAAAGTGTCCCACCAACTGGATTTATTGGCTTATTTTCTGGTAAAATTAATTTAAACAATTAGAAAGTTTCAGCATGGGAGACTGAATGCCCTTTTCATATTATACCAGCATAGCTGACGGGTAGACTGAGTATAGGTATGGACTTGAATACCCTCTAAGATGGAGAAGCAGCTCTGAATATCTGTGTCCTGGTTCAATAACACTGGGCATGTCCATGCCATGTATGTCTGAGGCATCTGTGCTGCTCTATGTATTGACAGAGGTGTCGGTGTACTACTTTCGTCTGTATCTCCTTCTCTGCTTACAGAGCTGGTAAAAAGAAACTGTTTGCTTTTTAGAGGAGAAAAGATTCAGGTTATGACACATGATAAAAAAGGACCCTAATGCTGAGCTTCACAGAGCATTAAAATCTAAGTTTTATTGCATTTGACATGCACAATGTACCACAGAATCTTGTAATATATCTCTAGACTTTTATGAATGCTTAATCTACTCTGGGAGAAGTAGTCATTTTCAATGAGAAACAAACATATTTTTAAGTAAAAACCTGGGAGAAAGTTGTAAGTCCACATTGCATGAACTGTTTTTATTACACTACATATTAAAATAATTATTGGATGATAGACATTAACTGTTCTTGGAACAACCACAGGGACCAAGTTTGCCCCCCTTTTTAAGCCAGAGAATTAGCTTAAAGCAGTCAATTCAAAAAGCAGAAAGAACTATATTCTTTATCCATTAATCACAGTACCTTAATGTCAAGAAAAAGCGGGTTTTTGGCTGAACACCAGTGTTACCTAGTGAATAAATTATTAGGCAAATAGTTCTTTCACTGCTAAAGGCTGCTAAATTTTATTTATTATCAGTCTTCACACTAACAAAAAAAGAAAAAAAAAAGACTTCTAACTCTATAATACATAACAAACTCCCAGTGTGGATCAGGCCTTCTTTCATCATGACCTGAATAATTTGAAGCTCAATCAATGATGAGTTCTGTATAAAAGCAAAGAAAGAAAGGAGAAAAATGTATTTTTTTGTGTACTAAAAAATTTGTTTGTACCATAGACCCGCTTCTGGAAAATTATCATTTGCTGGGAAAAATGTAAGAGAATTTTGTAATGTGATTGTAGTAGACATTTGTGTTTTATTAACCTATTGCTTTATGTGGAATGTGGGACTTGGGTTTATCCCCTTCTAAGGCTTGAGATTAGAATGTTCTTAACCCTCGTAGTCTTTAACTGATGTTGTTACAAGTTTGAACCATAAGAGATTAGTGAATATGCAAATTATTGTGACACTTCCTATGCTTAATAAATGCTGTAATTGTCAGGTGCTTACATCTTGTTTAATTGATTGTTATTGACCTACGAAAATCATTCCTAGTACACACTAGCTTGGAAGAAAATGCAATGTAACACGGTACATTTCTGGCTGATTACCATAGTGTAAAATTTTTTAACTTGAATAGGGCTGTCAAGAGAAGACCTGGAAAAAAGAATCAATTTATTGTCCTTTGAGCATCTGCAGCAGAGATAAAGACAAAAACAAAAAAAATATATATCCAAAAGTATGAATATGATACATCTTCAAAATGAAGTTACACCAATTATTCCAGCAAAACAGATAACAAGTGAATTAATTGAGGTCCTTACAGAGCCTCTGTTACCTTTACCTTTACCTTTACCTTTGCCTTTACCTTTACCTTTACCTTCATCTGGTTATAAACATTTTAAAAATTAAAAATGCCCCAGTTTACTCACCAACTCCAGCACTGCAAACAAATAAATGCACTAAGTTGAAAAATATGGTCTCAAATAGGAGTCAAACTCAATATTGATCCAGATTTTATATTTGGTGTATATGAAAATGCATCTCTGTGTCATTGGTATATTTCATCTGCAAACTTCCAGAAAGAAATCAAGGGAGAATATAAAGAAAATATCAGTCCATTAGGCTGATTTCATTTTGAAGGAATGAATTGTGAAGAAAAGAATGACAAATATATTGCTATATAAGCCTAAAAAAGGAGTAAATACAACTTTCATGCAAGAAATGCAATTTATGACAGAACAGCTTCATGCTCTTCTCAGACAATTGATTTTTAGCAAAAATAAAAGTCATGAAATAGGCTGAATATTGAACAGAGCTTCAATGAAGAGGTTGTTATCACACTGTCTGGCAAATCATCAGTGTAAGTAGAGAAGGAGTAGAACCTCACACAGGGGCTGGCTAATGAAATTAAGTAACATGACATGTAAATTTATGCATTTTGGGTCTTATAACAAAGGTATCTGAGGTTTGCCAGATATAAGAAACTCAGAGGATTACCTGTTCCAAAGAGTGAGTAGAAAGCTCATCGAGTGTGCAGGAATATGAATGAAGGTCAAGAAAGAAAATGAAAGGTCTCATGGATTCCTATTTTCTTTAGCATACATATGGTATTCTTAGTATTACCCCCATTTCTTCTTTCCTTGCATAGTAACTTTTCTCTTTATTGCACTGAGCTTTATTCCTTTCTGATCATAGTTCCAGCTTTATGGTACCAAACTCAAAAGTGTCTATGACACAGTCCATGTTCTCCAAGTTTGATCACTAATTCTTCCTATGTTCTCTGGGAAGTAATTTTGTAAAAAAATCTCCATCCATTTTGAAGAAACTTTAGCTTAACAGGGGTTATGACATTCTTCAGCTACTGAAACTCTACATTTTCTTCAATAAGAATATTTTTTTTTAAAGAAACTTTAGCCCGCTGCCAACAGATTTGGTTTTCCTTGTCATGCCTGAGAAGCACTGCAAATACACATCCCTCCCAGCCAGGAATCAGAAAACTGCTGAACTCAACCACATTTCTCTGACTTGCTGAAAGTCAAAAATGCATCCTGAAGAGTTCCTTATTTATTTGACCACAAAGAAGAGTAGGACCAATACCAGTGACAGTGATTTACCACCTTTAGAGAGACGTCTAGTGACTACCAGCAGTTTTCTGGAAGTTCTGGATCAGACCTATTTTTTGCATTCATGACAAGACAGGGGTCAGCCACTACTGGAAGTCTGGTTGCTAAGGGCACAAATGTTTTGGTATACAGGGCAGCTAGAACACCTCTACTTAGGTTATACTCTCTTCTCCTGGAAACAATTTGACCCTTTTGAACAGGAAAGCTTTTCATAATGGTGGTCTAATACTCACAGAGCTCATGGGATTATTGTGGGGCTTTTTTTTTTTTTTTAAAAAAAAAAACAACTTATAAATCATTTACTTTCATGTAATTCAGATGAGAAAAACAGTGATTCATACTTCTTCCATTGCTTAAGATGGAAATACTAATGTCAAGAAAACTGTACCGATGAAGCCTGAAATCGATCAACTTCATCTGACACATCAGACCATTCTAGTTACCTAGGAGATCCATTTCCTTATAGATAAGTGTTGCTAAAAACATTATAAGATCAGTAAACACACTTGCTTTATTCACTTTTCTTTCATCTACATTTCTTCTATTTCTTCAACATTTGACAAGGCTGTCAATATTATTGAAAGAACAACAGCAGACTTAAACCACCAGAAATTATACTGAGAATCTAACGCAAGAATATTGGAAAATTATGGAGAAAGTTCCCAAGATTGCCAATGCTTGGTGAAATGTACTACTATAAACTCAACATTTTTGAAGGTCATTTTGGAAGTTTTATACAATACTTACTGATGATATGCAAAAGAAACTGGAATTGGGTGAGATGGCCTATTAATGGAGAAAAATTCACAAAATGTACAGCAGAAAATTTGGGGCTCTTAAATATGCAAGGGATATTCAACAGCTTTTACTCAATAGAAATTAATGAGGGCACATCAAAGATGACTGAAAAAAATCACTGCAGATGAAACATTTTTACAGTTGACATTTCTTTGATTTTAAAATATATCATTAAATAATTAATCAAGGTAATGACATCCAGGTGATAATTTTCCCAGTGACCACAGAAAAGCTAAGAGGAAGGGTAGATTCACACGGTTTCTATTCAAGTCTTTCTGGTGGGTATAATGAAAGGAAAGGATTCAATTACTTTGACTCAATATAGCAAGGACATTCAGAGACTTCTCTATGAGTTCCCAAACTTTTCAATACTGTTGCTGTGCTTATTTGAACACTTCACTTTCGAGCCCACCAACCCAAATGTTGAAAACACTGCAGGATCTCCTTAGTGAATGGCACCATCATAACAAAGGGGCAAGACAAAATAAAACAAACCTGTAACATTTTTGCTTATTCAGAATTTGTGAGGCAAATGTGAAGTACATTTTTGTGAGTCTACTCAAGCAGGAAATCAGGGGATCCAAACAAGATCAAGGCTTTTTTTATGCTAGATGTTGGACTGAGATAGATATAACAGGCACAATCATATTGTTTTACTGGTGAATGGATGGAAAAAGAAAAAAAAAACTAACTTTGTTTACATTGCTGGTACCACGGTCAGAGGCTGTTTCTAAATCTCACAGATACTGGTTCATGCCTCTCTTGCAAGCCCCTCTTCTCCTTCACGGGAAGAGATCTTCATTTTGATAGTTTCCTTTTAATTCCCAGAAATGTGTAGATGAATACGTCTGAAGGCTTGTGAAATAAAACTCAGAACTGGTAAAACTCTGGGGAAGTAGCTTGTAACTGCTCTACTTGGGAAGAAGCAGTAAAATCCATTTGCACTCTCCTGAAAATAAGCTTCAGGCCCAGCACTGCCTCAGAGACTCTGAATTCAGACAGATTTCCTGTTTCCTTTGAGCCTCATCTGAGCCAAATATTTTCATTTTCTTACTGAGTTAAGCCAGTTAATCAGTTTTCCTCACCCCTTTGAGCTTTGTGGTTTCCAATTAGCATTATCCCTTTTCCAAGGGCCATGGAGCTTCGGCTCCCTGGAAGAACAGTGTCATTGTGCCTGGAGGTCCTGATGCTGGCAGATGGCTGTGTCTGGTCCCACGTATGGATGGATGGATGTCAGCTTTTTGTTTCTTTTCACTGAACCAATCAGGCAACTGATTTCAGCTCTAGCATGAACACTACTCAGTTCTTCTTGGATATGCAACTCTCTGTTTATTCTCAGTTATAATATTGCTCACCAAACCTTCCCTGCACTGGTATCTGGCGAAGAAGGTTTTCAATGCACTCTTTCAATTTTTGACAGACAAAATACAGGAAGATGGGGGCATGAAAGCAGCACAGAAGCAGTGAAGGATGCTGAGAGCTTGTTAAATATTCTAGCAGGCCCTCGTCACAAGAATTTCCACAAATTGCATTGTCATCAAAATGCTTAGGGGGACACTAATGACCACAAAGGATTCAGCTGGACCACCCAGAGCTGCAAATGCTAAAAGAAGCTTCAAGGGCCTCTTGCAGGATTAAAGTTGCTCCCCCTTTAACATCTTGAAAATCTTCTACGAGGGCCTTCCCACCATCATCAAGTAATGAAAACCATTCTTTGTACTTATCCAGTCACTTTGGCATCACTCTGCTGCCTGAAAGCTAGACCGGAAGAGAATACCCACCTGTAAGACCAACTTGACATAAATATTATGTCACAGTAGTAAGACTGTTGCAAACCACATATGTTAATGGTTTAAGAATCCCAGTAATATCTAATTAATATGCTACCTGCCTAGAGAATGAGCAATGATTTGTGTCCTACGTCATGAAGAGACATTCAAAACTACCCTGTTTGTCAAGGACTAATTTACCAAAAATGCTGCTGATGGCTCTTTCATGAATCTTGCACTAATAAAAGTTTCCATTCAAGAGAGTATACAATTCTAAAACCTTTACAATTGAAAAACAAACAAACAAACAAACAAACAAAACAAGACGAGATGCATTTAAGGACTTGAACTCCGTAGGAGAAAGAATAAATTATCTTAAAAGTAATAGATATATCCTGGCAGGGAGTTCAGGAGCTGGCAGTTAGAAATTATGTGTACCTGGATACATCTATAAAAGAAAGAACTTAAACTATTCTATAGCTGTCAAAATATGTAGCTACAAGGATCATTTATAGAAAGACAGTATGAAGACAGATTGCTGAATAGTAGAATTAAACTTGGTATCATAATACAAATTGAGTGAAAGATATTTCCCCCAATATTTCTATTAATTTACATTTATTTTTCTGGAAGCATGTCATTTAAAGGTACATAAACAGTAATAATACTTGTAATAGATTAATTATTTTAAAGTCATCATAAATACACCGCTGAGGAATCTCTTCCCACCACCGGAATAGAATTGGATAAAATTATAGCAACGTGTCCAAGACTGGAATTGAGAATGTGAGGAATATCAGACATATCTTATTTTTTGCATGTGTAGTTTCATCTGATCATCTGTAGTTGTGAACTGAAACACTGATATTTCTCTCTCTCTTCTGCTGGTGAGTATGCATCACAAGTTGAAAATCCAGGGAAAAGACAGAACTATATATCAGAATCTCAGATAGTCCAAATGGCAAACATTCTCACTAACACGTGATGTTTACAAAATCTTCTTCTGGAGACTGGCATACATTGTAAGTTGGACACAAGCACTTGTTTTGGTCTGTTGAGATACTGCCTAGGCCCATGTGGGATGATCCACACTTTAAAGAGCAAGAAGTTTTAAGGGTATGTACTTTGAGATGCACATATTAAAATGAAAGTCTTCTTCAGGAAGCACTAAAGCTGTACATTTTTATAAGGTGAAAATTTGCATTGGCCTCAGACAATTTTTAGAGAGTCAGGGCAGATCATTTCACCACATGAGAAAGTATTTGAATGTAAGAATGTTTCCTCACTGAGAACAACAAGTGTAAGCCTGTCATTTTCCCTCACATTCTATAATACATAGGCAGTAAGTGTATCAGATATATCAGAAGTAGAATATAATGCATACGAAAGCTAGCAAGGTATGATCACAGTGTATCCTTAGATGACATTGTATTTCATCACTCTGTTTCTTCCACGTGTACCATAATGTAGATTTCCCTATAGGTAGGTGAAACAGGTTAAACTCTCCTTAAAGGCCAATCCAGCCACATACATAATAGTATTCTTCATTTAAAAGGAAGACTTAACACATTAATTGGCAGGACAAAGCTTCCAAAGCCTACATACAATGTTTTAGCACATTTGGGAAGATTATGGCTTAATGTACAACTCTTTGGCTTCTCTGAGACATCCCCAGTGCCTTTCCGAAAACTTCCACCCCCCCCCCCCTGCACCTGGACCCTAGCTCATTGTGCTTTAAGGAGGGTTATTTTGGCTTGGAGAGAAGAGGACTTTCATGACTTCAAACATGGACATTAGATCAAGTTTTTATCTTCTCACATAATCCTGTCTTTGATGTCACCAGACTGAGGCCTCTCAGAATAGAAAGAGAAAGCTGTGAAAAGAGGCCCAGTTAATTTATACATTTAAGTGCTGCTGTTCTAATTCACCAGTGTAGCATTTTCATTGTTTTCTGCTTTGCATCCTAAAGGCAGGCTTACACCAGGCAATTATGAATGGCTCTTCTGAACAAATAATTGAAATTCACTAGTTGTGGGATATGGCTAAACAATGTCAGGACTGGAGGTGTTAGGTCAAATATATTCCCAGTAGCATTACTGAAGTTACAAGCTACTCTTTTCACTTGCCTCGAGGGATAAGTATTTGCAATACACCCACTTTAACAGCAACTAATCAGGTAAGCTGCCTGAGACAAGTGGCAGATATGAACATGATATTTTGTATTTGTCTTTTACCCAAAGTACTAGTCTTGTAGTTAAATAAGCTTAAGACTTTAGAAGGTGGTGTGGAAAACTGTTTTGCAGCATGGAGAATATTTTGTAAGAATTAATCAAGTAATGATATACAACACTCACAAAATCCCTCTCTCACAACTGCACCAAGGAGCAAGTTATAAAAATGAAAATTGACCCTATTACAGACAGCCCTGCTGAATACTTGAACCAAACTAGTGGTGGAACAACAGTTCTGTCATGAATTACATTTCCTTTACTGTAGAGAAGGGAAATAAAGCTTTGAAACTCTTACTTGAGGAATTGTGAAACATCATTTCAGCATATATTATCTTGCAAAGCCAGTAATTCAGTCTTTCATGAAGCAACCAACCCTAAGTTATACCCAAACTCACCATTCATGCTATTTTCTAATGAATTCTGCAATGTAAGAATTTTGTGCCAATTTAGTCCATCAAAATAGTAGACTTTTGATCTCCTCATAAAGAAAACAAAACACAGTGTGTGTGTGTGTGCATGCATGTTTGTGTGTGTAGAATGGAAGTGTGCTACAGAAAAAAAAACATGAGATAAAACAGCCCACCGAGGTGAAAGTTACATAAATAGGTCTTTTCATCTTATAGTGGAATGGATTCACTAAAAGAAAAAGGGTGTATCCAAAAGTGAAACATACATATGTCTTACTGATTCAGGGATCTTTATGCTTCGTGAGCAATGCCATGAACCAAACAGAGGGCAAGTTGCTCTTTCTCTTTTCTCAAAATGCAATATAAGCATAAACCTTTCATTCAGACTGCTGCCTTACCAGTGCACATTATATACTTGGTCCAAGACACAGTACTGTTAACTTGAGCCTTTCAAGATTCCTGAACTCTGCCCTCTTCACAGGACACAAATCTTTTCCTTTGCCATTTGAAAGAAAGAACTAAAAATGTTAAAAGCCATTCTTCATAGCCATGAATCTAAAACATTTTTTCTTTTTAAAATGAAATCTGATGTGTCATATTTTTACTATCATTAATTTGAAAAGAGACTTCAAAAAAGCACTCATTATTGTGATTTTTATAATCCTGCTCCTGCTAGCACTTCTCACTATTACAGCACCAAACCTCTGTTTTTATCATGTTTTTGAGTATTATGAAGACTAAGGTTATATACCTTTAATGAGTTTGAGGCAGAATATCTCAATTTTTCTTATTTTTTTTCCTTTCCACTGCTTGACATCTATTTTATGTTACCAGTACAAATAAAAGTTATCCATAAGCTCTTTCAATTACACATTATTTCCCCCTTAACAGTTCTTCTTACAACTATAAAAGTTTATTTCAAGAGACACATTCTCTGATCTTTTTTCTGTTTTCTAGTGTGAGGTTAAAATGAGCTATATCCTAATTTACGTTTATTAGTGGGTTATAGTTCTGACTACATCCCCATGAGAAACATTGCTGGCTTCTATAACAACCTTTCTGATGATCATAAAACAAATATTGAACAATGAAGGGAGCTAAAAAAAATATTCTGTCTAAAATTGTGGAATGGCTGCCTAAATACAACCCAGATTCTGTGTCATGTCACTGTCTGCTGTCTTTTTACCACTGTGTCTTTGAGATGTAAAGAAGCCTAGACTGGAGCACTGGCCCATCTGTGACAGTCTATACCAATCCTTCCATGTCTTTTGGAACATAAGTTTATTATTGTTATTTTAATAGTCTGTAATAGAATAAATAAAGCACTACGCAAGGACGTGTCAGAACTCTGCCGTTGTTGCTTCTGACATCAAATGCTAAAGCCCCACTGACTTCACCAGGAGCTCGATCAGTCTCCTGTTTGAGTGAAAAACTGTAGATCTGCCACTTCTACATACAGAATTGCTGCTGTGTTCTGCACTTCTGGCACATAGTCCTAATTGCCAAGGGACCAAGCACATTAATGTAGTTTAACCACTCAAAATGAGAAGCAGATTTAACCCTCCATAATAGGTGTAGGAAAACATTAGCACCATTCTTCTGGTTCATTCAACTGTCCAACATCCTGGTATGAAAATCGTATAAATATTGTATACAGAGATACCGTTGATTTAATTGCAATTTTCTATGTGATTGATGAGATAAAGTAATTAGATCAGACAAAACAAACAAACAAACAAACAACAGCTCTGCAGGTACTGTTGCTCTTCAACACCCGCAGTGCTGCTGGCTAGGGACCACTTCAGTGTGGCTTGGAAGCCAGTCTCTGTCACACACAGGGTAGCAGCTCAGGGAGTGGGATGGGGGGTGGCAGAAAGCCGCCCAGCAGCTGATTGCTCCCCTGGGCAGAGCAGTGTAACGGGGAGCTGCTAGTGCCTCCACAGGACTGCCACTGCCACCTTCTTTTCCATTTAATGGGTGGATTTGCCACTTTCTTTTTTGGCCTCACCAAGGACTTCTGTTTCTGCCACATGCTCCAGCTGCTAGGATATATTGTTATCAGTATGTGTGAGTCTGGGGATCTTTGGCCTAGTGTGTAGAGTTTTGTGTTTCAGCCTCTATGCACAAAATAAAAAGGTGCAAGGTCCTTATAATGGCAAGGACTGGGAGTAAGTGCTCTGCCATGGCCCCTGAGTCCTGCTTCCCCAACTCCCAGAAAACAGAATTTGAGCCACTCATTGAGTTTCTTACAGCCACCTGTGTCATGGGGCAGCCGATCAACAACACGCCCCACGAAGACACAGATTTCACTTGCACCTGCCATAAGAAGGAAATGAGCTCGGTCTCGCATAGCCCAAGTGAGTGCTGCACCGCAGGGCTGATGGATACCAGCAAGCAACATCACCTCCAGCTGCTGAGTAAAGAATGGTGCTTCGCCCTCAATTATCACCATCAATGTTAGCTGTCTCCTTGAAGGGACTTGGAGGTATCCCATTCTGATGCGAATATTTTCTATGGGGATTTTGGGCAGTAAATACCCAGGTCTATCTGGCCCAGACATGTACATTCTTCAGTATGATACTATTCCTTTATCTAGTTGTACTCAGTTCCCTGTTCCTTTGCTTTCTGTGTGCACAAAAATCTATAGAGAGATGCCAGTGTAAAACCAAAGCAATGCTCAGATTAATCATAATCCAAGTAAATACCTAGCAGAAAAACAGGGGTCCTGTTTGAGTGAGGACTGAAAGGTTAGCCTGCAATTTTCCAGACATGCTTATCACACTCATACTGTACTATTTATTTATGAGGTGAAAAATTGCCTACATCTAAGTATTAGTACACCAATACAGTGCGAAGGAGTTGTCACACCTATTTCTGCCAATATACTAAATCCTCCCTCAGCAACTGTAGCTGTGAAGCCTCCCTTTGCACTCCGTTATCTCTGATCCTTTATCCAATTATACAGAAAGAGACTTCAGAATGAAACACTCTCTGAACATAAGAAGGTCAGTGCTAGATCACTGGGGAAAATCTACACTTTTCAGAGAGTTGATTCATGATCTTTCAAAGGTATTTATTCCAGGACAAAATACAGTACAGGTGGCCAACAATGAAAGTGAATGCTGAGCATTAATTCTGTGTTGTTTCATTCTTACCTTGCACAAATATGAGTGTCTATAGTAAAAATTAGCAAGGAAGAATCTGATTCCAGGAAATTACACATTTAGGCCTGTCTGTTTTTTAACTATCCATGACTGACATTACAGACAGACAGAACTTACATGGATTAACAAACAGGAAAAAAGTGCATGCCTAATGATTTATGTTTATCTTGCGAAAATGCTTCTTAGCATAATATTTTCCATGTTTCCATAAAGGTGCTGATGGTGTTGTTAAATAGTTTTATTTCTTAGCCATTGGAATGATTCCAGCAATAGCATGAATAATGCCAATGGTGTACATGAGACAGCCTTGATATGAAGGGCCTGTTGTCTAAGGACAGAGATCAGAAGAAGAATAATAACAGACAAATTGTGTACCATTTATACAGATAAAAATATCTAAATAATTATTAAACACACAATTAAAATTTACAAAAAATTGCTATAAGCCATGTGTGAGTAACACAAGAAAACACCAAACTAATGGAGGTTTGAGATTTTACATACTCAGTGGAAAGGGAAGCAAGTGTACAGGATTTTAAAAGAGAGTTAAAACCTCTTCTCTAAGCAGAGACTAGCAAGAGTGCTGTGTAGACACTAAGCGAAGATGAAGTAGGAGGACAATCTTGTGATAGCCAATATGAATGAGAAGAAGAAAGAGACAGCTGTAGAAAGAGAGTACCTTGGAAATACTGAGGGAAAGAGAGCAGCAAGACTTAGATGTGACCTGGAAGTGAGGTACAAAGTCTCTGGTACAGCACAGAAATTGCTGCTCAAGCCCACTCTGTCCCAATGGGATTTGCTCCTGTGACAGTCACAGGGGAACAGTCAAACCTTGAGTCGACTTGAATTCATACACATTTTAAGTAAGACAACATCATAAATATGATAGAGGGTACTTTTCTAAAGGGCAGACTCATGAAGTCAGTAGTGGAGACTGCTGAAAGACATAGCTTTTAAGAACATCACACACTCTTAAACATATGACCCCAAATACCTATGGGAAATCACAATTAAAACGTGGACTTTCAAATCTTTTGCTCAGACTATTTATATTGGAAAATATATGGCAAAATACATATGGCAAATAAGTAGATTTACAGGACTGGTGCCACAGACAGGCATTTGGCTACTTAGACAATGGGCCACACTTTAAGAAACTTCCTCTGCTGGGGGCTGATGGGGTCCACCTGTCAGAGAAGGGGAAGAACATCTTCGGTCATAGGCTTGCGGAGCTGGTGAAGAAGGCCTTAAACTACGGTTGCCGGGGAGGAGTCACCCTGTGTGTCAGTGAGCAGCTGGAGTGCATGGAGCTCTGCCTGGGGATGTGTGAGGAGCTGAGGGAGAGCTTGTGGGTCAGGATTCCAGGGAGGACAGGGACAGTGGACCTTAAAGTGGGAGTGTGCTACAGGCCACCTGATCAGGAAGACCAAGCAGACGAGGACCTCTATAGAGAGACAGAAGCAGCCTCACATATGCAAGCCCCGGTCCTCAGAGGGGACTTCAAGCAGCCTGATACCTGTTGGAGGGACAGCACAGCAGGGCATAGGCAGTCCAGGAGGGCCCTGGAATGCACTGGTGACAAATTTCTGACAAAGAGGGAAAACATAACTCCCATTTTTAAAAATGGGAAAAAAGGAGGACCTGGGGAACTACAGGCCAGTCAGTCTCAGCTCTGTGCCTGGCAAGATTATGGAGCGGATCCTCCTGAAGACTCTGTAAAGGCACATGGAAAATAAGGAGGTACTTGGTGACAGCCAACATGACTTGACTAAGGGCAGATCATTCCTAACAAATCTTGCAGCCTTCTATGATAGAGTTACAGCATTGGTGGAGAGGGGAAGAGCTACTTGGTCTTGTGCAAAGCATTTGACACTGTCCACCATCATATCCTTGTCTCTAAGTTGGAGAGACATGGATTTAATGGATGGACCACTTGGTGGGTAAGGAATTCGCTGGATAGTCGCACTCAGAGTTGCAGTCAATGGCTCAATGTCCAAGTGGTGGACAAGATCAGTAACAAGTGGTGTTCCTCAGGGGTTTGTACTGGGACTGGCACCGTTTAACATTTTTGTCAGTGGGATTGAATACACCCTCATCAAGTTTGCTGATGACACCAAGCTGTGTGGTGTGCGTGACATGCTGGAGGGAAGGGATGCCATCCAGAGGGACCTGTACAGGCTGGAGAGGTGGACCTGTGTGAACCTCATGAGGTTCAACAAGATCGAGTGAAACGTCCTGCATCTGGCGCAATCCCAAGCACAAATACACGCTGGGAGAACTCACTGAGAGCAGCCCTGCAGAGAAGGACCTGGGGGTTCTGGTGGACGAAAAGATTGACGAGCAAGTAATGCACACCTGTAGCCCAGAAGGCCAACTGCATCCTGGGAGGAGTGAACAGCAGGTGGAGGGATGTGATTGTCCCTCTCTATTCGGCCCTTGTGAGGCCCCACCTGGAGTGCTGCGTCCAGATCTGGAGTCCCCAGGAAAAGAAGAATGTTGATCTGTTAGAACGGGTCCAGAGGAGGGCCACAAAGATGATCAAGGGGCTGGAGCACCTTTTCTATTAATACAGGCTGAGGGATTTGGGGTTGTTCAGCCTGGAGAAGAGAAAGCTCCGGGGTGACCTTATTGCGGCTTTTCAGTACTTAAAGGGGACTTATAAAAAGACAGAGAGTGACTTTTTGCTCAATCAGATAATGACAGGACAAGGCGGAACGATTTTAAACTAAAAGAGGGGAGATTTAGATCAGAGTTCAGGAGGAAATTTTTCACTCAGGGTAGTGAGGCACTTGACCAGGTTGCCCAGAGAGCTTGTGGATGCCCCATCCCTGGAGGTGTTCAAGACCAGGCTGGATGGAACTTTGGCAACCTGATCTAGTGGGTGGCGTCTCTGCCTAGGGCAGGGAGGTTGGAACTGGATGATCTTTAAAGTCCCTTCCAACCAGAGCCTATGATTCTCTTAGCCTATGAACCTATGATAAGGTCCCTTCCAACCTTACGATTCTATGATTCTTTCCCTTTACTCTGTTCTGGTGAGACCCCACCTGCAGTACTGTGTCCAGCTCTGTGACCCTCAGCACAAGAAGGACATGGACATATTAGAATGAGCCCAGATGAGGGCCACAAAGATGATCACATTGCTGGAGCATCTCTTCTATGAAGACAGGCTGAGGGAGTTCGGGTTGTTCAGCCTGGAGAATAAAAAGCTCTGGGGAGACCTTATAGCAGCCTTCCAGTACCTAAAGCGGGCCTACGGGAAAGCTGGGGAAGGACACTTTGTCAGGGGGTGTAGTGATAGGACAAGGGGTTTAAACTAAATTAGGGTAGGTTTAGATTAGACATTAGGAAGAAATTCTTTACTCTGAGGGTTCTGAGGCATTGGAACAGGTTGCCCAGAGAAGCTGTGGATGCCCCATCCCTGGAAGTCCTTAAGTCTGTGTTGGATGGGGCTTTGAGCAACCTGATCTAGCAGAAGATGTCCCTGACCATAATGGAGGGTGTGTTGAAATTAGATTATCCTTAAGGTGCCCTCCAACTCAAACCATTCTATGATTCTATGATTCTATGATATAAATTGAGAGGCATAAACAATGATAGATGGTTTTCAGATGGTGAGAAAAATTAAAATTCTGAATTTTTATGGGAAAAAAAAAAAAAAACACAAACACGAGAAAGAATGATTTGTTCTCTGTTTTCTGGGCTTTTCTTCTTTCCAAAAGCACACACATTTGGTTCAAGCTAAATTGAAATCATAATGTTTTGGTGTTGTCAAAGAACATATTATATGAAGAACAGCATAGAAAGCCTGTAACTCAAAACTCAGATTCACCTGATACAGGTAAATTTGGATAAAGCAAATTTAAGTTAGATAAATGATGGACTTTAAAAAATACTGACATCAAAAAGTCAGTGTGGTTAAAATGAATAATGTGATACTACTCATTCATAAGTTTCATTGCAGTTAATAAAACAATATTTAGAAATTAGAGAAAAAACAAACTTGCAGGTTCACTTCTGCTTACAGTTAAAGTGGCACTTTCAAGGGGTCTTGAAGACTGATTTTATATATATTATACTACTGCTGGTTGATGTTATTATTGGTAAGAATTAGATAACAATTTTGTTTATTTACTGTTTCCAAATTATCCTGTAAGTTCTCAGTTAATTCAAATTTCAATTAAATTCTCCCTAATTATCCAGTGTCAGGAACACCTGAATGGCCATGAAAGGCCATCAGTGACAATGCTAATTTTGATGCCCAGCATCATATCAGAGGCTCAAGAAAAGAGAACAGCATGGAATCTAGTCCTCTCTCTTGGAAATCTCTTTTTCTCACTTAGTGAACATCTATTCTCCTGAAAATCTGCCTAATCTAACTTCTGCAGCTAACAAGGGTGAGGTTTATCAAGCTTAGTATGTTACTATATAATGAGGATTAATTTCTGAAACGCACCATTAGTGCAGTGGAAGAAAATGAGTAAGCAAGAAGGTACACTATCATATCACAGAATCACAGAATTTCTAGGTTGGAAGAGACCTCAAGAACATCGAGTCCAACCTCTGACCTAACACTAACAGTCCCCGCTAAACCATATCCCTAAGCTCTACATCTAAACGTCTTTTAAAGACCTCATGTGACAAAATTGGTATGTTTGGAAACATTAATGAAGAAATACCCCTACATCAACAATTTTTATATTAAATTCCTTAAATAAATAATATATTTTGCTTTGGTATCTTTTTTAGAATCATAGAATAGCTTGGGTTGGAAGGGACCTTAGAGATCATCTAACTCCAACCCCTCTGCCAGAGTCATGGATGCCACCCACTAGACCAGGTTGGCCAAGGCCCCATCCACCTTGAACACTGAACCTACCACAACTTCTCTTGGCAACCTGTTCCAGTGCTAACTGCCCTTACAGTTAAGAATTTCCTCCTAATGCCTAGTCTAAATCTATCCCCTTTTAGTTTAAGACCATTCCCCCTTGTCTTATCATTATCTACCTGAGTAAAGTGTCCTACTCGATCCTTTTTAGAAGACCCTTTTAAGTATCAAAAGGTTACAATGAGGTCTCCCCAGATCCTTCTCTTCTCCAGGCTGAACAGCCCCAGCTCTCTCAGCCTTTCTTCATAGGAGAGGTGCTCCAGCCCTCAAATCTTCTTTGCGGCCCTCCTCTGGACTCATGCTTATAAGTCCACTTCCTTCTGGTGCTGGGGACACCAAACCTAGACACAGCACTGCAGGTGGGGCCTCATAAGGGCAGAGCAGAGGGGCACAATCACCTCCCTCCACCTGCTGCCCACCCCTCTGTTGATGCAGCCCAGGACGCAGTTGGCCTTCTGGGCTGCAAGCTCATGCTGCTGGCTCACGTCAAGCCTTTTGTCCACCAGAACCTCCAAGTCCTTCCCTGCAGGGCTGCTATCAATTAGTTTTTCTCTCAATCTGAACCACTCAGAACTGCACCACTCAGCTTGGTGTCATCTGCACACTTGCTGAGGGTGCACTCAATCCAATTGTCTATGTCATTGATGAAGGTACTGAAAAGCACCGTACCCAAGACAGACCCCAAAGGACACCGCTTGTCACCAGACTCCACCTGGACATAGAGCCATTGACCAATACTCCCTGGGTGCAGCCATCTAGCCAATTCCTTACCTACCTGGTGGTCCACCCTTCAAATCCATATGTTTCCAATTTAGAGATTAGGATATTGTGTGGACCATGTCAGAGGCCTTACAGAAGTTCAAGGAGATAACACCAGTTAGTCTTCCCTTGTGGAGTGATGCAGTTACTCCATTATAGAAGGCCACCAGATTGGTCAGGTGGGATTTGCCCTTGGTGAAGCCATGCTGGCTGTTCCGGATCACCTCCTTGTCCTGCATGCGCTTTAACATTGCCTCCAAAAGGATCTTTTCCATGATCTTGCCTGGTGCTGAGTTGAGGCTCACCTGTCTGTAGTTCCCTGTGTCTTTCTTTTACCTTTTTTAAAAATGGGAGTGATGTTTCCCTTTTTCCCATCACGGGGAACTTTACCTGACTGCCGTGATTTTTCAGATATGAAGGAGAGTGGCTTGGTGACTACATCAGACAATTCCCTTAGGACCCTGGGATGCACATCATCAGGGCCTGCAGACTTGTACTTGTTAAGTTGCATCAGGAGGTCCCAAACTTGCTCTTCACTTAAACTGGGAGGGACTCTGCTCCTCCAGCCCCCACCTACAGGTTCGAGAGATGTGGGAAGCCTGACCACCAGTGAAGTCCAAGGCAAATAAGTTGTTAAGTACATCTGCCTTCTCCTCATCTGTCATTACCTGTTCTCCATCTTCCTTTGTCAGAGGCTATACACTCTCCCTAGTCTTTCTTTTGTGGCCAGTGTACCTGTAGAACCCCTTCTTGTTATTCTTTGCATCCCATGCCAAGCTTAGTACTGTCTCCTGATTCAGGAAAGCCAAGTGTTTCCCTGCACATCTAGAAAGCATTTCTGTACTCTTCCCAGTGCACATGGCCATTTCCACTGTCTGTGCATTTCCTTCTCGTGCCTAAGTTTGACCAGCACGCTGGTCAACCATGCTGGTTTCCTATCTTCCCTGCTTAATTTATTGCATATGAGAATAGGGAGCTCTTGCACTCCAAGGAAAATAACCTTAAAGAGCTGTCAGCTCTGTTCAGATCCTCTGACCCTAAGGATCATGTCCCGTGGGATCTCCTCCACTAATTCTTTGAACAGATGGAAGTTGGCTCTTCTGAAGTTCAGGGTCCTGAGTTTGCTCTTAGCCAGGCCCATATCCCTCGAGATCACAAACTCAACCATGGAGTGGTCACTACAACCCAGGCTTCCTCCAATCTTAACTTCTTTAATGAGTTCTCTTGCATTAGTGAGTACCAGATCCAGTAACACTTCTCCTCTGGTTGGTATGTCTAACACCTGGATGAGGAATTTGTCCTCAGTGGACTCCAGAAGTCTCTTGGATTGCTTACTGCCTGCCATGTGGCTTTCCCAGAAAACATCCATGTGGTTGAAATTCCCCAGTAGGATGAGAGCCTGTGAGCACAATGCTTCCTGTAGTTGGAGCAAGAAGGCCTCATCAACAGGATCCTCTTGATCATGCTGCCTGTAGTGGACCACAACCACAAGATGGCCTTTTTTGGTTTGATCCTTAATATTTACCCATAGGCTCTCAACCTGCTCTTGGCTGTTTCTTAGAGGGAACTTTTCACAATCTATCCATTCATTAACATAGATGGCAACGCCCCCACCCTTCCTATCTTACCTGTCTCTCCTGTAAAGCTTGTAGCCCTCTATTCCTGTATTCCAGCTGTGTGATTTGTCCCACCACTTTTTCTTGATAGCAATTAGATCATAGTTTTCTAATTGCACCATGGCTTCCAACTCCTCCTGCTTTTTTCCCATGCTATATGTATTAGTACACAAGCATATGCAAAAAATGGCAAAATAATTTGTTTTGAAACTTAGTAAGATAAAACAAAGTCTTCTGTGAGCACTGGAAACACTAAAAGCTGGGGCACTATAGATTTCTACCCTGTGTTCCACAAAGCCTGTCACTCCCAAATCCCCACCTGAGTCTCAGCTGTTCACTCAGTTACCAGTCTGCGTGAATGTTGAAGAAATTTCATACTTTTGAGATTTCTAATTCTATATTAAGGCAAAGGCTTGGGTGAAATTAAACAAGTATTCAAAAAAGGAAAGAGGAAATACTGACTGAAAGTCTGACTACATTTTTTTTATTTTGTTAAGAAAATAAGAGAACAAAATCATAGTGTTAATGTAACCAGTACAAGCAGCCAAAGACAGTGCTTGGACTATTTCAAACTGAACTATTAGTGGGGACAAGATTTAACAGATCCAATATAAAATCAAACATTGGGAATTACAGGCTGTTAATAGGCCCTTAGAAACATAAATTAATTAAAATGTACTCCCCATACATCATTTCACAAACACACACAGAGAAAAAAAAAACACACTACTAACAGACTAAACCCTGATTACAGCTGATGTACAATTTGCACTGATATTTATGAGAGCTTTGGCTTAATAAAAACTGTTTAAATTATGCAGTCTAGTGAGTCTTACAGTAAAGCTTAGAGACTAAATGTCATTCTCGTTATTCAAATTGCCATAAAACAGTGGCAACTGCATTTGAAAAGGGGTAATAAAGCTGCTAAGATATTTCATGATGAACATAGGATCCTGGTTCTTAGAAGAAGAGAGGTTGTATGTATTTAATTTTTTAAAATATTGTGAGATTGCCTTTAGTTCTTGTAAAAACTGATAAATATGAATGTGAAGATGAATAAAATATAAGGTCATCAGCAACTCACCCTGTTTTATGAACTTTGATCATGTAATAGGGTTTGCATTTGTTTCTCAGATATGAATGGAGATGGAATTCAAGATAAGATATTAATCATAATTAAACTGACTATGACAGGTCTATGGTGACAAATTCTTAACGACCACAAAGAATGCTTATCCATAATGAGCTGCTTCATTCATTAATTTCCTCATTAAGAGGGCCTCCACTTAATAAGTTCAGTAAAAAGTTGATATAATATTGTATTTGTATTCTTTTTTTTATCAATTTCTACTTCAGTGGTATATTATTCAGAAAATGAAATAAATCATTTAAAACATATAATTGCTTGTATATATTCATATAGTAATTCCCTAAGCGATGCTGTGTTTATAAGTTGTCAGTGTGCATATTAATTTGTCATACCCACCAACCTCATGTTCATTTATTTACTACTAGCCATTGAGAAGTAGATTAAAAAGCACATGCTGCCCCTTCTTTGAAAGTTTTATTAAGGCCAAGTAGGCCAAACAGTATATTCCAATTGAAACCTGCTGTTTGCCAGGACTCGAAAATTACTAATTACAGTTCTAAGTGACTTAATATGTTTGTATGCATGATTATTTATGAATACACGTTAAGTGCTGCATAAAATAACACTTTCTCATTTCAATATTAAGACCTATTAATTGTTCAGTATGTACAGGTTCATATGACCTTGTTGAATATCATTAATTCATTGAAATGTGTGTCATATTAGTAAAAACTGGTGATGGCCATGTGCAGAATAAACAACAAAAAAAGAACTAAAAATGTGTCTTCTTTTTCCCTCTTCTTCCCTCCTTCTCACCACCAAACTAGATCCTCATGAATACCTGTATTACTGCTACCCAGCGAACTTACTAAGCTTTTACTTCACAAAACAATAGCAACACACACACACAGAGCACATCAGTAAGGATAAAAATCATGTTGTTCCTGCCTTTGCCAGGCACTGTTCAGAATGACAGATTCACAGAACATCTGAGGCAGGAAACGACCTCCTGAGATCACGTGGTCCAGACTTCTGCTCAAACAGGGTCAGCTAGTGCAAGTCGCCCTGGACCATGTCCACTCTGGGTTTGGTTGTCTCTAACCAAAGACAGAGGCTCCTCATCCTCTCTGAGCAACCTTTGCTGATTTTTGGCCACCCCACAGGAAAAAAGTGTTTCCTTGTGTTCAGATGGAATTTCTTTTTTTTTCTTTTTTTTTCTTTTTTTTTTTTGTCACTTCCTCTTTACCTACCGGAGAGCACCAGTAAGAGTCTGGCTCCCTCTTTTTCATTCTTTCCCATCAGGTAACATACACTGGTAACATACCCCTGAGCCTTCTCTTCACCAGGCTGGACAGTCCCAGTTCTTTCAGCCTTTCATCACAGGAGAGATGCTTCATTCCCTTCATGATCTTTGTGGCCTTGTGCTGGACTCATTCCAGTCTATCCTAATCTTTCCTGTACTGGGGAGCCGAGTATTGGACACAGAACTACAGATGTGTCGTGGCGGTTTTCCCCAGCTAGGCATCTGAGCTCCACTACAACTGCTGGCTAACTCCCGCTCCTCAAAAGGAAAGGGGGAGAAAATACAATGAAAAGGATTCAATGGTTGACATAAGGACAGGGAGATCACTCAACAGTTGTCATCATAGGCAAAACAAACTCAGCATAGGGAGATTAATAAAATTGATTGCCTATTACTAACAAGCTGGAGAAGTGAGAAACAAAGGAAAGAAGCCAAAAAAACCTTCCCCCCATCCACCCTCTTCCACCGCCTCCCCCTAAACAGTGCAGGGGAATGTGGAAAGGGGGCTGTGGTCAGTCGCTGACACTTCATCTCCCCGGCTCCCTCAAGGTCCCTCTCTGCACCTGCTCCCCATGGGGTCCCTCCCACGGGATGCCGTCCTTCCCAAACTGAGCCTGCAGGGGCTGCCCACAGACAGCAGCTCAAGCACTGCTCCCACACGGCTCCGTACCATGGGCTCCACCCCCCAGGAGCAAACTGCTCCAGCACGGGTCCCCCACGGGCGGCAGCTCCCCCCAGACCCCTGCTCCTGCGTGGGCTCCTCTCCACGGGCTGCAGCTCCGGCCCGGGGCCTGCTCCTGCGGGGGCTCTCCATGGGCCGCAGCCTCCTCCAGGCCACATCCACCTGCTCCAGCGGGGGCTCCTCCACGGGCTGCAGCGTGGAGATCTGCTCCATGTGGGACCCATGGGCTGCAGGGGGACAGCCTGCTCCACCAGGCCGCAGGGGAACTTCTGACCTTGGTGTCTGCTTAGCTGTTTTTCTCGCATTTTCTCACTCCTCTCTCCCAGCTGTTCTTTGCAGCACTTTTTCCCTTTCTCACAACGACGCATCCAGCGCTGCTCACTGGCTCGGCTCTGGCCAGCAGCGGGTCCCTTTTGGAGCTGGCTGGAACTGGCTCCGATCTGACATGGGGCAGCTGCTGGGCTCTGCTCATGGCGGACACCCCTGCAGCCCCCTGGAAACCTTGCCACATAAACCCAATATAAGAGCTCACAAACTTTGTCAGCCATACAATGAATTCTTCATATTTCTGACCGACTTAAAAAAAAAGTAATGTAAGGTACATGTCAAATATTATCATGCAGAATCTTAGTATTTCTTTCCCATTAAAAATGTGCAGCAAAATAAATTACTTTCTTCAAACATAGTCATAATGTTTCAGCAAGTTTAAATTTGTCAGTATTGCAGGTTGGCTGACAACTCCAGAATGCTCCCAACTCTAGAAGAGATCAATTTTGACATCCTCTGAAAATGTTGCCCATAAAGGTGGTGTCAGGGTATACCTAGAGCTATCTTGCTGGATCTGTGTGGGGGGTGAATGCTTCGTGTCATTCTGTGATGCAGTTTGGATTTTCTCAATGTTCACCTATCCAAACTGCAAGTTGAATTATTGTCTTTTCCAACTGATAAAATGTGTTACATACTTTTGAACCTACTAATGTGTTCCTATGCAGAACAGTGGTTGATTAAGCTTTTGCTGAAAAAAA
>CM021729.1:34347171-34391703 GCA_011074415.1 Stictonetta naevosa
GGGCATCTGGGGAGGTGCGGGCCGGCGCGGCGGTTGCGGCGGTTGCGGGGGCGGGGCGGCGGCGTCAGGCGGGGGGCTAACGGCCGCCAGGTGCACGCGCTGCCCCCGCACGGTCCCGCCCGGCCCCGCCGTGGCGTTGCGGCCGTCGGGCGGCGTTGGGGCTCGGTCGCCGTGCCCTGGGCGCTGGCGGAAAGTTTGCCCTAGGCCGCCTCCATGCGGGGCCGGGCTGGTCGCCTCGGCTTTTTATTATTATTATTATTATTATTTTCTCAGAAGAAGCTAAAAATAGACGGGTTCTGGTGGCGAGGTGCCGCGGGGAGCGCCCAGCCTCGGCGCACGCAGCAGCCGTCGTTTTTCTCGGGTGCCGTAACGCGGAAGCCTGCGATAGGCGTGTGGTAACGCGGCGCAGCCCGCGATGGCTGTCGCGTTCCGTTTTCCAACGCGACAGTGTCACGACAGCGGCTGCTGGCGGGGCGGTGTCCGGCTGTCCTGCTCGGTGGGCAGCACAGTGGGGTCCGGGGCGCGCTGCCCCGACGCGCCCTGCCGAGGCCCCCTGGTAACACTTGCACAGGAGAGCCGCAGCGCCCGTCTCGCTTTGCTGTGTGCTTGGGAAGAGTAGGCACAAGGAGAGGAAGAGGCGTGCAATTAACGGGTGCGTCTGCGGTGACCGCCCCGACTCAGTTTTCAACGTGCGTGCCAGGCGTCTGCAGCTTCAGCAAAAGCAAACGGAGGTGAAGTTTTTGTGCGTGTGTGTGTTCATACGTCTGCAGGTATGAAGCATCCTCAAGGTATTCCATGCCTAGAATTCTGTTCTGAGGTACTCATGTATGTGAATCAGGTTTTGGATGCTCCTCCTGGACGATTTTTGCATCTTGGACTTGCATCTTTTGTTTCACTCTGCTGTTTTTGGAAGTGGTGTCTTTATTTGATTGCATCTCTGTGGCAGTGTTTTGTCAGCTAGTCAAGACATTTATTTGTAGGATGTCTGCAAAGTTCAGGCTCTGTATGGAGTCTTAACACTGCAACAGCACATGTAACTGCTGGGGAGAAAGGAGTAGTTCTCAGTCTGCATCATTAAGGCCAAATATAGTATACTTATTCCAGATCGTGTCTTATTTGAAAAATGTGTCAAACTGGTTCGTTGTGAACTTGTTTGTTTGTCTTAATTTTTTCTTTCTATTCAGGGAAGGCAAGGAAAATATATAATGTAAAATAGAGATTGTTCTATTTGGCTACGTTTGTACATTACAGATAGGTAAAAACTTCCTTTTCAGTTCTGCAGATTACTGCTGATTGCTCTTGGCAGCTCAAGCTTCTATGAGGCAACTCTTACCAGGTTGTATGTGTCTTAGCTTTCTCATGTAAAGCAAAGCCAAAACCTAAATAAATGTCAAGTTTTGATATTCAGCTGTTACATTTTATATATATATGGAGCTCGGTTTCGGGATTTTTCTGTGATTTCCTCTTTAAGTAGTTTTAACATTTTAGAGGGTTTTGAATATATTTTTCTTTAAACTAAATTCCTTTTTAGTTAGTATGGTGCCTTTGCAGTATATTCAAATTAGTTCTTCTCTATGTAGTCTGTACACTTGTGTTTTATGACAACTGATACATAATGCTATGTCTTGCTCTGGGATGCCCGGAACTGCTGTGTAATGTTGTTGAGAAATCATCTGTAGAAGGTTATTTTTGCCTGGTCCCCTGCATGATGATGTTTCATATATATACATTTTCTTCCATGTGTAACAGTGTGTTCATGTGTAATATTTTTTTCATTCCAAAGATCTTGGAGATCTTCGTTCTTTTGACTAAAAGGCAGTAACCATTAGGAGTGATAGTAGACATTTTGTTATATGGAGGCTGTCACTGATTAATAGATCCTTACGTACATGGATCCTGATTTACTGATCAAATCTACTGATAATTTATTGCTTTCCTTAAAACTGTAATTTTGGAACTAAATTCTCTCTCTCCACCTCCCCCCCTTAAGAAAAAAGCACTTTTTTTTCTTCGTATTTTGTGTAAAGTTAATGCATTAGCAAGTTTGTTTGCTCTTAAAGTGCTTCAGTTACAGCTAAGTGTTTGTCATGGTTCTGTGCTGTGTGCCTTTTGGATGCTATGGCACCGCTTGGGTGCTGTGCATTAATGTATTACATTTATAAAAGAGTATGTTGTCCACCTCTAATAGATTAAATACCCAAGGGAGTTTATTTAGATGCTGTAGTGAAGAAGTTCTGTCATTGTGTATGTTATAGCTAGCCTGTTTACGTTGACTGGTTATCTTCTGTTGGCAGACCCTGAATATGTATATACAGTTCCCTCTCCTGTGAGTTTGGCAGCTTTATTAATAACTGTAATAAACACACATAACACTCATTTCAATTTTGTATAAAGAGAGAAGTCAGGATGTCATATGAAAGCCATTGAATTTCAATCTGTGGAATAAAGTTGCATGATGACATACTTCTGCCAACACACATGGACACAGTAAATAGACATGTTTTAAAATGTTTTCTTCTACTCACTGGAAAAGTCAGATTGAAGGATAAAAATCCCAACTGTCTCAATACTACAGATGGGATGTCTGGAAAGAGGCTCTTGGCTGGGAGAGTTTCAAGAACTTGGTGACCTGAAATATAAAAGGAAATTCAAAAAGGAGAGTGCAAGACAAACTATATAAAAGTTAAAAAAAATCAATTTGAACATGCAAGGACTACATTGGAAAGATAAAGGCTCAGAAAAAAATATAATGGGAAAATAAATTGTTTTCCTTAAGACCTCCATTTGTATGAAGCAGAATAAAATGTTATTTAGTGTGCTTGGCAGCCATCAAGGAAAGTTATTGATCAGATGGGAAGGCCAGTGATTTTGTTACGTTCTTCACTTACAAAGATAATGTCACTGAGAATGCTGTATTAATGTCTAAGAACTTGCCTTAGAAAAACAGGTTAGATGAATAGTTAGATATCTTAAGACATTTATGACTCGTAAAGTTATAGCTAATACCTGAAGAAATGATTGAAGCAATCTGAGATGTTGCTGGTTATCTTTGGGAACAGTGAAGCATTGGTGAGATTTCCAGAAACCATGGCAGACCAAACAGTTGTTTCACCAAAGTCCATGAGACTATTATTTCTTTTGGCTGGGTCTAAGTACCTTCCTTTAGTGTCTTGATTAGACCCTTTGAACTGCACTTCAAAATTCTCTGCTGACTTGGGCACACCTACTAATTAGCTAATGTCTCAAGTGTATCTTACATAACTTGCTATTTGAATAGCTGGTGTCTCTTATTGTGGCAGCTGTATCAGGAGGCCAATACAGGCAGATACTTGACACAAGTTTATTAGCACACAAGAACTTGTTACTACTTCTTCTGGCTACACCTATTAGTATGATAAATGACTAGTTCTTTTACATGCTGTGCCTTGTTTAAGTATAGCAGGTGCAGCCCTTGCCCTCACATTCCAGTAAAGTCATTTGAACTGACTGAGGGATGAAGAGTATCTAGTAGTTTCTGCTGCCTTTTGTGATCTGTCAATAGAGAATGTGTTATGGCAGACACTCAAACCCTTGAAAAATTCCAGCTTGTCTCCAGAAGGAATGATTAAATACTAATTAACAACACAAATACCAGTGGGAAATGACTGGCAAGGCAGCCATTTGTAGAAAGTGATCGAAGGTGTTTACAAGGTCAGCTTGTCTCAGTAGTGTGATGTTGCTAAAAAACAGAAATCGTGTTAAAATACAAGCAGGAGTTTGATGCTGATCAGAGACCAGCTAAGGTACTTTAAGTTTCTGATGTCTATCATCTTTAATATCTCTTTCCCTCATCTTTTGCATCATAAGAAGGTCTCACCCCCACCCCTTTTTATTTACAAGGACAGCACAGGTGTAATGGATCCATAGGTTAAATGAGCAGGATTTTTATGAGGATTAATTTACTTCTCTGCCTGTAGCTTTTGCTGACGTCCATAACAAAATTTCAGTTAGGCCTCTTAAGTGAGACAGTTTACTAAATGTTATCTTATTTTCTTTGTGAGACACCTAAGTCCTTGGTAGTGGATGTTGGCTCATACACTCAAAATATAAATATGAGTGTCTGAAATTAGAGCTATAAACCTATATATGCAAAAATGATTATGAATGTTAGATTTCATTGAATTACTTAAAATGTCCAGAGATTAGTAGAGGTAAGAATTTGGTTCCTTTATAGGCCTAGTAAATCCTAGACTGTGCTATATGTAATTACAAAGGTTTTGACTTTTGTTATTGTTTTGGCTGTAAGCCTGCAGGTTTAACCATAGATATTTATACAGATCCAACTACTTGCATATACAGTTTTAAAGGTTGTTTAGTTGGGCAATTTTAACACATCTTCTTACCTGCATGCATTAATGTCTTCAATACAAAGAAACATCCAACTGCCCCCAAGGGAGGGGGCGGGGGGGTGGGGAAGTTTAAAACAAAAACAAACTGTGATGTATTTTGAAATGTTTGCAATTAAAATCCAAAACAGTAAAATTGATTAGCTCTTTTATGTCCCAGCACCAGACCTTTAGTTCCTTATTTCAATGCTTATATTTTTTGAGTGTGGCTTAATTGTTTTTTTTGTAGTAGAACAGTCCCCATATGATGCAGTTGCACTTACAAATCCATTGCAAGTGAAACATTTGCATGTGATAGAGACTAAATTTTGGCAAAAAAAGGGAATACAGACATGGTCAGTTACAGTATCTGTAATCATGAGTGTTAAAATGGGGTGCTAGCTGAGGTCTCCTACCTTTGGAAATAGTTCAGGTTTACTTGCAAGAATATTTACTCAGTCTCTTCCTTGCACTGACTGCCAAGTATAGAAAAAATAAATGTTGCGTAAAGGCACAAAGCACAGTACTCCAGTAGCCTTCTGTGTGCCTTGATAGTCTATTCAGAGTGGTTAGACTCTCAATCAAGGTTTTTCTAAGTAGGTTGTGATATTTTAGTAAATGTTCTGTAAATTGATATTAAAATTGAGATGTTCTCAGCTTTACTAACTTATATATCTTCTAATGATTTCAAATAAAACTTCTATACACTTTAAAATCATAAATGTAGGAAAAATGGTGAAAATATTTTTACCCTGCTTCCCTATCTGAACTCTATATAGAATTGTCAAAAGCTTCTTTTTTGAAACAGTACAGAAAAACATCATGTTTTCTCTCTGTCAGCATGGTGTGCTCAGGTAAAATAAGCAATAGCTGTCCACGACAACATATTTTTTGCAAGTGCATGGGATAATAATCCTTGCTCACTTTGCAATGATTTTTTTTTTGGAAACATTAGGACTGTCACATTACAGCCTAAGGAACTGTGCTTCAGCTGAAATGTATTATGTGCCAAACTGTTGATAAATGCAACGTAATGTTTACTTAGCCCACAGTGAAAGTGAAAGAAACTAAACCCAATTAAATTACTTCATATGTCATGTAGTCTTAGAGTTTTCTGATGAACACCTCAGCTGACATGTAAAAATACAAGCTATGGTAGCTTGATTACAAGTCTGAACCTTTATGCTGTATATTGCTTGAATTACTCACCATGGATACAACTAATGTTGTCCTTATTGGAGAAGGCGAATGCTTATTATTATTATAATTATTATTTTCCCCCTCTCATATAATGGAACTTTGGTGAGTGTTAAAATGTTCTCTTTAGGGTAAGCTTTGTCGGGGGATAAATTTAGTATAGAACTAACCCCAGCAGTAAAAAACAAAATAAAATAAAAAAAAATAAAAAGCACTGCCTTGTAGTTTCCTATAGACCAGGTATAGTTACTCGAGTAGTTACAGACTACCACAGGGAATGCTTTCTTTTTCTTTTTTTTTTTCCATTTTCTAGTGCTTCCACCCATTTGTTTGTATTGTAAGGTTTAAAAGTGGAGCACCCAGCTCAAAACCAACCTTTTGTGTAGAGTATTTCTTTTGATAACCTGGTAGCAGCGCATAGCAAATGTATAAAATTGTACTGGAAATGGCTATCTATAGATTGTTCTGATGAGAACATTCGATCATTTAAAACTTTGTATTTCGTGAGTAATGCAAGACGGGTAGGTTAGTTCACCTAGACAGGTCTACAACAGCAGTTCAGCAACTAGAACCAACTCTTGCAATAAATGCCCTTTTGAGATTAGAGTCCTGTTTCCCAAAATTAATGCTACTTTGAACAGCAGTCCAAAGCAGTCATCACTGTGTAACTGCAAGAATGCTTCTTGTAGTTGGAGGTCCTGTCCCCTGATAGGTTTGGCCATTTCTAGCTTGCATCTCCAAAAGGAAAATATTATTGAGTCAATGAAATCATATTTGCAGTCTTAAGTCATAATACTCCTTTGCAGGTTTGTAATCCAATTCTGGTTTCCTGAATCTCACTTATGCCTCTGTTCATCTGTATCAGGTGTCTGTTCCATATGTATACGTTAACAGTATACAACTAATTAAAAGGTAACAATTGCATGAATTTCCTGGACACTTAAAATGTTCATTTGTGATGGCAAGCGCCTGATGCTGAGTATATTGTAAAAACAGATCTTGCAATTAGAATGTTCTCTGTCTATAGGATACTGAAGTTAATATTTTCTTACATCTAAAAACTAGATGTACTGAAGTGCTTCCTGTGAACTTTGATAAGCTTGTAAATGCAATTTGCAAAATCAAGATCTTTATGGGGAAAAAAAAAAATCCATGTAAAGCTAAAGCTCTAGCATGGCTTATATTCCCTTCACAAGCGTAGGAAGCAGAAGGTTGAGGAAACAGAAGCAAACTTTTAGTTTTGAGTGGGTCCATATAAAATGCGACAGTCCTTTCCTACAATTTTATTTTGAGGAATTGCAGGTTCTTTTCTACGGAAATGCAAATTCAATGAGAAAATCTCAGAGAAAGACTGTTCTGTAGCAGGTATGATCAGTGTATTCTTAATCATCTTTTGTGGATACTTGATGTGTGGACTGGGGGTACCTTCCACAGGTGTTAAGGCTTGTTTAGTGTGTACCACTACTACTTCACTTTTTAAAGTTTTGCCTATTGGCTTCTTTGCTTTTAGGAGCTGTAGCACTGAAGAATCTTGAAATAAAAGAAAATGCACTGGTAAGTCAATGAAAGCAAAAATAAAACTGCTGCAAAAATTATTCTAGGACATCTTTGGGGCTGTTTTTTTTGGTTCTTATTTTAGAATATGCAGACTTTAAATGAAAACTTACAGGTTCTGTTTGCTTTGCACTGCAGTGTGGGTTGTCTAATAAATTTGAGATTAAATTTAAAGAAGAGGGTATACATTGGCTTCATATAGTATGTTATGCCAAAAGAAAACTCAACAATTTCATAAAGTATTGTGTTTAGGTCAAAAAGAATGCTGAAGAACTTTTTTTTTTTTTCCCTATAGCTTATAGATGTAGGAGCTTGCTCTTAGGAATTTATTTAGTGTAGCATGGCTGAACAGTCTAAATCAGTAATGACTTGCATATTCTTTTATATTCAGTCTTTTTTTCAGTGATTGAGTGGTATGTTTGTTGTTAAGGTTATTTCTGTCTTCTCTTATTAGTGAACATTTCACAAGTTGTTGAAATGAGTTTGTATTCTAAAACATTTTCTTTTAGAGTCAGCTCGATGTGCCATTTAAAGTTAAAGCAGGACATATTGGTAAGTCGCATTTTGTAATATACCCATGCAGGAGTTACTAAACATACTGCTCTTCCTTGCAAGTAGCTTTGGACATCCTAAGCAAGTAATTTTCTTAATTGGCTTGATTTGCATGCTTTGTACATCCTGATTTTTTTTCTTCTTGAAAAAACTTTGAAGAAGTTTCTTCCTTGAGCAGAGATGTTATAGTTAAGACATTGGATTTTTGTCTAGTCATGTCAATATTAATGAAAAAAGAATACAAAATAGCAAAGATGAGCAATTGAGTAGTACTGAATACCATCTTTTTTTTTTTTTTTTTTTTAAAAAAAAAAGCAAGATTCCACAACTGATTTTGCTACCCTCTTCAATTTTTCTTTTCGCTTTTGTGGAAGGTTTACTCATTGCAAGTTGACTCTCTTGTAAAAGTTAATGGTTTCTTAAGGTGAACTAAGTCTAAAGCCAATATGTTTCCTTCAAATCTGCTCAGGAAGTAAATTTTTCTTGTTACTGACTTCGTAGTTTACTAAAATTGGCACTTGTATGAAGAATGTGAGACACTGTAATGTCAGGATCCCCATGTTCACAGACATGTACACTCTATTTTAAGACTCTCTTTCACAGGGAAAGAAAGAAAAATGTTTTAAAAATTCTGCTTTTGGCAGTGTTAAGCTGACTGATTATGTATGAGCTACCCATGCTTTTTTTGTTTATGCGAGTGCTGCAGTGGTTTTGGAAGAAGGAGATGTTATTAGGAAGACTGAATATAATTTAAAGGGGTGGGGAGAGGAACAGCAGACTTACTAGTTCTGTTGATGGAGAAAATTTGCTGAATTTTTGTTTGTACGCAGTGTAAAACAGACAACCCAAAGGACACCTGCTTCAGATGCACTTTTTTTTTTCCTTTTTGCTGTAATAATTTTTTAGAGCTTTTGTGGTTCACGTCAATTATCTTTCTAAAAATCTTTCTCTTAGTCATGTCTTTAACTGTATAGCTGAACTGTTTTTCTTCATGTTTCTAGGTCAACTTAACCTACAGATTCCATGGCAAAACCTTTATACTCAACCTGTTGAGGCAGTTCTTGATGGAGTTTATTTGCTTATTGTCCCCACAGCCAGTAAGTTAACATAGTGACAAAAGTGAATGTGAATGGATGGGATTTCAGAAGTCTCTGTAATTGGTTGGTATTGAGCTTTACTTCTAGTAGACACTTTGATGAAATTCACTTAAGTAATGGCAGTGGGGTGTCCTTCACCAATTTAGATTTAGTCAGTTATTTTTTCCTTGTTATATAAGTGTTAACAAGATGTGTAAAGAATTGTTTTTGAAACAGCATCTTTCAAAAATGTGCAAGGTTTTTCATATTTTTTACATTTTTTACATTGTGTATCTAGGCATAAAATATGATGCTGAAAAAGAAGCCAGACAGCTCTTGGAAGCAAGGCAAAGTGAGTTGCAAAGGATAGAGGAAGCAAAGCAGAAAATAGCTGACCAAGGTAAGAGTAGGAAAAGATAGTAAAAGTGATGATATTTTTTTAAATCCATAAAGATGTTGTATTTATCATTTAGTGTTCTAGATTCATGTTTTCCTCCTGATACTTAAAGTAACCTATTAGTTAGAGATTTTTATTTACATGTAGAAAGTTTGCAAAGTGTCCTAACTGTTATTTAAGTTAGCTGTTAGCTATTGAACATTTCGTGTGAAATAGTGTTCATCTTTGGAAATCAGATGCTGTCTTGCATAGAATTTTAATTCTCTTGTGTGTAGGTGCCATTAGTACTGTAGCATGTGCATCCTGAAAATGAAAGTTTCAAAAATAGATGTGATCTGACGTAAATAAAGCTTTTGAAATATTATTTCTCTACTTGTAGCATATGTTGCCTATTTCTTTCATTTTCTTTTGTTAAAAAAAATAAAAAGCTTATTTTCCCCTATAAGCAGTAAAATTTTATTACTCTTTTTAAGGATTTTTTGTAATTTGTATTTTGATGGATGTTAAATCTTGTCATCTTAAATTGAATTTGTGGTACTTCTAAAGAATGTGTCTTGACCACTTTGAGTATTAGCAACCATCTCTTACTTTTGAATAACTTGTGTCAGACAATAGGCTGAAACCTTACAGTGTGATATAAATGTTATAGATTATACTGAAAGAGAATATTTTAATGAAGTTAGAGTATGATGTAATAAAAAATTTAAGTATATGTCAAATTAACTTTGTGACATTTTTTTCTTCTAGTTTAGTTCAAAAATACTTTAATGCAAACAGAATATTTAATTCTTTTCCTTAAACTTAGATAAACTAAAAGAAGAGAAACAAGACACTTTTGTAGAAAAACTAGTCACTCAGGTCATCAAAAATCTTCAGGTGAAAATTTCCAACATCCATGTTCGTTATGAAGATGATGTAAGTAATTTTCTTTATCTTAGGACAAGGCATGTGCACTGTAACATTAAATTAGGAACCTGTATTTTTTCCCCCATGTTACTTTCTATGGTGAGAGAATTGTAGTAAAGTTTTGAAATTTCATTGTCTTCCACTAAAAAATGAAAACTAATAAAAAGGTATTATAAACATATTGTTGGAATAAAGATGATACAGTTGTCAGATCCTTCATATATATGTATTATGGGCTGTTTATTTTCATATTTAAATTTAGAGCATATGAAAACATTTTAAATATATTTTCTTCTCTTTATTAGATCACAAATCGGAATAATCCCTTGTCATTTGGGATTTCACTTCAGAATCTAAGCTTGCAGGTAATTTTATTTTTCATCTAAAAAGCATGCTGATGTAGACTGAAAGGTAAAGTTTGATTTTTTTCTGTCTGGTAACACACTGTTCTAATGAAAAAATACCCACAATCATGAGCTATGCATAATGGTAACTACTTACTTTATTAAATCCAGAATAAATATTGATAGGGTTGCCATTAAAGATAAAAAGCTTGGTGATAAAACAGACCTTTGGGAAGAAATTTTTATTCTTCTGCCTGGTGCACTTTGTGGTTGCCAAGCATCAGACTTTGCTGGATTTGTGCTCTTCATAATCTGTGAATATTTTGTTGAAAGTGCTATGAGGCCCAAGAAGGAAGCTCCTACTCTATCTTAGGAAGATTAAAAAAAAACAAAGTGGGTGGCATGTTGTTTCAAACTGGAGTTCTGTTCTTTGATCTGCAAGTTTCAGTTTATGGAGCAAATATTAGTTATTTTAGACTGTATTCATTTATATTGGAAGAATACCTAGTAGAAGCAGCCTGATAGTTTGCTCTGATTCAGTAGCTTTTCTGTAATTCTAAAGAAACTGTATTTAAGTTATTACTTTCTTGAGTGCAATAATTGTCTTATGAATTCTTGTTCGTAGCCTGTTTAAGACACAGTGAAAGCTTTTTTCCAGCCTTTTCCCCCAGACAATTTTGCACGGTGAACAAAGACTTGGTATTCTTAATACATTGCTATTGAAGTACTTGTCACACTTGTCTTGAAAATGTACAGTAGGTTGTACAGATTGCTGTTGAGCTTGAACTAAACTGCTGCTTCCAGAATTACAGAAGAATTCAAGTCCCTTTTTATCTCTTTTGAAAGACCTTACCTATAAATAATATAAATATAATAAATATCACAGAATCACAGAATAGTCTAGGTTGGAAGAGACCTCCAAGATCACCGAGTCCAACCTCTGACCTAACACTGACAAGTCCTCCACTAAACCATATCCCCAAGCTCTACATCTAAACGTCTTTGAAAGACCTCCAGGGATGGTGACTCAACCACTTCCCTGGGCAGCCTATTCCAGTGACTAACACCCCTTTCAGTAAATAAGTTCTTCCTAATATCCAACCTAAACCTCCCCTGGCGCAATTTTAGCCCATTCCCCCTTGTCCTGTCCCCAGGCACGTTGGAGAATAGACCAACCCCCACCTCGCTACAGCCTCCTTTAAGGTACCTGTACAGTGCGATAAGGTCGCCTCTGAGCCTCCTCTTCTCCAGGCTAAATTGTCCTAGCTCCCTCAGCCGCTCCTCATAAGACTTGTTCTCCAGACCCTTCACCAGCTTCGTAGCCCTTCTCTGGACTCGCTCGAGCACCTCCATGTCCTTCTTGTAGCGAGGGGCCCAAAGCTGAACACATTACTCAAGGTGCGGCTTCACCAGAGCTGAGTACAGGGGGACAATCACTTTCCTGGACCTGCTGGCCACGCTGTTTCTTATGCAAGCCAGGTTGCTGTTGGCCTTCTTGGCCACCTGAGCACACTGCTGGCTCATATTCAGCCGACTGTCAACCAATAAATAAAATATAAATATTTTGCAATACTGGAATCTTTTGGTTCTTGTGTGCAGCCTGCCAGTCACTGCATGCATACATATGTTTTTTTCAGGTGAAGTAGCCTGATGAAGTTTACACTTAAGAAAATAATGGTTTAATCATCTGAATTCAGAAGATGGTTCCCCATTAATTTCAGTGGATTTTAATTGTGCTGATAATTCTGCCTGTTCTATTTGTTTGTTTCAGTGATGATAAAATGTTGGTGTATTATAGATAGCAGAATAACTTTCATTAATTCTCATTTCAGACCTCAGATAAGAATTGGAATCCATGTTTACATGATGAAACTGCCAAGTTGTTCTACAAGGTACAGTATAAACTGTATGCTAGAGAAACAACTATTGCAATACAAGCTAGCAATGAGTTTCAATTCCTTTTATAATAAGATGATGTAACTATAGGCTTTAAAATAAAAAGATATGCAGTCTACAAGGAACATGTTTTTATTCATCCAGACTGAAATTCAAATTTCATGTAAAATTTTTAGATGTATTAATACATATGATCTGCTGTTTTTCAGCTTGTACGACTGGATAACCTTTTTGCTTACTGGAACGTGAAATCAGAGATGTTCTATCATGGTGGTTATGATGAATCATTGGTAAGTAAAGGTGTCTACTGTTCTAGTTCAGATGGTGAAGCACTGACTGCTTCACATTCAGTTCTGCTTCCATTTATGTCGATGTCCTGGGTAAATGCTTTGTTAAGAATGATTTATTAGGAAAAACAGTAAACGTTGAAGTTGTTATGTGATTGAACACTCACCTGAGAGGAAAGTGAAGTCCTTTGCAATTGCAAAACTATATACAATAGATGGTCACTTTACAATTCAGTGATTTTGGTAGCTAAAACAGTAGACCTCTAACAAATTTTATTGTGTTTAAAAATAAATGACTGTTTTGAATTGTACTGTGTTTGAGAGGGATTATCTGAAACCCATACTAAACCATTAACCTTTTGTGTTTTAAAAGTTTGTCATGAAATAGAAATTAAACTCTTTTTAAACTCCACTGTATGTTTAGGTTAACTTAAAACAGGGAGTTGCCTGCCACAATGTGATTCCAGAGGGTTATGATTTTGGTAAGTGTTATTATTTTATTTGGAGCTGTAATATACATGTACATCTTAGTTTTAATTTTTAATACCTCTCAGGGATTGATGCTTTGTCTATTATTCAAAAATCTTAGTAAGGAGCGTATTGTGGAATGCATTCTTTTATAGGATTAACTGTCCCTCTATCACTGAATACAGTACTGTGTATGTATCCTTAAAAAGCCTTTGATTAAAGTCTTGAATCATGTATCTTTCAAATGTGGCGTCATAAATACTCATTGTTCAAATCCATTGATTTTTTTTTTTTTATTCTAAGAAGTTTATTAATAATCTGTGTATCAAAGAAGTTTAGCGAATTAGGGTGGTTTGAAGAATAGATTCTTAGTCTTTGGGTCACCCACCTTAAGGGCCATGTATCAATTTTAGTTAGAGGTGAAAACAGTAGCCAAAAAACTGATGCATCAGCTTTTTTTAATGTAACATAGCACTGCCCTATTGCAAGTTCTAGTGCTTTGAGTGTTGCTTACGCTAGTTATAAAATCTCATTGGCTCCACTCAAACATGGTAATTGTTTACTTATCATTGCACAGAAGAATACATGGGCTTTATTTTTCATATGCTTATTTAGTAAGTGTTTACAAGGCAGAATGGCTTTTGAAGAGCCTGCTGTGAAGCAAGTTTGTAGTTCACCATACACAAGGTTAAAAAGCATTAGTTTTTATCGATTTTTCTTACTGCCTTTCCCTGAAGAAGGAAGCCATTTATGCTTGTCACTGTTCAACTGCCAGAGTACTATTTAGTAATATGTTCCTATTTCTAATCTGTCTCTTTCAGTTGCTAGCTTTGACTCTCTTCACAAGTAAATAATTGTAAACATCATCTGTTGTCAAAGTCCTTACATAGAAGTTCAAAATGATTGAATGCAAAATTCCAGGATTCAGGATTTAAGCTCTTAAAATTTAGCAGTGCCATCAGACACACAGATATTTTAGGAATTAAGTCATGTCAGTATTCTGTGGTAAATAAAAATTATGTCTGTTGCAGAGCTGTTCTAATATCTCTCTCGAGAGACACTGATAGGAATGTATAAAGACTGTTTTTTTTTGCTGGGACTCTAAACACACGTATAATACTAACACACAGGAAGAATGAAAAATGAAATATAAGAAGCTAAATACAGGGAGAAAATGAATAGAAATGCTACCACACAAACTTCACAAAGAATAATGAGTTTAAAATAAAATGAAGTTAGGTAGGCGTAAACACTGCTTCATCTTGGAAGGATGCCTGTTTTCCGCATGTTTGAACCTGACAGCGAATTTAGTGTATTTGTTATGTAGATGATGTATCAGTATTTCTGTTAAAGTAAAAGGAATTCTATTTGATAAAAATACAGTTTAAATGAATTCAACCAATATACTAATTGTTTGATTGCTTGCCTGAAACGGATGGAAAAATTGAATCAGATATGGTGTCTGAAGGTTATATTGAATGCCTGCTATTGCCAAATTGAAGAACAGCATTTCTGTTTTGAATCTTTTTTCACATGTGACCTGCTTAACTTTACTTAAAATCCATATTCATTTTTTTCTATGATTACTTAGGCTTTTATTTTGGAAAGGTGGAACATTTGCTACCCACTAGTGTAAGCATAACTTACCAAAAAGCCTAAAGTATCAATACCATTAATAAAATAAGGGTTGTTTTCATCTTCTCTTTTAATGTGTTACATTTTAGGTAAGTCTGCATTAATGTATAGTCTTGAAACATGGAATCAAAATTTCCTAATACAAAGGAATTACAACTTGGGAAATTAATACAAACTTAGATTGCTTGAGCAATGAATAGCCTTTTCATTTTTGGAAATGAGTATGCTCAAGTAAAATGTAAGGCACAACCATTGGGGAATAAGATTTGTAGTGAAATAAATGCTATTTCTAAGACCATTTTGTGCTATAAATAGCCTGTATAATAGGATTATATTTTTTTTTTGCAGATATAAATTGTTAATTGAAACATCTGCCATGTTTTACTGCATACAGTAAATTTTTGGTAATATTCCACTAGCCATAACACCAGAATAAAATTGGAAATCTGAGCAAAGATTATTTTAGACTGATAAGTATCATTTATGGCAGTCCTAAATAATTTATTTGCCCTTTTGTAAAATCAACTTCTGTTTTTCAGTATTCCGTCCAATTTCAGCTAAAGCCAAACTCCTTATGAATCCTCGATCTGATGTTGATTTCTCATCTCCGAAAATGGATTTAGATGTAAAGTTAGAGGACATAGCTGTTGAATTCAATAAACCACAGGTATAAATTATTTTTGAAATTATATGTAGTAGTAAAAAGGCTTGTTTGCAAACATAATAGGAAAAAGTCTGAAATGTTATGGTAAGTGCGCGAAATTGATTCTCGTAGTGTTACCATACTTTGTAAATTACTTTGTCTTTAAAGAAATAAATGGTTTACATTGTTATTCTCAGAAAAACAGTAACACTCATGTTTGATTTTTTTTTTTCCTAGTATTTCAGTGTTATGGAGCTTCTTGAGTCTGTTGATATGATGACTCGAAATCTGCCGTATAGGAAGTACAGACCTGATGTTCCGTTGCACAACAATGCCAAGATGTGGTAGGCCTCCTCCGACTTTGAAAACAATTTGTCAGTTGTTCATTTGAAATAGCTATCCAATGGTTATTTCTTAGTTTCAGGAGGAATTGACTTCTAAAGTCCTTAAATAAATCATCTATTTTGTTTAAAATTTTCTTAAGCTGGCAGTACTTAAAAAAACAATCAAAAAAATCCTGCTGCTGAGGTCCTCAAACCAAAGATAAGGAAACAATATTTGAAACTGTGTATTTACTGTCTTAAAAGACTGTTACCAGAAAATTAAATCTGATATTTTAATATCCAAATTCTGTTTTGATGGAGGAGAGAATATGGCTATGCAGATCACAAAGAGTTTTCATTTCTTTTTAGAAGTAGTCTTATGAAATTGTTTTGATATTGTGTGTGCATGCATGCATGTATATATATTGTTGGGCACTTTTTCTACAAGATTACTTACTAAGTTTAGAGAATAGCATCCTGTCAACTTTGGGTGGAAAAAAAATAAATTTCTTAAGTTATTTTGTTGAACACAAGTGTGGTATTAAACAAGGGATTTGACTATTTCACAACTTGAAGTTGTATTAAGCGAAAGACTGCATAGCTCTAGGTGTCTTTTCAGTGTGCCAACAGAAATGTAAACTGTATTTCATTTGACTGTGCTTTTAGGTGGAAATATGTTATTTATGGCATCCTTGAAGTAAATGTTCAACCTAAACTCCAAATGTGGTCATGGGAACATATTCGGCACCACAGAAAACAAGTGAAGAACTATAAGGAGATGTATAAAACGAAGATAACATCAAAAAAGCCTAATGAAGAAATCTTAAAATTTTTGGAGGTGAGCCATTTTGCATTAAAGGCTTAAATGTTGTTCATCTGAGTATTTTCTTAATGTTTACATGTTCATTAGTCAGTACTAATTTGCAATAAAATTTTTCAGTGGCTTGATTTGCAACTTCAGCAGTACCTTTCTCTGTGAACAATATTAGTAAACATTAGTTATTTTTTTAATTAATAATTACAGTGAAAAAAACATACATGGATATGCTTTTCTGTATTTATTTAAAGTTTTGAACTTGAGCACATTACTTTGGTTGTATTGAAAGAGTCATTACTGTTATTCCTGTAAGATTGGGAGCCATGAATTCTAACACAATGCAATTGTCAAAAAATAATTTCTCATTTCTTCTGTAGGAATTTGAAAAGACCTTGGATATTTTTAACATCACTCTAGCAAGGCAACAAGCAGAAGTTGAGGTAAAATTTCATTATTTAAGTGAGTGCAAGAACATCCACAATATGAGCTTGCAGACATTTTAAGCAAATGCGTTTTAGTTTTGATGTTTCAATTATGCAGTCGTCTTATTTTCCTTGTGTTTTATATTTGTTATTATAATGCATAGTTAGTATCAGCCTACAATTAAGCAAAAGTTAAATAGCTTCATATACTACTTATTTAGACTAACAGATTTGGGGGTGAATTTCTTCCCCTTTTTGGCAAGAAAGATCTACTGCAAAAATGCGGTCAAAGGATGATAGAGTAAGTCAAGTTGGAAGTAATTAGTTCCATAGCTTGACAGTTTTCAGACCTTTGTTTTTTTCCCAATCAGCCTAGAATTCACTAGTTCATTCCTCTCCTTCCTAATGCCCTGTTAAAGTGGTCTGAACACCTGTTTATCTAGTATGTTCACATTTTGTTACTATTTACCAATGTTATTCCAAACATATGTAATACAGAATAAATTTAAATAGATAACCACAATAAAGCAAGATGATGTGGTTTTAGAAGTAGTTATACCTAATTTGTTAGCATTGCTTTTCCTATGATAGTATGTATACTCCTTAGTTCTCAACATAATGTCTAAGCATTATCCTAAGAGAATATGAAATTTAGAATCTAAGATGATGTGTTCGTAGTAAAACTTCATGAATTGCAATAATTTATTATAAAAATGCCTGAAAGAGACACTTGAAATTGTTGTTTTGTGGAGTATATTAATTAACATATGAATGCAGTTGCACAATGATAGATACGGTATTCCTAAAAAACTCTAATCAGAGATCTATAAAAGTGACTTTTCCTTCTAGTTGTCTGTACCCAACTCCAGATGTAGATGCTGGTATAGTCACTTTTCAGCCTTCCTCAGAACAGGAAGACATGTTCACGTTCCTCCTCTTCAGTTGTTTGGGTGAACTGGAGTGCTTTTCATTAGGAGTTTGTTTGTTTGTTTGTATGGATTAGTTCTCATTTAATTTTGGCTTGTTTTCTTGTAGCATGTAGTTTCTTTTGGTTTTATCTCTTCCCTCCTACTTCCGGTGAGGTGAGGGAGGTCTCAAAGAATTTCCAGTCTTTTCCCTGTTTTTTTCCTGCTGACCTAATTTTATCCTTGTCTCCAATGTGACCTTGCTACTTACAAAAGGTTATGTCAGACTGCATTCCTGTGATGATCATGTTCCAGTCATGAGTTTTAAGATAGGTTCTGTCAAGCTTTGAAGATGGCTGCAAGCAAATGAGTTTTATTTCTTTGGGCCTTAAGCCCTGTATGTGAATAGTGCTAGGGGAGTACCTTGAAGGAAGGGTAGCGTAGGGTAGTTTGACTGGAAAGGACCTTCAAAGATCAACTTAGTACAACTGCTAGCTAACTCTCTGAAATAACTTCCAGGTATTGAATATCAGGTTATGGTGATCCTGAACTGTTCTAACTCTATTGATGGGTCAGAAGCCAGTGCCATCTGATCTTCTGGGAACTTTGTAGCAAGAATTTTCTACTGTAAACTCTAGACCACTTTTTAACCTTTATCACTAGCACCCTCTGCACCAAAAACCAGCTTCACTGGTCAAGTCCCCGTGTCAGCCTGAGAAATTATTTTGCTTTCAGTCTGGAGAAAACTTTATAGATGATTCACTTAAATCAGAATAGATGATGTTACTCTTGGTTCTCCCTTTCTTCTAAGCAGAAAAGTTTACCTTGCCAATAATACTTGTACTGACCGGGCTTATATTCATTTCAAGGCCACTGTAAATGAGGCAAGGGAAATGCTCAACAGGATTTCTTCAGAAAGGGTGAACTTCACATCATGCAAAGATATTTTCTATATCCTTGTATAAGTACAGTTTTCTTCCTTTCCTTCTATACGCTTTATTACCTTGGGCTCTGGTGGCAGCTATAGCCTCAGACACATAAGGAATCATGCCTTTGTGTCATTTCATGTTTATGGAAGTTGTCCTTGAATGCCTACTCATTGGTGTCCTAGAAGTCTCTAATTTTAGAGGTTTAACAGCATTTTTTTTAACATTTTGTCCATTCTTTCCTTGGGTCATTTGTTCTCCGACAACTGCATGATAACCTGCTGTACTTCTTAAAAGAACACTGGATGATTTTGTGCAAAGTTTTTGAGGTCTTGTGTTCATTAGCTGATGTTCTGCATCATTAGTCTTAGGTAAAGCAATAAAGCAGTTCTTAAGCCTTGATGTTTTTATGGTGAGGCCTGGCTTCAACTGCCCTTCAGTGGATAAATGTAGCAAAACCCTAAAATCTCTGGTTTATTGCTAGCTGTTTTCCATAGTTGTCATATGTGTCAGAGACATCTTTTTAAACAGTGAGAAGGAATTCCTGTGTCACTGACTTTAGGTTTCACATTCACTAGAACATCTCTAAAGTCAAGGCTTATCTCTAAGAGTTTGTCTTTTGTGATTGTATTAGTCACAAAAATACTTGGATTGTATGGTCTGCTATGGTTTGAGAGCTAATCTGTCTCTTAGATTGCTTGATGTGCATTTGCCAACCCTTATGCCAACCTGTGGTCAATTTGTGATGTAGATTGTACTTTCTCTGAGGACCCAGTATTAAAGTCATCACTGACATCAGGCAAGATGTCTCCTAGCTGTTGAAATAATCAAACTGGGAGAAGAGAGGACATTTGTACTGTTGTAGTTATATGTATCAGACCCAGCAATGTGTTCTTATATTCTTCAGAGTAAATATTTTATTACTGAAGTAATATTATTTTGTTTGCTTTTCCATGCTGTTTTGGACATCTACCTTGAAATGAAAAATGTAGGGATCATCTAAAATTTGGCCTCTGCTAACTATATAGTAGCTCACATGTTTTTAATTATTCTTGTTAAGGGCACTGTTTTAATGCAGAGAACCACATAAAGTTGGAGTGTTTGGGTTTTGTATGTGTTTGTGTGTGGGAGAGCTGGAGAGAAAATCTGTGTAAGAAACATTTATTGTCTTAAAATCAATTAACTTCTGTTCACTCTTTTTGTTGAGAAAAGTGATTGATTTTATCCAAATGAGAAGACAAGCATGAAGAAAATTACTTGCATGTGTTTGATAATTTCAGGCAACTAAAGCTGGATTAAAAATATACAGACCAGGAGTAAAACAAGATGAAGAAAGTTCTGGTGGCTGGTTTAGTTGGATATGGGGCTGGTCGGGTGAAAAAAAAGTGGAACAGAAACAAGAAGTAAAGGGTTCAAGTATGTTCATTTATTTCTATTTTTTCTGTTATTGAAAATTACTTATTAGAATAATAGGTCCTTAAAAACAACTTCAGAGTTTTTTTTAACACTTGGGCTACTAGTTGTTTGGCATTTGCATTTTCTTATCCCTTTTTTTTTTGCTGATGAAGTTGTTGCTTACTTATTACAGTGATATCTTGTACTTCCTTCCATACCTGTTTCTGAACTGTCTTTAATCCATACTTTCTCCTTTCCCTGTTTTAGTAATTGTCAGCATAGAGTACGGGTGGAGGGGGTGGGAGGTGGGGAGGGGTTGAAATGCTAAAAACCGGTAACAGTTAATGGAATGTAAGCAATTTTATTTCCATTATTTTTCTAATTTGGCTATATCATGCAGTGTATTAGAGTATGATTCACTTAAGTACAGAGTATCTAATAAGTGTTCTGGAACACATAAGTCAAGCCAAGAAAGGTGTTTGCTTTATTAGCAAGGTCGGAAATGAAATAGTTCAAAATACATGTTTAACTGTGTTTTAAAGCACAATTTAGGAGACTTAAGACTGCTTTAAACATAATTTTTTTGCTTTTACTGGTTCAGGGCATTGTTGCCAGTATCTGCCATAAGCTACAGAGCTAGCTACCAAATACTTGAAAATATATAACAATATTTGCGTTTTTCAGATTCCTAGATTGTGTTTAACCTATTGCATGTCACAGGTCTTGAAGAGCTGATGACACTTGAAGAGAAAGCTAAACTTTATGCAGCAATTGGATATAGTGAAACAGCTGTGGATCCAACACTTCCAAAATCAGTAAGATATAAATACAATGTTAAACAGTTACTAATTTTATACTACAACCCAAAATCTAAGGGTGATAGGGTATCACTTTTAAAATTACTTGAAACTCTATTTCTACATTTGAGTAATGTTGTGACACTTTTAGTTACTGCTTGCTGCCTTTGAACAGAACACACTTAGGTGTAGTTTCATGAGAGTGGTTATAGAGCTTACTTTCAGTATTCTGGAAAAGCTCAGAATGAAATCTTGCCCATTTAAGTTAGAATAAAATCATAAAGTAGTATGCTGTTGTTTCAAGTATGAAATGTTTCATATATCCTCTTACAATAGACAGAAACTCTTAAGGAAAGTACATTAACTGCTTTGCTAGACTCTTAAACATAAATTATAATAGGTGGAGTGGGTGAGTAGATCAAGAGATGATTGGGCTAGTTGAGTAGGTAAGGAAAGAGATGATTGAAAGACTGTAATGGGAAAGAAGAACATCTTTGAACCATTCAGAAATAGCCTGATAAGTCATCTTTAGGTGAGATACTGTGCACAGTACACCAGACTGCCTTCCATTTCCGTCAAACACCCTTTTACTCAAAATGTGATAGAGACCTCTATATCAAAGACATATGTTTGCAAGCATAGTCTACCGTTGCTCTAACCCTGCCTCTTCATAGTAACTATTTGGGAATTACTTGTGTACTATCTAGGGTTAAAGCTACTTGTAGTACTAGAAAAATTTCCACCACTTCAGAAGCTTTGTTCAAATATGTTTTGTAATTCACTGTCATTTTTCTTGCTTACCTAGTATGAAGCCATGAAGTTGTCTGTGAAACTATTAAGCATGTCTATATCAATAAGAGAAAACAAGCAAACCCCTGAGCTGGTAAAATTTACGTTAGATAGCTTGAGTACAGTATTCACACAACGGCCAGGTGCACAAGCAATAAGGTGAGCTTTCTCTGTCAAACTGTTTTTGCTTCTCGTGCAATGTTGATGATGGCTAACAGATATTGTAAGACTCTGTAAAAACTTCCGTTTTTCACTTTGATTTGTTGTGCAGTTAGGGAGCTGAATCTTCATGCAAACAGTAGACAAAGTGAATGGATATTGTTTCCAGAACTAAATTCTCCATCTTCAGATTTTTTGTGCCAATACACATACTCTGTTTAAACAGTTTATAATTGTTATACACAAACAATCCTATTACTAACTTTTTTTTTTGCCTTGAAAAATGTTACACCTTTTGAAACTTAATCTGAACAAAGGTATTTCATAACTGCTTGTGTGAAGGCATCCTAACTTAATAATTTGGTCTCCTGCTATGATACGGTCACATGCTTGGTGGATGAAGGGAGAGCAGTGGGCATAATCTTTCTGGATTTCAGTAAGGCCTTTGATATTGTCTTTCACAGCATTCTGGACAAACAATCTGACTGTGAGATGAATGGGTTCATGCTACTCTAGGTGATGAACTGCCTTGATGGTAGAGCTCAAAGGGTTGTAGGGAATGGAGCTACATCTGGCTGGCAGATGGTCCCTTCCAGCTGAACTATTCTATTCTAACATGACTGAAAAGTTCTTACATTTTTAGTTCAATTTCTAGATTTGCAGAAGAAAACTGTAACTGATGATTTTGACTTGTTTTCATGCTCTCACACCAGAGAACAAAAAGCAGTGATATGTGAAATACTTGATTTACATTTCAAATATAACTTAAATTCTGGGGAAGGATAGAGTTCCTGTTTCAAACTTTGTCCTCTTTGCTTTGGGCCATATTAGGTTATAGTAAGATAATACTGATTTTGCGTAGTGTTAAAAATATTTTTTGGTTTATGTTTTGCTTGCATCATTTCTGTTCAGTCTCTTGAGCATCTAAATGGCCATGCTAATGCTGTCATATTGAAAAAAAGGGAGAAAATATTACAGTTGTACAGGGAAACATTTTTGAGTGTTGAGACATTAAGTTCTTCAACTGAGAACTGTTAAAGATGTAGTCAGGGTGATAGGAAAAATAAATACCAAACCTAAAAAGAATACTCCAGATTATTCAGCAGTAATGAGACTATTAATCTTGTACATCAATTGTGGATTCTCTTTTATTCTCTGCACTGGAACCCACTCCTCTTTGCTGTGTCAGCGTTCCCCAGTATAAACAATGCCATTTAATTTTTGAGCTCATTCTCCAGAACTTCCATTTGCATCTTTCTTCCCTACCCTGACACCTCGTCTCATGAAAAATATAAGGTGAATAGTTTGGATTCCCTTTCTTATTTACTGTACTCAAGTGTGGCTAATAGACACAAAAGATAATGAAATGAAGAACGGGTAACACACAGATATCCAGATATCCTTAGATTAAACTATTTATATTTGAGGATGGTTAGAGGTGACGTGCGGGTGTTTTGGTTTTCTTTCAGCTCCTTATACTTTTATAATCTAATTGCACATATGGATATTACATCTGAACATGCCGCTCATCTTCTCTGTGTTTTTTTTTTTTTTTTTTTTTCCCCCCCCCAGATTTGAAACAAAAGTAACCTCACTTGAAGTTACGGGCACGTCCCGAGAAAACTGTACACCCTGTCTGCTATCTTCTCGAACAGTCTATTCGGACAATAGTACCTCACTCTTAAGCATAACATTTGAGACAAATCCTTTGGATGAGAAGGCAGATCAAAGGCTTAGAATTGAATCACAGCCACTGGAAATAATATATGATGCAGTAAGTAAATATTTGAATGAACTATGTATCTTGAAAAAGCTTACATAATAGTAAAATAGCTACTTGGAAAATGAGACTTGCTCTGACAAACCTGGTTGGCTGGGTGCTGATGGGGTCCACTTGTTAGAGAAGGGGAAGAACATCTTCGGTCATAGGCTTGCGGAGCTGGTGAAGAAGGCCTTAAACTACGGTTGCCGGGGAGGAGTCACCCTGTGTGTCAGTGAGCAGCTGGAGTGCATGGAGCTCTGCCTGGGGATGTGTGAGGAGCTGAGAGAGAGCTTGTGGGTCAGGATTCCAGGGAGGACAGGGACAGTGGACCTTAAAGTGGGAGTGTGCTACAGGCCACCTGATCAGGAAGACCAAGCAGACGAGGACCTCTATAGAGAGACAGAAGCAGCCTCACATATGCAAGCCCCGGTCCTCAGAGGGGACTTCAAGCAGCCTGATACCTGTTGGAGGGACAGCACAGCAGGGCATAGGCAGTCCAGGAGGGCCCTGGAATGCACTGGTGACAACTTTCTTCTGCAAGTGATAGAGGAGCCCAGAAGGAGAGGTGCTATGCCAGACCTCATTCTCGCCAACAAGGAGGGTCTGATGGGGAATGAGAAGCTGAAGGGCAGCGTTGGCTGCTGTGATCATGAAGTGGTGCAGTTTTGTGTTCAGAGGGGAGCAAGGAGGGGGCACAGCAAGCTTGCTGACCTGGACTTTTGGAGAGCAGCCTTTGGCCTCTTGAGGGATCTTCTTGGTGGTAGAAGAGTACCATGGGCCAAAGCCCTGTAGGGAAGAGGGTCCCAAGAAAGCTGGCTGATATTCAAGGATCACCTCCTCCAGCCTCAGGAGCGATGCTTCCCAACAAAGAGGAAGTTGGGCAAAAATGCCAGGAGACCTGCATGAGTGAACAAGGAGCTCCTGGCCAAACTCAAACAGAAAAAGGAGGCCTGCAGAGATTGGAAGCAAGGACAAGAAGCCTGATGGGAATACAGAGAAAATGTCTGAGCAGCAAGAATCAGGTTAGGAAAGCCAAATCCCTGTTGCAATTAAATTTGGCCAGGGACATCAAAGGCAACAAGAAAAGCTTCTATTAGGTACGTAAGTGATAAAAGGAAGACTAAGGAAATGGAGGGCCCCCTGCAGAAGGAAATGTGAGACCTGGTTACCTGGAACAGGGAGAAGGCTGAGGTACTCAATGACTGTTTTGCCTCAGTCTTCACTGGCACGAGCTGTAGCCACATGGCTGAGCCCCCAGAAGGCAAAGGCAGGGACTGGGAGAATGAAGAACCACCCTGTGTAGGAGAAGATCAGGTTTGAAACCATCTAAGGAATATGAAGGTGCATAAGTCCATGGGACCTGATGAGATACATCTGTGGGCCCTCAGGGAACTGGTGGTTGTAGTTACTAAGCCACTGTCCACCATATTTGAGAAGTTGTGTGGTGGAGTTCCCGCTGACTGAAAGATGGGAAACATAACCTCCATTTTTAAAAAAGGGAGAAAAGGAGGACCTGGGGAACTACAGGCCAGTCAGTGTCAGCTCTGTCCCTGGCAAGATTATGGAGCAGATCCTCCTGAAGACTCTGTAAAGGCACAAGGAAAATAAAGAGGTACTTGGTGACAGCTAACATGACTTGACTAAGGGCAGATCATGCCAGACAAATCTTGTGGCCTTCTGTGACAGAGTTACAGCATTGGTGGAGAGGGGAAGAGCACCTGATGTCATCTACCTGGGCTTGTGCAAAGCGTTTGATGTTGTCCTCTATGACATCCTTGTGTCTAAATTGGAGACGCATGGATTTGATGGATGGACCACTTGGTGGGTAAGGAATTGTCTGGATGGTCGCTCTCAAAGAGTTGTGGTCAACAGCTCAGTGTCCAAGTGGAGATACAAGTGGTGGTCCTCAAGGCTTAGTACTGGGACCAGCACTGTTTAGCATCTTCATCAGTGGTATGAACAGTGGGATTGAATACACCCTCATCAGGTTTGCTGATGACTCCAAGCTGTGTGGTGTGGGTGACATGCTGGAGGGAAGGGATGCCATCCAGAGGGACCTGGACAGGCTGGAAAGGTGGGCCTGCGTGAACCTTGTGAGGTTCAACAATGCCAAGTGTGAGGTTCTGCATCTGGTTCAGGCAAACCTAAGCACAGATACAGGCTGGGCAGAGAATGGATTGAGAGCAGGCCTGAGAAGGATTTGGTGGTATTGGTTGCTGAGAAGCTCAACATGAGCCAGCAATGTGTTCTTGCAGCCCAGAAAGCAAGCTGTATCCTGGACTGCTTCAAACGAAGCATGGCCACCAGGGCTAGGGTGGTGATTTTCCCTTTCTACTCTGCTCTCATGAGACCCCACCTGGAGTAGTGTGTTCAGTTCTGGGGCCCCCAGCACAAGCAGGACATGGACATATTAGAAAAAGTCCAGAGGAGGGCAACAGAGATGGCCAAGGGGCTGGAGCACTTATTCTATGAAGACAGGCTGAGGGAGTTGGGATTGTTCAGCCTGGAGAAGAGTAAAGGCTCCGGAGAGACCTTATAGCATCCTTCCAGTACCTAAAGGGGACCTACAGGAAAGCAGGAGAGGGACTCATGTCAGGGAGTGGAGTGATCAGACAAGAGTGAATCTCTTTAATATAAAAGAGGAGAGATTTAGATTAGATGTAAGGTGGAAGTTCTTTACTCTGAGGGTTGTGAGGCACTGGACCTGGTTGCCCAGAGAAGCTGTGGATTCCCATCTCTCGAGTGTTCAAGGCCAGGTTGAATGAGGCTTTAAGCAACCTGATCTAGTGAGAGTTGTCACTGCCCATGGCATGGGAGTTGGAATTCTGTGATCTGTAAGGCCCCTTCCAACCCAAACTGATCTATGAATCTATTATATTTGCCATGTTTAATTGTTGCTTTATTTTAACAGAGAACAATAAATAGCTTAGTAGATTTCTTCAGGCCTCCAAAAAATGTACATTTAGAGCAATTGACATCTGCAACTCTGATGAAGCTTGAAGAATTTCGTGAGAAAACATCAACAGGCAAGTGCTGCATGCTCTTCTGACAAATTCTAGATTCTACAAGTATGAAAATATTTAATATCTTTCTATATGGGGATGCATTGACCCAAGTCATAGGTTTCTAATAAAACAAGTTGAATGCTTTGATTTTGTTACAAAGCATTTGTTCTAGGAATTGGACAATTCTATGTCAGTATCTTTTTCAACTTCCTTTGTAAATATGCTCCATGCCCTGAAGTAGTATTTCAATATTTATACAGTTGGATTCCATACAGAAGTAAAACAGTTTGTTAATTCCAGCTTTTTCGTTTTTGTTTTTCTGAATACCTTAATTGTGTCTTATTCTTGATGATACTGAGATATTGTTTGTCTCATAAAACTCTTAAATCCTTTTCAGAGTTGTTGCTTTTCAGCACATATTCTTCATTTATAGGTGAATGTTGATTTTGATCTTGACTGACTGAGGTCATATGAACCATATCTGTCTCTCAGTTACTCAGCATTGAAGGCATTCCCCTCATTTTAATTTCTTAATCTTAAATTATCTTTAAAAATCCTAAATTTTTATCTCTGGAGGTCTTGTAATTCAACGTATGGATGAAAATGGTGAATACCTTTGAGACAAATACTGAGATATATGGAATTACCTTGTATGAGTAAGGGGGTCAGAGGTGTGTCCAGCTCAGTGTCCTGTCTTTGACTTGTAGGTGGGAGAGGGTGCTAAGGGGAGTTTTCACATGTAAATTCTTTTTGAAAGGAAAAAAAAAGTTACATTTAAATATGTAATATAAAGTAACATTTAAATATGTAATGTGTTAATATTTAAATTAACATATGAACATTCCATGATAATAAGTTAAAGAAATCATAGAAAACTCAAGTATGGTATATTAGTATCAGGAATGAAATTGGGCATTTCTACTTGTTAGTTTTATCTTTGGCTGAACTGTGTGCAAGTCTTTATACGTTTAATTAAGGACTGAAGTCAAAGTTACAAGTCTATAGTTAGGTGGATCATCTTGCTCATCTTTCCTGTCCTAAACTTCTCCAGCAGTATTGAATGTATTGATATCCCAGTTCATTCCTGAGATTACTTTGAAAAAAAAAAAATTGCTTAATTGCAATATGCTTGGCTCTCTACTCATTATAATTGAACATTGATTCTAAGCATGATTCATTTATTTGTGGAAATAAAAAATGCTGCTATGCTTCCGTTATAACTTCGATATAGCATAACTTTAGAGGTTTATCCCTACCAATAACTCTTATTTCCTCAAGAATATTGAATTGCCAATAGTAATCCAAAAGGTTGTTTCTCTCATGAATGAAAAACCCAAGTGAAATTTCTGAAAATAAGCGGTGCGTTGCTTGTAAAATCTAGGCTGAGATTCAGGGAAAGAAGGCAGATTAACACAGTCCCTTGCAGCACAGTATTCTGCAGATCAGAGGGAGAATTTAAAAAAAAAAAATGGGATCATGTCATTGATATGTTCAGACTTGCTGTCCTTCTCAATAAAGAATATTTTACACATGTCGTTCAAGCAGTAAAAGATAGCTGGAAAATACTGGGGACCCGTGAACTATAGAGCTGAAGGAACTCTACCCCAAAATAGTAGTAAGTTTCAGTACCACTGAAAGACATTACAGAAGTCTGGTTTCCCAGAGTGTAGTTTATGGACTCACTTAACTGAGTTCTTTTTTCAAAGGATATTAAAAAAGCTTTTCTGGAACCTTCAAAGTCACTCAGGTACGGTTAGGCATTGAAAACTGAAAAAAAAAAACCTTTTTGTTGATCTAAGTTACTTTACCTTGGAAATTCTGTACTGTTTGTCATCCAATTCTTCATTGACTAGTCTACCTGTCCTATGGCATGACAACCATTGGTAATGTTGGAATAGTTTTAACTTCTTTCTTCCTTAATATCTGAGTTGAACAACAAAGTTTCCTATGTGTTTTGTACAATCACATCATGTTTTGAAATCTAACCTGTTTACACTTCTGCTCCTTATCAATGTGGGTGTTCTATAGTGCAATGTCATCTTGATCACTTGTTACATCTAGTTCTGTGATTAACTTGTTGCATATGGTAAATATTTAGTGGGTTGTGGCTGCATCATAAGGCAGTTTTCAGTGCTAACGTGAAGCAAGACTACTCATTCCTCTTCAGATGGGTGGGGGGGGGGGGGGGAGAGGAAGAAGAAAGAATTTGATCTCAAATGTTTTGACCATCTGAAGCTCCCAGCCAACAAGTTGAATAATTTTGGAACAGATTTTTTGCAAGATCTTGCACTTGCTGATCATCAGGATAGAGGGATAGAGATGCTAGTCAGCAAAATCTGTGTAAACGTCAGTATCTTAGTAGTAAAAATACGGGCAGTTTGACAACCACAGTTGGATACTTCCAGTAAGACCTGCTGGAGCAATTTAATTTGTGAATCTACAGAGCACAATGGGTTATCTCTGCAATTGTCAAGTTGCATTACACTTTCCGGTTATCATTTCACCTCTGCTCAGTATGAAGTTTTTTTGGAACTGCATGTTTCTATGTTGCATTACTGCTTCAACTTCTGCATTAGGGTTGTTTGTCATCACCATGTCATCTGTTTGGTGGGTCTTTTAAAGATATCCTGTAATTTTTGGCTCAGAAGAAACTTAAAGAGCATCTGTACCTATAATTAAACATGATAATTAAATGGCAGTAGCAGTATGGGAGATGGAGTAACTTCGTTCTTGCAGAAAACATTAATGCATGAAAACTCTTCATGCAGAAAGAAGAGATTTGCTGAAGGGGATGAGTAACTGTGCAGAGTACAGATAGGTGCGGTGTGTATGCACTTTGTGCTTACAGAAGTGTGGATCTATTCTATTGTTCGTATTCAATAGTTTCAACTCCAGTTGCTATGGGTCTTGCTGAAAAAGAACTAGTTACATAGTATTCACAGCTCCATTAAAGTTAGGCGGGAATTTCTCTTATAGCTTCTTTTAATTCCATGGTTTTTGTGTGGATTAATTTATATTTACTAACTGTATTATTTTTCAGGTTTGTTGTATATTATTGAAACCCAGAAAGTTCTTGACCTCAAAATTAACCTCATGGCTTCATACATAATTGTTCCACAAAAGGGATTCTATGACAGTACATCAAATCTACTCCTTTTGGATCTTGGTAGTCTTAAGGTATTTACCTGATACTTAGCAAAATGTTTGGCTTTTATGTGACTTGCAGTTTCTTGAATTCTTGCAGTTTCTTGAAATTGTATGTATTGTACTGGTTAAATAAATATTCCTGTTTCAGTTATGCCTTAAGTATTGATTTTAAACTGCTTTCCACACAAGACAAAAATTATTGAAGTTCTCTGAAGAGGTTCTTTCAGTCCAAACTTGTTACTAGAAAATTGCTGAGCCACCTGCCTTAGGTGGCCCTACATGAGCCCAAGGGTTGGACCAAATGACCGCCAGGAGTCGATCCCAACCTTAACCATTCTGTGACAAATGTAAAAATACTCTTCTCTGGAATGAAAACCACTGGTGATGCTTTCAAACTCTTACGTAGAAAAAGTCTATCATTTTTTTTTAAAAAATCTTAGATTATAAATTAAAAACAACAACAACAACAAAAAACCACTTTTTACTCAGATGATTAAATGGTCTTATTTTTATTATTACTGTTACTTCAATTACCAATTGTCTTTTTGTCATCCAATTTCATTTTAAAAATAATTATACTGGTTATTTTAAAATAACATGATTAAAATTGGAGATGAGATATATTTGAGGTGTTTTATGCAAGGGAAGAGTCAAAAGGTAGTTCCATAATGTATTTAAAATGATACTTTAATATTATAAAGTCATAGAAAATGCTAGTTCTACATATTCTTCTTACTCATTGGTTGACTAGTGTTCTTTCAGGACAAATTCTTTCAAACATAATATCAGCAATTTAATTTTTTTTAATATGTCTAGTTTGGATAAAAATGATTGACACTATTAGATCAACTTTTAAACTAAAAATTTGTTTCAGACCTTAAAATTTTCCTAATTGAATTTTTGTCTTTGAAACAAGGTAACTTTCTGTGCATGTTGGTTTCAGTTAGAATACTTAGTGTTTCAGGAAATAGAATTCGTGGAAAATGCTGGTTTGTAGATATTAACTGACATTTACAACGAAGTAACTTCAGTGACTGATTTAACCAAGTGATATGGAAGCTCTTCTGGATGCTGCTCATTAATAGGTGCTTTATGGAGTTCAGTACTGTGTATATGAATTGGATGTTTGAGACAGCCTTCTAAACTGAATGGCGAATGGTGGCGGAGTATAAATAGAACAGCCCACCATTCATCCACTCCACCCATGGAACGTTACTCTGAGAATGAGAATGGAAGGACTTGTTTCAAAATGACATTCCAGTAAATGTGTCTGAGTCTTTTTTTCTTTTTTCTGGAATGGTTGAATAATTTGTGTAGCGAACGTGACTCTGGGGTTGGTTCCCTGTCTTTTGAAAGGAATTAGAATGTAAAATGAAGTAAGCAGGCAACACCAAAAGAGAAAGTTATTCAGATGCTTGTCAGGATATGATGAGTAATCCTGTATTCACTTTGAGTACTATATGTTAAAGTAAGATGTAGAATATTCACTGAATTTGTTTAATGCAAAACAAATAGTCTCCTTCCCTCAGTTACATACCATATGAAGTCAAGTCCTGTGGGGCATTGTATCACATAAAACTAAAATTGTATCTCAGCGCATATATGTACCTAGGCTTAATTAAGGTTGCCGAGGCAATATTAATTTGATAATTCTGAATGTTCAATCTACTAATTATTTTTAATGTCAAAGTAGTCATAATTCAGTAGCACTCAAAAGAGAAATGTCTTAAAAACTAATATTTAAACTGTTTTCGCTGTTACAAATCTTACACTGAGCACTGTCTGGCTCTGACAAAAATGAGTATAGGTGCAAAAATTATTAGACATTTAAGAATGATGACAGACACATTTCATTGGAGATGAACAGCAGAGAGGGCACATACAAATGTAAGATACCAAAGAAGTATGGGCAACCCAAAGCTGAATCGAAGACATAATGACTGATATTAAAGCAAAGACTGAAAATTGATAATGAATGGTCCAAAGCCCCTTTTCTGTTCTACTCAGTTTGTCTAATAAGCTACAAGGTAATGCCACACCTAAATTTAATAGATAGATAAATTTTAAAGTAGATTGTGCTACTGTGGTGATTAATGCCATATTTTGATATACGGAGAAGTGAACAGTATGATGTTACTGATTATAAAGAGTTTGAGACTATACTCTGGATTATAAGTCACTTATTAAAGGAAATTAAAATAAACTTTCTGTACAAAATATTGTATGAAACTTGATAGATGTTAATTTCTTTCTTTCCTTGAAGAAATGATGTTTAGTACTTCCCATTTTTTGTTTTGATATAGCCACTTGTATTGGATATCTCCTCTGCTGTGATGTTTCTAAGACTCTGTGCCCCTATAATGAAGGTTTAATTTAATCTTTTGTTGTGGTAGGATGAAGTATTCATATAATTACTACTTTGACTATTTTGAAATTAGTGACTGCTTTTTTTTTGTGACTGTGTTTTAAGATGAAAAGCAAAAGTCGTTCTGATTTATCGGAACTTAAAGTAGGACAAAGCACTATTGAAGATATAATGTCAAGAGCTTATGACAGTTTTGATATCCAGCTCACCAGTATACAGTTACTCTACAGCAAACATGGTGAGTATTCATAAATGTAAATCTGTTTTTAATAGATATAAAATATTTCAGTAGTTGATGTACCTTTGTATTTTTAACTGGAAAAGTGGAAAATCTTTGGGACATGTTTTACTAAACTCAGATTTTAAACTCCATCATGTGAAAATAGTAAGAAATTCCAAAATATACATCTAGGTCTTAAGTTCCAACCTTATCTTTTGCTAAATAAATGAACCAAAACCCCTGTTTTTGAAGACTCCGAAATGTCTCATTTGATTTAGAGCATAATAAATATGCACTTTTGCTCTTATTCCAAGAGGGCAATTAATTTATGATGTATTTTCATTCAATGCCTTTTTCTGACTTTGCTCCAAATTAAAAGCAGAATCCATGAGTAGTTTTAGGTATGATCATTTTGTGAGGGTAAAGAAATGATCAGAATCCCTTATTGAGGGAAACTTCTAGTAGTAGTTTGTGAACAATATAGAAAAAGTCAGAATCGAAGAAGTCTAAGACACTTAATTCTTGTGGTTCAGGAGGAGAATCCAAAGCCTGAACTCCTAGTACAATGCATGTTAAGAATTAAGTCCTTAGAAGTCTGCATCATAGATGTTTAGATGTGAACAGTGGAAGTATTAAGTACTGCAGTGTGTCTGAAGTCCTGATCCTGTACAATATGCATGTATTGAAGAGCTATTAAAGAGACTCTGTCACCTGAATTTTTAACAATGTATATTAAGTAATACTAGGTACCTTAATTCCATAATATGTGTAATGAAAAGAAATATCATTCAGTTTCAAAGCCTAGGGATCTTTTTCTCCTCTAGATGAAAACTGGCAAGAGGCTCGTAAGCTGAAATACTCATCTCAACATATCTTGCAGCCCTTGGATGTGAAAGTGGAATTTAGCAGAGCTATGGTTGTCACAGATGCAAGAATGCCCAAGTAAGTCTAGTTCCTATTTTTGAATTTTACAGTAAATTACATTTTTTAGGGGGAGAAGAAAAGATAATTAAGTATCTATTTATAATTCTTATGCCACATCAGCCACATGTATCTCGCTTCTAAGATTCACATTTGGTCTTAAATATTTTATTAAATATACTAATCATAGTCCAGATTAGGTCTTTCTGATACACATTTTAGTCCTCATTGGAAATACGGAGGTACAGAAAATGTTAACTTAAAATGCCTCTCTTATAAACATCACAAAATATTTTGAAAAGTGATTTGCTGTCTTCCTCTCCTACTTTTGTTCAGGTTATTTGTCTGTGTTGTTTAGCTACCTCAGATCTCTTCTCAAGGAAAGAGCTCTTAGTGCATAGAGTGTACACTTAGGCTTATTTAGCAGAAAAAATTATTGCTTACAAAAGTTGTACTCAGAAGGCATTTTCATGTTACTACTCCTGAAGCAAATTTGATGTCCAAGACCACTGAGACAAAAGGGCAAATATTATTCTACACATATTTTGGAAAAAGCATCCTCACTAATATCTGACAAGGACACTACTTGCTAAAAATTCCGTTGTTTTTGAAATATCATTAATGCATTACAACATAATATGATTTTTAGGACATTCATCTTATGATACAACAATCTAGCTTAAATTCATTCTTAAAACTTCAGAAATTCAGATTTTAGCTAGGTGCTTATGGGCATAAAATTTGGCATAGGCCATGGCAGAAAAATGTTTAGCACAATCAGGGGGCAATTTATGAAATGAAAGGATTGCAAAGAATGTGAAGATCATGAAAACCAGTTGTTTTTCAGGTACCCTGTCCTCTGAGCTGGTAAATAGGGAAGGGGAACAGCATGAAGCCCTCATAACTTGCGAGGAAATGGTTAGCGACCTGCTAAACTAAGACGTATGCAAGTCATTGGGGCTGGATGGGATACACCCAAAGGTACTGAGAGAGTTGTCAAAAGTGCTCACCAAGACTTTTTCCATCATTTATCAGCAGTCCCAGCTATCAGGGAAGTCCCAGTCAACTGTCGGCTAGCAAACATGATGCCCATCTGCAAGAAGGTCTGGAAGGAGTGTCTGGGAAACTCCAGGCCTGTTAGTCTAACCTTGGTGCCAGGGAAGCTTAAGGAGCAGAGTGCCATCATGCTGCATCGACAGGGCAAGCAGGCGATCAGGCCCAGTCATCATGGGTTTATGAAAGGCAGGTCCTGCTTGACGAACCTGATCTCCTTCTATGACAAAGTGACGCACTGGGTGGATGAGGGAAAGGCTGTGGATGTGGTCTACCTTGACTTCAGTAAAGCTTTTGACACCAATTCCAACAGCATTCTCCTCAAGAAACTGGCTGCTCATGGCTTGGACTGGTATATGCTTCGTTGGGTTAAACAGTGGCTGGGTAGCCGGGCCCAAAGAGTCATGGTGAATGGAGTTAAATCCAGCTGGAGGCCAGTCACTAGTGGAGTCCCCCAGGGCTCAGTACTAGGGCCAATTTTCTTTAACATCTTAATTGATGATCTGGCTGAGGGGATCAAGTGCACCCTCAGTAAGTTTGCAGACGACACCAAGTTAGGTGCGTGTGTCGATCTGCTCAAGGGTATGAAGGCTCTGCAGGAGGATCTGGATAGGCTGGACCAATGGGCTGAGGTCAACTGTATGAAGTTCAGCAAGGCCTAGTGAGGGGTCCTGCAGCTGGGGTGCAAGAACCCCAAGCAGTGCTACAGTCTGAGAGATGAGTGGCTAGAAAGCTTCCTGGCAGAGAAGGACCTGGGAGTGATGGTTGATAGTCGGCTGAATATGAGCCAGCAGTGTGCTCAGGTGGCCAAGAAGGCCAACAGCACCCTGGCTTGTAGAAGAAACAGTGTGGTCAGCAGGACTAGGGAACTGCTTGTCCCCCTGTACTCGGCTCTGGTGAGGCAGCCCCTTGAGTACTGTGTTCAGCTTTGGGCCCCTCGCTACAAAAAGGACATAGAGGTGCTTGAGCAAGTCCAGAGAAGGGCTACGAAGCTGGTGAGGGGTCTGGAGAACAAGTCTTATGAGGAGCGGCTGAGGGAGCTGGGCTTGTTCAGCCTGGAAAAGAGAAGGCTCAGGGATGACCTTATCACTCTCTACATGTACATTAAAGGAGGCTGTAGCGAGGTGGGAGTTGGTCTATTCTCCAACATGCCTGGTGACAGGACGAGAGGGAATGGGCTAAAACTGTGCCAGGGGAGGTTTAGGTTGGAAGTTAGGAAGAACTTCTTTACTGAAAGGGTTGTTAGTCACTGGAATGGGCTGCCCCGGGAAGTGGTTGAGTCACCGTCCCTGGAGGTCTTTCAAAGACGTTTAGATGTAGAGCTTGGGGATATGGTTTAGTGGAGGACTTGTTAGTGTTAGGTCAGAGGTTGGACTCAGTGATCTTGGAGGTCTCTTCCAACCTAGATGATTTTGCCATTCTGTGTCATACTGTGTTGAAGGAAAGGTAGGGCCTAGTGCTTAGGGACATGGTTTAGTGGGTGACATTGGTAGCAGGGTGATGGTTGGACCAGATGATCTTGGAGGTCTTTTCTAACCTTAATGTCCATGACTCTGTGTTACACCGATTAGAGGCTAGAGCCTGAGCTGGAAAAGGTCATGTGGAACATGTGGAACAAGGTAGATAGGGCTGCCATTTGCTAGGTTCTGCATTTTTGCCACCTACCCTCACCCATAAAAGTGGCCTAAAAGAAAGCTGGAGAGGGACTCTATCAGGGAGTGTAGCCATGGAACAAGGAATAATGGCTTTGAACAAATGGAGGGGAGATCTAGATTAGATGTGATGTGGGGAAGAAATTCTTCTCTCGGAGCACAAGCGCACATGGGAGTTAGGTTTGGAGATGCACCTTGCTTCTGCCCTTTTTCGTAAAGAACAAAATTACCTAAAAACCAGTGTTAAAAATAAACCCAGGACACAGGATAGGAGGTGCAGGGCAGTCCCTGTGGCCGAGGGGCAGCCTTTCTTTCTGGCAAGCCAATTGGCCCGGGGGAGCTAGCCCCACAAAAGGGGCCCTCAGCCCCCCAAACCTCCTCCTTCCCCCCTGAGGGCATCTTCCAGACCACTCCCAACACAGCCCCCCAAATTTGGCCACACACGGGCCACTCCATCACAGAGGCTTGCTGAGGTCACAGTGGCCACCACTGCCCCGCCTTTGCTGCGGGCCCTATAAAAAGGCCCCCCTGCCGCTGGCCCGCCACTCGCTGAGCTTCTAGGCCCTCTGACAGCCAGCATCCGCGGCAGAAAGAAGACCAGAAGCAGCAAGGCGAGAGGCAGCTCTTGTTAGTGTGTGGGGACAGTGATGCAGTCCTAGCAAGCACCAACAAGAAAGGCAGCCGAGGAGAAGTGTCATGGGCAGAGGCAGAGCGCCGGTGGCACAACAGACACCAGTGCCCGAGGGAGCTCTGGCGCGCAGCCCACAGACACCCATAAGTGGTACCATCGACACCGCAACGATGCGGCGAACAGGCTGGCCCCTCAACCACACAGCGACAGGGGGCCTGGGCCTTCCCATAGCCGCAACGGTGGCATGGGGCAAAGGCAGGACCATCAGACAGACAGACGCGGGGAGCACAGGCATGCCTACCACAGCAAGCAAAGTGCGGGACCCAGCCAGGGCCAGAAACCAGGCAGCAGTGTCAGACCCACGCATGAAAATCAACCCGACAGTGGCCTGGGACCAAGACGTGGAAATGGACGACCCCGTGGTTCAGCACCCTGGCCTGAAAACATGCCGGATGGAAGGCATCCTGTTTGGGCAGTCCTGGGCAAGGACTGGCTTATCCTCCTGCCCAACACCGTGGAGCCCATGGAGGTGGATCCACCAGAAGACGTGGAGGAACCGATGGAAGTGGATCCACCTCGGCCAGAACAGACCTGCGACTCCCACAGCATGTCTTTGCTCTCTGCTCTCCAAGCGCACAAAGAGCATCGCAGGAGTGCCCGACCAGCCCCCTACTCTTTGTCACACAGGCTCCATCGCAAGCATTAGCTTGGAGCCCCCAAACACCATGGACATGCCGCAGGCTTACCTGCAATGTCCTGGCAATAAACCACTCTGTTGCCGATTCTCGGGGGTTGTGTGAGTGCTTCTTTCCCATCCCCCGGCCCTTGTGCCAGAGGTGGCGTCCCTTCTGCACAGAGCCTCGAGGAAGAGCACAAGAGAGGACCCAGCTTCCTTCGGGCTGCTGTGCTGCGGTGACAGCAGGAGTCCCCGAGGGGCACCATGCACCTCCAACATTTGTGAAAATAGTCTGAGGGGTGAAAATAGGAGTGTGTAAGGGATTAGAGGTGGCTAATTTCTTATCGTAGGAGTGAGTTTCTCTAGCTGAGTACTTGGTAAAGACAGACATGGAGAAGGCTGAGGCACTCAACAACTTTCTCTGTCTGCACTGGTAGGTGGGCTTCCCAAGTCTTTCATTTCCCTGAACCCGTAGATGGAGGCTGGGGGAGCAAAGTCCCACCCACTGTAAGTGAAGAGCAGGTTCGAGACCGCCTGATGAATCTAAACAACAGGGACAGGTCTGTGGGACCTGATGACATGAATCCCGGGCTGTGGAGGGAACTGGCTGATGTAGTTGCCAAGCCTCTCTCCATCCTAGCTGAAAAGTCCTGACAGTCAGGCGATGTCCCTGGTGAGTGCAAAAAGGGAAACATCACTCCCCTTTTTGAAAAGGGATGAGAAAGTCAGGTCGTTTAGAAAGCAGAGGAACTCCTACTCAGACTGGGAAGGGAGAAGAAGATGGGATAGGCTACTCCAAAGTGGCTGGGCCATCAGAGGAACAGGAGGACAAAGAGGAAGATATCATAAGGGCATCAAGAACTACCCGAGTCCTATACCAGCGTGAGCCTAACTGGGAATGGTTAAGTAAGGAATGGCTAAGGAATGCCATCCAGAGGTCTGTTCTGAGGCAGGAGAGTTATAAGTGGCAGGCAGTGTGGGAGGATATGGGCAGGCATTTAGAGTTGTGGACACCTCCAGTGCTTTGGAAGCTCACCCCTGAGCAGGTGCAAAATCTGTGCAAAATGGCAGAATGAAAGGCTTGGAAAAGGTGTGTCATCACCCTGGCAAGTCCAGAGAGACACAAATCACTGCAGTGTGCTGGGGCCCAATGCAATTGCTCACCACCCGCTGACTGATGCCCAGCCTGTCCCCGAGCAGCCGATACCCCTGCCGTCCCCCAGCCTGCCACCCCACATTACTTGTCCAGCATGACGCCAGATGGTATGGAATACCCCTTTGGCCGTTTGGGGTCAGCTGTCCTGCTTCTGTCCCCTCCCAGCTCCTGCTGCACTCTGTCTGGCAGGACAGAGTGAGAAGCTGAAAAGTCCTTGATTCACGGTAAGCACTGCTCTGCAATCAGTCAAACAGCAGTGTGTTACCAACATTATTCTCATCCTAAATCGAAAGCACAGCACCCTACCAGATACTAGGAGGAAAATTAGCTCTATCCTAGCCAGAACCAGGACACACCACAGCACACGGTACGGAATATCCCTTTGGCCAGTTGGGGTCAGCTGTCCTGCTTCTGTCCCCTCCCAGGTCCTCCCTCCTGCACGCCCAGCCTCCTCGCTGGCAGGGCAGTGTGAGAAGCTGACAAGTCCTTGACTCAGTGTAAGCACTGCTCTGCAACAATTCAAACTAATAGGAGACATTTCTTCTCAGAAAGAGTGGTCAGGCATTGGAACGGGTTGCCCAGGCAAGTGGTGGCCTCACTGTCCCTGGGGGTGTTGAGTGCTGACTGGAGTGCTCCAATGACTGGTTATAGGCTCCTCAGAAGGGACGGGCAGCAGAACGGGTGGTGGTGTAGCTCTCTATTATAAGAGAGAGTTTTGATGTTGTGGAACCCGAGATTGGGAATGATAAGGTTGAGTCCCTATGGGTTAGGATCAGCAGGGTGGCCAACAAGGCAGGCATCCTGGTGGGATCTGTTATAGACTGCCAAACCAGGACGAGGAGACAGATGAGGAGGAGTTCTACAGGCAGCTGGCAGAAATTGCAAAATCACCAGCACTTGTTCTCGTGGGGGATTTCACCTTCCCAGACATATCCTGGAAATACAATACAGCTCAGAGGAAGCAGTCTAGGAGGTTTCTGGAGAGCGTTGATGGTGGTTTCCTGATGCAGCTGGTTAGTGAGCATACCGGGGAAGTGCCCCGCTAGACCTTCTGTTCACTAACAAAGAAGGACTGGTGGAGGATGTGATTGTCGGGAGCTGTCTTGGGCAGAGTGACCACGAAATGGTAGAGTTCTCTATTCTTGGCGAAGTCAGGAGGGGATCAGTAAAACTGCTGTCTTGGACTTCCGCAGGGCAGACTTGGAGCTGTTCAGGACACTGGTTGGCAGAGTCCCCTGGGAGGCGGTTCTGAAGGGCAGAGGAGTCCAGGAAGGCTGGGCCCTCCTCAAGAAGGAAATCCTAATGGCTCAGGAGCGCTCTGTCCGCACGTGCCCAAAGACAAGCCGGCGTGGAAGACCAGCCTGGCTGAAGAGAGCTGTGGCTGGAGCTTGGGAATAAAAAGAGGGTTTATGACCTTTGAGAGAGGGGGCAGGCCACTCAGGCGGACTAGAAGGATGTTGTCAGGCTGTGTGGGGACAAAATCAGAAAGTCCAAAGTTTACAATCTGGACCTCAATCTGGCAACTGCTGTTAAAGATAACTGAAAATGCGGAGGTGCTTAATGCCTTCTTTGCCTCAGTCTGGAGCAGCAAGACCAGTTGTTCTCTGGATACCCAGTACCCTGAGCTGGGGGTGGGGAGCAGAATGTGGCCCTCATAATCCACGAGGAAATGGCTGCTAACCTGCTACAGCACTTAGATGTATGCAAGCCGATGGGGCTGGATGGGATCCACCTGAGGGTGCTGAGAGAACTGGCAGAAGAGCTGGCCAAGCTGCTTTCCATCATTTATCAGCAGTCCTGGCTATCGGGGAAGGTCCCAGTTGACTGGCTGCTAGCAAACATGACGCCCATCTACAGGAAGGGCTGGAGGGTAGACCCGGGAAACTATAGGCCTGGTAGTTTGACCTCAGTGCCAGGGAAGCTGTAGCGAGGTGGGGATTGATCTCTTCTCCCTAGTGCCAAGTGATAAGAGAAGAGTGGAAATGGTTGCACAAAAGTTGCACTATAGGAGGTCTTGGTTGGATTTTAGGAAAAAAATTCTTCACTGTAGGTGTTGTGAAGTATTGTAAGAGGCTGCCCAGGGAAGTAGTCGAGTCACTATCCCTGGAGGTCTTTAAAACACAGAATCACAGAATATATGTCTATTTGTAGAGCTTAGTGACATGGTTTAACGGCAGTGCTCGGTTAAAGATTGGGCTGTATGATCGTAGAGGGCTTTTACAACCTAAATGATTGTATTCTGTTCTATGAATCTAGGATTTGTTTACTCAGAAGTAAAATAATGCATACCACTGGTGCTGTGTGTTGTGAATACAGAGCATTGATTTTGTGGTACAATGGTGCCACCTTTTGGAAAGGTGGGAAGCTAGCTTCTGAATTTTGAAATCTGATGTGGTATAACATTGTACTCTTTTCCTGTTTACCTTTTCTATTTGGTGGAAAAGGTTAGATAAGAGAACTAAAAAGACAGATTTCTGAGAGTTGTATGTCAGGAAGCCCAAGGAGAGAAAGTGAGATTTCATTTCTTTGGTCATGTAACAGACTTGTTTCAATGTAGGTTTGTAATTGGGTTATGTTAATACAACCTGGTTAAGGAGTGTTTGCCTCTAATGAAAGCATCTATTGCTGTATTATAGTACCACTTTTCATGGCATGCGACACAAAGAGAAGCACGTACCAGGTGTGCTTTTCCTTTTGGCTGTTTATCTCTGTCAAGACTAATTCTGAGAAATTTTTCCATAATGGATGTTATTTGTGTTCCATATTCTCATACGGTCACTTAAATGGCAGTAAAAGGTTTCTAACTATTTGCTTTTGTAGTTGAAGCATTATTTCTTGGAGATCAGCTGGTGCTTCGTTCCGAGTGTCTGTACTATCTCACAACTGTTTGATTGTGATAAACATATACCACAGTGAATTAATGATCAAAACTAACATCTTAACCCTCACCAAGAGCAAATAGCCAATCTAGCATAAATGAACTTTCAACTTGGTTCAGTCTCCGGATGATTCTAGGATGGATTCTGAAGATGTTACTGTAATACTTTAGTCCTCTACCACTCTAAAAATGGCTAGGATAGCAGCTCTTCACACAATGGTGGAGATTTGACCTTTTCTTTAAGGGCTTGCTGCTGCTTCTTGCTTCAAATTCTTTAGAAGTCTGAAATATTGAGAACTTGGATTACCTTCTGAATAGTACATATGTTGTTATGATTGTATGACAAATTTTTAAATTTGGTTAAAACAACAAATGTTTTAATTGTTCCCATTTTTTCTCTCTCACTATTTTGGTGGTTTTAACCCTACTGGGCAGCTAAACTCCACCTCAACTGCTCTCTCACTTCCCTTCCTCAAAGGAAGAGGGGGAGAAAGGAAAAGATCTCCAGTGGTTGAGATTAGGACAGGCAAAACAAATTCAACATAGGGAGATTAATACAATTTATTGCCTATCACTAGCAGACCACTACAGTGAGAAACTGAAAGCAAACTAAGAGCACCTTCCTCCCCACTCCCTTCTTCTACCTCCTCCCCCTGCAGGGGAACAGAGAATGGGTCAGTCCGTAACGCCTCGGCTCTGCCGCTCCCTCACGGTCCCTCTCTGCCCCTGCTCCCCATGGGGTCCCTCCCACGGGATGCCGTCCTTCCCCAACTGAGCCTGTGCGGGCTGCCCACAGGCAGCAGCTCTTCAAGACCTGCTCCCACACGGCTCCGTACCACGGGGTCCATCCACCCCCCAGGAGCAAACTGCTCCAGCACGGGTCCCACGCGGGTGGCAGCTCCCCCCAGACCCCTGCTCCTGCGTGGGCTCCTCTCCACGGGCTGCAGCTCCGGCCCGGGGCCTGCTCCTGCGGGGGCTCTCCATGGGCCGCAGCCTCCTCCAGGCCACATCCACCTGCTCCAGCGGGGGCTCCTCCACGGGCTGCAGCGTGGAGATCTGCTCCATGTGGGACCCATGGGCTGCAGGGGGACAGCCTGCTCCACCAGGGGCCTCTCCACAGGCCGCAGGGGAACTTGAGCTGTGTGCCTGGAGCACCTCCTGCCCTCCTGCTGCACTGACCTTGGTGGCTGCAGGGCTGTTTTTCTCACATTTTCTTACTCCTTCTCACACCTAAAAAGCTTGTAATTGGATGCTTGTATTTTCTTGAGTCTTAATGTTGCCTACAGTTCTTCAAGACACCATTGAATCCAGTTGAATTATTGTTCAAAACAGTAATGAATTTACCAGGCCCTAGTGCTGTGTTTGCTTAGGAAGGCACGTCTCTATATTGATGCCTGAATGAGAATAGTAATTTCTGTAATTTACATTGATTAAAGAGCACTAGATCAAAGGCTTTTCATTGCTGACTTGTGTTTTTTAAAATATCAAGGCATCTGCTCATGTTTTTTTTACCCTTAAAATGAACTTTCACTCTGTTTGGATCTGAGTTATCTGCCTTTCATTCCTGAGAATAGGATGCAGCGCTCCTTACAGTTTCTGTGCTTTCATCTTTGGGAACACTAATAAGATTCTGTTATTTTGTAGACTGTTTAAGTTTTTTTATGTGTTTTCTCTGGTTGTAGCGTTCCCCCATTTTGTGAAGCAGGTTACTGGGAGAATGTCATCTGTTTTTTGAAGGTGCGTGAAGGTAGTATTAGGATACCAAAGTTGAGAGCATCCTACTGTACAATATATGGTTTCCATTAAAAAAAATAAATATGCCCTGTTTGAAGGAATGTCCATATTGACTGGAGCTTTGAAAGTGGTTCTGTTTTAGACAGAAGGAAACGTTAAGGTTGCCAGTCTGAACCATGGCAGAAGTTTCTGCACAGATTCCTTCGTGGACCAAAGTACCGAACTCTTCTATTCCGCTCTTACTGCCTACAAACTGAGAATAACTGCATTCTACTTCTAGATGTTTTCTATATGTTAAAAGCTTTTTTTAAAGGACCAGAATTACTTGCATTATCTATGCCTTGTGTCTGCTAAAGGCTTTCTTATCCCTGGCATATATGATATGGGCTGTCTGTTTTACAAATACTTGTCAGAAGCTGACCTTTCCCGCAACAACTAGCAGGCACTAGTAGAGCATAGAGTAAAGGATAGGTGCAGTTGATTACAATATGAAACTTATATCCTAGTTGCTGTAGTCTTGATTAAAGCTAGTAAAGGTGAGATTGAAGACTTCATCTATCTCTCTCTATAAATCTGTGGGAAAAAGAAAGATATCCATCTTTATTGTACAGCTTTGTCTGGTACAATTTGTATTGTACGTTTGTCTGGTTGTCCCCCTTCCTCTCCCCGTCCTCATTCCACAACCCCCTACTTCTGCCCTCCCTTGATCCTCATCTCCCCCACCCCCCCAAAAAAAAAGGAAGAAAAAAAGGGACAAAAAGTGTAAATTTCTTTCTAACAGTACTGGAATTATGAATATAGTCATTAGTAGTTGAAATTAAATTCCTTCAGGCTTTATGTATCAAAAACATATACATAGTAAAAAACTAGAAACTTACTGCTACAGTTTGACAGGTACAACTTCAGGTTTGCTCCCTTATGAAGTGTTTCTTCCAGTTACTCTTGTATCTCCAAGTTAGATGAGGGTGACTGAAAACTTTGGATTTTTTTTTTCCCCTCACATTATCTCCATGTTCCTCTGGAGACTGGACCTTGAGTTAAGCACAATGAAATTGAGAGGAAACAGCAAGTCCTGTTACTTACATCCGCTGTACTAAGCATCTGCTGCTGCCTGCTGTTGGTGATGGTTGGCTTATTGAACAGACCTCTTCTATATGTTCTAATTAGCTGTTGGAATAAATACATAATAATGTCCTTGGAGATGTTTTTTGCTCTTGGAGACAGTTTTCTATGCTGCTAAGTTCTGTGAGGAACTGGGATGCATTTTATGTCTTTAAGAAGTCAGTGACTATATTCAGTTCTACTTCATATTGGCAAAAGTCTATTCAAACAGGGTTAAAATACATTTTATTGATGATGTTTTTAAAGAGTTATTTATTCCCCTGTGTCTTTTACGTCTGACATTTATTTCCATGTTCGCTGTGCAAACTAATATTAGAGCCAGGTTAAATATACATAACTTTGAGAAAGTTATTAATAT
>CM021729.1:34391803-34414520 GCA_011074415.1 Stictonetta naevosa
ATTTGCAGCCTTCATTCATAAGACATTATACCAAATGGAAATATAAATTAATATCTAGATATTTGTTAGTTAATTATATCTTCTGTGTGCAGTGGAAGTTATGTATCTGTATTAAATGTAATGGTTAGATGAGTGATTTTTTTGACCAGGAAGAGTAGTGTATTTTTTAGAAGAAAATGAATGTTATGTCTGAATTAAATAGTTATAAGATAACATCGATTATTTATGTAACAGGTTCAAACTGTCTGGACAACTGCCTTTACTTTCGGTCCAAATATCAGACCAAAAGCTGACAAGTATCTTGGAGCTAATTGATAGCATTCCTAAGCCAGAAAGTGCTCCTGCTACCACTTCTCCTCCAAAAATAACTGAGGTAAGGTTTTTAAAAATTATTTCATCAATACTAATCACAAAAATAAATCCTTTGCTGTTAGCACTGCAGTTATTAAATGAGCAGAGGAAAGTGGAAAACAAGCATTTACTTAGAACTTCTCAAAGCTTGAAGCTAATTCTGTAAAGCTAAAGAAATTTTGCTTGTCACTTTGTTTGTTTATTATGATCTTTAGTAATTAAGAGATTTTTTTTAAACTCGGCCACCGGAAAACTATGACAAAGAAGTACTTTTGCAACTCTGGGACTTTGCTTCGTATTAATCTTGATGAACGTGTGTGTTCATCATTCATGTTTAGCTGAAGATTAGTTTAATTTTACCTTCAAGCTTGCACATGCATCATAGTGTTTAGAGTTTGGGTTCACCTATTTTGTTTAGAGAAAGAAATGGCTAAATTTTCATAATTTTAAATAGTTTAAATATTATGTAGATGTTAGTCAGGCAGCAGTTTAAAGCAAAGCAAAAATACCCCATCAGTGGTTAGTATTGGCACAACAGTGCCCGTCTAACAAAAGTGGTATTTGTCACTGCTTCAATTCAGCTCACTGAAGTTTCTCACAGCTTTTTAATTATTATTATTGTTCACTTACACATTTGAGTTAGTGCCAGTTCTGTCTTGTTTTTCTAAGTTTTTGGAGTGTGGAGCGAATTCTATCGCTATTTCCCTACCTCCTTTCCTAAGTGGAAATCACTGGAGTCAATGCTTTATGCTTTCTTAAAGGATTGCTACTTTCCTGTTAGTGTTCCTGAAAAGTATATTTTAACTTTTGATAATCATCTGTTTTTAAGAAAGTTAGGAAATGAACTCCTAATTGCTTGTTTTTAACATCGCTCTAATCTGCACAATCTGGCTATGTTTTATATATATTTTTTAAGCAGTCTTTTCATTGTAACACAAGCAAAATATTAATGTCAAAGACAAAATGGGGCTATCCGTGTTTCTCTCATTTGTGAATGCTCCTAATTATCCATTATTTAATCTTTTGCTTACTTGGTTCTAAAAGAATAATGGTCAACTTCCTATGAGTGTGTTTTGAGATCAGTTAAAAATTATCTTTCCATCTTTATTTGTTACAGAAATGATTCCGCCATTTTCCTTGTGGCTATCAATGCAGCTTTTGGTGTTGCTTTCTGTTTGTTATTATAGCATAACATTCAATAATAGTACATGCACATGACTAGACACACACCTTCTGAAAGTATATGTTGAGTGACATTTCCCTTTAACATGTAGTTCTGTCTTTTAAGTAGTAACATGAAAATTCTAGCTAGTTCTGAACCTCCTCTTTCACTTTTCATGTACTAATAGTATTCTCAGCCAAAAGCTGCTGTAGTCTCTGCTGTTTTGTGCAAGTAGTCATAGAAAAACTTTTTTTCAAGGATAAAAGTTGGGATTTTAATTTTACATAAGTAAAATGTGCACATATAAAATGACTGTCATTTATTTGTACACCGGATATACTTGAATTTAATTAGAAAATTTATCTGTTACCTTTAAAAACCTTTAACTTTGTGCTTAGTATTCTCTGTACATTACTTGTTACATACAAGATCAGGTTTGGAAAGTCAGTGTGAATGTGACTGATTATATGCAGCATCCATATTAAAATCTGTGGTTAAACTTGTCTGATTAAGTCTCCATTTGTTGCAGGGCTTGACAGACTCTTAATTGCTGGTATTAAATTCAGTTAGTTTGTGCATATTTGATGGTTTGTTGTGACTGAGGTACTGTCATGCCTTCATCCCTGTAGCTGAAATTCTTCTGAGCTTTGTTGCCATCACTTCTGAAAAGGATGAGAAATCTTTATTCGGCACTCTGAATGTGAAACTTGCAGTTTACATTTTGAATTAGTGGAGTAATTATTCTTGGACTGTGAAAACAGAAGACACTACTGAACAGATCCTTCTAGGTTTCCGCACTTCTGAAATAGTCTTAGAATGTGAAAGTCTTGCAGATGAGAAATTCAGACACTTTCATAATTGCAAGACTTATATCTATCACTCAGACATGGATAGATTGAGTAAGGTCAACTTATGTAGGCTGGACAGTGGGAGATGGTTAAAAAGTGAAGAGCAAGATGCAATAGGGAGTCATGGTAAGCTATTGGAAACAATGTTCATTCAAAGATGAGTGTTTCATAGTTTGTACAATTCTTAGCTTTCTGAAGATAATGAGAGCTACTAAATAAGTAAGATTAGGTTTTAAATGTAGCAGTAACTGAAAAAAAATGAGAACCGTTGTCATTTGCACAGTCCAGAGCCAAAAGTATTCAAGAAAAATGGTTGTACAGATAATAAACACCTCTCTACCTTATTTTGGGACGCAGTGCAAGGTCCATGTATGCTAAACACACATCTGGAACATGTAGAGGAGCATTCTTTACAAAATGAAACAAGTGATTTTGCTTTCTGAGGCTCGATGTGAGATTTGTCTTTGCCAAATAAACCGTTTAATTACAGAATCATTCATACAGAAACCGTTTAATTATAGAATCACCTATGTTGGAAGAGACCTCCAAGATCACCGAGTCCAACCTCTGACCTAACACTAACAAGTCCTCCACTAAACCATATCCCCAAGCTCTACATCTAAACGTCTTTGAAAGACCTCCAGGGATGGTGACGCAACCACTTCCCTGGACACTCTATTCCAAAGCCTAACACCCCTTTCAGTAAAGAAGTTCTTCCTAAGATCCAACCTAAACCTCCTCTGGCACAACTTTAGCACATTCCCCCTCGTCCTGTCACCAGGCACATGGGAGAATAGACCAACTCCCACCTTGCTACAGCCTCCTTTAAGGTACCTGTAGAGAGTGATAAGGTCGCCCCTGAGCCTCCTCTTTTCCAGGCTGAACAAGCCCAGCTCCCTCAGCCGCTCCTCATAAGACTTGTTCTCCAGACCCCTCACCAGCTTCGTAGCCCTTCTCTGGACTCTCTCAAGCACCTCGATGTCCTTCTTGTAGCGAGGGGCCCAAAGCTGAACACAGCACTCGAGGTGCAGCCTCACCAGAGCTGAGTACAGGGGGACAATCACTTCCCTAGCCCTGCTTCTTCTACAAGCCAGGATGCTGTTGGCCTTCTTGGCCACGTGAGCACACTGCTGGCTCATATTCAGCTGACTATCAACCAATTCTCCCAGGTCCTTCTCTGCCAGGCAGCTTTCTAACCACACATCTCCCACCCTGTGGCTCTGCTTGGGGTTGTTACACCCCAGGTGCAGGACCCAGCACTTGGCCTTGTTGAACTTCATACAGTTGGCCTCAGCCCATTGGTCCAGCCTATCCAGATCATCCTGCAGAGCCTTCCTTCCTACCCTTGAGCAGATCGACACACGCACCTAACTTGGTGTCGTCTGCAAACTTACTGAGGGTGCACTTGATCCCCTTGTCCAGATCATCAGTAAAGATGTTAAAGAAAATTGGCCCTAGTACTGAGCCCTGGGGGACTCCGCTAACAGAACCTACCTCTGCCAAACATAGTGCAACTTGGAGTGAAGATTCTTGTTTCCATTTCTATGTGTAGTGACGAAACAGTGACAATTCAAACATTCTCAGTTACTGCTCTGGGTTGTAGGCAACTGCATTTTAAAATTACAGGCTCTGTTAATGCCTGTTTCCCCAGATACATCCCAGAATGATGATCCCCTTCCACTAGATGAGGTGGCTTAATGTCCCCTTGAACCTGGCCTTAAACATTTTGGGGACAGGGCATCCACAACTTCTCTGGGCAACCTGTTCCTGTGTCTCACCACCCTCAGAGTGAAGAACTTTCTTGTAATGTCTAATCTAAATCTACCCTTTTTTAGTTTAAAACCATTCCGCCTTGTCTGATCACTCCACTCCCTGACATGAGTCCCTCTCCTGCTTTCCTGTAGGTCCCCTTTAGGTACTGGAAGGATGCTATAAGGTCTCTCCGGAGCCTTTACTCTTCTCCAGGCTGAACAATCCCAACTCCCTCAGCCTGTCTTCATAGAATAAGTGCTCCAGCCCCTTGGCCATCTCTGTTGCCCTCCTCTGGACTTTTTCTAATATGTCCATGTCCTGCTTGTGCTGGGGGCCCCAGAACTGAACACACTACTCCAGGTGGGGTCTCATGAGAGCAGAGTAGAAGGGGAGAATCATCTCCATCTCCCTGCTGGCTGTGTTCCCTTTAATGCTGCCCAGAATACAGTTGGCTTTCTGTGCTTCATGTGTGCATTGCCAGCTCATGCTGAGGTTCTCATCAACCACCACCCATTGGTCCTTCTACTCAGGGCTGCTCTCAATCCATTCTCCACCTAGCCTGTATTTGTGTTTAGGATTGCCCCAGCCCCAAAAAAAGGTCCAGCAAAGGACCTTGCACTTGGCATTGTTGAACCTCACGAGGTTCACACAGGCCCACCTTTCCAGCCTGTCCAGGTCCCTCTGGATGGCATCCCTTCCCTCCAGCTTGTCAACTGCACCACAGAGCTTGGTATCATCGGCATACTTGCAGAGGCTGCACTTGATTTCATTATCCATGTCTCCAACAAAGATGTTAAACAGCGCCAGTCCCAGTACAGACCTCCAAGATACACCACTTGTTACTGATCTTCCACTTTGATGTTGAGCTGTTGACAACAGCTCTTTGAGTGCAACCATGCAGCCAATTCCTTACCCACTGAGAGGTCCATCCATCAAATCCACGTGCCTCCAATGTAGAGACAAGAGCGTTATGGTGGACAGGGCAAATGCTTTGCACAAGTCCAGGTAGATTATGTCAGTTGATCTACCCCTGTCCACCAAAGCTGTAACTGTATTGTAGAAAGCCACCAGATTTCTCATGAAGAAATTTGAACACAATGTGGACAATCTTGGACACAATTTTGGACACAGTTTTGTCATGCATGATGAAATTTGGACACAATTCTGTCTACTATCATATTCTCTCTATCCCTTTTTACTTTTTTGCTTTTTTTCCCATTCTTTTTCTGTTCTTTTTCCTTCTTCCTCTACAGCCACTGGTATTGTGTAATTTTATAAAGAACAGCTATCTTTTACTGTTCTCTGATGCTGCCATTCTGTAAGGCAGAATTCCTTTGAGGGACTAGGTTTTGTCTTTCCTGATGTTTTGTATGATGTCCGGTCTGTGTCCATATTTTGATCTGTGATGTTGGATATTTGAACCCCTTCACTCTGTTTCCAGATGGATTATCTCTGCAGCTATTCAACTGTAACACCTGCTGTTTCTGTTCTATTTAAGCCTCTTTTCTTTCCATACTTTTAGTTATTAATAACATGTTCATTTAGAATGTTTTGTGCTTAAAATAAGACTGTTTCCTTAAATTCTAAAGCTTCTACGCAGTAGCATTTGTGCATCCAATAGCATGAACAAAGAATTCAAGCAAAAATTTATATGGTGTCTCCTATTTCAGGCTGCGATATCCCCTGTACTCTCAGTGCCACATTTATCACAAAGCGTGCTTCCTGTTTTGGATCTTCATTCATTTGCAGAGTCAGGTAATACAATCTATTTTAAAGTCTGATTTATTGAATAGTTCAAGTGATTTTTTTAAGTACGTTGGGTTCATTTGTTTTTCCTGGAGTAAGTGACCATTTTGAGGCTTTGTTTCAAGTTCTTGAGGTTGAACAGGATTACATTCTGTGTAGTTTTTTATTCACTCTGTACAAAACATTTATGCATTTACTCTCTACAAAACATTTATGCATTTTCTCAGAGCAGCACAATTTTCAGTGCTTGCTCTTTCCATTACTTTTCTTGAAGGCAAAGCAGTAGAATGTTTCTTTCACAGGATGGGTTATTTATTTTTTGTCTTTGGATATGTTACAATAGATACCTATCAGAAAAGACATGTCAAATGTTCTTTATAACTCATATTGTCTTGGAAAATGGTGAGACTTGTGATGGCCTCTATTAATATGAGTCTTTAATCTGTCATTGTTCCCTACTGAGTAAATTTTTAGGACAATTTCAAGTTCTTCATATTTCAAAAAGCTTTAGGATTTAAGTCATTTTCATTAAGTGTGAAGAATTCTGGGTCTATGCTCATTGTGAAATAAATTCTGTAAAGAACTCGTGTAAGACATAGAGAATAAAATTAACTTTTTCAATAACCTATTAACTTGATGAAGTGTGCAACAGTGCTCTGAATTTTAGTTTTTTGAATCAAACCTTGGACATTCTATTGAGCATTTGTGGTGGATTTTGAAAATAAAAAATAAATTGAGAGAAAAGCAAAGATCCACTAAGTAATTAAATGTAAAGTTAAAAGTCTTAAGAGTTTGATATTCTGGGTGTTGATTCAGAATGTCTGTAGCAAAGATGTGGAAATGACAAAGACATGGCTCCCCAGATACTGTGGCACCCCAGAGAGCGGGGTATAGCCAATTAAGGTCTTTGCAGCTGTTAGCCATACATAGCAGAATCAAACATAAGAGCTGGTGCACTGTCTGCCAGTAGAAGTTAGTTTAAGCTGCACCATATTGCTTACTATTGTAACTCAGTGCGAGGAGCTGTACAAATTCATACAGAAAGAGAGATACAAAGGATGTACTATCCTGGAAAAGAGAAGACCGAGGGGAGACCTCATCAATGTGTATAAATATCTGAGTGGAGGGTGTTGAGAGGATGGAGCCGGTCCCTTTTCAGTTGTGCCCAGCAACAGGATGAGAGGCAACGGGCACAAACTGAAGCACAGGAAGTTCTGGCTGAATATGAGGGGGTACTTGTTTACTGTGAGGGTGACAGAGCACTGGCACAGCTTGCCCAGAGAGCTTGTGGAGTCTCCTTTGGAGATGTTTAAAACCCGCCGGGATGCCATCCTGCACAACATGCTCTAGTATGTCATTTTTTGCTTCAGTATGTACTTAGTCCTCTCATGATGATTTTAATTATTTTCTTTGAAGCTTTTTATCTTTTACTTTGTTGGATATAGTAGAATTAAAAAATACTGAGTGACTGTTAGAAACTACTGTGTTATAAACAAACAGCATTTTGACTTTCACAGGATCAAGCAGAAGATACGTTCCAGAGGAACTGATCATGTTTAATATCAACTTTCTGTTCAAATGATTTAGTTTGATTGTAACATTCCATCTAATAGTTATAGTTGAAGAATAATGAAATATATCAGTGTTGTTTCAACATCAGTTGCCCTAGCTTTGCCAAAACATTCAGTTGAGGAAACAGAGGAGAATACTTTCTCTGTTCTCCCAAGTCGATGATGGATGTAGTTTGCAACACTAGCAAAATTATAAGCAAAGCTAGTTGTTTTTTCATTGATGTAATCACATCTAATTCAGTGTGTGTACAGTGTGTATACAGATATGTATCTGTGCATTTTTATCTATTTTTATGAGTTCTTTTAGATTTCCCAAAGGTAAAATGTTTTCCCTTCTTAAAATTGGGGTGAGGTGAGAATGAAAACATGTAACAGTTAATTTGAGAAAGCAATAACTAGATTTTGATTGAATCAGGTTTGTTTTTAAATTAAATTATACATGTCAGCTGTGCAAACATTTTGATTCCCTACCTTCCCCCCAGATTCCAGGGTGCATTTAAACCATAGAATATACCTCCCCATGTCATCTGTTCAGTTTTGACAGAAGATAGTTGTTCCTTTAACTTCTCAGCTGCTGGTTTCTTGGTGAAAGGAAAAAGCCATATTAGACTGTTCTATTGGTCATTGTAATACTTGTCTAATAACGTCAGGTGGAATAAAGCTTTGCTTTTTTCTTACAAACCTGATGAAGTCAGCAGCAGTTGGTTCAGCAGAAGAGATACCTTGCCTTTAGTGTGCCCTAATAGCTTAATGTGACACTGTGCTCGTTTTTGCATAGCCAGTAGTGAGAGAATGCTGGCAAAGGAGTTAATGAGAGTTGATGTGATAGTGCAGCTGTAGGTGTTGTGGAGGCAGGAACTGAGGCAAGTGTAGAAACAGATTTAGCTAGATGATCTTCCCAAAGTTGTCTACATCTCTAAATATTTATATGTACATAAAAATTCTAGGTCATATTACTGCAAAATACTGGTTGTCTAAAATGTGTATGTAACATTGTTGTGAATTAATCTTTAGAATCAGAAGAAGAATTTTATGATGCTCTAAGCAGTCCTATGGAAGACATGCCATTTTTTGAAGCCTCATCTGGTTCCCTCACACGAGCCAGCAGTATAAAGCGAAAAAAACTACGTAAACAAGAATCTTTGAAAAATATGACTGAGTTTCAGCTGAGGTTTGAAGTAGCTGAGGTAAAGTTACATTTTTTTGTCTCTCCAAAGCACACCCAATCTATGACTCTTTCCTGATCATTGTGTTCACGAATTCATCTTTGTTTCTTGCTCGAACTATTCTGGAACGTTCAAGAGGTTGTTTTTGCTTTCAGGTCACAGTTGTACTTCTGCATCTTCATCTGCACTGAAATACCTTGTTTTGTCTACTTGCCCAGTTCATTATATCATTGCATTTCCTTTACCTAAGCATCACTGATGGAGCTCAGAAGCAGTATTATTCTCTGTGCATTCTCTTTTTTTTTTTTTTTGGTTTAAGATGTAGCTTTTGACAGCTCTTTTCTGAACACTTCTATGACCACTGGGAAAACGTCATTAACGTTTCATGTCATACAATCACCTTATTTTTATCCTCTGTTTTTTCTCCAATTCTGTTAAACTCATACTTAAACATAACAAGTTCACTGTGAGGTGTTTAATGGTTATTCTTGCTGCTTCAGACTTGAAAAAGAGTATTTTACCTAAGTGCTATCTGACTACATCAGTTAGTCTAATAACAGATAGTGTCAATGATAGTGTTATTGCTGCTACTCAGTGTATAGCTTTACAAATAAACCATACTAAGTCAGTTAACGTTACAGATTCTGTTTTAGGGTGGGATTTACAGAAAGGCTTCAACACATAGTAACTAGCTTGCAGCATCTTGTTATGCTCTAGACTTCTAAAAATAAATAATAAAAAAAAAAATGAAAAATCATTACTTTTTTTTTCTTAAGAATGACTAAGATGTTGTATTTTATGTTCTTCTTTACCAGTAACTCTACCATTTCACAGTCTCTAAGAAAATGATATAAATAAAATCTGTAAAGGACCACCTACCTCTCTATTTGTTGCCTTTATAGTTTGAAAATGGAAAGGAAGACTGCATATATTTATTTTGCTTAGTTTATGAGAGATGATGACAATGGACAGCTCAGATAGATATTTATTTAACAACATCTTTGTCGTGTATTATTGAAAAATCTGGAACTTCTCTTGATTGATATTCAGCTTGCAAATTCATTAATGGCAGAGCTTAAAAAAAAATTCAAATCACAGAATCATTAAGGTTGGAAAAGACTTTCATGATCATCTGGTCCATCCATCACCCTACTACCAATGTCACCCACTAAACCATGTCCCTGAGTGCCAGGTCCAGCCTTTCCTTGAACACCCCCAGGGACAGTGACTCCACCACTTCCCTGGGCAACCTGTTCCAATGCCTGACCACTCTTTCTGAGAAGAAATGTCTCCTAATATCCAACCTGAACCTCCTCTGGTGCAACTTGAGGCCATTACCTCTAGTCCTACCACTAGTTACCTGTGAGAAGAGGCTGACCCACAACTCCCCAAACCTTCCTTTCAGGTAGCTGTAGAGAGCAATGAGGTCTCCCCTGAGCCTCCTCTTCTTCAGACTGAACAACCCCAGTTCCTTCAGCCGCTCCTCACAGGACTTGTGTTCCATGCCCTTCACCAGCTTCGTAGCCCTTCTCTGGACACACTCGAGGGCCTTGATGTCCTTCTTGTACCGAGGGGCCCAAAACTGAACACACTACTCAAGGTGCAGCCTCACCAGAGCAGAGCACAGGGGGACGATCACCTCCCTGGTGTTGCTGACTACGCTCTTCCTGGTATAAGCCAGGATGTCGTTGGCCTTCTTGGCCACCTGGGCACACTGCCAGCTCATGTTCAGGCAAGCATCAGTCAGCACATCCAGATCCTTTTCCTCTGCACTGCTTTCGAGCCAAGCCTGTATTTCTGCCCCAAGCCTGTAGTGCTGCATGAGGTTGTTGTGACCAAAGTGCAGGACCCAGCACTTAGCCATGTTGAACCTCATCCCATTGGCCTCTGCCCATCGACCCAACCTGACCAGGTCTCCCTGCAGGGCCTCCCTACTGTCCAGCAGATTGACACTTTCCCCCAACTTGGTGTCATCTGCAAACTTGACTTTTAAAAACTGTCTTTCCACCTGAACTGTGGGGGGGTTCTTCTGTTCCCCGTACCAGAATTCCAGGTCAGGAGGATGAGTACCCTGAGGATAAGTGGTCTGGCTAGTAAAGACGGATGCAAAGAAGGCATTTAAAACCTCAGCCTTTTCCTTATCCTCAGTAGTCATGTTCCCCTCTGCATCCAGTAAAGAAATGGAGATTCTGTTTGGCCCTCCTCTTGCTATTAGTGTATTTATAAAAACATTTTTTGTTATCCTTCACCATAGCGGCCAGGTTGAGTTTGTGCTGGTCTGGCCTTCCTGATTTTTTCTCTGCATATGCTGGCAACATCCTTGTACTCTCCCTGAGTTGCCTGCCCCTTCTTCCACTGGTCATAAACTCTCTTTTTTCTCCCAAATACTCAGCAAAGTTGCCTGTTCAGCCACGCTTGTCTTCCCTGCTGGCTCATTGTATGGCACATGGGGATAGCCTGCTCCTGTGCCTTTAAGGCTTCCTTCTTGAGAAGCATCCAGCCTTCCTGGACCCCTCTGCCCTTCTGGACTGACTCCCAAGGGTCCCTCCCCAACAGTGTCTTGAACAACCTAAAGTCTGCCCTCTAGAATTCCAAGGTAGCAGTTTTACTGACCCCCCTGCTGACTTCACCAAGAATAGAGAACTCCACCATGTCATGGTCGCTCTGCCCAAGACAACTCCCTACCACCACATCTCCCACCAGTCCTTCTCCGTTTGTGAACATGAAAGCAAGTAAACAATGCCCACTGAAAATCTAGTTTTGACTGAGTTGAACATTACTAAATGCTTTACAGAAGTGTTTTAAAAATTAATTAGTTCCTGTAAGTGTAACTTTCTTCAAACGTACATACATGTAATATATTTTTTGTTAGAACAGCATCAAACAGTATTCTAGTAATTTTGCTTGTTGAACTCTTTATGTTTTCCATGTCTTCTGCTGTACGAAGTTTAATGATCAATATGCCTTAACCAGTAAAGTATATGTAAATATATGATCCTATATAATAGCTAAGATGATAATTCCCAACCTTTATTTTTTATTATTATTTTTTCATAGGTCTTAATAAAATTATGCCGCCTTACTGGTAATACTGAGACACCTGTGCTACAGCTTGAGGTTGTAGGATTAGGCACTGAACTTAAATTAAGAACGTTTGACATGACTGCAAATGCTTTCCTGCATGAAGTTTGTCTGCTGTGCCCAGAGTATATGGGTAAGTGTATGCTGGTCAAAAAAGATGATTCATTAATAGCTAATAACACTTTGAATGTGTCTTCAAAAAGCCTGCAGAGCTTTTTTTTGTAAGCTGAGGAAGATCCACTTCCGGAATTAAATATAAGGTGTAAGAAGGGGAAGATAATTCTGGGCCTTATTCTTTTAATAATGCGTTTGTAAATTTGTTCCAGTGCTGATGATTTTAGATGAGGCATCTATTTCAGTTGTGCAGAAGAGCTTTTTAAATTAAATAGTAATGACAACTAATAGTCTAGTTTATAGGCTCTAGGTGATCGAAAGATGTATGTGTACCTTCACAATTTTTTTTCTTTATTAAAAAAAATAAACTTTTTTCTTCTTTTTTTTTAAGATGATAATGGCAAACCAGTTTACATAATTACTACTTTGGATAATGTAGAAGATGATCTTCTCACTTTGGAGTATATAAAGGTGGGAAAACAGCAGACTTTTCTTTTGAGTCATAAGTTAATAACAAACTACAGTATCACTGAGAAATGCTTTTTCCTTACTTAACCATTTCTTCATATATTGAATGTCATGTACAAAATCTGTCTAGTCCCTAAACAGACTAACTTATATATCATAAGCTGTAACTTGAAATTTGCAAACGTCTCCTGTTTGTCTTGTTTATGTGCATGTTTGGTGGAATAGGCTGATATTAATGGACCAGAACTGAAGACTGCGTATCAGAATGTTCTACAGAAGATAAAGGTATGATACATATATATTTAAACATATTTTTTCTACATCTGGGGGACTGATTCATTTATAATCTGATTAATCAATAATATGATTATTCTTTCAGGTGAACTTTTCTTCTCTTGATGTTCATCTGCATACTGAAACTCTCCTGAATGCCATGAACTATCTAAACAATCTTCTACCCAAACAAGAAACTAAAGTTGCAGAAGAACCAGTTCATGACAAAATTGAGGAGAAGAAGGATGTTCTTAAGAAATTAAGTAAGTTTCTGTATTCTTATGTCTTTCCTTTCTCTTCCCTCATATAAGTAAGACAGAAAACAGACATATTTGCTTTTTTTTTTTTAATAAATTCACAGTTTTTCTGATTTTGATGGTGATAAAAATGTTAGCTAGCAGATTATTATTGAGTAGCAAGGGTGTAGTGTTATTCCTTCGCTGGAAGTGTGTAGCAGAGAAATAACTGTATAATTAAATGAGCAAAGGAAGTTGCTGCAGCTGTTGACATTTCCTGAGGTAGAAATAATGAGCATGTTTGAGTGCGTGTCTTCAAATTCGCTTAGTTATGATAAACTGGGTTGAATGGTAGCTTATTGAAAATGATTATATTCGTAATGGTGTTCTGCAATATAGTAAGAAAAGTATTTTTGCATTATGTTTATAAAAAAAAAGGATTCTAATAAAAATTAAGGAAAATAAATACCTTGATGGGTTAGAAAATGTAACATGAAGATGAAATCTTTTGCTAATAAGTGTATTGAATGTATTCTAGATAATTTTGTGCTTTCACAGTTACAGCATAATGTGAATTTAACTATTCAGTTAGATGACTGTTCACCATCTTTCTTCCTATCATAAAAATATTTTTATTAGTTTAGGTTTGTAACCTACTCATTTAGCAATTTATTAATATGTAGGCACTGACTGTAGATGTGAATACAAAATAGACACTGCTGCATTTCATAAGCTCCAGGACAGGTTTGTTTATTAGTGAGCTACTCAGTTGCTGAATGAATAAATTCTGTTTGGCACCAATTTTGTTGGCATAATTTGCTGGAATTGCTGCTTTAGATTTATGAACTTGCACATGAGTTTAGATTTTAGTTTGTAGTTTAATAAATACATGATCCTTGTTCAGTGGAAGCTGGATCTAAGCATTTAAAATGTTTTGTTATGAGATGCAGGTAATATAGTTCATAAACATCAATTACCATGTTTTCAGGGACACATAGGTAGCACGTAAATTCCTGCAATTTACAAGAGATCTGGTGAGTCTCTTTATCAAAGGTACCTGGTACTTTTGTAGGTACCTGATTTGTATGTATAAATTTAGGGCTACTCGCCTTTTTGGTATTCAGAAGAAATGTTACATCCTGAAAGGGATGCGGACCAGCCAATTATCCAATAACATTGGTCTGAAGGAATTATGCTACTACAATAAGGTTCATCTCATCTCCTTCCATGTTCTAAGTGTTTTCTGTCACTTACGCTGAGCACAAAGCAAAAGATAGGTACTTGTCTATTCAGTAATAATTATGATTGATTTCTTTTTGTCTATTCAAGGCATATAGCATATTAAAAAAAAATCTCTTTTTTTCTGGGATGAATTGAGACTTTTGATTTCCTTGCATTTCATTTATCCTCTTCATTTGAGGAACATCAGTCTCTTGTGAATAACTTGCTTGTCATGCAGTCCTACCATTCTCTCACCAGGAATTTGATGTGTGATGATTTTTAAATGTTCCATCAAATTAGTAAGAAGTTTAGATTCTCAGCTCTTTTTCTGGAAGTGTTTTGTAGGACTCTGTTGAACAATAGAACAAGAAATAAAAGCTGGAAAAATTACTCTGTTGGAAAAATTTCTTCCATGTAACTATATTTTTTATTATTTTTTCTGTAAGATTGTTTTAATTCACGGTGGGTTTTAATTTCAGTTGTACTGGGACATGCTTGGACACAAGCTACATTTGTGTACATATGATGTTTTGTGAATTTACATATTCTGGTCTGTGGCTTACTGAGCTGTGAACAGGTGATTCAGCACTTCTTTATTTTTGAGCCATTTTGCTATGAAAGCAAACACTGAAGTGCTTGTTTGTAGCTTATAGAATTCTCAGAGTCAAAAGATTAAGTCATTTTCTTATTTATTAACATATGACAATTTCTCTGCTATTTATTATTTAGAATGGTGTAGTATAGTTGGAAGGGACTTAAAAGACCATCTAGTCCAAATACCTGACCTCTTCGAGGCTAACCAAAAGTTAAAGCATATTAACGAAGGCATTGTCCAAATGTCTCTTGAACAGTGACAGGCATGGGATGTAAACTATCTCTAGGAAGCCTCTTCCAGTATTTGACCACCCTCATGGTAAAGAAGTTTGCAGTTAGTAGGCATTGCACAACTGAAAAGCCTTGTAACGAACAGCAACAAAATAGACTTTCTTAGGTGGTTCTCTTCCCTCCTCCCCCACTCCTGTATAACTTTGCAAACTAAGCTTTTACTGTGGATAGTTGTTGGTTTATTCTCCTTGGCTGAGGAGTTTTCTTTTGCTAGCAAGGTACAATAAAATCGTATGACTAAACGTAATATATTTATGGAACTGTAGTTTGAGTCTAAGGATTGAGAAGACCTTAACATACATGCAATACCTAGATGAAATATCTCATCTGAAAAGCTGTTTAAAACTTTGATTTAGGAAATCAAGTGCAGATACAGGAAAAAATCTCCTTCATTATGTAAACAAGACCATTAGTTGGAAATGACTCATCAATAGAACAGGTAGAAGAGTATATTAATGCAGCTATCATGTTAACACTATTTGAAGTAAACTGCTTAGTCCTGAATACAGTATTTGTAATTTTGCTTTATGCCATGTGGATATATATAAAATGTGTTTCAGTTAATAAAATACTGATGTTGTATACTAAAGTCTGTGAAACACATAAAGACTACTGAATATGCAATCAATTCCTTCCTGTCCTACTTGCTAGAATGAGTGCTGTGCATCTTGCCCACACTGTAGACTTTCTAGACTTCAGAGAAGGGGTACTAAATTTTCTGTCTCTTCTTGAAGAAAAATTATTTATGTCACCTCCTTGAAGAACTGCATTTTTTTTTTTTGGTATTTTCTACAGCATCAAAAAAATCAAAGTATGAAGATGTTATCGACCTCAATATCTGTGCGGATTTATCCTGTTTACGTGTCATTATTAGAGAGAAAAAACATAGAATAGCTGAAATATACATTGAAGGTAAGAATAAATTTTTAATAACAGAGGCACAAAACTGTGTAACCAGAAGAGTCTCTAGATTTTGTTTGTCAATTTTTTTTAAGGTCTGGATAGCCAAGTGATCATGAAAAAAACAGCAACAGAAGTGACTGCAAAATTAAAGAACATCATTATCATGGATTCTGATGAGATGGCATTGTATAAAAAGGTGTGTATTTGCATGTATCATTGATTTATGAATGGATTATAGGTGCTAAATTAACCTGAACTGAACTGTGAAATCTACTTTTTTTTTTTTTTCTACGTTTGCTAGGAGCATTATTTTATGCAGGCAGACTTGTTTCTCTCCATAGCCAGTATTGTTACAACAAAATTTTGTCAATTTTGTGCAACTGTGATTCCTGGTTGCTCATCAGGCTCAATCAAAATAATTGTTCAAGATGAAATTCTAACTGAATATTTTCAGCTGTTTCAAAGATGATGATGTTGTTTGTTTGTTTCATTTACTGTTAAGGTATTTAAACTAAAAATGTCTTAAAAATATGAGATACTGTTTTGGAATTTGTTTTCTCTAGCATAAGTTTTTACATTGGAGATGCTCTGTTTTTCTTCCTAAGGCTCTTTACATCACCGGAAAAGAAGTCTTCAACTTCAAAGTGATATCTTATGTGAATGCTACAGATGGAATTGCATATACAGATATGAATGTTGTTGACAATAGTATTAGCCTAACAGTTGGGTGTATTCAAGTAGTTTTCGTCAACAAGTTTGTTTCTTCTATTTTGGTAAGTTAAAATTTCCAGTTGATGTTCCTTAGCATGAAGACACCATTGCCAAATCTAGAAAAGGATAAAGCATCCCATGTAAGATGGTGCCCATTTCTGTTAGAACTCTTGTAATATTGTAAAACCTTCGCTGGATATATGATTGAACTATTTACTTTTTTTCTCTATATTTTCATTATTGTGGAGTAGATGGTTAAGCAGTAATATTTGCTAATATTATCCCTTTTTTTAGTGTTCTGTGGCAAATTATAGATACATGCACTGTTTTGTGGTGATGAAATATAAATATTAAGCCATGAAAATGAATGCCTTTTCTATACATTCTGCTAAATAAATCTATCTTTTACACTGCAAATGAGTATCATACAAGTCATGTTACAACATCATTGCTGTTGCCATCTGACTTATCAAATATTTAGTATGGAATTTTATTTTTATATAGGCATATTTTGTCATATTCTGGGAGAGATTATCCTATGGAATTCAGAAAAAGTGTTTAGCAGATGGTTTGCTATTTAAAATGCTATGATTCTTAATGTTCTTGAAGTAATATAATTCTAAATAAAACTCCCAAATTCTGTATTTTTTCCTAGGCTTTTATAAATAACTTTCAAGCTGCCAAAGAAGCTCTTACTGAGGCAACCGTTCAAGCAGCAGAGAAAGCAGCTACAGGTGTAAAAGAGCTAGCAGAGCGTAGTTCTCGCTTGGCACTAGATATCAATATCAAAGCACCTGTTGTGATAGTTCCACAATCAGCAGTGTCTGCGAATGTCCTGGTGGCTGATCTTGGTCTAATTACTGTAAAGAACCAATTCTTTATTGCTAGATCAAAAGCTTGGTACAATCTCCCACCTGTTGTTGACTCTATGACAGTGAATTTGAGCGAACTGAAATTATACAGGTAATGTTGTGTCAAGATTTTTCAAATTTCTATAGTCATTGTGGAATACTTCAGTTGAAGAGCTTTGAGAAGTTGTTATCAAAATAATTAATGGTTGGTTATTGCCAGATATACTACTTGAAATGTAACAGCGAGTTAATATTTTGTAAAACAATTATAATTTATGGCTTGGGAGAAACAGCAATCTACACGTGTTTTAATAGAAGCAAATGTCTGTTTGCAGACTGTCATATAGATTAATAAATTTAGGAATTACTGCTTTGGAACAAGTTAAACCCACTTGTAAATGGGTATTTTAACCTTTTTTTTAAGGTATTTTTATCAGGAAATAAATAAAGCCAGATAGATGTAAAGAAATGTTTGTAAATTGGCTTTGGTGCTGGGGATTAAGAGGAGGAGAGGAAGCGGAAGGGGATTTTCAAACAGTTGAAGAATACTGAAGAGAGAAGGAACTGTTCTCCAGCTGATAAGAGGTCATAACTTGCAAAAAGCTAGTATGCAGGACATATGCTCCCTATATCTCCTCCCTGCTGAGAACGGATGTTTAGTGGCTGGAGTAAAGCTTTAACTAGAAATTCTAGGAGTAATGTACTCAGCTATGAAGACTGTTTTACAGTACTTTTCAAAAAGATTAGAAAAAGACTGAAATGTGTTCATGATTTGTTCATGTAAGTGTAGTATGTTGTGCTGATAGTACTTTCTCTTCACAGATCATACTATGAGCAGGATTCATTGCAAAGTGAAGTACAGCTGCTGCAACCACTCAATCTGGAAGTAGTTGTTGAACGAAATTTAGCTGCTGCATGGTATAATGAAGTTCCCGATATTGAAATATCTGGACGACTCACGCCTATGAATGTAAGCAGTCATTTCTGAAAGCAACTGTTAAAATACCTATGGAAAATAGATTTATTTTTCCTGTCCATAAAAACCCATGCTCCCTAGCTTATTATTTGATCTAAAGACACAAAGGTAGAATGGATTTGTTGTTTCATACAGAAGAAGGGAAGTGAATACATTTTTGCTCTAATCTGCATTTTATCTGCAATACAGCAGATAGAATTTGTGCTATATATCACTGTTGCCATTTAGAAATGAGTATGCTTGTATAGCCTTGTCTTATGCGTCTTTTGGTATCTTTGAAGGATGGAGTGGAAAAACTTGGGTTTTATTTGTCAGTTTATTAGTGACATGGTCAACTACAGAATTCATACCTACAACAAGCTTCAGTTAGTGCACATTCTCATTTAAATTAAATGTTCTAAACTTTACAGCATGTCAGATGTATGAGGAAACCTTTCTGCCAAATTTTGAAATAAAACTTGTAACCCTTGTTGTGAAGTACCTTTTGACTAAACACGCTTAACAATTTTAAGCAACTATAGGTCAAACTATATGTGTATTTTCTAAAATCCAATTTCTAAATTGTAGCTTTTCAAAGAAAGTTTGTGGAAAAAACAAAATGTGTAAACAACTTTTGATTTTTAGAATTTACTTTTAGGAATTGTGTAGATTTTAGAAAACTATTTTACTTGTTTCTTTAGTCTCCTAACTAGTGATTCAAATTAGATGAACTGTATTTATTTAAAAACTTAGATTTCATTTACCAAAAGTTTAATGAATGGACACGTTCTGAGTTTAATAACAATCTGTTTTTTTAAGCTAATTCTCAGTCAGGAAGACATTACAACAATATTGAGGACACTAAATGAAAATATATGTGGAAGCTCAGATGCATCACCACCTTTAGCAGAACCAAAAGATACAACTAGCCATTGTAGTGATATCCACAGTACTTCACAGCAATCTGCAGGTAATGTATTCTATAATCAAATGTTGTCTAGCTTTTTAGGTATTACTTTCAACTTATTCTTTTTGTTGTAATTACATTTATGAAAAGATGCCAGATTCATTTGTTTTTAACAGTATTCTTCTGTTATCTTGACATCATTTGTTGAATCATACCCGGCATTAATGGTAATGACTAGGACCAACTAGGCTGCTGTAGTGGGTCTTACAGAATGATGTGTTTTACTGCTCTTCTGGCAGTAATGCACTGAGCACATAGAAGTCTGTCAGCTGGATTTGGTAACATCCTAACTTTAGAAAGTTGCTCTATTAGTCTTTTTCCTCTGTATGCTTGTTCTGTTGCTCTAAGTATTTTAAAAGTTTGTCTTGTCGTAAGTATAGAATAGATCAAAATAGTGCAGTTGGAAGGGACCATCAGAGAATTTCTCGTCCAGCTGCCTGACATCTTCAGGACTAATCAAAAGTTAGTGTTGTAACGAGGTCACTGTCCAGATGCCTTCTGAACACTGACAAGCATCAGCCACCTCTTCAGGAAGCCTGTTTCAGTGTTTGACCACCCTCACAGTAAAGAAATTTTTCCTGGTGTCCAGTCTGAACCTATCATGGGGTGGCTTAGTGCCATTCCTGCATGTCTTGTCATCAGTTACCAGGGAGCAGAGACCGGTACCTCCCTCTTTGCTTCTCAAAATGTTTCAGAGAGCAGTAAGGTCAGCTCTTAGCCTCCTTTTCTCCAGACTGAACAAGCTAAGTGTCCTCAGCCTCTCCTCATAGGACGTGAGTTCCAGCCCCCTTACCACCTTTGTTGTCCTCCTCTGGAGGCTTTCAAAGCCCTTAACATACTTTTTATGCTGTGGAGACAAGAACTGCACACAATATTCAAGGTGCGGGCCTCACCTATGCTAAGTATAGCGGGAGAATCACCTCTTTTGACCAGCTGGGTCTGCACCTCAAAATGTGGTTTTGCCCTCTTGGCTGCTGAGGCACACTGCTGGCTCATGTTGACTACTTCTGGCATTACTAGAAGTTATCCCTGCTGAGTAGGCATCATTAGTCATAAACTGTTCAGCACACGCTCAAAAACAAAGTAGGAATTTGCATTTTGTGTAACATTCCTGCATGAAGTACTGTATACCATTAAAAGAAGCTGTACACCTGTATCTTAAGTGGTCAAAACTGCAAATAGAAGACACATACACAGCATTTTACGTTCTCAAATTTATGTGATTTTTCTCAACCTGATTGGATTTAACTGGAATGGGAGGAATAGGGATGCTGTAGTTTATTATATTGATTTTTGAGGATATATATTATTTTCCTTATTTGCTGTCAAGTTATTTTATTTAATGTGTTTCTAATTTCTGAAAGGTGTAACAGTTGTGACATCAGCTGTAGTAGAATTGCACTCACCTGTAAAAATAAAAACAACACTAAAACTGGATTTCAGATTCGACTCCCTGACTTTGGTGCTGTATAGTCCAAACTCAAAACAGGTAGGTATAATTTTGATTTCAGGGAGAAAGAAATAATTTTGAGGTTGCCTAGAGTCCTGGACATTATGCACAGGAATATTTTAGTTTATGAGCAGAGAGAATGATTGCTAGCACCAATAACAAACACAATATAAATGATAAACAATTATTTTAACTAAATCACCTGTCAGGAAAGACAGCGGCCAACGGTAACCCATCATACTTGGCAGCTTCTGTGATGTGATTTGACTTCAACTTCGCTGACTTGATTAAAATCTTTTAATCTTGATTAAAAGACAGTTTTGGGGAAAAATACAGAGGAATACGGGCCTTTTTTTAGTTATACATACTTGCGTGGACACATAAGTAACGTTGTAGAGAGAGATTTACAATACGTATCACAGTATGAATGCATTTTTAGTTTTCTTGGTTTAAATTTCTAAAACTTGTCAGCAAATTTCTGATGAAAGGTATGTTAGTATTTTGTTGTTAAAAAGTGTATTAGTTTAGATTTTGAAGACTGGCTAGACACTATATAGTGTCCCATATAGCTATATGGGAAAAAATTAATTTCTCACATTTGGCATTTTTTGCATATACTGCGTGTTGTTAAACTTAAAAACAGCAAAAAACAATCAAAAAACTAAATATGAGAGTTCTATTTTCTTTTAAACACAGTCTCCCTTTCACTAATGTAGACTTGCTCTAACGATCTTGTAGAAAAGTAAAGCTTTCCTTTAACAGAACTTCCTCTGTATGTTACTGATTTTTGTTGTCTTTGGAATTATCAGTGAGTTCATTTAGTATATTGTTATTAGAACTCTTACCAGTTACAATAAAGTTGTATATCACAGTTGTGTGTAATTTCCCTTTCCTGTAAGCAAACCTAAATATATTTTCATTCCATTTAAACAGGTTACAAATTTGGATCAGAGAGATGACCTGTTGAAGCTTGCAGAATTTAAGTTAGTTTTAATGTCAGCTGCAGTCAAAATGTTATCAGATGGTTCAATGAATGCTTCAGTCAAGCTAGCTAACTGTACATTAGATGATAAAAGACAGTCAATCCAGAAGGCTACACCAAGGTCTGTGTTTTGACATAAATTACTGATTTATTGGAGTTTGCCGTAGAGTTGCAAATATTTCTGTTTTTCTGTTCTTTTAAAAACAACTGTAGGTAGTTCTTATTGTATGTTACAATTTCAGTGTCTGCGAATAAGACTTGTGTTTCCTATTTGCCATTTGTTCCATATGTTTTTTGTGACACACCAATATAGATGCTATTGACAAACTTGAAGTAACTAAGTGCTAAAGGAAACTGCTTTTACTTTCATTTTACTTTTTTTAATCTACTGCTTTAATAAACCAGTGGGCAGTAAGACCAAGACTTTCTTTCCAAAGAATAACAAACTTAGGTATAATATTTTGAAATTTAAACAAATAATTGTGATAGTCTATCTTGTTAAAATTATGGACATCTTTAGTTGCCCATATGCAGGAGTCTTGACAATTTTGAAGTTTTATAGAATTTATGTTGATACTGATTTGTTATGCTTTAAAGCATTGGTTAAGCTTTAAGGTTTTCAGTACTACTTTTTAAGTACAGTTTTGTTAATGTATTGCATCTGGAGAGAATCAAGTATTTTTCAGTATTGGTGGCTCTTACTGTTTCCTTAAATGCTTCCTTAATGGTCTTTCAGGATGGTGGAAATGAAGCATGGATTTGAAAAGAAAGTTATGGTGGATATAAGCTATAAGCAAGGGAGAGATGGCACTGTTTTTGACATGATTGTTCAAGAGATATACCTTTGTGCAAGCATGGAATTTCTACTTACTGTTGCAGATATATTCCTAAAGGCTAATGCAGAAAGCGCTGCTGCACAGAGAAATCTCAAGCAGTCATTACCTTTAAAAGAGCAAGGTACATGCTGGAAATATTTTTAAAAGAAAATAAATAAATATATTTAAATAAATAGTTATATTCAGCA
>CM021729.1:34424605-34435545 GCA_011074415.1 Stictonetta naevosa
TTACTGGTACAGGAGAAAACTTGTCAACCTTAGCTTCCAGTATAGCTATGCTGTTAGCACCTTCAAGATAACACCCAATTGAAACTTCAGTGAGTTGCTAAGTACCATTTAGCTGAACTGTCACTAACTTTTAGGCAGATGTTTGCTTTGACTGTTTTTAGAAATGTAGAGGCTTTTTCCATCTGTTTTCACCTAAACATGCCCCCCCTATTTTTTTCTTCTTATTTTTTTTTTTAAGGCTGATAGCTACGTACTGGCAAGTATTGTAGTATGCAGGTTTCTTTGTGCTGAAGTTTGCAAAGCAATCATAAAAGTTCTAGAATGCTTCTATGTTCTGCACAAGTCACTGAAAGCAATCCTTCTGTTTCAATTTTCTTTTTTTGTTAAATAAGCTACAGTGTACTAAACATGCTTGTAAGTTCACCAATATTTCTAAGTTTATATATTGTATTTAATAAGATTATTTATTAATAAGGTTTAGCAACCTTCTGATTAATTACACGGATATATTGGTGAGTCTCCCTAGACAGTCACAAAATGTTCATTGACAGAAATCTTCAGTCAGGGAGCAGCCGATCAGGTTAAAGCAGATGACTTGCAAAAGCCATTTCTATAAAAATAATCTATTAATTTAATGCATAACTTGAACAGAAAGAAGGGCATATTTTGCAGATCTGTCTAAAGAGTGAATTGTTTATTCATACCTTTTTCATGGAAAACTGAGTATAACAGCTCGTGTAAGGGATTTCAGCAGCCTTTCATAAGAATCCCCAACAGCCCCTTCTTTCTGAGTAAAGGATGTGAAGGTATGGAGCAAAAACCCACAGCTGGTACAAATCGAGGAATCTTTGGGATCTAAAATACTTTTAGCTTCCCAACTTGAGCAAGAAAAGCATGAATTACTGTCAGTAATCATCGATATTTTAAGTAATACTAGGGTTGTTAGTATTACTAACTTATTAAACTAAATTCTCGTGGCCAAAAAAGCTAATGGTATCCTGGGGTACTTTCAGAACAGTGTTGCCAGCAGGTCAAGGGAGGTGATCCACCCTCTGCTCAGCCCTGGTGAGGCCACAGCTGGAGTATTGTGTCCAGTTCTGGGCTCCCCGGTACAAGAGGGACATAGAGCCATTGGAGAGAGTTCAGATGAGGTCTACTAAGATGATTAGAGGGCTGGAGCACCTCTTGTACAAGGACAGGCTGAGACAGCTGGGCCTGTTTAGCCTGGAAAAGAGAAGACAGAGGAGACACCTCACCAGCGCTCATAGATATCTGAGGGGAGCATGTCAAGAGGATGGAGCCAGTCTCTTTTCAGTTGTGCCCAGTGAGAGGACAAGAGGCAATGGGCACAAACTGAAGCACAGAAGGTTCCAGCTGAATATGAGGGGGCACTTCTTTACTGTGAGGGTGACACTGGCACAGGTTGCCCAGAGAGATTGTGGAGTCTCCTTCTGTGGAGATAGTCTAAACGCACCTGGATGCTATCCTGCACAATGAGCTATAGGTGATGCTGCTCAGCAAGGGGGGTTGGACTAGGTGATCTTCAGAGGTCCCTTCCAACCCTGCCCATTCTGTGATTCTGTGATTGCATCCTACTTTATTGTAATTAAAATACTCCATCTCATACTGAGTTTCTTTTAAATGTTTTCATTTACAGATCCGTACTGAGTTTGCAACCAATAGCCAATGAAAGTGGAGTGGATGGAGAATATGATACGTGTGAAGGAATTACATTTGATGAAATTATGAAAAATGTTGACAGCTTATTACAAAGGAAATGCCAGTCTGTGCGGTCAACTAACCACTCCTTTATCATCAATATTGTTACAGTAAAAGACACGTTGACATCTACTTTATGTGCAGATGATCAATGGGATTTTCCATATGTTGTTCATTTATGGCCTTCTGTTCTTCTCCGCAATCTTCTTCCATATCACATTATTTACTCTGTAGAGGTAATTCTTCAATTCTTCCATTTTTGTGGTGTTGCCCACCTGTGTCATAAAAGGTGATTAGCTGCTTGAACTATATTTGAAAATGGGTATTAAAAGAAATGGCTTCTGTTAGAGTTTTTCTGAAGCAGGGTTTACAGATCTTGGAAGGGTAAGTCTTTATCTACAGAAATGAAGCAGTACCAGAATGGGAAAAGTGGTGGGTTTAATCCTCAGTAATTACTCATATTTTAGATACATAGGTAAAGAGAAATTTACACTGTATAAGCATAATCCTATGGGAGAGTCACTTTGTGATTTCCACGTGCAGCTTGAGCCTAAGTAAGCAGTGAAGTTTTTCCTGTGGATTAAGATCACCGCAAGCAACATAAATAGGTCAGCCTACATTAGCATTTTATGTGCTGTCACTAGCTGTCACTAACTTTTAGTAATAGCATGCTTTTAAGGAGTTCTCCCAGTGCTGCATTTTTGCTAGGTTTTGGTTTGAATTGCAGCCAAAGTGCAAGACAGTACATTCTTTTTAGAAGAAATGAAACAATTAGGTGTGCTTTAACTGTTAGTGGGCCATCATTCCAAGACCAGACATGAGCCACTGTCAAGTAAAACACCCAAAACATGTAGTGTTGACACTGATTCCTCAGTACTAAATGTTTCATTTTGAGGATATGTCCTGATTGTGTTCCACTACTTACTGATGTAGGTTTAGAATAATAAAGTAGACATGAAACATTTTTTTCAAACGGTCTTAATGTTTAGTATTTGGATGCAGGTAGAATAATTTAATAATATTTTTTTATTATGAATGCACAATTACTAGAGCTAGAGACCATGGCCTCTGCCATGTGTTTGGAAGTAACAGGCTCTTTTATTATCTTGCTTATGAATTTAATGAAAGAAATACTGCATTGAAGAAATCTGTCATTTAAACGTTATATTCATTTGAATTTCGTGACAGTATTTTATTAAATACTAGTGACAATGCATTGATTTTTTTTCAGTAAAATGCATTTAGATGTTTAAGAATGTAACAGTTAAATAATATAATAATCACTTTACAATTCTGCCTAAATAACTTGTATCTTAATTGTCAAAGATAAGAAAATGTACACTTTTTTTTTTAATAAGGGAAATGGAAACAACTATGACACTCTGGAAGATGGATGTTCAGCCCAGATTCATAATGCAGTATTGGATCAAACAAAACTAGATTTACAGTTGCTGAACTACCTAGATCAAAACTGGAGAAGTGAGTACCATATAAAAAATAATCTACCAGAAATCAGCTTCACAACATTCTACTGCATCACGGAGCTGGATAAGACTGAACTGGATATTGCTGTCCACGTGACCTACACAACTGGGCAGATGGTTATAGCAATTCACAGTCCATACTGGATGGTAAATAAAACTGGTCGAATGTTGCAGTACAAAGCTGATGGTATCCACCGCAAGCATCCTCCGGATTACAAAAAGCCGCTACTTTTTTCTTTCCAGCCCAAAAACTTCTTCCAAAATAACAAGGTATTACAGCTAGTAAAATCTGATAGATCTGTACTTTGCTCTTGCTGTACGGAAGTGTTTTTACACTTTGAAAGCTATCTACACTGTTATGTTCCATAAACAGCATGAATCTTACTGTATTTCTGACTAAAGGCAGAATATTTTAAATAATACAGTATGTTGATTTGTCTATGAGATTTTACTTGTGACAAGCTGAGGACAGGATCTTCATGTTTACGTCTTCTGGAGTATCTTACATTAAAAATGCATATTCCACATAGCCTGTAGTTAATGGTGGCAAAAAATATCTTTATGTGAGTCCGTACTAACAATTGCAATGTCTTGTCTTTTTAATAGAAACACTAGTATGCACTTCTGTTTATATTTGTATACTCTATATGTGATTTTAAAAGACTTAGAATTTGTTTAAAAATGTAAAGCTCTAGTGCTTGAAAAGTGAATACTTGCAGTCGTGGTTGTTAGATACAATCTGAGTTGGTAGTAAGCTAAGGTTAAATTGCAGCTTACTATTTGACTTCCCTACATGAGGTTTTTAATGCTGATTACTACTGATAGAGGAATGAGTCAATACTGGCAGTTGTCTTGTCTTGACTTCTTCATACAAATGCCAGTGTTTCCAATATGTACTTAATTTATATGTATACATGTCTATATATGTGATTCCAAATGTCAGTGTTTGTAAATTGAAATTTAATACACGCTGCTTCTTTATAGGTGCAGCTTATGGTAACTGATAGTGAACTGTCAGATCAGTTTTCACTGGACACTGTTGGAAGTCATGGTTCTGTGAAATGCAAGAGTCATAAAAAGGAGTATCAAGTGAGTGAAATTTACCTTGCAAATTCATTACTTTCTGGAAATATAAGTGAAGTAAGAACAGAGCAGCATCTGTCTAACTATTTTTCTACTCACAGGTTGGTGTCACCATAAACAACAGCAGTTTTAATATTACTAGAATTGTGACTTTCACTCCATTTTTTATGATCTCAAATAGAAGCAAATACACTTTGGAAGTAGCTGAAGAAGGCAAAGAAAAGTGGATACCCATTGTTTTGCAACAGGTAAACTTAACTAGGAAGCTATTCCAACTGTTTAAGAAAAAAAAATAGTTTTAACACTAAGTCACAGGAGATAAGAGCCATGCAGTGTTCAGTGACAATGCCTGAATAAATTGTATTGCTTTTTTAGTAAGTTATTTGTGTTCTCTTACCTTTTCTCAATATTGTTTTAGGACGTATTGTAAACCTGCTTCACATTTATAATAGGAATATTTTTGGTGTTACCAGCATCATAAGTAGTGGTATGCGGAAAAAGAGCTTTACTGTTACTGTGTTATCTCTCTCTGCAGTGGCACTGAAATTTCTGTTCCATTTTTGCAGTGATACCTGGTAGAGTGGTTTGGCTGACCTGGTACATGACATGCTATGTCACCTTCTTATAGGAAGAAGGTCCCTCATATGGGTCAGTTCAGATAGGTCCAAACTGTTCTTCTGTCTCACTTTTTTTTTTTTTTTTTTTTAACTTCTTAACATGTTGTTTCTGGAGGTGGATCACTGACACCCAGGCCAAGTGGTGCAGAAATGGCAGCTTTTGTCTGTGCTGACAAAATCTACCCAGTTGAAGACTGATCATGTAGCTTCACTTTCTGCACTGCAGTATGGTCGTGTCCGATACAATTATTTTGTGTGTGTGTTTTCAGTTAAGTGCCTCTGAGTTACTATGTTGTGAACTTCCTTCAGGACGTGCAGGAGAAACAAAGCCAATCTGTGGTTAGGTCTGTGAAAGCTGAAAGAATATTGCCTTGTGGGAAGAGCAAAATCTCCCTCTGCCTCTCCTCCAATGGGTCTTGGAAGAGAGCATACCCAGAATAGAGACAAACCTGTTACAATGTCCATAATATCTCAGCTTCATTCAGGTCCCTGCCCTGCACCCCCCACTGCTTCATTCTACTATTTTGTTTTCAGTTAAGCAGAATCCTTTCTGCTGCTTTTCTCTTTTTTCCACTCTTCTTTCTTCGCAACCAATAGTCTGTCTTCTCAGGTAAAAAGCAATCCTTGTGTAGAGCCCATCTATTCTTGGACCTGTTTGCTGTCTGGAAAGCAGTTGATCTGCCAGAAACTTTAATTTATACTTTTAAGAAAAATCGTTTCTCAAAGGTTGCAATATGAAGGAGTTGCTGGACATTGACTAGTATGAAATAGCTTGTTAAGGACCATTGTACTGGGTCTGGCTGGGATGTTACCTTTCCCTGCAGCAGCCCACACAGTGCTGCGCTCTGCACTTGGAGCTAGAACAGCAGTGGTATCACACCGGTGTTGTGTCTGCTGCTGAGCAGTGCTGGCACAGCATCAGGACTCTCTCTAACCCTCCTAGGGGGTGGGCAAAAAAGTGAGAAAGAAACATCACCAGGGCAGCTGGCCTAAACCAACCAAAGGGATATTCCATACCATGTGATGTCACACTCAGCAATAAAAGGTGGGAAAAGGAAGAAGAGGGGAGGGGTGGGCTCTTGTTGCGAAAATGTCTGTCCTTCTTCTGAACACCGGCTATGTGCGTTGAGGCCCTGCTTCAAGGATGTGGTCGAACATCACTCATTTGTGGGAAGTAGAGAGTAATTTTTTTCCTCTGCACTTCCACATAGCCTTTACTTGTTTTGTTTTGTTACTCCCTTTCCCCCTCCCATTTCCCCCTTCCCTTTTTTCCCTTTAGTTAAATTGTTTAATTAATAATATTTCCTTAATATTTTTTTTCCCTTTAATTAAATTATCCTTATCTCAACCTGTGAGTTGTTCTTTACTTCCCCTCCTCATCTGTGGAGGGGGAGTGAGAGAGCGGTTGTGGTGTTCAGCTGCGTAGCACGGTAAAACCACCACAACCATCCATTAAGTTAGGTATAGTGCAAGACAGCTGACCAGCATGCATCTGTAGAAAAAGAAGGAAAATATTGACCAAGTCTGTACATAAAATTGCTGTTAAATACAGATTAGAACTCTGACTACGGAATGGAGATAAAAGTATAAATATAATGTCTGGTGAAGCAGCTAGCTAGCAAGTGTGTGGCAAAACATTAGAAAACAGCGTCATTTTATGACTATTGCAGTGAAGACCATTGCAAAAAATATTTTTTCAGTTCTCTATAGTTGCTTCTGTAACTTCTTAAGCCAATCCTCTTAACTTATTTTAGTTTTGATTTAAAGCTTTAATTTATTGTTGACTGATTCTCTTCAAATTTCCTCTGAGTTCTATGTTCCATGTGAAGACTTGCTTGCTGTACTTGATAATAGATTACAACACAATTTGAATTTCTTTGATCTGTACAATACGTGTTGGTGTAGGTAACATCTTCAGTCTTGCGGTTTAACTATATTTTTTCCTTTGTCTTTCTGCTTCCTGTGGTGTGAGAAACAATGGGAAAGGGAACTTAGTGGCATGGTAAGTTGGTGAACTAGTATTTCACCATTGAAGATCTAATTCTAGGATCCGAATGGAATTGAATCTACAGAATTATTTGAATAAACAGATGTTTATCTGTTTTCTTAATCTATATTGAAAAGAGATGCTTCTGCAGCTTTGAATGTTGCAGTTGAACAGTTTGAAATACAGGAAAAAATATTTGTTTAGATAGTCTTTAGTTTATGCTGGTCTTTTCATTCAGAGTGTAGAACCACCATGAACTTGATAAGAATGCTGTTGAGTGTTTGTGAATGCAATTGAGAGTTATGGCTAATCATAGTTTGTTCCTTGGCAGGACTATTTTCATTTGCACCAATTTTTTCCTTGTTTGCAATTAAAACTTTTTCATTTCGTGCCTCCCTGTCTTAGCCATTTAGAATGTAAACTATTAAAGAGAAATTGTGGGATTTTTAAACCTAGAAGGGCTCTGATTTCAATTGTGGGTGAAAGTAGCAGACTGTGCACTCTGACTAAGGCTTCATATTTTATTTCCATATTTCATATGCACACACATACATACATAAATGTGTGGGCTTGTGTGTGTGTATGCATACATGTATATATATATAATCACAAAAGAATAGCTAATGTGCCAATATCCTGCTTTCTCAAATTACTTAGGAGTGTATATATGCTAATATCTTTTTTTGTCATTGATTGTCACTATAAGACTGATCTGTAATTTAGACTTGTTTTGAAAGAGATCTGTTAATGGAAAAAATACTGATTTGTCAATGGAGTTTTTCTTTATTTGTTTTAGCAATCAAGTCCATTTTGGTGTTGTACCTCTGCTTGGCTTTATACTCTGTATTTTGCATACATTATCCATTTTAAGACTACTTGTTCTTAGGAAGTCTTACCTTTTTAACTTTTAGCTCCTTACTGCCTCTGTTTCTTCACTGTAGTCTGATTTTCTTTTGACTTCCTTTCAGTTTATTGTGTTCAGGTAAGTGATTATTTCAGTTGTTTTAATAGCATTCCTGGTCTGACTGCACTACACTTCTGGGTAAAATTTTAGAAAGGAACTTTGGGTTAAAGTGGAATGCCATAGTCTTCTCACTTAAAATGCCTGATTTTTTTAATAGTGTATTCCCTTTTGGCCTGAAAATGATGCCAACAAACTGCTTGTTAGAGTTGAAAATTCGGATCTGCCTCCAAAGAAGATAAATTTTGATAAGCAAGAAAATTGTCTCTTACTGCATTTGGACAACAAGGTAAATGACCTTTGGAAATTAGATAAAACAGCATAAATATGTTCTCCATTTCCATTCTCCAATTTTTTTTTTTTTGCCTTTACACTCAATCAAATATTTCATAACCTTAGCTGAGGAAAAGGCTGTATATGTGCAAGTATATTATTCTCATTCTCACACTGTCCTGTCTATATAAGGATATGTACATGTTTCATTTTAAACACTTTTTGGAGAAGCAGACTGTTGAAGCTGTAAGGAAGATTTTATTTTATTTTTTTCCCCAGTGTTTTCCAGCTAAGGCTGAGAAGAATTTACATTAACTGTGAAGTGACACTGCTACTTTGAAAAGAAACTTTGACACCACTAAATTTACCGCTATGTTGCAAATAGTCTCATCTAGCAGCAGTTCTGAAATAATTGAGTGTTTTTAATAGTAGAATATTTTGAGAGGCATTACTGGGTATGGGTGGTTCAAGGAAGATTCCTCTACTACCAGCCTAGATTTTGAGAGTATAGAACTCCTCTTTTTTTTGTAATTTTGCAAAATTCTTGTTACTGAATGCAATGTTTGTTTCCTAATAACGGTATCATTTGGAGATTTTTTTACAAGCACGTTAGAACTGGTTGTTTGTTTCACTGTTTGGTGGTTTCATCCTATTAAGGTTTCAGGAATATTTGGATTACATTTGCTTTATTAGAAATTAATTCTGCTGTTATTTACTTTATAATTTTTTACATCTGATAGCTTGGAGGAATTATAGTGGATGTTAACCTGACTGAACATTCTACAGTGATCACCTTTTCTAATTACCATGATGGCGCAGCACCATTTCTGTTGATAAACCATACTGAAGAAGAAATTATTGAGTATGGACAAAGGTATGCAAGAAGGGTTTTTGTGTGGATATCTGCAAAGAGACATGTCAGTTATTTCATGTATTGTAACGATGCAGCAGCAGGTAAGCAATAGGGAGGTGATCCCCCTCTCTGCTCAGCCCCGGTGAGGCCACAGCTGGAGTGTTGTGTCCAGTTCTGGGCTCCCCGGTACAAGAGGGACATAGAGCCATTGGAGAGAGTTCAGATGAGGTCTACTAAGATGATTAGAGGGCTGGAGCACCTCTTGTACAAGGACAGGCTGAGACAGCTGGGCCTGTTTAGCATGGAAAAGAGAAGACAGAGGGGACACCTCACCAGTGCTCATAGATATCTGAGGGGAGCATGTCAAGAGGATGGAGCCAGTCTCTTTTCAGTTGTGCCCAGTGAGAGGACAAGAGGCAATGGGCACAAACTGAAGCACAGAAGGTTCCAGCTGAATATGAGGGGGCACTTCTTTACTGTGAGGGTGACACTGGCACAGGTTGCCCAGAGAGATTGTGGAGTCTCCTTCTGTGGAGATAGTCTAAACGCACCTGGATGCCATCCTGCACAATGAGCTCTAGGTGATCCTGCTCAGCAAGGGGGGTTGGACTAGGTGATCTTCAGAGGTCCCTTCCAACCCTGCCCATTCTGTGATTCTGTAATAGTAACTACAGTTACAGTGTATCTGAAGTGGAGATAAAAATGTAGGCTGGACTGTTGTTATGCATACAGCTTGTGTTCCTGTTGAAATTATGCTTTTAAGCCTTGCACGTCAATTGTATACATTTACAAAATGCCTGAATTACATACAGAATTAACAAAATACACACATCAGCATCTTAGGTTTATTTAATAATGGGAAGGAATTAGAGTGCCATATAAAACCATCATAGCCATATAAAACCATCATATTGAAATGATGCTCTGTAGAATGCTCTCATCTCCCTCCACATGAACATGTTTTTGCAATTGTATCAGCAGTCTATGAAATTGTAGAGCAAAGTAGTTCAGTATCCAAAACTTTCTTTTCATTTCAACTACATAAGCTGAAATAGTGGAGGACAAAAGCCTATTTCGTAAGAATTGAATGTCTTAATTTTGTCAGAACGCCCACAAATCTTTTGTTCTATAAACTGAACAGGATTAGTAGTTAACCGAGTGGTAAAGCCAGTCACCTGTTTATAGAAACAAAGAAATTATTTAGTGAGCAGAAGAAGCATGGGTCTAATTTTATAAAAATACTGTGTCCTTGCATCCCTTTTGGGACAAAGGATCTGCTTGGCTATTCTGGAACTATGCATGTGCTGACTGGGTAGAATAAGTAATAGATGAGCTGGAAAAGTAGTTAGATTTGAAACTTCCCCTTTGCTATCAAGTTTAGTTGAGATTTAGCAGAAATAATAAAAATTTATAAATCAAAAATTTATAGGAGAGATGACGGAATGGACTGGAAAGCAGATAGGTAGTTATGTAAGCATTGTTAAACTGGACTGAAAGTTAGGTTATTTTAACATATATGAGTTATCTGCAATCACTGAAAATTTATTTCCATCTTGGTTTTACTGAAACACCTGATGTAACTGGGGTAAGTGTTTGAAGATGAGGGTGCAAGTCTTCAAAACGTGAATTCCTCTGTTCACATTTTTCCACATAAAGCATATTTCAAGGCACATTACAGAGTGATACCAAGCATTCTACTTGTGTGGAATGACTTAATGCTCACAGCAAATTAATGTTGATCTGCACTGTGCTGCACAACATGAGTGCAGCTGTATTGCTTCTGTTCTCAAGATGGAATGTCTTCATAATGCTTTGCTACTGTATGCTACTGTATGCTTGTAGTGCATGGTAGAAGCACTATTATTTTGCAGTGCAAGGTGTAAGCAATATTACAGTGCTCTTGGACTGTATCCTTTTAAAAGCCAAACGTACTCTTTCAGCCAGTCAGACCAGTGTTGATAAA
>CM021729.1:34435645-34475720 GCA_011074415.1 Stictonetta naevosa
AATAAATTCAAGTGTTTGCTTCATTTTTTTTTTTTTTTTATCTGTAAGGATTAGTCATTTTTATTTTGTCTCGATTTTGTTCATCCCAATGTAAATTTACTACATAAATATTGTAATGAACTATATATGACAATGGGCAAGCTCCTTCCAGAGCTGTAGTAGAAAAGTCTGCCTGTTTCAACTATGCAAGGGTCATAGTGTTTAAAATCTGTTTGCCTGAAAATACCCACTGTATCCAGATAGTAAATACTAAACATTTTTCCCTTCAGCAAATTGTGTAGAGGAAAGCTTTCCTAAACCGTGGACTTTAAATGCTTTATTTTTTATATCTTATAGAATATTAATGTTAGACAGCACAAACTTCAAATTTTCTTCTTAGTGTATAAGCTCTGCTTTCTATTTTTTCTGTACTTAATGTTTCCATAATAATCACAAGTGGCGAAGAAAATGATTTTTTGAAATCTACTGGGTATAATTTTTATTTCTGAAGTATAAATATTTGTTTTGAAGTTTAAATAATACTTTTATTTATTATTGTGCTGAGGATGGTTTTTTTGCATGTATTTATACCCTTAATGCTGTTTTCGGTTTGTTCTTGGTTGTTCAATGGATATGTTAGAATGCAAATGTCATTGATGCAAAATGTTTATTTACATTTTAATTTAGTATTACTTCATTCTAGCTCCCTCAGTCAATTGGAAGGCTGCCTTCAGCCAAATAAGGCAGTGTTGTACACTTGGGCAGACCCAGCAGGATCTAGAAAATTGACATGGAAATGTGGAAAAATAACTGAGGAAATCACCCCAAAGGAAGTATGTCTATTATGTAGATCTCCTTTAAATTTTATTTATTATCCTATTCTGTATCCACTGTTGCAGGTTGTTTACTTTTTTTTTTTCCCACTACTTTGTTAATAAATCTAGGCATTATTTTGATACAAGGAATGTACAGAGCAGATTCACTCAAATCACAATAAAGATAGATGTTCTGTAGCTTCATGTGCAAAAGCCAGGGATGTTAGTTTGAATAGTGATGTGTATGCTGGCTGTACTTTTATTTGTGGTTTTTATTATCTTCACATAGAATTAGTTGGAAAAGGAAGAACTGTAATTTTCTTGACAATTTATATACATGGTTAGAAGAATAGCTAAGTTTTCATATTAGCATTATGTTTAGCCAGTACTGGCAGTACAGGAAAGATTTTCACCTTCAGAACTTTGTCTTGTTGTAGACCTAATTCAATTCCGGGATAACTGATGCAGGAGGAACCTCATTTGATTGAATCAAGACTGGTGGTTTGCCTTTCAAATTTCATCTCCTACCACATTTTTGTCTACTCTCAGAGAAATGGTTCAACAGTAAAAATTGAAGTACTTTAGGAGAATTGTTTGCAGAACGTGCTGACTTGTACAGCCATGACTTAGTGATTTTCAGATCACTAACCATGGAAGCTAATACGCTTCTGCCGTAACTGCTACACAGTGAAATTACTTGCTCTTGTTTTACTTTAAAAGGAAACTCCTAAATATTTTGTTTGGTGTTAGTCACTTTCTTAATAAGATTTGATTCTTTATCTGAAGCAAAGGTATATTAAAGGTTCTAGACACTAGTGTTTTTTCCTTCAAGTTCTGTAAGTCTTATCTGTGATAAAGAGCTAAGTTAAGTTGTTGAGCTGATTATGGTGTGGTTTTGCTCACAAAGCAGCACAGGATCATTTGAGAGAAGGAAAGTGATAGTATCCTTCTGGCCGTAGCTTTTTGTCCAATCCATGCAGACAATGATGCCTGTCAGGACTTTCTGTGAGTTAATACAGCATACAAAAATGACAGAAAAAATATGGTGCTGTGATTTATTTATTTTTTCCTGAACATGTTCAGTGAAAGATCTGGTGAACACCCAGAGGTGTCTGGTGTATGGCACAGTGGAGAACTTCCCTTTGTGGTACTTTGTCTCAGTAAAAAATAGAGATAGTATATATTAAAAGGTGTCTTGTACTAAACTTGTGTATAAGTTACCAAAACAGCTTCATTTAGTTTCAAAAGTAGGGAAATATTTTAGAATGGTGTGTTTTCATGTCATTTTTGCCATAATACAGAAGGTAACATGCAGTGTCTAGGCAAACACTGTGATTTTTCAGAAAGTACATCAGATAAAAATAGAGGTGTTTTTCAGGTGCTGTTTTTAAAACATTAATGGATTTCAATGGAAGGGAGAGTGATATGGATTTTTGCCATTTAGTTAACTTATGGTAGGGAGAAAATAAAACAACACCCAACAACAACAAAACAGCTATGTTTTTGTCTGTAATTGATATTAGCATACATATGAAATTCCATATACAACAAGTACGATAAGGAATCACATAGGTGAGGTTCGGACACTGAACGGTAAGTAACAGCACTGTGTTTGCTGGAGCTTATGCTAGTAAGTGGTGTTTTCAGTTCAAAAGTGTGTGTGTGTGAGAGAGAATGAAAGAGTGCTGTAAAACTTCATAATTAAAAATTTTGTTATTTTCCTATACCTTTATAAAATGGTCTCCTATTTCAGTTCATGTCATTAAGACTTTTACATTTTCTTGTAGTGGGCGGAGTGGAGAATATAGTTGTAAAAACTTTTCCTCTCTTGTTTGTAGGACAAAATGGAAGTACTCAGCCTGGATTGTAGAAAAGTGGTCTACTTAGCATCATTTTTTGAAGGTTTGCAGCGTATTGTTCTAATCACTGAAGATGAGAATGTTTTTAAACTGGCATATGAAAGTATAAAGGCAGAACTAGCGGAACAAGAAATCATTCTGTCTTTACAAGATGTTGGAATTTCATTGGTTAATAATTATACAAAACAGGAGGTGTCCTACATTGGAATTACAAGGTAACTTATGTAGTGTGCAGCGATATAAAATGTTTAACTTAAGGTATTTTCACTAACTGAATTTCATTTTTGGGTAGAATCAAAGAGAGAACAAAAATATGCATGAGTATTTAGAACTGGATTTTTATATTTTGCTGTTGTAATGGGAAGTGGTTTCATTGTGTTTTATATTAATGCAAATGCTTTCTCTGTATGTGGGTGGATGTATGTATTTTTGCAACATAAGCATAACTGTGTAGCAAGGTTCCCAATACATTGAACAGAGTTGTTTACTGTCTATATAGTTTGGGGAGTGATAACAGAGATTTAAGGAGTAGTATTTGAGGATAGTTTGTCAGTGGATTTTTCTATCTTCAGATAGAATCAGCAATGTTTCTGTTTTCTATTTTGAAAATTCTGGTGCAGCAGTAGCAGCTTGTAATTCTTACTAGCTTTGACTGAGAAATTCTCTTTTAGCCCTTAGGTACTTTCCCACTTCTTGTCCATGAAGCTGGCACTCCTTATTAATCTTAGACAGAAAGGGAACACTCAGTTCTCTAAGATTGATCCCTCCAATATTTCTACCTTCTTTCTGCTTTTTTGCCACCTAACCCCACCATTCTGCCATTCTGTGTGATTCTGTGTTGAAGGAAAGGTTGGGCCTGGTGCTTAGGGACATGGTTTAGTGGGTGTCATTGGTAGCAGGGTGATGGTTGGACCAGATGATCTTGGAGGTCTTTTCCAACCTTAATGTCCATGACTCTGTGTTACACCGATCAGAGGCTAGAGCCTGAGCTGGAAAAGGTCATGTGGAACATGTGGAACAAGGTAGATAGGGCTGCCATTTGCTAGGTTCTGCATTTTTGCCACCTACCCTCACCCATAAAAGTGGCCTAAAAGAAAGCTGGAGAGGGTACTCTATCAGGGAGTGATACCTTGATTCACGGTAAGCACTGCTCTGCAATCAGTCAAACAGCAGTGTGTTACCAACATTATTCTCATCCTAAATCGAAAGCACAGCACCCTACCAGATACTAGGAGGAAAATTAGCTCTATCCTAGCCAGAACCAGGACACACCACAGCACACGGTACGGAATATCCCTTTGGCCAGTTGGGGTCAGCTGTCCTGCTTCTGTCCCCTCCCAGGTCCTCCCTCCTGCACGCCCAGCCTCCTCGCTGGCAGGGCAGTGTGAGAAGCTGACAAGTCCTTGACTCAGTGTAAGCACTGCTCTGCAACAATTCAAACTAATAGGAGACATTTCTTCTCAGAAAGAGTGGTCAGGCATTGGAACGGGTTGCCCAGGCAAGTGGTGGCCTCACTGTCCCTGGGGGTGTTGAGTGCTGACTGGAGTGCTCCAATGACTGGTTATAGGCTCCTCAGAAGGGACGGGCAGCAGAACGGGTGGTGGTGTAGCTCTCTATTATAAGAGAGAGTTTTGATGTTGTGGAACCCGAGATTGGGAATGATAAGGTTGAGTCCCTATGGGTTAGGATCAGCAGGGTGGCCAACAAGGCAGGCATCCTGGTGGGATCTGTTATAGACTGCCAAACCAGGACGAGGAGACAGATGAGGAGGAGTTCTACAGGCAGCTGGCAGAAATTGCAAAATCACCAGCACTTGTTCTCGTGGGGGATTTCACCTTCCCAGACATATCCTGGAAATACAATACAGCTCAGAGGAAGCAGTCTAGGAGGTTTCTGGAGAGCGTTGATGGTGGTTTCCTGATGCAGCTGGTTAGTGAGCATACCGGGGAAGTGCCCCGCTAGACCTTCTGTTCACTAACAAAGAAGGACTGGTGGGAGATGTGGTTGGGAGCTGTCTTGGGCAGAGTGACCACGAAATGGTAGAGTTCTCTATTCTTGGCGAAGTCAGGAGGGGATCAGTAAAACTGCTGTCTTGGACTTCCGCAGGGCAGACTTGGAGCTGTTCAGGACACTGGTTGGCAGAGTCCCCTGGGAGGCGGTTCTGAAGGGCAGAGGAGTCCAGGAAGGCTGGGCCCTCCTCAAGAAGGAAATCCTAATGGCTCAGGAGCGCTCTGTCCGCACGTGCCCAAAGACAAGCCGGCGTGGAAGACCAGCCTGGCTGAAGAGAGCTGTGGCTGGAGCTTGGGAATAAAAAGAGGGTTTATGACCTTTGAGAGAGGGGGCAGGCCACTCAGGCGGACTAGAAGGATGTTGTCAGGCTGTGTGGGGACAAAATCAGAAAGTCCAAAGTTTACAATCTGGACCTCAATCTGGCAACTGCTGTTAAAGATAACTGAAAATGCGGAGGTGCTTAATGCCTTCTTTGCCTCAGTCTGGAGCAGCAAGACCAGTTGTTCTCTGGATACCCAGTACCCTGAGCTGGGGGTGGGGAGCAGAATGTGGCCCTCATAATCCACGAGGAAATGGCTGCTAACCTGCTACAGCACTTAGATGTATGCAAGCCGATGGGGCTGGATGGGATCCACCTGAGGGTGCTGAGAGAACTGGCAGAAGAGCTGGCCAAGCTGCTTTCCATCATTTATCAGCAGTCCTGGCTATCGGGGAAGGTCCCAGTTGACTGGCTGCTAGCAAACATGACGCCCATCTACAGGAAGGGCCGGAGGGTAGACCCGGGAAACTATAGACCTGGTAGTTTGACCTCAGTGCCAGGGAAGCTCATGGAGCAGATTATCTTGAGTGTCATCACGTGGCACTTGCAGGGCAAGCAGGCGATCAGGCCCAGTCAGCATGGGTTTATGAAAGGCAGGTCCTGCTTGACAAACCTGATCTCCTTCTATGACAAAGTGACGCGCTGGGTGGATGAGGGAAAGGCTGTGGATGTGGTCTACCTTGATTTCAGTAAAGCTTTTGACACCAATTCCAACAGCATTCTCCTTAAGAAACTGGCTGCTCTTGGCTTGGGCTGGTGTATGCTTCGTTGGGTTAAATGGTGGCTGGGTAGCCGGGCCCAAAGAGTCGTGGTGAATGGAGTTAAATCCAGCTGGAGGCTGGTCACTAGTGGAGTCCCCCAGGGCTCATTACCAGGGCCAGTTCTCTCTAACATCTTTATCAATGATCTGGATAAGGGGATCAAGTGCACTCCCAGTAAGTTTGCAGATGACACCAAGTTAGGTGCGTGTGTCGATCTGCTCGAGGGTATGAAGGCTCTGCAGGAGGATCTGGATAGGCTGGACTGATGGGCTGAGGCCAACTGTATGAAGTTCAGCAAGGCCTAGTGAGGGGTCCTGCAGCTGGGGTGCAAGAACCCCATGCAGTGCTACAGTCTGAGAGATGAGTGGCTAGAAAGCTTCCTGGCAGAGAAGGACCTGGGAGTATTAGTTGACAGTTGGCTGAATATGAGCCAGCAGTGTGCTTAGGTGGCCAAGAAGGCCAACAGCTTCCTGGCTTGTAGAAGAAACAGTGTGGTCAGCAGGACTAGGGAAGTGATTGTCCCCCTGTACTCAGCTCTGGTGAGGCCGCACCTCGAGTGCTGTGTTCAGCTTTGGGCCCCTCGCTACAAGAAGGACATCGAGGTGCTTGAGAGAGTCCAGAGAAGGGCTACGAAGCTGGTGAGGGGTCTGGAGAACAAGTCTTATGAGGAGCGGCTGAGGGAGCTGGGGTTGTTCAGCCTGGAGAAGAGGAGGCTCAGGGGTGACCTTATCACTCTCTACATGTACATTAAAAGAGGCTGTAGCGAGGTGGCGGTTGGTCTATGCTCCCATGTGCCTGGTGACAGGATGAGGGGGAATGTGCTAAAGTTGCACCAGGGGAGGTTTAGGTTGGATATTAGGAAGAACTTCTTTACCGAAAGGGTTGTTAGTCACTGGAATAGGCTGCCCAGGGAAGTGGTTGAGTCACCATCCCTGGAGGTCTTTCAAAGATGCTTAAATGTAGGGCTTAGTGTTATGGTTTAGTGGAGGACTTGTTAGTGTATATTCTCCACTTGTCTGATAGTTGTTTGTGCCCTATATCATACATTCTGTTTGATTACAAGGTGAAATCAGACATAAGAGCTTCTCACAGAAGCAGTAGAACTAAGCAGAAAAGATGCTAGAGCCCTTTAAAGATAATGGATAACTTTAGTCTTTCATTAATAATAATAGAAGGAAAGAATAGAAAAGAATGATTCTGGCATACCATAAACAAACAAATACCAACAAACAAATCCTACAACACCATGAAATCAGTAGAGGAAACACATAAACTGAAACACTGTCTAGTAATTTAGGCAGATCAAGTGAAGAAACTATCAAATATAAGAAGCAGTTCAGGCTACATTTTCTGTTGACTTGAAAAAATCAATTTCTACTGAATCAACCATGCCAAAATATATGCAGGAATATATGCAGAAGCCCACAATGAGTCTGTAGAATAACAGCTGGAGTACTATTGAAACTGAGTTTCTTGACAAAGTGTCCTTAGTTGCCTGTCCTTGTTAAAATGGGGAGTTAAAAAAAACTTGCTGTTATCTTTTCTTATTTCTTCAGTACAGAGAAGGAAGTGGGTGATTTGGGTCATTTTTATTTACCAGACTAGTGCTTTATGATGTGTTTTCTCATTCCGTAGTTACTACATATTAAAAGCTATACTAAGGCATGCAAAACTTGTTTTGAACTTGCTAACTCTTTTCTCTTGGTCCATTCTTTTGTTTTCAAAGTTCTGATGTGGTTTGGGAGACAAAACCTGAGAAGAAATCAAGATGGAGACCAATGAGTGTTAAGCAAACTGATAAATTAGAACAAGAATTCAAAGATTACAGTGAGCTAACTCCTTCAGAAAATAAGATTATTGAGTTGGAATCCAATGTCTTGGTAATACTGATCATTCTCTAAATCTGTTGTTTATAGGTGTGTGTATACAGGAAAAAGATCATGTATTCATTTTTGCCATCTGTGAAAACTTCCAGTGAAAATTGAGATGATTGATTTACCCAGCTCATTTGAAATCCCATCTTTATCTTTGCCTGGAAAAAAAAATCTTTGTCTAGAAAGAGAAATCCATAAGTATTTGACAGCTTGCTGTTTTTGTTAGCCTCTAACTTTGAAATTGAACTGTAACATTTTTAGAGGTCATGGGACTAAATATGCACAGATACAATAAAGAAATTCTGCATTTTTTTCATCTGTTATACCTGGAAGGAGGGCAGGATGTTAGATGAGAGTGTTTGTCGTAACACAAAATTTTGTATTTTCCCTCGTTGTGATATACCACAGTGAGACAAAATTCAGCTGTGTCATTCAATCACATAAATACGAAAAACATTCCAAAAATAATTCTGGAAAGTAAAAGCATGTTATGCTCTGAATGCTGCTATCCTTGTCTGTAGGTAAATTCAAGATACTCATTAGAAATGTGTTGCAGGTAAATTAACATAGTATAGGTAAATAAGCTGCAAAACTTTTACTGTTAAGCTTTTATTACAATGTTAATGGGAAATGTAAATTTTAAAGTAGATTATAACAATCATGTAGCATAACAACTTTTTTTTAATACAGACAACTTTTAACAATAGGTGTGTTTAACTCCTAATGGATGTAACATGAAAATTCAACAACCCAATGAGATTCCTATTAGAAGGAATTACCTGCCAGCTTTAAAAGTAGAGTACAGTTCATCAGCACATCAGAAGTCTTTCAGAATTCAAGTTTACAGGATACAGGTGAGTCTTGTCAGAGAACAGTGAATTACTCATTAAGAAAAAGTGCCTTTTAAGGATACTTGGATTTATTTTCAGATTAGTTTGGATTTTTCATGTTTTGAATTTAATTGTACTTAGTGGCTTCAACATCAGTGCTTCTCAGTCTTTGAAAAGAAATATTGCTTAAATGCTTCTGAAAAAAAAACACCATAGTCACCTGTGACTGTTGAGGAAAATGTTACTGTTCATATTCTATCCTTTTTCCTGGTCTTATTTACAACCAACTAAAAATCAGGTATAATTTGCTATTTTCAGCAAATTACATGTTCAAGTTTTTAAAAACAAATCCTTTGTAACAATTTTGCGGACCACTTGTAACCACGAACTGGGAGAAGCTTTTCTAGACTATTTGGATTGGATAGTTTCATTTTGAAAACAGAGATACTGTGAACCATAGTAGTTGCTTTTTTCCTGCTTTTGAATTGGTGGAATGCTACAGGAAATGCTCATAATTCTTGTGTTTTTCCTACTTGTGAAATATTTAACTACTGAAAAGCTAACATGCCACACCTTGTCCTGTCCTTACCCCTATTAGATACAAAACCAGATTCCTGGAGCCATATTTCCCTTTGTGTTCTATCCTATTAAACCTCCAAAGTCCATCACCTTGGATTCAGGTTTGTTGTTCTAGCTTAACGTAATCTTTACTGATAAAATTACAAGATAGCTTGCTTTTAATAAAGTGAACCTTGCCACTTTTATAGATGAAGACCGTTCATGCTTACTGACTACATAGAACACAGATACTAATTCCAGAGACAGTGAGGTAATTTGGTAATTTTCTCTACAAAGTAGATACAGAGAAAACCATCTAAACAGCAATTAGAATAAACAAACAAAAACAACAACAAAACATTTTATCCATTGATATCATACCTTTTAAGCACATCTTTCTGACACACCAGTTCATTGCTCTTGGAGATCATAAGGTGTAAGTTAAATTTATTTTGATCTTAAAATGAGCTTTTAGCAGTTGGATTCAGACCACAACTAACACAGAGCTGACCATCTTAGGAGAGGGGTTCCATGATGAAAATAAGAAAAGTTCAAACCTTTGCTAGACTTGATGATTGTGAATCTGTTGCATGAATTTTGTATTACTTGTGTTTGAAGTTCAGAAACAGTGAGGATTCTAATAATCACTTTTCATCTTCAGTGGCCAAAATTTTCCTTACTGCCTAAAATAAGTTGTTCATAGTAATCATGCTGTTTAAAAAGCATGTTTTTTTATTTGCTTGCGTACAATACATGACTAGTGACTTACCTGAATAAGAAAAGAAACATGCTAAGGCCAGTCTGAACTCAAAATTGCTATGTGATGCACCATCTTCTTAGATGGCAAAGTATATTTTGTGTGTTTTGTTTGTAACCTTCCAGTTTCTCCATGGAATGGAGCATAGACCTCAAAGTCAGTATACAATGTGGGGAACTGCAGTCTTCCATTAACTTACTTAGGGCAAAGTCACTTGGAAGATCAGCGTAATGTCAAGATAGATTTTGAGTTGAAATACAAGAATTTGAAATACAAAGATTACTGCCAGTGGTTTTGTACAGAAGCTATTAAAATGATAGTTTTTTATCCTGAATATGATCAATTTTAAGCTAGAGTTCATAAAGCTGAAGATCATTTTTTTTAGTTTATATTTTTGTATTGGTCTTCAAGACTAGGGAAATTACATGTCTAAGATTATATCACGTTTAAATTTGCATTTAGATGGTAGATTTTCAGAGATAACTGAAATAGGATTTTGATATTCCATTTCACCCTTGCCTTCCTATTCCTTCCTGTTCCTGCTCTCTTCAGTGATTTATTTGTTTGCCAGTCACATCCATTATATAATCTTACTCCATAGGATTGAAAAAATCCTGAACACATATGACATTTTCATAGTAAAAACATAAAGGTATGTCTATCATGGAAAGATCTGTGCTGATCTGTTTTTATTTTACAAATTCATAGCACCAAAACCATTTACCGATGTCAGTATTGTTATGAGAACTGCAGGACATTCACAAATATCTCATATTAAGTAAGTATTTTGACATGTTCCATCTTTTTGCCATTATGTTTAATCAAGCTTTAAAATTAAAATTAATTAGGGGCAAACATAATGCAAGATAATTTTACACCAAATCATACTGGTAAAGATAAGAGGTCTTCAGAAAGAGAGGTGTAAACTCAGCCCTCTTTATTAACCACATAACTGCAAAGTAATCAAGAATTTTTGATTCTCATAATGAAGGTTTTAGTCTTTTCCTAATTTGGTAAAAACAAATAAATAAATAAAAAACCTCTACACTTAACAGTGCTATCTACAGTGCTAAATGCTGCTAATTTATTGAAATTATTCAGGATACAGAAAATGCATTTATCTTAGAGCACTGTAGGAAACCTTTTGACCAATAATGACAAATTCCTTTAAAAAATCTTAAGTTCGTAAGTAAGTGATGTAAATACCCTGGATGATTACGTTTTGTAGTTCACCTCATTTCATAATCTAAAGTATTACACCTTTTTTTTTTGAACAGTTCAATAATATTTTTTGATTTATGTGTAGGTACTTCAAGGTCCTGATTCAAGAGATGGATCTCAGATTAGATCTTGGTTTCCTCTATGCACTGGTTGAATTCTTTACACAGACTGATGTACCAAATGACCAACAGGTAGAAACTTTCTGTTTGAAGATGAATAGATTTTTAATCTGTAATTATTCAACCTGTATTTTAAAACAGAATCAACTGGAAAAAACATAACAAAACACAAAAACTTGATGTTCTATGTCCATGGTACTGGTTAAGTGTTGTGCCTGGGACTAATATGAAGATGTGATGTTTTCAAGAGTTACTGTTTCCTGAGGCAAATAGTAGTCTTTTCTTTATCTTCGTGTTGCATGCTATGCAAAGAAGGCTTTAACACCTTCTGAAAAGAATAAAAGTAGTAATGATATGTGCAGAGTATTGGGTCTTAATAATGCCTGGGAGACTAGTTCATTAAGGACCCAGGACAGGAGAGAAATTAAAATAACAATAGTCTTTTCATTAACCCATTTTATTTTAAAACAGTATATGAAAATATTGGCTAGGAAATCAGTAAAACTTACCTGCTCATCAGAGCAAGAGAATGTAAGAGGAATAGAGAGACAGGTTGTTCAAAAAACTGAAAGTGTCTTCAATTTTATGCAAGATTGTTAAGTTGCTAGATGATGCAGTTGACGTGTTTCCATTGAGTCAAAAGGAGAGGGCAGTGGGAGAGAACTAAATTACTACAGAGGGAGAACACAAGGAGTTCATACTGAAGAATAGTAGAAAAAAAAGATAGAGTATGAAGCATAAGGTGGTTTCCTTGGGGATTAATAAGGAAAACCTAAGATACAACCAATAAGCAATAGAGGAGGCAGAATGTCACAGACTTGCCAAAGAAAACAAACCAAAAAAAAAAAAAAGTGATTAGCTGTATACAAAGCAGATGATATGTGTTGAGCAAGCATTTCCTGTTAAGAATATTGAAATTTGCATGTCAGTACAATGTATGTAATAATAAATGATTTAGTAAAAAGTGTGATGGTTATTCTCTGTATTTCTAAAAAATGTATGTGCTAAATATAAATTATAAGGAGGTGAGAAATTAGTTTCTGGAATAACATTTCAAGCAAGATAGCAAACTTTTTAGTATTTAGAAAGCTAATGTCAGGGAAAAAATCTTGTAAGACTTACCTGCTGTTAGTTGTGGTTCGGTAGATATTTTCATCTAAGTAAAGTTGCCACTCTTACATGGTATAATGTGCTAAAAATGTCCTAAGCTTCCTAACTTCAAGTGTGTGGATTTCTCTGTTTTGATCTTTAAATGAAGATAATTTTGGTGGGATGATTGTATATAAAGGAAAACTAAATGTATTGTCCAGTTCACGCAACACTTGCATTGTTCCCTTGAGTTTGGGCTTATCAGGTACTGGTTGATTCTTCACAGTCATGCTCTTTCCTGTGGCCTTCCTTTGAAACCTGTGGGGTTCTTTTGCCATATTGGGGTTCTAATGACACCACAGTTTGGGGAAGACTTACAAAATATATTATTTGCTTATTTACTTCGGAAATCTTTTGTTTGTATCTTGGTTGTGACTGAATTTTTTAAGTGAAATGTTAACTTTGAGTAGGAGCCTCTCTGGTGAGAGGCATCTTAAATCTAAATCAAGACCTAAACATGCATTAGTATTCAGCACTTTTACTGTTAAGCTTGTTAAAGTAGCAAAGTGTTAGCTGGTTTACTGTTCTGGAGGGACATACCACAATATTTTTGGTTAGAACTTTATTTGGCTGGTTAAATCTTTTCTGAATATTACTTGAGAATTTTGTATTTTAAAACCTTATTTTTTTTTACTTGGCCAGTTCTTCAAAAATATTGTTAAAGAAACCTGTCTTTTGAAGGAGAAAAGCAGAAAGGCTAGATGGGTGTCATCTGAGAATATGTACGAGTCTAGTTTCTGTGTAACAGAAAATTATCTCTAGTCTAGATTTTTGTAGTTTAAAACCTACTTGCTGTATGATCAAAAGGGTATATATGTGTGCCTTTGTTTGTCACAGAGTAGATAAAATTTGTCAGAAAGTTCACTTTGAAATATTTGGTATTTGAACTTCCATTTTTTTCCTAGAAAATAGGTGGGTTTGGGATTCTTTTTATACATATATTTCCTTTTCTTCATACAAATAAAGACAGCAAAAACTAATTAAAATTCCTCTGAAATGTCAACTCTAGTTAGAAAACTAGGATCAGGAGAGTGAAATTGCTATCAGTCAGTATATTGCATCTCAATGGCACACGTTAGATTAACAAGTTAAATATGCTCTAAATTTGAAAGTAATATGTTTTTTGAAAATGCATTCACAGCTAGAACTTTTCAAAAAGGATGTGGAGTCTCTTCAAGAAGAACTGATGAGTGTGTCATCAATGGATACATCACAAATCAGCTTGTACGAGTACTTCCATATCTCTTCAATTAAGGTATACCTTTTTCATAGTACTGTCTTTGCTTGCTCTCCAACTGAAGGATTTTTATCTCCCATAGAATAGTAGATACTGGAAAGTTAGAAAATGTAGGGATAATTAAAAATAAAATTAAAACGTCCTGAAAAAATGCTTTTACTATCACTGCTAATTTATCTGGGGTTTACCTTATGGAAACACTTCCTAAATATTAAAGACTTCATTATTTCCTTCCTATCCACAACCTTCTTCACAAACAGGAATTCTTTTTTGTTAATTACTGTTTCAAAATGCTATAGCTCTTAAGTCCAGACAGCACATAGTGGATTAGGGAACAATACCATTTCTGAAAAAGAAAAATTAACAACACAACAATGTACGATCACCTTTATTGTGCAGTGATGTTTTCTTCTTTATCATTACTAACCCATGAAGAGCAGTTTTGTATTTTGACTCCAGTAAAGTTGTCTTTTGGCCATTTCACTGTTCCCATAAATACTCAGGCACAGCTATTGAACAGTGTATACATACTTAACATGGAAACAGCAGCCTGTTTGCCTGTATCTCTCATACATTTTTTGCTTAGGGGTCTTGTTTTTTGCTTATTGTTTAGCTGACTTTGTTCCTATTAAGACATTTTCCCCTCCATCCCATGGGAAATAGATCAAAGAAAGGTTTGAGTTTTGTCTTTTTACAGTATTGGGTGGGATGTTAGAAATGCTCTGCTATTAAAACAGATAATTCTAGGTAATACTGGGCTAGCCACGTAAACAACGTAGCCTAACTCATTCCACATATATTTAGTAGCTGCTTCAGTGCATCTTCATTTAGGACCTATGTGTCCAATTGATTTAACACAAAAACCACTTAGGACTTCACAAAGTAAAATATTGTTTGTTGAGATAACAAATGAAAAGAGCTTACTTCTGAATTTTGCAAGAAAAATTACATGGAAGAGATAGGATATAATGGGCTTCAGGTTTTAATAAAAGCTAGTTTTTAATAGTTACGAAGTCACAATAAAGTTCTGAATTGTGACGATGATTCTGCAAGACAACAGCTATCTATAATAGAAGCGAGCTATAGTTAATTCTGTTATGCCATAACTTTAATGAATGGCATGTGGCATTGTCCTCAGAATCAGGAACAGGCATAACCTCTTTTCATCTGATTGGGAAAGCTACAGTTGGCACTATAGAGCCCTAGCAGCAAATTTCCTGAACATTTTTTCTGTTTTTACAAGTGTCACCTTAATTTCTGTGAAACAAATATTTTGATTACTTCAGGTCTGCACTATTTTTTGTTGTATATACTTTTCAGTTCTTGTTTATTACCTGTAAAATTATATAATTACTTGTCTTCAGTGATTTGTTTCTCATTCCTGCTTGGGCACAATGCTTTGTTATCATTTTTAGTCTGCTTTGATACTGTGTATTAGTTAGAGAAACAAAACGCTTTGGAAACAAGCTAATAAATTATAGCTAAAAGATTCTAGAGACCTCATCTGAAAAAATGGGTAAGCAATTTAGAGTTCCTGTTTTCTTAAAGGAATTTAAGTTATTCAATTTGACTTTAAATTTCAGTGTTTCTTTAAAACCCTAAATGGTGCGTATATATTCTCTGTTTTGAAGTCAGTATGATTTCAGTCAAGATTTGAAATGCCATATCTCAATGTAGATCATAAAAAGATATGCCATATCTCATATAGATCATAAAAAAGATTATAAAGCTAAAAATATGAGGCTTTTAATAAAAACAGTCATGTTATTTCCCAGTCTTGTTTTTCATCCTTCAGTTACACTTAAGCTTTTCACTCAGTACGGGTGGTGAAGATAGTAACAAAGAAGAAAGAAAGAATGAATTGATACCCCTTCAATCCTTGAATCTCCTTCTGAAGAGTATAGGTGCGACCCTCACAGATGTACAAGATGTCGTCTTTAAGTAGGTTAAAAATACAATTGTAATGACTGCTTCCAAAAAACAATTCATTATTGCCAATGATAGACTTTATTTCACTCTAAATAATATGGATATTTTGTTTGATTGTTTTTTTAGGTTGGCATTCTTTGAACTCAATTATCACTTCTGTACTACACAACAGCTCCAATCAGCAGTATTAAGGCATTATTCAAAACAGGTTGGAATAAATAAATTTCAGTATTTCACTAATCTTACATTTTCAAAGTGCTACTGGGTGCTTTGGTTTTATGAAAATCAATAAAATTACTTTCAGCCTTCCCTGTTTTTTACACAGGTTAAACACATATGAAACATAAAAACTTGTTACTCATTCATGCAATTCTGCTGCCTTTATTTTGGGGGCAAGTAACTGCAATATTTCTAAATTATGACTACAGGAAGGGTGGTGTGAGTAACAAAACAACTTACAGTAATGGATACTGGAAGCAAACACAATGCAGCCCTGATGTACTTTTAATTTTTTATAGTCATAATCAACTGAATTCTCTCAGCACACAGAAACAGACCAAATTTTGTTCAATGACTATGTAAAGTGAGAGAAGTCTGGGTAGTGTGTATGCTTTGTAAAATCTCAAGAGACTTAATCTCAGTTATTTATGAAGTACTTGGAAGCACTAGAGTATGATTAAATATGATTTTCTCTCTGTATGATCATTTTTAATAAAACTATATGTACTTTTTACAAATGCTGAATTTTTCATATTAAACTCATCTTTCTTACTGTTTTGAGTGAACTATACTGCCTGAATGGCTTTAGTGTGATTTGAAACATTCTTACTGAATAACTATTTTTATTTTAGGCTATTAAACAGATGTATGTGCTTATTCTTGGCCTTGATGTCTTGGGTAATCCATTTGGATTCATAAGAGACTTATCTGAAGGAGTAGAAGCATTCTTCTATGAACCTTATCAGGTAAAAATCTCTGCTGGTTTATTATGAAATGTTGCAAAAAAAATGATTAGATATGAATTATATTGTAAATTTGGATATATTAATAACTTGCTTAGTTTTAAATTTATATTTAGAATTGAAAATTCAAAGTGAAAGTGACAGGAAAAGTTACTGGAGAACTCAAGTGACATAAAATTTCACTTAATTCATGATTGACTGGTCCTTACAAATCTTACGCTAGAATAAGTCTGCTTGAATGATTTGCCTTAAAATAATCAGACTTCCATGAATGAATTAGTATATTAGAGTAGGCTTTCTTTCTCATGTGGGAGCTCTAGTGCGCGATCTCACACTTTCACGCTCGCTCTCCTGCTCTCTTTTAGTATATATAAGTTCCAACAAAAACATAGTATTTAAAAAATATGTAATATGTACTATTTTAAACTTAATGTAAATGCATCTTTTTTCCTTTCCCCCCCCTCAGGGAGCCATCCAGGGTCCTGAAGAATTTGTAGAAGGAATGGCACTAGGACTTAAAGCTCTAGTAGGGGGAGCTGTTGGTAGGTTTCAGAATAATCATAGTAGTATACTTATTAATAAGCAATATAGGTGAGTATTTGTAAATTGCATTGACGTTTTTCTTAGATCATTTTGTTTTCTAATAGGTGGATTAGCTGGTGCTGCATCAAGAATCACTGGTGCTATGGCAAAAGGAGTAGCTGCAATAACTATGGACGAGGATTATCAGCAGAAAAGGAGAGAAGCCATGAATAAACAGCCCACTGGTCTAAAAGAGGGTATCACTCGTGGAGGAAAAGGATTAGTTTCTGTAAGGAGAATAAAAATCATAAAAAGATTAATGGACTTTGTGCAGGCAAAAGGAACAAATGTAAAGTCTGCTGTAGTCACTGGAGAGTTGTTCCTCTAATTTTAATTCTGTTTTTGCCAATAAGTGGCCATAATTGAGTGATAGCTTTAAAGAAAAATACATGAGAATTGGAGAAAGTAGGAATTGCAAAGCAGGTGAAATATATATATTCTGATAACTTGCTGTGGGTTTTAGAATACTCCACCGCAGGTACTTTGAGGCTATTCACCAATAAAGTAATAAGAAATATGTAAGAATGAAAAATGTAACATAAAAATGTATTTGTGTTCATTCTTCCATTTCTTTTGGTAGGGTTTCGTCAGTGGCATAACAGGAATAGTTACAAAACCAATAAGAGGTAAGTGTAGGTCTTCTGGTAGATTAAATGTTCATATGGTTTCAAATTCTTGATATGTGATGAAACATTGTAAGTTTACCAAGTTTTTATGTTATAACTGACATCTGATTTAAATGTTCACATGAACTTTATGTGGAGGAGACTATGTAGTTGCATATCAAATAAAAGCAAATGCAACTCCTAAATAATGTTCTAAGAAAAAGTCTTTTTTATTTTTTTCTAAAAATTTGCTGCACTTAATTGTTTTAGGAGCTCAGAAAGAAGGAGCAGCTGGTTTTTTCAAAGGTGTTGGAAAAGGCTTAGTGGGAGCAGTAGCTAGACCGACTGGAGGAATCATAGACATGGCAAGCAGCACGTTTCAAGGTATCAAAAAGTAAGTAAAATCAGTATCAAGAATGCCAGATAGCTTGAAACAATAGTAAGAGTACCTTGTGTCTTTGTATTACTTCTGTATTAATCGTTCCAGATCTTTCAACTTTATCATTAACGCAAGTGAGATAGAAAAAAGTCTTATCCATACTGTTATTCATATAATAAATAGGCACCTTGCTTCACTACCCACTGTTGATAGTGTTTAAAGCCACAGAATTAAATCTTAGGTGTTTTGACCATTGCCAGTGAAACTAGTTTAAAAGCCTTGGCAATCAGACTTCCTTCAATTCCTGATTTTTTGCTTTTATCTCAAATATACAGGGAACAAAAGACTATTCCACTGCACCAAAAGTTAGGTTTTGTATTATTTATATAACAAAAGGGGAAAACAAGATCCAAGACTACCAGATTGTGCCAGAATATGCTTTTCTTGTTGTTCAGATTAAGAGCTCTGACAGAACTGCATATTGAATACTCTGGTAGTCTCAGTCCCTTATATCTAACTTTAATAAACCCATTGTTGCAGATTTTCACAGACTGCAATGTGTAAAGAAATTGGAGAAGGAGTTTTGAGATGTCGTTCAGTATCTCCTGCTGATTACACTTTTTAATGGCCCTGTTCTCAGTGAGCTGTGCCACTTTTGCTACCATAAGATTGCCTTGTGTCTCATGAGTTTTACCCTTTGAACTCTTCACAAGGGAAATGCAAGGAACGTGTCAGAGCCAAAGTTCTGTAGGGCACAGATTACTTCAACCTTCAAGCTTTTTAGTAGAATACTCAGACATTAAGTAACTAAATGGGCCCTTGCTGCAAAGAAGGCTAATGATCTCTTTGGCTGCACCATGCAGAGTATTGGCAGCAGGCCGAGGGAGGTGATCCTTCCCCTCTACTCAGCACTGGTAAGACCAAACCTGGAGTATTGTGTCCAGTTCTTGTCTCCTCAGTGGAAGTGAGACGTGGACACGCTGGAGAGACTCCAGGGAAGGGCCACAAAGGTGATGAAGGGACTTCAATGAGGAGAGGCTGAGAGAGCTTCAGCCTAAAGAAAAGAAGGCTCAGGAGGGGTCTTATCAATGTCTGTAGATACCTAAAGGGAGGGCACAAGGAGGATAGAGCCAGGTTCTTTTCATTGGTGCCCATTGACAGGACAAGAGCTAAGGCAGTGGGCACAAACGAACATGAGAGGTTCTGTCTGAGCATCAGGAAACATTTCTTGACTGTGTAGAGAGGGAGCAGTTGTACAGGTTGCCCAGAGAGGCTGTGAAGTCTCCCTCCTTAGAGATCTTCAAAAGCTGCCTCGTCAGGGGCCTGGGCAACCTGCCTGAGCAGGAGAGTTGGACCAGATGACCTCTAGAGGTCCCTTCCAACTTCAGCCATTCTGTGCTTCCATGAAGTATTGCAGTTGTGTGCAGCCTTGTGCCATCTAATCTTCTAATAACCATTCTCTGAAATATATTGCATTTCTGAGTATAATCTATAATTATTTCATAAAATATTTAGTGTTTATTCATATGTCAAAGTGTATATAGGCAACAGTTGCTGTACTAGTATGTAAGTTTAATTTATATTTAAAATACTGTAGAGCTTTTGCTAAATGTTAAAGCTGAGTAGAAATATTGATATATGACTTATTTTTTTTGCTTTTTTCTCAGAGTTGCAGATTCATCAGAAGATGTGGTAAGCCTGCGCCCACCTCGCTTCTTTGGTGAAGATGGAGTTATTAGACCTTACAGATTAAGAGATGGAACTGGAAGTCAAATGTTACAGGTGAAGAAATGGCATAAATTTTAACTCATCATATGTTGAAATAACTATTTTGCAGAATTACCAATTTTTTTAATTCCATATTTTTTAATTTTTTTAATTCCATTACCTAGTAACTCTGTAGTCAAGAAAGATCCATTTAATTTCATAGGTTTACAACCACTTTGGTCGCTTAGTTTCTGTGATAGAACTTTTGAGAAAGGCACCATAATTTATGGCAATGTATCTGGAGAGATTTGTGCAAGATACAGAACAGTTTAAAAGAAGTACAGGGTTTTTATGTATAATTTAAAAGGTTTATGTCTTAAATTTTTCATTTTTGATAAACAGTGATGGTAAACCCAAAATAACTGTTTTAATTAATTTTATAATACACATTTTAAATGGTGACTTTTTAATCACAGTTTTGTGTAAAATAGCACATCAGACATATAAAATATTCACGTCATACACAGCCACTGAAACAATGTTAACAATTTTGAAGTAGAATTCTCTTTGCATGAGGAACATGCCAAGAAGCAATTTGGACAGCTTTTCTTTAGGTTCCATTGAAGCAAATTTGACTCAGATGTCAAAGTGGAAATTATTTCCACTGTTATGCAGCTTACAAAGTTTATATTTTTTGTTATAAATAAAAGTGCACTTTAGAAATACGTAAATCTAAGAAATAAAAAGCATTTAGAAATTGCTTGAATGGCCGCTGGGGATGTAAACAAGTTCATAAATTTATTTTTAAATAATTGAAGGATTTGCAGTGTCCAAATGTTGGAAAGGTCATATGGAAATAACCTTCTGGGAGATGTAGATAAGAATTAAGTAGCCTGTGGAGAAGATTTTTAGACCGCTTTGCGAATTAACACAGCTGTTTGTTACATGTCCAGTTCCTGTCTGGTTGTTTTTGTTTCTTCTGTATCTCATTACTGTACCTTCTGTGTTCTGGTAGAAGAGGATTGTCCTGTTTGGGTCATCTCAGTTTTGTTTTTCATAACACTCAGTGGTTATATATCAGCAAATTTTGAAAGTTTTTTTGATAATAGTATGCCCCTGCCTTTCTGTTAATGAGTTGGCTTCAACCTCTGCACTTGAAATCCAGTTTAATATAGAAGTAGTACCTTAACTAGAGCATAAACTTAATCGTTAAGCTGCATAGCTTTTTCTTTTTCTTAATTTTGTACATGTTTGCATTTGGGGACTTTTTTCTGGGAAACCTTTAGAAAATTCTGCAACATCATACGCGATTCCAGTTTTTCTCTGTTGTATGGTTGAGTGCAGTACCACTTTTCATTTATAAATGGGATAAAGCATTACAATTAAGCAGTGACTTTCATATTTTGTGATGGCAGCCACCATCTGAAAGTAACTAAAGTTGAAAAATTCTGTTTGATATTAGTTTTCACTACTGACGATTCTATGGCAGAACTACTCTTTAAGAAAAGTTTTGAAAACTCCAAACAGTTTCCCCTGTAGGCAGTCAAATCAGAAAATAATAAATTGTGTCATTTTTATTCAGACATTAATTTCTGGTGTAGTATATTTGATGTCTTAATCCTATTCTTCCTCAAGTGCAACGAGTTTTTTGGTTCTTACTATTTCTGATTCTAGAGGTGTTTATTTGTCTTACATTATGCTCAGTGTTACACATATCCCCTGTGTGAAGCAGTTTGGATAGCATAATACTTTGTTAATGGGGAAAAAGAATAATCCACCCCCTTTTATGTTATTTCTTTGCATATAGATCTGGTGACTGGCCCCATTGCATTGACTGTGTTGTAGTACTTTCAACAGATTACCAGATTAGATCTAAATAAAATTTCTTCTAGTGATTTAGAGATTGCTAACCAAAATGAATAAACTGTAGGGTGATTGAGTGTGCTTGTACTGTGCCCTAAACAAGGATGTCGCTGCAGAATTACTGTATTTTATTTTGCTTTAATTACAAAAAAAAAAAAATGTCAGCCAAACAAATCCTTCTAAACTAATACTTCTGCTTTCTTCTTCCTTTGTCATGCTTTCAGAAAAGACAGGCCTACAGGGAATGGACTAAGACTCACAATAGTAGTGATGATGATGACAGTTAGGATAATATGGACTGTAAGATGCACATGGCCTTTGTCACATTCTTTTGACTGTTCAGTATTAAATATTGTCACTTTATTTCCTGCTGAGAAATTGGGGGTGTCTGGTACTAATATTTTTTAAATTGGAAAAAAGAAAGGGGGGAGAGAGGGAGGCAAATAAAATGTGTAAGTGCTAGACAAAGCAGCAAATACATATATAACAAATACGTACAACAATAAAAAGTCATATATATACACAACTGGATATTAGGTGAAAATCGTACTGAATAATATAAAGATATAATAGTACCATGACTTAGAGTTTATTTACAGATATGTTTCTATCAAGTGTATTTAACGTTTTTGCATTTGCAAATTGCCTTTTCCAGTTTTTAGTTATAACTTGCTAGATGGAATGCTTTTAAATGTGTTCAGTAGTACTTTACTGAATTGTACAGTCATGATTGGTATTAAAATGCTGTTTGACTGTTTAATATTCTATTTATTTCATATTTCAAAGCTATTTTGTCTGCTTTTCTTCTTATAAATAAACACATTTAAATTATATCTAAAATGGATTCATCTGTTCTCTTCCAACATTGTTGTTCCTGTTTCCTGAAACTAGATTATGTCAAAACACTAAATGGCTTATGAAAGTATTTAAAGATAAATTAAATGTATTTTGAAAGGGACATTTGTTTTACCACATTTTTTAAAAGCTTATGTTATGTAGCATTTGGAATCCTTAGATGTATGAAATATAAGAGCTTCTTTAGGTATTTTCAATTGTGACCATAAATGATTAGTTCTTAAACTAATATTTTTTTTTCATTCATAGCAACAACAACAAAAAGTCAAAAACCCACCCCCGAGATCTGAAACTTATGTACAATCACTGACGGCTTGAGAAAATGCCAGTACTTTCATAAGTCTGTGTGGTAAAACATATGCAACATGCAAAAGATTTTGATTTAGGTAGACATGGAAGAACACTAAATAAAACCACTGAACTATGATGATGATTCTGTGTTGTAAATTCTATAGTAGCACTAAATTCCACAACATAGCACTACTTATTTCATTAAGAATTAAGTATTTATTCTGTATTCACTGGAAGGCTTGCATAATTTTCTTTTTTCTGGTTTGCTGCTAAGTTTACATTTTGTATTGCATTTTAAGGTGCCTTGCAACAGATATTTATTTATCAGTAAGTAGCATATTAGTATTAACTCTTCAGGTAAATTGGATTAATTAGAATTACTCTAAAGCAAAGGAGCTTTAAAATCATTTCATATTTATCAAAGATTATGTCATGTCGTTTAGTATCTATTGTCTTTCAGTTCTCAACAGTCTGAAGTATTAAAACCTGTAAGTCTCATTATTCTGGCTGTATGCCTTCAAAAGCTGATCTCTGGGCAATGAACCAAGAAATATATATGTACATGTAACCTCCTAGATAAAAGAAGGGAAATCTCAGTTTCAGAGCTTCTTTTAGCTGAAACTACTGATGCTGAAGTTTGCTGCTTACCTTGTGTTGTTAGATAGTTTGTAATAGTGGCATCACAATTGGAAGTCATACAGCAGTAGATTAAAGATTATGTTAATGGCTGAAACACTTTGGGAAGGCTTTGCAATATTTTGGATATAAGCGGATATCCAAAATATGTTTGAGGAATGTAGGAAATGATCTTCAATTGTGAAAAGAGGCATGCCATGCCTAAAAGTTGAGGAAATATTAGGTTCAATTTTCTGAACAGTTACTTCTCTCTTTTTCCTAAATTTACTGGGTTCTTAGTACCTTGAATATGTTATCTGAAGTTTTCTTTTTCCTTTTTGGCTTTTTAGCATACTTCTTTACTCTCTAAAATTATGTCTTTCTTCTATAGCGACCTGTCTTACAAAACAGTGCATATCAGTTTTATAACAAGACATATTTTTTCTCACTCTAAAACACCATTAGATAAAAATGTAGTTGTTCTTTGACTTAAGAAGCATCCCTGAAAAAGCAATAATTTAATTTTTAGAAATGATACACTTTTTCTATCATGTTGACCTAGCTTTTTAGCTGTTTTAAATTTACAATTCCACAAATCATTACAGAATATGGAAGTTAAATTTAGCATGAATGATAGTATTTCTGGGTGAGGTATCACTACTTCAGGTTCTGCTGGATAAGTACCAGTGGGATAAAATTCCCCAGGAACAAAGAAGAGTTTTCTTTACTCAGCAGATTGAAAAGTTTTAGAATGCAAGACAGGAGGAAAATAAATAAATAAATAAACACTATATTCAGTAAATATGTTCATGTACCTCTGATTATTTTGTCTCTTTCATGGTGTATAGTTGTATTTTTGAAGTGTCTACAATTACATAGATATAATTAATTTTATGCAAGTTTTTATTTGTTTCTGTCACAAGAAGCCCTCTGCGAATATGTATATTAGGAAAATAAATAATTTGGATTTAGGATAACAAAAATCTGATAATAGAATTTCATTTCTCTATCATGGAACAAAAAACTGTGAAAAGTATAATAGCTCACTGGTCATAAATGATGCATTTTAATGCACCAAAGTTGAAAAATTCAGAGATCTTTTTTAAGGGACTAAAAGTAATAGATTTTTGTTGTTATTTTTAAAAACAAAAAGACTAACTCTTGAAATCTATTTTTTTTGATTGAATGTATTTTAATAGTTTAATTTTTGGCTGCACTTTTTTTTTTTACATTCTTTTTCACTGATAAATTGAAGGAGCAGCCTTATGTTGACAGGCCCTGGTTGTCACGGGTGACACCGTTACATCTGTTGGAGGAATACCACAGTAGATAATAGGCAGTCCAGAACATTCCTGGAGTGCCTTGATGATAGCTACCTTCTCCAAGTGACAGAGGAGGCAATAAGGTACTCTGCTGGACCGCACACCCACCAGCAATGAGGAACTTGTTGGGAATGTGAAAGTCTAAGGCAGACTTGGCTGGAGTGATGATGAGATGGTGGAGCTTAGGATCCCAAGGTCAGGAAGGAGGATGAAAAGCAAGCTCACAACCCTGGACATCATGAGAGCAGACTGGCATCTTTAAGGATCTACTTGGAAGTGTCCTGTGGGATAAGGTCCTGGAGGGAAGAAAGGCCCAAGAAAGGTGGTTAAAATCAAGCATCACCTCTATCAAGCACAAGAGCAGTCCATTCCAACAAACAGGAAGTCGGGCAAAATACCAGGAGGCCTTCATTGATGAACAAGTTGCTCCTGACAAAACTTGAACACAAAAAGCGTACAGAAGGTGGAAGCATGAACAGCTAGCCTAGGAGGAATGTAGACACATTGTCCAAGCATCCAGGGATGAAATCAGGAAAGCTAAAGCCCAAATGGAATTGAATCTGGCCAGGGATATTAAATACAACAAGAAGGGCTTCTGTAAGAACATGAGTAGCAAAACGAAGGCTAGGGAAAATGTGGACACACTGCTGAATGAAGCAGGAGACCTGATTATATAAGTGAAAAGACTGAGGAACTTTTGCTTCAGTCTTTAATAGCAAGACTGGCCTTTAGGAATCCAAAGTCCCAGAGGGAGAGCAGGGGAACGATTAGAGCAAGGAGGATATGTCTTTGGTGGAGGAGAATCAGATCAGGGAATACTTAAGCAAATATAAGGCTATGGGCCCTGGTGGGATGCAACTGCAAGTGCTGAGGAAGCGAGCAGACTGAGAGTGGCATTGCAACAATACAATCTGCAGTTGATCGTGGTAACTGGGAGAAGTCTGAAGACTGGAGGAAAGCAAGTATCTCTCCTGTTTTAATGAAGGGTAAGAAGTACATGGCAAACTGTAATGATGCCAGTCAGCCTCACCTCAGTTCCTGGGGAGGTGGTGGAAATGGAAACCATTTCTAGGCATGTGAGGGAGAAGGAAATCATCAAGAATAGTCAGCATTGATTCACCAAGGGGAAGTCATGCTTTACCAAATTGAAAGCACCACCCTGATGGATGAGAGGAGGACAGTGGATATTATCTTCCTAGACTTCATTAAAGGCTTTGACACAACCCCTGTGTATGATTCTCATAGAGAAGCTCTTGACATATGGGCTGGATGAGCAGGTAGGTATAAACCTGGCTGAATGGCTGGGTCCAGAGGATAGTGGTCAGTGGTACAAAGTCTAGTTGGAAGCACAGGTTATAGTGGACTACCCCAGCAGTCATTACTGGGTCCAGTTTTGTTTAACATCTTCATTAATGATCTGGACACTGGGGCACCCTGAGTAAATTCACAGATGACATAAAATGGGGGAGGGGAGGCAGCACTGATTGACCAGAGTACTGCCATCTGGAGGGGACCTCAATAGGTTGGAGAAATGGGTTGACAGGAACCTCTTGAAGTTCAACAAGAAGTGGACAATCTTGCACCTGGGGAGGACCAACCACAGAAACCAGTACATGCTGGGGAACACACAGCTGGAGATGTAGAAAAGGCCCTGGAGGTCCTCGTGGATACCATGTTAAATATAAGCCAGCAATGTGTCCTTGCTGCAAAGAAGTTATCCTGGGCTGCCCTATGTGGAGTTTTGGCAGCAGGCCGAGGGAGGTGATCCTTCCCCTCTACTCAGCACTGGTAAGACCAAACCTGGAGTATTGTGTCCAGTTCTTGTCTCCTCAATGGAAGTGAGACGTGGACACACTGGAGAGAGTCGAGGGAAGGACCACAAAGATGATGAAGGGACTGGAGCACCTCTTCAATGAGTAAAGGCTGAGAGAGCTTCAGCCTAAAGAAGAGAAGGCTCAGGAGGGGTCTTATCAATGTAGATACCTGAAGGGAGGGTACAAGGAGGATAGAGCCAGGCTCTTTTCATTGGTGCCCATTGACAGGACAAGAGCTAAGGCAGTGGGAACAAACGAACATGAGAGGTTCTGTCTGAGCATCAGGAAACATTTCTTGACTGTGTAGAGAGGGAGCAGTGGTACAGGTTGCCCAGAGAGGCTGTGAAGTCTCCCGCCTTAGAGATCTTCATAAACTGCCTGGGTAGGGTCCTGGGCTACCTGCTCTAGGTGGCCCTACTTAAGCAATTGTTCAGTTTTACTCTTTTAGTGACTGCCATTGTGGTAACTTCCAATTCATGTGCTTCGTCCTTGCTGAGGTGAAGAATTGTCTGTGCTCTTTATCTTTGATGTTGTCCAGTACATCACTTTTGATCTTTTGTCTTTTTTTGTTTTACCAACTGAAGCTCTATAAACTTAAGTTGATACAGATAGATATTATAGAAAGTTTCTGGAATCATTTAAAAGACTAGTAATACTTTTCCTGTTAAGTCAGTAACAGAATCTATACACTTCTTCCAGAAGTCACTGATTTTTGTCCTGCTGGTAAATAAGGCTGAAAGAAAGGCTAGTGTCATGCTTACGTTCTTAAGTTATTAACAGTCCCACCATGAAATTAGTGTTCTTTGTGCCATAGATCAGTGTCTACCCAAAACCAAAGTAAATTCAAAACCTTTTAAAATTTGTTTTAAATTGCCTTCATAGTGTGAGAATTTTTGAGGGCTTTTCTAAAGTGCTGTATAAGAGCTGCTCCCCCAGCCATGCTGCTGTGGATTTAAGCTTATAGAGAAGTTAATCCTCTATAGCAATTTGTGTATCTTATTATAACATGGGGGGGAGGGGGGAGGAGGGAATGTTTGGCTTTCGGTTCAATGTACCTTTTTTGGTCATGAGTTGAGCTTCAGATCAAATAGCAGAATGTTGGAGTGGGTTGATCATATGCTTGCTTCTTGGTATTCAAGCTTCAATCTGCCAAAAAGAACATCTGAGAAGCAGAAGGTGTGATACTCCTTTCACCACACCCTTCATGTCTCTTGGGCTTAAGTTCACATCAAAACTTAAACATCCGTATCCTCTAAAATTGAGATTTTATTTCTTAAATTTATAGTTAAAGTTCTTTCCAAAATTCAAAATAACTTTTCTTCTTCCTATATCATTCTGAGCTTTACCAAGTTTTATTCATGCATAGTACCTAGTTTTCTTCTCCCCTAGTTGAGTCACAGTTGTCATCATCCTTCCTCCCTTTGAAAGCTTGTTGTGTCTGGGTTAGAGAAAAGAATGGCAACCTTACCACTGGCACATGCAACATTTGAATAATATTTCATTGTCATTGCCCATCCCCAAATAGAAGACTTGAAGATATTTACAGGCTGTTAGGGACTTCAGCTAACACCAGTTTTTTAAGATGAATGTTTGTCTTAGTTTCATTTTAGCTTGCAGTTGAATCATATATATGTGCTTCATATGTATATATGGTGGAAAAGCAAGTCATGACTAGAAGTGTCCTAGGCAAAGTATACACCAACTTATTACGTGCCAGAGAATGTAGAAAATGGCAATCTTTTCCCCTGGTTTCCTGCAGATCCAGTAAACACTTCAGATGCTACATATTGAAGAACCTTTGTTGTATTGGCAGGAAATACTAAGAATATCTAGATGTGGTCATCAAAATGAAAGTGTAGATTGGTATGATTTCTCCTTTCAGGGCATCAAAAGAATTCTTCTGGTATTCAGACCAAAAATTGGCTGACATATTCTGCCAGCTTACACAGGCAAACTATATTTGTGTTGTGAAGGAAAAACAGTTCTGAAAGAGAGATACTGTCCTAATTTTTATTGTCCTACATGCTGTGGTCTTATATCAAAATTTTAATGTTGACCAAAAATGTCTGTTGTTTTGAACAGAAATGTGCAGAGCTCAGATTTGGTGTTCAGCATGGCTGAATAGAATCTTGAATTTGGCCACAAAGCCTTAATTTATTTTTTTTTTAATAGAGTGACATTGCACATTAGGATAACTGGAATGAGAATATTAATATTATAGGATTAATATTAGTTCTCATTAATAAAGGATAAGGAGAGAATTTTGCATAGCAGAAAAATGAATGTTTTATATGCTGTTTTGTCTCTTTTTAACAACTTTTCTCCTTTTTCACACATTTAAGCTAAATCTAACAAATGACCTAAATGCTGTTTAGAATTAATAACATATTTCTGTGGGGAAGATTGGATATGTAGTAATACCAGGTTAACCTACTGAAAATAGTAATTCTACAACTTTTTAAATAGTAATCCTACAACTTTTAAAGCAGTCGTCTGATGATTTGAGCTGAGAGATGCATTCGGTATTGTAGTTCCTTGCAGCAACAACAGATTGCTTTCACAACTCAAACATTTTGGACAGTAATCAGTTCCTGGCTGATTTTGGCTGGGATAGAGTAAATTTTTTTCATAGCATCTGTCTATGTGCTATCTTTTGGATTTGTGACCAAAGCAGAGTTGATAACGATGTTTTAGCTCTTGTTGAGCAGTGCTTACGCAGTATGAAAGCCTTTTTGTATTTCTTACGGTGTCGTAACATCAGGTTGGCTGGGGTGCACAAAAATATGGGAGGGGAAACAGCTGGTATAGCTGACCCAAACTGACCAGAAATATCCCGTACAATATAATAAAATGACAGAATCTGTGTGAAATGAGGAGGAGGCATGAGGGAGAAGGATATTATGGTAACTGCCTTCCCTTTCCCTGGGGTTCCTACTAGCTGCTCTGGGATTGGTTGTCAGACCCAGTACAATGAAGAAATAGGCAATCTAAAAGCCTTTAAAAATTTCAAGTTGATCTGAACACCAAGAGGAAAGGGTAACAGATTTCTTACTACTTTTTAAGTAGTAATGGTGTTTATGCTATTTTTTACAAAATTGGTTCAGTTCAGAGGAGTTCAAAAATGATGTCAAACATTTCAACTTTCGTTTTTCATGTATTTTTTAGGAGAACTATAACAAGAATTATCATAAATTTAATTTTTTTTTCTCCACTACCAGCACTTTGTTTTTCATTTCTAACTTTGTTAAAGGCCTCCGTCCTTGCTTTCCAATGAATTAGGGACATGTGCTGTGATTTGGAGTCTTTCCAAATGCAGAGATGCCACTTTTGGACACTGAGCATATTTGCGTATTCATCCCTGCATAGATGATCACATCTATGATTAAATTATTGCAGTGATATCTAAGTATTTGTACTACAGGTAAGAATAATTTTCTAAGGAGGGGATTCAATGAAATTGAATCCATGAAATTGATTCCATGAAATTTGGGGGATGTTTGAATAACTTCTGTACAGAATTGCAACCTTTGTGACCATTAAGTACTCCACTCCCATAATAATTTTCTCACTTCTTCAATGAGGGGGAGCAGAATGGGAGATGTTCATCTCTTCTCTGTGGTGACCAGTGAGTGATTGGACCTGAGGGGATGGCATGAAGCTGCATCAGAGGAGCTTCAGGCTGGATCTTAGGGAAAGGTTCTTCACTAAGAAGGGTGTTCGGGCACTGGAACAGGCTCCCCTGGTCAGTGGTCATGGCAATGAGCCTGGTGGAGTTCAAGAGGCCTTTGGACAATGCTCTCAGACACATGATTGATGACTTTAAAGTGAAAATTGAAGCAGGCCAAATCTGATCTGTGATCTTGCTGATCTCTGCTCTCTGGTGACATTGATAGGACCCGGAGGGGAGGAAATGGCGTGGAGTTGTCGTGGAGCTGACAGGAGAGGGTCAGACTGGGTATCAGGAAAAGGCTCTTCACCCAGAGGGTGGCTGGGCACTGGGACAGGCTCCCCAGTGCAGAGGTCATGGCACTGAGCCTGCTGGAGTTCAAGAAGTGTTTGGACAATGCTCTCAGACACATGGTCTGATTTTTTAGTGGTCCTGTGCAGAACCAGGAGTTGGGCTCGATGATCCTTGTGGGTCCATTCCAACTCAGGATATTGTGTGATTCCAATTACATAATTCTTGGTACATTATCAGTAAACTGAATGAGTTACAGTGGGGCGATGCTATTTGTCAAAAATTACCTAGCAAGCTAATGGAAAGACAAAAAGAGGTAGTCAGCTCTCATAAATCCCACTCTTCCCTTTACCCTAATGCTCTCTAATTAAGGAAGTTATCTTGCTTTGATGCAGGAGAAAGAAGTTTAGTCTAATTTGGAAGAGGAGGATCTTTAGTCTATTTGCTTTTTCTCCCCAGTAATTGCTGGTAATGGAAGAGATATACTGGTTATACTCTGGAATATTTAGAATGTGTTTGGTCAGTAAGAGAAATTGCTGAAATTTGAGAACCTGTGCTGAAATCATTACAGAGTCCTGCAGATCAAATGCAACCATGTATTGGTTACCTCTGTTCAGCTACCCTTCCTCCTTTTGCACACCTTAATGCTGGAACATTATAAAGACTGCCCTGTGAGAGGTTTTTTTTAGTTACTTTGTGGTAACAGCTCCTACTTCATAGGAGAGGCAGGAAGAAACTCAAATCCTCTGATGACAACCCCTAGACAAAGCCTGAATAAGAAGTTTTAAAAAGTCTTTCTAGAAGAGCAATAGACAAAGAAAGAAAGTTTCCCCAGAACCTAATTACTCATTTCTTATGCCTTCCTTGTTGCTGTATTCACACTGCTCTTGACACTAGATTTTGCACTAATAAACTCAAGCAGTGACTTACATAGGTAGGCACATGATCAGTAGTTGTGGTGTTGCAGCCCAACATGTCTGGGGAGAGGAAAGTAATCTGAATTTTCTGATATGCTGTTCATGTGCTTTCTAGAAAGCTTTCTTTTAGGAATGTGTTACTGAAAGGTTCTTGTATTCCATTCATGAAAGAGTCAGCGTTTTTGAGGAAAGGCATCATTTGTAGAAAATTGTTTGTGTGAAGTTATCTCTGCTGTCAGATTTCCAGTCATAGTTTAGTCATTAAATGTCCTTATCATTTTCCAGTGTTAATGAGTACTCATTAAATGGTTTTGTCATTTTGACTGTAGTGAGATCTAACATACGTTTTAAAATATTCCCATACATATCTGAAACAATATGTTTATAGTTAACTGTTTAATGAATCATACTGCTTTATACTAATCTGTATTTACTTCCAATTTATAACAGATTGGAAGCAGGCAGGCAGTTGGAACTGTTGTTACTCCTAACTGAGATGCACCAGTCTTGATTTGGTCACTAATCTGATCACTCGTTGCTTGGAAAGTCAGAAATCCCTGGTTGCCTAGTCATGTTAAAATTATAGACCCTCTATTTTTTAAAAAATACTTAATCTGATGTCATTGATATTTTAAATTTAATGACTAGTAGAAAATATTCAGCTACAATATTCACAGAAATTAAAAAAAAAATAATAATTAAGCAAGTTCAGGGGAAAATGAAATACAGAAGAATTTTAAGCATTACTGTAAGTCTAACTGTATATATGGTAAGTGTGTTTTTGTAGACAGTTAAGTATAGATTTAATCTAGGACTAATGACTCCAGTGTTTTGGAGATGATTCTATGTAAAAATTAGGAAACAAGTCCTCCTTAAGTGTATTTTGACTGTACTTATTTCTAGTGTTGTCTTTGAACTGTATTAGCAGAAGTTTGGAATATAGCAATAGTATGTAGAAAACTGAGTCCTGAAATCTTTGGGGAAATCAAATTGTTCTTGCCAGTTTTTGTTATGATTGACTTCTGTTTGCACAGCTGCATTTCCAGGGACCAAATAATTCTATATAATTAGAATATTAGCCATCAGAGATCTGTTGGTCACATTTTGACTTATGAAAGTAGTTTCTTTAAAAGTATGTGGTGTATGCTTTGTTATAATTTATACTTTTGGACAATAAATACAGTTAAAACAAAAATTAATACATTATTTTTGTAGTAGCATATTCAAAGCTGTAAAACTTTTATCTCTTTTAGAAAATTGAAAACGGAAGATTTGCAAAACTCAGATATATTGCACATGCTATGGTCAACAGTACAGATCTGTTAATGGTGACAAAGAGGTAAACTTTTGGTTATGAATAAGTACTTAAAACTCTATCATGAAAAATGTGTATGCCTTAATTCTTGATCAGTAACTAGGCTTTTTTGTCTATCATTACATATATAGATACAATAATGATGATGCCATGCCTAGTGTGCTTCTAATTATCTTATGCAACAGCAGCATTTTTGATCACAGGAGTAGATTATTTGAGTGTCATAGTAATTTTGCTATTTAAGGAGAAAAAAGAATGTTGGGTTTGTGGTTTCTGTAACTAAGATGCGTTTTTAAATTTGGTTAGGCTGAAGTCAATAAAACTATGGGATTCACTTCAGTTAGCACTTTAAAGGAAACTGGATGATAAAGGAGTGGAGAATCAATAACATCTAACAATAGAGTATCAGTCATCTTTCATAAATGAGAAGTCCTTACAACATTTTTTAGAAACACAGCTACAAATACTGTTACGCCCTTGCTATGAAACAATATTTTAAGTAAGAGGACATTCAAAATTCAGACTTTCAGAAAGCATGCTGTATAGTTGTTATATACAGTCAGATAAGAATTGTATTGAAACAATGTATGGCTTCACTAGAAGTAACTTGATAACTTAAGTATTTTTATATTAATTTTTAAATTATATTTTTTTTCTTTTGTCTAGTGGTGTCTTATTTGTGACAAAAGGGACATTTGGACAGTTGACATGTGAATGGCAATACACTTATGATGAATTTACTAAAGAACCATTCATTGTTGATGGCAGAAGATTACGTATTGAAGCAAAGGTATCACCTGATCTTGATTTGTTCTCTTTTTGTGTTCATTTATAGTATTGAACTTTGAACTCCTAATCTGTCTTCTAGCAGAGATGCATTTATAGATAGAAGGGAATTCATGGTTCAGGAGCAAACTGTTCCAACATGGGTCCCCCACAGGCTGCATGTCCCACCAGATCCCCTGCTCTTGTGTGGTCCCCTCTTCGTGGGCTGCAGGTCTGGCCTGGAATCCGCTTCTGCAGGGGCTCTCCATGGGCCGCAGCCTCCTCCAGGCCACATCCACCTGCTCCAGCAGGGGCTCCTCCACGGGCTGCAGCGTGGAGATCTGCTCCATGTGGGACCCATGGGCTGCAGGGGGACAGCCTGCTCCACCAGGGGCCTCTCCACAGGCTGCAGGGGAACTGCTGCTGCCTGCCTGGAGCACCTCCTGCCCTCCTGCTGCACTGACCTTGGGGTCTGCAAGGCTGGTTCTTACTCCTCACTCTCCCATCTGCTGTTGCCCAGCATTTTTTTTTCCCTTTCTTAAATCTGATCTCCCAGAGGCACAAACAACGTTGCTTATTGGCTCAGCTCTGGGCAGCAGTAAGTTCCTTTGGAGCCAACTGAAACTGGTCCTTATATAACAAGGGTCAGCTTCTGGATTCCTCTCACAGAGGCCACCCCTGCAGCTCCCCACTACCAAAACATTGCCATGTAAACCCACTACAGTGATACAGCAAAACTTTTGCAGAAGGTTGGAGAATATTTTTATTACACACTCTAGCACTCACGCCAATATGTGGAAATCTTCCCTGTTGCCTTCCCAGAGATTCAAATATATCAAACCAATCCATCTTCATGTGCTATGCTTCAATGATTTTTTCCTCCATTTGTTAATTATTTGTTAATTTAGTTAATCAAAAATACAATAAGGTGTTAATGTCTTTTAAAATCCATGATGGCAAGTGCTTATCCTTTCCAATTCAAGTTCAAAAATGTTGCTCTCAGTTGTGATTTTTCATTAAAACCAACAAAACAAAACCTTCCCTGGTAAATTGTGAAAGGAGAATGAAGAGAGACGTGATGACTGAAACAGAGGCAATATTCCTTAAAAAATAAAATAAAATACTGAATTCTTGTTGAGATGGTAACTGAAAATAATATGAATCAATAAATTTAGCTGTCAGGGATTTGGTTTGTTTCTGTCTTACTAAGTTTCATGTGTGTAATCATTGAATCTTGGATGACAGGACAGTCCTAATGTTTTACCTGCAAAGAACAAAGTCATTCAGTATCTCACTCAGATTGTTTGTTTCTATTGCGGAACATAAAAGGCAGAGCCACATTGTTTTGGAATCCTCCAAAGTGGATTTCTGACTGCAGATCAACTTTTGCAGGGTGAAATCCTACCATAATTCTTAGTTTCTACCATTTCAAACAATGCTGAATAACACATCTTAATCCAGTATTTCAGGGTCCATTCGAATGTCTGCAGTATGTTCTTAATTGAAATCTGTGGTTGAAAAGTGTATTTTGCAAATCACTGCCCATGTTTTCTTTCTTTTTTTTTTTTTTTTGTAGGAACGAGTAAAGTCTGTGTTCCATGCCAAAGAATTTGGAAAAATTATTAATTTTAAAAGTCCAGAGGACGCTAAGGTAAAATCAAAATATTATTACAATTATCCAGTGTTGCATTTGGCTTAAAAAGTGAAAAAAAATCTTAAGCTTGAGTGTTGAAAATAAAATGTTTCATACTTGGTACTCTGTCCCATTGAACATGATCTCTGCTAACTGAGAGATCAATTGAGATTATGTTTTAGACCCTGCAGCTCTTTAGAGCTTGTGTTTACAGTGTGAAATACCAGCTCCTTCCACTTCCTTATGCTTATAAAAATTTTCATCATTCATATAATGCACATCATCTCCCCAGTGTCTCTGATAAATCTTAGTTTATAAATCTGACTACATCTACAAGCATAATGGTTGCTGATTTAGTGGACGAAGATACAAAGTTTCTGGGAATGAATGTAAAAGGTATATAATTAAAAAAAAAGAAGAGTGAATTGGAGTGTTTCAGTACAAGCCAGAGCGCTACAATGTGTATAGGGGATTCTCTAGTTAAAGTTTTCATACAATTATTATGGAACTGTTCTCTATGTTTAAAATTAAGTATTTCCACACAGCCCTTAAACAGATGGAAATAGCAATGATTCATTACTGAATTTCAGAAATACTCAATCCAAACACCAAACTTATACTTACTTTTATCTTCGGAATTATAACTGTCAGACAGCTGATTTAATAGTACTACTAATGAAAGTAAACAATCGAGAATATGAATTAAAATAGTAAGATTTAATAGAACAGTATTTGTAAACTATCCCCAGAGCTTAAGTTTAAGGATGAGGAAAACTCTTAATAGAGAATCAGATAGCTTATTTGATATATGCTGTTATAATAATTAGATACGTTCTATATGATCTCTTCATTTTGACATCATTAGTTGTCACTGCAACAGAGTGGTTCAGGTCTGCTACCAGACCTTTTTTTTTTAAGCAGCACTGTGGACCATGAATCATGTTATGTATACTATAACAGTTTAAGCAAGGAAAAGAAAGCAGAAAAAACTGTATACTTTTCATTTAAATGTTGGTTTGCTTATTTTTCAGAAAGGTCCAAGCACCTCACACACAAAACCAACAGGAATGCAGATGTGAGGGGGTAAAAGATCCTTGTCAGACAGACTTGGTACAGACTGTACTTACATCTTAGTGAAGGAATACTTCAAATTTCCTCAAAAAATGTTGTCAGGGTCTAAGGGGCTGTCCTACTGAAAGTAAGATGTCTTTGAGAGTTCCTTCTGGGCTGTCTAGCCTACAGCTCACTTCTACAAATGTTACATTTGTGCTTGTGTATATAGAGTGAGGACACCAAGGCAAGCATTTTAGGAACAGTAAAAGTGAAACTTGAGACCCTTCACAGTAAGGAGTATGAGGTCACTTCAGTGACACTGCTTTGTGAAATTACTTCCCTTTTCAGTCTAGAGGACACTCTAGTGCTCTAGTCTAGAGTCCTAGAGTTCTAGAGTTCCCGGAGTTCTGAGTCCTAGTCTAGTATCCTAGAGTTCTGTATCTGTGAGAAGTGCCACATTTCTCTTCCTTGTTAGGAAATATGTTAATTTGAAATTCATGAAAATAAACTGAATATAGCTGAGAAAAGCTTTTTTTTTTTTTTTTTTTCCTATAAATAACTGTATTAACACATTGCTGCAAGATATTCTTGTTCACTCTTATGTTATCCGTGGTTTTATAGTGTCACCTGGGACTAGATGCATCTAGTGTTGTAGACTAATGTTGACGGTTAATAATGTGCATAAAATAATGATTTCATTTACTTTTATAAAGTATTATTCATTGAAATGTAGTCCAGGAAACTGAACTATCAACCTAGGCAGCTTAACTAGTTGTGGTATTCAATGTTGTCATGTCAGATATTGGTACTTCAATGCCTCCATTTTCATGTGAGAAAACCAGGCATTTATAATCTACAGTAGAATTTTAGGTACTGTGTTAAAACTTGGGGAGGGAGCAGGTAGTGAAGTGTGTGGCCATCCCAATCATATTTGCAGCTGCTCTACATGTTTTTTACTTAAGGATACATTTTCATTATTTCCTTTTCCTTTCACACAGTGGATCCTTTCTAAACTGGAAGAAGTGAGAGAGAATCAGCCAAAATCATAATGAATTTAGAAGCATCAAGATATGAAGAACACTGAACAGCTAACTTCTAGTTTCCTTTGTACTATATGCATAGTAACAACAAAATCAAAAAAAAAAAAAAAAGGGTGGGGAATGCAGGGGTGGATTGATGAAATTATTTGTGGTCACACCAGTGAACAGATACATCACAAAAGTAGCTGCTATTAAGTTTAAAGAAAAAACTCCTGTGATCAAAAATTTTTGCCAAGTTTCAGCTTCTTGGATTTTTTTTTTTTTTTACTTAATAGATTTCATTTTACTTAAACATATTTTTTTTTTGCAATACGGTTTTAAATGAATTTTTTTTACCATTACATTTGGCACTGAAGGTGAATTCTGAAATAATTCTTTTGGTACTATTCAGAGCAAATCTTTTGGCTTTGATTCTGAAAATCAATATTTAGTTTCTGTCTTCATTTTCTTAAGACTTGAGGCTATGTTGAAGTTCAAGTTTCTTTTGAAGGAAATGTTAACTTAATCATCACTAGTATTACAATTCAAATTCTAAGAAGGTGTCTGTTCACCAGAAAAGCCTAATTTAGATGATCACAGAAGGGGCTGCATAGTTACCAAATATTATTTTCTTTTTGTAAATGAATAGACCAGGTCACGATGAATTTACATTACAATATCACTTTTAGTGTAAACTTTTTTATATCCTACTCAAGGAAATGTCGCAGCACCTTTATCATTATTCAAAGAAAATATAACAGTTTACAAAAACTTATAATGGGGATAATTAATATATGTCTGCACTAGAAATATGAATTAAAGCTTATTATTCTAAATAAAAGTTATTAACAGATTTGCAACTGAAGAAGGAAGTTTTGAGGTTATAAGGACACTGTTGCATACCAAATATATGCCTTGGATATTGTGTGCTAAGCAAGTGGCAAATAAAGTCAGTTTTATATCAAATAATAAATACAGTATTTCACAGTTGCGTTTTTCAACTCTTTTTACCTAATGGAACGTTTTTGTTTCATATTCAGACAGTAGAACTTTGATCAGAGAGCCTGAAGCTGTGTGATACTACTTACTTCTTAGATGTGTTATTCATAGTATTGTTGAGTGGCTGATTACTGTGGTTGATGTAAAAAATTCAGGAAAGAATGCAGTGTTAGGTAAACATTTCCATAAATTCCCATATCAAGGTCTTCAGAATTTCTGGTATATATAGTCAGTATCTACTGCCAAAATATTAATTCCAAACAATTGTTTGGAATGCATATATCTGTGGGATTTAATTATTCTGACACTGCCAGTGGTGCTTATGAGATCCAAGTTGTTCCATTATTGTAAAATCTAGAATTACTAGCATGCTAACCTGCAATTTCAGTTCTTAGTTTATTGTAAGTCTTGTCTTAGTTGTTGAGTAACCAGTTAGTTGTTTTTGTATTTTTTCCCATAAATTGTAAAGTGAATCAAAAGGTTGTATGTGAATTCTGAACTATTACAATGACTGTTACTCTGCTTGTTTATACAACAGATACCAAAAGTATTAACTCAGGTTATAGTCATGCAAAAATAATAGAAGAATAATTTGCCTTAGGCAGTACTGTCATTAGGTGCACTGAGTAACATTACACTTCTGTATTTTTTTAAATCAATCACATTTAATCATAGGCATGATAGTTCAATTCATTTTGTTCGGTTTATTTCTTTTGCCAATGAACTCCTGATTCTCAAACCTTAACTGTCTCTTCAGTAGTATTTGAGCAATTTAATCATTCATGTTGTTTATTTTAAATTTTAAATATGTGTGTCTGTGGTTAAGCCTATGTTTTTGGAAAACAAAACAATTCCCTCAAAGTTTCAATTTTTCTATGAAGTATAAATTATTTTGAGCTCCTGTGCTGACTAGAACTGTTAACATGAGAACTAGAACAGTGGAAGTGTGCTGGTCTGATCTGCATCCAATATGTTTGAAAGTCAGTGTGGGACGTTTCACCATCTCCCACCTTGTCTCAGCTTGTAATGACAACATGATTTTCTCTAGCTCCATTTTTTCTAGTCAGTAAATGGTATCTTTTTCCTTTGCTTTTTCCATATGCTTTCTCCATACAGTCATGAATCAATTTTGCCATTTCTCAGCAGACAACAGTTGTCTCTGTTTTAACTGTAAGTCAACTTGGAAAGAGGAGAAAGGTATTCAGAATTATGCTGTTGCATACCTTAATGGATTGCTGAAAATTATTTTAAATGTCCACTCTGGAATGTCTCATTCCATATTTCATTTTTTTCAACAAGAAAGTAGAACAGATATATTATTTTTTATTGAATATTTATATGCAATCATACAAAGGAATCTCAACAAAAGTAAAAATGTAGGCATCTAAATCTGTCCACTGTAGTGCCTAAAAGTATACTATGGCCTTTGTTGAAGAATGGTTTCTATTCTGGGCAAATGTTACCTAAACTTAAATCCTTTAAAAAATGTCATCTAGATTCCCAGTAGTAGCTTATTACTGGTTAGAATTCCCTCTCTGAAAGGAATGACCAAAAGTAGAATTGAAGACGGCGATGAGAAGTGCCGCTGGGTGCAGGTAACCAGATGATGCAGTGTTCTAAAATATGCAGGTGCACATTGCTAAAACAATTCTGTTTGCCCCTTTTTTTTTCTTTTTTCTTTTTTTTTATTTTTTTGCCGCATGTCTTTGCATGGCATGGCTTTTTCATTTCCACTCTCTGCCCTGCTTCCCCCCCCCAGCCCACCCCAGTTCCCTCCCCCCTACCAATAAAGTAAAAATGATTTTTATTCTACTGGAATTTTGATTATTGTTTGTTTTCCCTATATGTTGCATTAATAGTTGTGTGTTTTTGTTTTTCATTTATTTACAAGTGACACATTCAAAATTTGGTGAGTAGAAATTGACAAGTGAAGTCAAATCCCATCTCTGAGAACATAAGGTCAAGCTTCTGTTGCAGTAATACAGGCATTAGTCTTTACCTTTG
>CM021729.1:34476120-34488092 GCA_011074415.1 Stictonetta naevosa
TCATGATACATTGAAAAAATTTAGGTGGTATTGCCAAATCACCAGGTTCTTATGAAATCATCTTTTTTTCCAAAAAAATATGTTCATAGGCCATTAACTACTTATTATCTGTACCATTTCAAAAAATACACTCATCTATCGGAAATCACTATGTTAGTTTTTTCCTTTTGAGTTATTTTTAGAAAATATATATGCAAATAACATCAAATACCATAGACTAGTCAACACAAGAATACTACTGCTATGTAATGGTAGTTAAAATTTAACACAGCACAGTCCTGAATATCAAGTTCAGACCCTCAGTTTTCTAATTATTCTGCTGATGTAAAACATTTTCAATAAATGTCCCATACGTTAACAGGATTGTTCAGTCTTGTGGCTTGTTTGTAAATATTTCCATAATATGTTTAAATTGACATTATGTCTGATTTGTATGTATTTCCTGATGTTGTATTAGCCTCAGTAATTAGATTATTCTGGAAACTATTCAGATTTCTCTTACCCTTCTTGAGCTTTTTACATTTGAAGTACAGAAAAGAAAATCTAAAGACTGCATTGCTTGGAGTTACGTAAGTTTTGTACAAGGCAAGAATCTGCAGTGTTTCTTCAGTAAATCATACAATTCTACCATACTTTTTATACTTTTTTTTTTTTTTTTTTCCCTAAGATTAAAGTCTCCCTTCTACAATAGGGTTACAGCATTGGTGGAGAGAGGAAGAGCAACTTAAATCATCTACCTGGGCTTCTACAAAGCATTTGGCACTGTCCCTTATGATACCCTTGTCTCTAAATTGGGGACACAAGGACTTGATGGATGGACCACTCAGTGGGTAAGGAATTGGCTGGGTGGTTACACTCAAAGAGTTGTGGTCAACAGCTTGATATCCAGGTGGAGACCAGGGATGAGTGGTGTTCCTCAGGGGTTGGTATTGAGACCAGAGTTGTTTAACATCTTTGTTGGTGACATGGACAGTCGGATCAAGTGCACCCTCAGCAAGTTTTCCAATGACAGCAAGCTCAGTGGTGCGGTTGACATGCTGGAGGGAAGGGACCTGGACAGGCTTAAGAGGTGGACCTATGTGAACCTCATGAGGTTCAACAAGGCCAAGTGCAAGGTCCTGCATCTGGGCTGGGGCAGTCCCCAGCACAAATACAGGCTGGGTGGGGAGTGGACTGAGAACAGCCTCGGGGAGAAGGACCTGGGGATGCTGGTTGATGGGAAGCTCAACGTGAGCTAACAATGAGAGCTTGCAGCCCAGAAAGCCAGCCATATCCTAGGCTGCATCAAAGGAAGCATGGCCAGCAGGTCAATGGAGGTGATTCTTTCCCTGTGCTCTGCTCTAATGAGACCCTACCTGGAGCACTGCATTCAGCTATGGGGCCCCCAGCACAAGGAGGACATGGACGTGTTAAGACTGAGTCCAGAGGAGGTACATGAAGATGATCAGAGGCCTGGAATATCTTTGTTGTAAAAACAGGCTGAGGGAGTTGGGATTGTTCAGCCTGGAGAAGAGAAGGCTCTGGGGAGACCTTATAGCATCCTTCCAATATGTAAAGGAAGCCTAAGGGAAAGCAGGTGAGGGACTCTTTGTCAGGGGGTGGAGTTACAGGACAGGGGAGAATGGCTTTAAACTAAAAGAGGTTAGATTTAGATTAGATATGAGGAGGAAATTCTTCACTCAGAGGGTGATGAGGCACTGGCACAGGTTGCCCAGAGAAGCTGTGGATGCCCCATCCCTGGAGGTGTTCAAGGCCAGGCTGATTGAGGCTTTGGGCAACCTGGTCTGCTGAGAGGTGTCCTTCCCTGCCCATGGCAGTGATATGGAATGAGGTGATCTTTAAGGTCCTTTCCAACCCAGACCATTCTGTGATCCTGCTCTGTTGATTCTGTAGTGACTAATCCTTACTGAAGGTGCAGCAAAAACTGAAGGAGTATTGTATTCGGTATCAATGAAGCATTCACCTCTCAGGAGCTAAAGATGTGTGTGTGTCAAGTCTCTAACAATTAATGACTGACTTTTTTATGTTGATCAATTTATCTAAAACTACAGAGGCTGGCTTTAAGGTTTGATTTTGCTAAAAAGCTTTTAGTTTAAAGTTACTAAAAACAGCCAGGGTGATGGAGCTGTCCATCTTACTATAGTGTGTATATTATTTCTGAAATTAGTTCAAAACTGTGGAAAGGCTTGTGTTTGTTTTTTTTTTGTTTTTATTTAAAGCATTGGGTCCATGTATTTCAGAAGAATCTGTTTATTATATGTAGGAACTGTTGGTGAAAAATACAGATAACATGCACCACGTATTCGTGATTGTTTCTGATGCAATGCAAAGTCTGTTTCTGACTTGATTTTTATGTGTATCATGCTTGGCTTAACGAAGCATGTCAAAATTTTACAAAGTGTATTTTTGTTTTCATTCAGAAAACTTTTGAATTTATCATCATCTTCTCTTGAAATGCAAATTGACATATTTTGTTTATGCTATTCTTGAATGTCTTATGCTTAGGTAACTGACACCTTTTTTCCTGCCTGTGGATCTACTGCCCACTTAAGATTTTACTATTATTGTTACCAGTGTCTTACTTTGGAATTTTATGGTCAGTATATGTAAGTATACTTATGCATCATCTAGGAGCTCATCATCTAGTGTCACAATTTTTTCTTTTGTGACAGTAAGTAGGATCTAAGTATCTAAATTTCCATTTACAGCAGACACAGGATTTTTATACAGAGGTTTGTATTTTTTCCAAGGCAAACCTGGAACAAGAATTCAAAATATTCCTGTAATACTTTAAAGGAGCAGTGAATTCCCTGTTAACTCTCCTCCTACAAGGAGTAAAAGAATGTCCAATGCTATTCATTCTTGTTAACTCATCATCCCCTGAGCAATATATCAACGGTTGAAACAAATGTGACTGCTGGAATAAGTATGGCGAGCTAGGACACTTATAGGCAAAAAGTGAGAAAAACTCAATTTTCATTTTGTTGGATCTCTCCTTTTTTTTTTTTTTTAAAAAAAAAAATCTTTATGGATTTTCACTTAATGTATCAAACACGTAGAGAATTACATGCAGAAGTGTGTCTTGGTAAGTGACTTTACAAATGTTTTAAAGTGTTGGTTGTGAGGTGTTACAGAAAAGCTTGTACTGATGGGTCCTGTAAAATGCTAACTGTCTCACCATCTGCAGTGCTTGTTCTCCAGAAAAGCCTGATCCCAGATTCCTGGCATGAAGGTACTCTTAAAATAGCCAGCAAATCTTGACTCAAATATGAAAGTGCTGAGATTTTAAGTAGATGTTTTCCCAGGAGTTCCTACAGAGCTCAGAACTGGATCAAGAAGTTCAAGCACTTGGGCACTTCATTTTTTTCCTCCATCAACTCTGCTTCCATCGAAAAAGTTCATATTTCTGTTTCTATGTAATTGGAAGTTCTGAAGTAACTTTTGTAGTTGTTGTTTTGTTTTGTTTTGTTTGGGCAAGAGTGTTTAGCAGAGGCACATTGGAAGAATTGTAATGTTAATATTTTTGAGAGAGGGTAGAGATAACATATTGGGAATGCAGAAGATACATGCAGAGTCTTGCTGCTGTATGCTGAACTTTCTGTTGCTCCTTCTTGGTCTTTTCTAGTTTGACAAGTGGTGCTGTACCCTGCAGCACCTCATTTCATTGTATTCTGCACTGTTCCCTCAGTACTGATTATTGCCATATAGCAGAATGGGCAAAACTATATAACAGTGTTAAGAACAGTCTTCTACAGCTTGTTTCAACACTAAAGAAAGAACAAATGAATCAAATGTTACAGGCTGTTTTCTCAGTAAGAATCAAAAAGAGCTCTGGACATACTTTATCTGTACTGTTAGGCAAAAGGTACCTATGCTGTTGAATTTGTGAATCAGTAAACATCGTTTATGGACAGTGAAAGGACAGGGTGTGCTTTTCACAGGAGTCAGCTGTGAGAGCTATTAACCAGGCTGAATACATGGAAACATTATGTTGAAAATCAAATAACTTTAATTTTTCTGTGATGTATGGAAATCACTATTTCATATTGATTTTAAGAACCGTTGCTATAATACTGCTTGGAAAAATGGTATTTTCATTCATTTATATACAAGAGAATCTTGGCATGTCTTTGGAGCTGAATTAATGCTAGTAACAAGCAGTACAACTAAAACAATTCCTTTATTGGTGTTGCTGGGTTAGTTAATTAAATACCAATTACTACCATGAGGTTTTGCAATGGGTAAAAAGTGTTTTCAAAATTGCTGGAGTTGGTCTGCCTAACGTCTTCAGACACTGCTGGTCTGAGAATTTTTAATCAGATGAGTAAGAATTGATTGAGGTATTAGTGATCCTGGGATCATTACTGGAGAAGTTTGTAGTTGGACAGTGTGAAGGAGATCATGTAATGGCTGGAAGTCTTTTGGAGGAGAGGTTTTACTGGTTTCTAATCCATGCAAAACTACCTGTAGAATTCAATAACGGAAAAATGCAAAGTGTAAAAAGCAAGTTAATGCAAGTTACCTTACTGACTTGGAAGAATTTAAGGACTAGATTATCCACAGGCAGCTGTGTGGATAATCTTCCAGTTCCTGTGGCAGTGAATCCGGAGAACATTTACTAAATGTCTTGCTGCTTAAGAAGAACTTTTTCCCATAAGAAAAGAGCAAATTCCATGGCTTACCTACATGATCCAAATCTGTCATTCTTTAACTGTGAACGGTATACTATTATTGTTAAGCAGTTGAACAAAAATGCAGTAATTCGCAAAAATCCACAATAATTAATCTTTTGCAATGCTTCCTAGAACATGCCATGGGTTCGGCATATTAATGCTACCAAAACATTCTTCTAAAAAGCGTAACACATTTAACCCAGTCTTCCAACTACATTGCTCAGAACAAGAATTAAAAAAAATATCTAGCACTTTAAAATAACACTAACTTGTCATTTTTAAGGCATCACTGTTTGAAATTTTATAAACTATGACTGAAAATGATAAGTTTAAAAAAATCTTGGGAAAATACCACCTGGGCAGCAATGTAGTAACAAACATTCTTTTAAATATTCTTAATTCCCACAGCTGTCACAAGTTAACTCACAGGCACAACTAGTATGGAAAATATGAAAAGAGATTTTTAAATTTATAGTTTATGAAGTAAGTGTTGAAACACATTCTTTAAAGTTCTCTTAATCCTTCAGTAAATATAAAACCCTCTTCCCATTTCTGTAAATGGTATTTAATAGACACATTTTTTTTAATCAATACAGGCTGTGCTATGAGTAAATCATACTCAGTGGATACAAGCACGTTTTTAATTTAAACCAGATTGAACTCCCTCAGGTTTAGTTGCAGGATTGTGTCCTTGACAGCAGCAAAGACAAAACGAATATTTTCTGTGTCTGTGGCACAGGTGAAGTGGGAGTAAATTACTTTCTCCTTGTCGGGGTTCTGATCCTGATACAGCTTCAAAATGAAGTCTCTGGCAGCTTTGACATCTTGTTTAGGTCCTAGTCAGAAACACAATTGGTACTTTTAAACAGATGAAAACTATGTAGGTCAGGCAAGAAATATGACAGTATATGAACAGCCTAACTTCATATTTAAATATGAAATAGCTATAAAGGCATACTCCCCTTTTTGGAATATTCTCATTCATATGTTAGTGGGGCAAAAGATGCTGTAACACTGCTCACTGCTTAATATAACTTTTTTTTTTTTTTTTTAAGTAAACCTTACAGTTCAAAGTAATTTGCTGTAATACCCTACACAACTGAAATTACCCAGTACATTTTAATAGTTTGCTACGCTGTTGTAGTATCTCAAAATCCATGAGACAAATTTTATTAAACACATAAACAGCTCTTTCTCTTTAGCCAAGGAGGGGATCTGTGCTTCCTCTGTAACTATGAAATCATTGCCACTTCTTTTTTAATTAGTTAAAGGATGTCTCGCAGAAGATGCTGTACTGCATTAAGTTATGGAGTATATCTGTGATTATTTTCTTCATTCTTTTGGGTACTTTAAGTATCAGTAATGTTTGTTAAGGAAAGTTATTCAGGATGCTTTTTAACTTTGGACTTTAGGTAGTTATAATAAATACAGAACTATACTGTGGATTTTTACCATATAAAGAGTTGGATTAATAACCATATTGCCCAGGTTCCCCCCATATCTTGCCTCTTGTGACTGGATATAAGTGGAAAAGGTGCATCTGATAACTTAATAGTGACAGTGCCTTTCAAATGGTAACAGAATGGCTGCAAGAAATGTCTTAAGAACCCATTTGCAATGGTTCAGTTAACAAAAAAATTTAAAAAGCAACTGTAAAACTGAGTAACTTCAGATTGTATTTGAAAGGATAGGGTAGAAAAACAAAGATATGAAATACACTGCATAATTCCACTTTCCCTGCTACATTTGATGAGGAAAAGCTGGTTTGAATATGGCTTTTGTGGTTGTGAACAGAGTCTGGAATAAATGCTTACCCGTGTATTCTGGAAAGTACCTAATTAGATCGGAATACATGATTTTCTCTTCAAGAAGATCTTTCTTATTTAAAAACAAAATGACTGAAGAATTCAGAAACCAGGGGTATGTAATGATAGTTTTAAATAAGGCCTTGCTTTCTTCCATTCGATTCTATAAGAACAAAAATGAAGTTACACTCTCTAAGGAGTAGCATATAGAAATCACAGCAGCCAGAGATCATAAAGGTGTTTTTTTAAAGCTATTTTACAGTATATGTCTGTGTGTGTGTGTATACAACCTGTATAAAGTGCAATTGCAATTCACTGGTTTATTATTACTATTAGTTTACTGGGTTTTGGATCCCCTCCCATGAATGGCATATAATGGGACATGAAATCAAGTTAAGCCTTGATTTTTTTTATTTTTTTGAGTTTTTGTGTGAATTAGTGAGCAGTCATGGACTGCTTGATGAAAGCCTCTGATGACTTTACAAGTGAGTGTTGAAGCAGGTGTATCTGATCTGTGATCTTGCTGATCTCTTCTCTCTGGTGACATTGATAGGACCCAGAGGGGAGGAAATGGTGTGGAGTTGTCGTGGAGCTGACAGGGGAGGGTCAGGCTGGGGGTGAGGGAAAGGTTCTGCACCCAGAGGGTGGTCGGGCACTGGGACAGGCTGCCCAGGGCAGAGGTCATGGCACTGAGCCTGATGGAGTTCAAGAAGTGTTTGGACAATGCTCTCAGACACATGGCCTGATTTTTTAGTGGTCCTGTGTGGAACCGGGAGTTGGGCTTGATGATCCTTGTGGGTCCCTTCCCACTCAGGATATCCTATGATTCTGCATTGTAACATAGCTAAAGGACAAGAGCATAGGTATTCCTCTATATTAGTAATAAAGTCTGGTCATGTTCATTTCAAGAAAGATCTTAGGAACAACACAGCTGGTTGACATTTCTGAACACACATTTGTGATGGAAGTCACTTTATTTACTGTATAGACTAATGTCCAAAATGAATATAAAAAAATATCCAAGACAGTGGAAGTAGAAGTATTACTTACAGTTACCTTTGTTCATTCATCAAAAGATGACAAAACTTTGAAGACTCATTCTAAACTACAATACATTTTGTGACACTTCAGCAAGTGAAGTTAGGTTTGCTTTTTATCGTTCAAACAGATCTTGAGAAAATAATCTGATAAGGGATTGGCACTTTTGAGATCAAATGGTATTAAGAGTATCTGGACAACATTTTAAGTATTCCTCTAACTTTCAAGATGGAAAGCAACCATTATCAAAAATAATGCAATTCCATCTATGTGCTTTTCTCCCAGATTGTCTATTTTCTTTTTTTGCATCCTTCTCTGCAACATCTGGCTACTGATGATGATGGCATTCTAGAACAGAGAGAAAAACCCAACTAACATTTCCTAACCTTGGGAAGGAGGTAAATTTTAAGTTACTTTTTCTCAATTCTCCTTAAGTTGGGTACAGGTTAATTCTGAATTGTCAGGCACTTAAATAAATAAATAAAACCCACAAGTGATTATAGATGATTGAGTTAGTTTTGCTTGTTTAGAGATACTGCTAATATTAACTTTTATACATCCTGAGGCATGGTTTGAGTGATTTAAAACATTTTAAATCATGTTTTTAAATTAGTTTCCTCTTTTTTTCAGGTAGGCTGCTAATTTAATACAACCTAGGAAGCTGATCAAGCAGTCACAAATGTAGTTCTAGTATTTGCAAATGCTTTTATGAAAGACATGTAAATGCTGTCTTTCTTACAAAAGCACACACCTTTTTCTGTAAATAACTTAGATATCCCCACTCCTTACCTCATTGTCACATTCTGCCAAGACTTGATCGTATTCACTTAATGCAACTAAGAAAATGATGGAAGTAACACTTTCAAAACAATGAATCCACTTCCTTCTTTCTGACCTTTGGCCACCTACATCCACCATCCTGTTAAAGAAAAATACAGTTAACGTTTTAGTCATTTCCATAACATACTTTAAATATATCTAAAGCTATATCTAATAGCTCACCTACCTAAGTTATGCTTGAACCATGAAGGCCTATCTTAATATTATTTGTTCTGTTTAATATTTAAATTCTATTCACTTGCTGAAGTGCCACAAATTTCACTGCACTTCACTGTAAGTACATAAAGTGTACATGCCATCTGAGGCACAATACAAATATAATGCTGTTTTATTCCGTGTTGGTAGAAATTTAAAGAGATTTAAATAAATGTAAATAAAAATATCAAAACATGGTCCACTTCGTATCCACACACACTCCAAAATCCCTCCTGCACCCCCAGAAAAACAGTATAGTCACATCTCTATTCAACAATCAAAATTAAATACATTCTGATATGAATTACACTTATATCTTATTACAACTACCATCCCCCTCATTCCAGACTTTTTAATTAAAGTAATAGTTCAGAATACATAGTGATTTGGCTGAAGTGCTGAAAATACAATACCAATTGAACACAAAAGCTTAAAAGACCTTGGAAGTGAAGTTTCAGCAACAAAGTAGTTGACAGGCAGTCTTACCTAAATATAATATTTTCTAAATCAAAAGGATATTCAATAATTCCTGTAGTTGGCACTCTGACCCTAAGAATATCTTGCTGAGTTGGCACAAATGAGGGCATAGCGATACGATCAATGTCAGTAAAATAACTGAAATACAACATAAACAAGATTAATGCACTTCCATAAATTAATCATACAGACTCAAAACCAGAATACTGATCAGTGATCACAGAAATGTTCCCACAAATGCAGCTGAACAAAAATTCACTTGTGTGTGGCATAAGAACAATTGTTGCTGGCAAAAACAACAAAAACCTTTACTTACTTACCTGACATTTAGGTGTATGTTTCAGACAGAATAATACTAGTTAAGAGATGATGCTTGAAAATTCTATAGACAATTGGCCTACACCCAAAATGATTACCTTTATTTGTATAATCTTTGCTTCTACCTCAAAGTAAAAATGGTAATTAAGATTTGAACACATACTATCAATCCTAGCTATAATACTAAACAACATTCCCCCTATGCCCTAGCATTTTATCTGTGATGGTAATATTTCATGTGCATGTGAAAGTGTGCTGGACAAAATTCAGAAGAATAATTAATGGAAAGCATTGCAAAAATGAATGCTTCCACCTTATATATTTTAATGTAAAAGATGATGCATTTAATTTCTCTTCTGCTGGGGTCGTCGTTGCCCTCCCTATTTTCACAAAGCTCTTGTGCTTTTCATACATAGCTGTGGTTAAATTCTAGGAAGACATTCCTGTGCCTAAATAAATGAGCAGTGTGTGAGCAAGTCAGACAGAAAGAATTGATGCCTGGTATCCCCATCTGCAGTCTATCTTCCCACCACTAGAAAGCAATATTAGATCACTCTGAGTGCTACCATGGCCTATAAAAACTGTAAATTGTATTCCAAATCATTCCACGTGTTTGTAGCACAAATCTTCGTTTATTTGGGCACTAATTCTCTCTCTTTCTCTTTGGTGATAGAGGAAGAATGTCAAGGTACTCTCTTCTTGCTGCCCAGTCGTCTCTCACATTTGAGCACCAAAATAAAAAATGCTCACACTAAAGAAATGTTAGCTAAGAAATGTTTTCTAAGTTTTCCCTTTTGAAAGAGAAAATTCTTCCTCTCCAGAAAAATAACAAATTGCTATCGAGATCTTAACTGCAATTAACAGTAAAATAAAGATTTAATCAAATTTTAAGTAAAACTAGTTTTCGATTTTGGTTAATTTCTTAGAAAATGAGGCTAGAATAGACAGACTGTCAAGTAGCACCCTTCTCCAGTGCAAGATTATTTAAAAACAAAGCAGACAGACATCTGTTAGGAAAAAGGCTTAACACACCAGAGCAAATTGCCCAAGTGTAACCATTTTGAATCAAAGTTTACCGTAAATGCCTCCTATGAATTCTCCTTGCTGAAATATAACTTTGCTACTTTTCAACCTTGCAGAAACAGAAATTTATTTTTTCTGTTTTTTTTAAAGCATTCATTTTTCATAATTAAATTCCAGGAAAACTCGGGGAGACGCATATCCTCATTCTTATTTATACCCTAATATTTTCATGTAATTATGAGCTTTCTGACCTGCCTGCTTGTTGTCGATGTATTTTGTACAGCTGTTTTTCATGATTTCTCCCATGGGAAATTCAGTTATGTACCAGCTGTGTTGACCTCAGAACTGGGAGGGATAATAGTTCTGGCATGCTCAGAAAAACTCAGATTAGTTTGTTTCATCACTCCTGCTTAAAATCTTCTGTTTATCACAGGCCAGCAGAGACACAGGTACAGATAATAAAATCAGAGTAAACCTCTCTCTTTATTAACTACATTAAGGCTGGATTCTTCTTGTCATTAGGTAGTGTACTTACTATTTAGCAGAGTCTGAGAGCTGATATTCCCTCCGTCGGTCGTAACACTCTTGAATTCCTGGGTCTTTCCAGAGATTCTTGATTGCTTCAACTTGCTTTATTTCCAGCACTGTCACTTTATCCACTTCCACTTCTCTGATCATCTGAGCACTCCCCTAATTAATCAAATGATTACACTATTGTGAAAAAGTATTGCTAACTGTTAGCATGCAGAATGTACTCTCCCCTTTCTTTATTATTAACATTCTCAATGATGAGACTAAGGATCAACAAGGAACCTAGGAGAAAGAAAACAGTTTCAGTCTTTAAATGTATTTAACTTTTGAAGTCAAATGACTGCTGCTGAATGTCTCGACCAAGTTAATCTTACTGTTTGTCACCCAGTTGTGATTTATTTATTTATTTCTTGAAAGGGGAACTTTTACTGAGGCCAGGAGGAACTCTAAACTTACAATTCTAAAATTCACTAAATTTTAATACCAATTTGTAATAGTTGTAGCTTTTCTAAATGTCTAGATACTTTTTTAGTATAGATACTATAGTATCTATAGATACTATAGATACTGTTGTTTCTGGACAGAGCAGAGGCTAACTATGTGTAAAAATCGTCAAGCAGGCATCAAATTCCTGCAAGGCATCTTCTGTTTCACACCTATCTCATTTAGATACAGACAAAGTATTACACTGTAGAAATAAATTATTTTTATTTGCTCTCTGCTGTTAATTGTTAGAGGTACTGCAAAGATAAACGTATATCTTGCTTTTAAGGAACACAAAATAATATGTCAAAGAATTTATCTTTCTCTATTAACTCTCAGTGGGTTACATACTGATGTTTGCTAATACCTTTAGAGGTCTTAAAAAGTATTGTTCTAAAATGCATTTAGTATTGAAATAAATTATTTTGTGTTTTGAACATAACAGGTTGGTTAATGTAAATTCAGTTCGTTAACGCTTTTTCCAATGCATTCCTAGCTGTCATCAAGATTTTAACTTAAATTGTCTTTAAAAATGAAATAAAATTTCTTCCCTATCTCTTATTTAAGCTTGGGAAAGCCACAGATAGTA
>CM021729.1:34488192-34538445 GCA_011074415.1 Stictonetta naevosa
ATACCAAACTGTTTCGTGTAACTGAATCACGATAACATGCTCCACCAGACTCCAAACTTTTATTTTTCTGTTGTAGAGTTCCACTACCAGGAATTCCAGAACAGAATTATTAAATGTTGTCCACACTTGTCCACACTTTCTAAGTTTACATTTTAAAAATTATCTTCTGGTATCGCCAACATCATACCACAGAAATAGTTTAAATATGAAACTTTATAATGGGATTTTGCCAGGAAGTCAACTTCATTGTCACAAGTAGACAGGGTCATATTTTAAAACCTTCTCTGCAACTTGGATGTACACTAGAAGTATAGTTTTATTTTCTTCCAAAGCTAGAGTGGGAGTTTATAGAATTCTCACTTAACAGTAAGAAGCTAACCCAAGAAACACTGTGAAAATAAGCTGCAGTGCACTGCATGAGCAGTAGGTGCTTCACAGAAAGAAAAGAAAGCACTTATTAACATGAGAAGAAAAGGAAAGAAAACAAAATAAATATACAGTCATTACAGACTAAATCAAGGAACAAAGAGGGGAAATGCAAAACAGCACAAACACATGTTAACAATATAAATTATTGGCATGGATTTTTTTAAAATGAAATACAAGCAACAAATACATTCCAGAATTCATCCTTAATTAAAATATGTATAGCACATTATGCTCTCTCTAAACATGGTGTAAGAAGGAACAGCAAAAGTGACATGAAAAGTACAGTTTATGTTCAAAATCCCTATCCTGAAGTTGCCTTACTTCAGACTGATTTTTTTTTTTTTTTAATAGATCTCTGCTTCTAGATGATGTTGTATGGCTAGAGAAAAAGAATACAGGTGGGGAAAAAAAAATGGATACAACAGAAGTAGGTGACTATACTTGTTTCATTAAACAAAAAACAAGCCTTATGGTTGCATAAAAAAGTGGAAAAATTATTTGGCAAATCCACTCAAAACCTGTGTCTAAGCTGTTTAGAATATCAGAAAATCTATTAGCCTTTAAAAAAATCTATTAAATTACTTTTGACTGGAAATCCAACTTAATCCTGCATTGAAAGGCCAATAGACAGGTTGAAAGGCACAACCTATTGGCAAGCACAATATCAACATTAAGGTGTTGATCTGTGTTCTTCAAAAAGGCATACTAGAGAGAAACAAAATTCTCTAGAGTAGTCTTGAGTGTTCCTTTTTCACTTCACACAGTAATCTAACTGGGTAAAAGTTGCTTTCTCATCATTTGTGGAACTGCCAAAAAACATGCACAAATGCCAGCTGAATGGATATGGTATTGTACAAAAACAAATCTTTGCCCAATAAGAAATAGGTAATATCGCAAGTAGTAATTGCCATTTTTTAGATATATGAATACATTTTATTTTGATCTGTTACACATAACCCATAAAACCGATTATTTCAGAAAAGCTTTTATTGGGAGGCTCTCAATCTCCATACTTGGAAAAAAGAAATACTTTACAAAACATTTTGTGATTGTAAGGGCCAAATTTAGATACATACTCATTTCTTCACCCATAACCTAGATTATTATTCCCTTTAAAAGCTTTCTAAGAAAAGTGGTCTTGTTTGGAGCAATAAATACTGAAAGCATTTCCCAAATATCCAGTGGTGAAGACAGGAACTATTTATTTAACAAGTCCTGAGAGAAATAATGAAGCTCCTATTTTACTAAGGATTTATGTTTTATGCTGACTTCACTTTCACACCCCCGATCCTTCCTGGGCAAAACAAACTACAGACTTTTCTATAGAGGTAAGATGTGGAAACTATAGCTGTTTCTTCACAGAATATAGAGGGTCACAGGAATGGAAAGAAAATTAGTATTCAGTATGAGAAAGTAAAAAGGACACCCACTTAGGGATGTATACTGCTACCTGAAGGCAGTTTTTTATCAAGAGATACTTAGGCACTTTCAGGTGTTTAAGTTACATTACATGAATAGGAAGTTTGTATCACTGAAAACAGCACGTTTTATATCTCTAATCACTTGTACAGTGCCCCAGAAATATGGATTTCCCTCAATGCAGAATACATAGGAGTATGCAATTACGTACTTGCTTCTTTTCCATGCTATGGGTAAGCCCATAAATTGAATGGACAATTTTGCAGTACAATGTAAATTTTGCAAAACAACTTTGCAATTTTTTGCAAAATAATACAATGTATTTTGGAAGTCACTGTGTTTTACTAGAACCATGTTTCTATTCATTTTCATCTTTTTTTTTTTTTTTTTAACATAGTCATCATCCAATTTGAAATAATGAATAGAGTGTGTTTGCTTCTAAAGAAACAAAATGAGAAATCATAAAACAGAAAAGAAACAAAATTAGGTGAAAAAAATTGTTCACCACAATGGGTACAGGAAGCTTCTATTCCCAGACTATATATAGTTTTAGTAGAAATTGTTGATTAATAAATAACATTTTAAGTTTTACTGAAAAGTTATCTGAATTTCAAATGCTGTTGGATTGTTGGTGTTGAACATTCTTTAAAATGGAACCAAAACCAAGCCCAAACACTTAAAGCAGTCAATCTCTCAGTACCAGCAAGGCTACTGTTTATTAAGTTTTTCTGAACTACAAGTAGTTTTGTACAAGTAGTGCAAAAAACATCTCCCCTGTTTGAGGCATGTTATTTTTCATATCTCTGTTATGAGAAATAATTACTGATTAACACAGGGATACGTTTCTAAAATTAGCTCACAATGACCTATGACAGCTTTGTTTGCATATTTTGGGTACAAGAGAAACAGAACATGAACAAATTACCCTTAAAACTAAGAGGAAGCTAACAACTGGCTGAATGGTACATAAAATGTATGCACTACGGCTGTTGCAAGAATCTCCTAACCACCAAAGAAAGAGACAAAAGTTAATTGCACTTGGATTGGCTTCAATTTCCAAGTGAAAGAACACTTTGGAAGAAAATTAAGAAAGATTAAAAGAGCAAGACAACTTTATAACTCAAATATTTAGAATTCAAGACTACAGTCTAAAGATAAACAAGTTTTGCTTATTCTGCAGTCTCTCATTATTCAGATTTAGTAACGTATTGTTCTATTGATACAAAAAGATACCTGCTCATAGTCTGGATATCTGGATTAAATTAAGTTGAAGATAAATTTTTGCACATTAAAGCATTAAAGTGGTGAATTAATACCATCCTGGTTGTGTACAAACCACTTACCATAAGCTTTTATTTTGTATTGCTTCCTGAGCCTATTTGGTCTGCACCCATTGTCTGTAGTAAGGTGGGTTTTTTTGTTTGTTTGTTTTTTTCTAGTTTTCCATTATTATTAATTCACCTATGATAATAGCAGCAACAGAAAACAGTACACTAGCTAGCAGTAAGCAAAGAAAGGCTAAGAAACACAACTGTAAAAATACCAGGACAAACCACCATCCAGACTGTAACTGGCAACACAACTTTTAGCAAAGTTTCGACTGAAAACAAGACCTCACAGTCAGGTCTTTTATAAAACTTAATGGATTACCCATTTAAAATTAAAAGAAAGAGAGAGAGAAGAGAATCACAAGGGCTTTGTTTTCGTCTTCACAAAATGAAACAATTTGCAATTGATCCTCCCATCTTTTGTTAAATTTTATGTTTGAGCATCCATATATATGTAAACATTAGACAACTTCAGCAAACACAGAAGGGTTAATTCCTGCAGGAGCCAACTAAAAGTGAGCATATACGTGTATAAATATACAAGTACACATATATGTAATTTGCAGCTTCCAAAACTCAGATTTCCAACACTTCTAGTTGTCAGGGGGAAGAGAGAAGTGAAAACTGTCAGTGTAACATCCCCAGATACAATCAACTGTCATCTTTTCTTTCTTTCTTAGTTGGTTTCCACTCTGAACAGAAACTATTATTTGGCACACTGCAAAAATGTTTGGATTACAGCTTGAATTAATGATCTCCATTTGAAATAGTGGTTTTAATCATTTATGGTTTCTTGTTTTGCTCTATTGTTTGTTTTGTTTTGTTTTCTTTACTGCCCATTGCCATCACTAATAGTTTTAGAGAACTGTGTGCAAGAGTGAGATTTATTTGTGCTCTTTCCCACATTTACAAACTCACAGTAGGTTTAAAAAAAATAAGGGGAGGAGAGAGAGTTGTCACTTTTATTAAAGCATTCAATATCAGGCCTATATGGAAATGGCATAAAAGTACTACACTTTAAAAAAACAAACAAACAAAAAACTTTCTTTTGCAGGATGAAGAGACCAAGAGAGACAGAGAAACCCTCTAATTACGAACTAAAATGCCTCCCATAAACCAATTCTACTGGTCTATTTATGCAAGTGGGGATTTATACACATTAACATTTCTTTTTCATCTTCATAGAAAATGTATGCAGTGTTAAAATCTTTGGTCTTGCTAGAGACAGAATAAGACTTCAGACTTGCAAGTAGAACATTGCTTCCTGCTAATGTAAATGATTACCGAAACCTTGTTTGTAAGACTGAGCAGAAGCTTCACTTTCAACATGAAAGCAATGCTATCAAGTTCTAAGTTCAACATAAAGCACACATGTAATTTTTCTCCATGCTTACACCTCACAAACAGAGGGACAAGCTTCTGTTTCTTAAAAAAAAAAAGGAAAAAAAAAAAAAAAAAAAAAAAAAGGGGGGGAGGGGGGGGTTGCTTGCTAGGTTCCTTTGAAAAATAAATTTTCCTAATTCTCTGCAACATTTATCAACTTGTAAATAGAAATACAGTCCTCAACATCACTAAAAAGCATCCACATAGCCTGAAAATTTTGTGATTCACAACCACCTCTCCAAGAAGGAACCAAAGATGGTAACTGTTGGCGACTCCCTTCTGGAAGCCTCTGTCATTCTAACACCCTTTGCCCTAGATTCCAGGTGCCAAAGGACCATCTGCAACTGCTACTTCTCCCTGAAGTTAGTAGCTGTTTTCCCAGAAATTTCTTCTGAACTCAAAAATTACAAAGAAATTTTGCTAGTAGTGATCTGGAGTTGACTCACAAGCTGAATGAAAATTAGAATTATTATCTTGGGAAGGAAAGGAGGAAACACTTTCATGCAGACAGATTTATAATCACTTTTGTGGTTAGTCACTTTGTGCACAATATTTTTAGCTGGTGCCTAGCATGGAACTGTCTCACACATATATTGATGATTCTGGGGAACCATTCTGATGCTACAAAGAGTCATGGAAGTAAATTTTCCATTTGCCTTTCTAAGAAAAAGAGTCACCAACTACTCTGAATTCTTTTGTATTTTGTCCAACATACTTATTTAGCATAAGTATTGGCAATGAGCTAGCAATAGCAAAGTTGGTATAAAAAATTTGCTTTGAAAAGTTGCCTGGACTAGCACCATCACTGAGTGACTGGAAGCAACATTTTCAAAGAAGTTCAGTGTCAGTTCTCAACTACAACATTCTCAAACCAAATATCTCTTATAAAAAATCCTGGTAGTATTTTGAAATTGCAAATATACAAAATAACTCCAGTAACTGATTAGACCACATGATATTGAAGCAGATGGTTGAAGGATGTTCCTAGGAGATCCCTATGCAGTGTGGGATATTTTGGGTGAGAAATGCACTTGAGAAAATCCGTTTTTGTTTTTTCTTTCTTCGGGTGTGTGTGTGTGTGTAGGGGGAGAATTTCTCAGAAAGATTAAGTGAGATAAGACTCATGTGCTGTTTATGCTCTTAACAGATCAGCACATTGTAGCCAACCTAAAAATCATCACTCAAAAAAAATCACAAAAAATTAAAATACAGAGATGGGGAATTTGTTTTGGTTAGCTTTTTTCTTGAAAGCACACTTTGCTCACATCTAAGGTTTCTTCATCTGAAAGCATGCTTATTTACCTAAGCTTGACTTCCTCTCCCAGATAAGAACAGTAATCATTTCTCTGCTCATGCTCATGAGCAGTAATAATCATGTAGCTTCTTCATGTAAGCTGTTCTTTCTTTATGTGAACAGTTAAAATGACAGAGAAGCCTTTAGTGAGGTCAAAGCAGTTAAATTTTGCTCTTCCATTCTAGGAGGATGAACTGATTGCATTTTCTCAATCACTATACTAATATACAGTATACTAATATTTTTATATCATCAGATAAATATTTCAGATCTTTTTTGAACTTCTGTGTTAACAGCAGAACTAAAACCAAGTTGTCAGCAGCAGCCTGAACCTTCAAATGACTGTTTAGCAAGGTAAAACTTTCTCTCTGCTCTTCAGGCTTCCCCTGACTGTACAACCAAAGATGAAGTGTCTCTCTCTGTTACAACAATATATAAGAAAATCACGTTCAACCAGTTACCTAGTCGTAGCCTCAGCTCATTTTAAAAATACAGTCAGGTCAACACTCTTGTTCCTAAATACAGCCTACATTAACTGTCCAAGTAAAAACATAATTACTTAATTGCTTAAATTTTATTCATCGAATTTTATAAGCATCATTATTCAGTGCCTCCTTATCTATAACCCCAGAAGTCTGAGCATCAAGAGATGAAATAGGTTTCTACAGCCTACCACCATTCATTCAGACTTTGATACACCTGATTAACCGTCACCCCATTTCTCTATTCTTTTAATCAGCTAGTCATTCCATGCCAATTAAATTGACCTAAGGGGTTGCTTATCACACTCCTTTGTGGGTAACAGGATTCTGAAATTACAGTTGGCTCTAGGCAATTCCTGAGCTTACTTGAATAAATCTCATTTCCAGTTCTGTTGTTTTTACATCATTAATAGGTCTAAGTAGTCTTACAAGCAATAGGACTGAAGCTGCATGAAAAGGCTGTTTTCTTTCATCCAGAAATGAAAAATACTGGCATTCCTACAAAATAGATTCTCCTTGAGATAATGTGTGTGAACCTGCTGATCATATGTTGTTAAAATAGTGGAAATGTGGAAATTTCATGACATCTGACATCTGACTACTCTTTGGTTAATTAAATTTGAACCTATGTGAATTGCTAATAACTTTCAAAAGTATTTCATTTTTGAAATAGGTGTGCCCTGGTTGGAAATAAAAGATCACAAGTAGAGACGAAATCATAGAATCACAGTATACTCTCAGTTGGAAAGGACTCATAAGGATCATCATGTCCAATTACTGGCTCCACACAGGACCACCCAAAAATCAGACTTCATGTCTGAGGGTGTTGTCCAAAGGCTTCTTGAAAGCCTTCAGGCTCGGTGCCATGACCACTGCCCTGGGGAGCCTGTCCCAGTGCCCGACCACCCTCTCGGTGATAAATTACCAGATTATCAAGCAGAGAAGTAGTCAAAAGACAGAATTCATTCATTTGATAATGCCATATTCTTTTTCAAGAGCATTGAAGCTTTTACAAGAATGGAGAAAAACACATTCTGATGTTTCTCATTTTTGTATTTGTTTAACTTACACTGGACCTACTAAAATTCAGCAGTTAGCTACACAAGTTTCAATCCATGCTGTTTCAAATATTAGTAATACAAGAGAACAGTTTAGAAAAACCATATATAGTAAGTATTGCAGTAACATACCACTGTTAAGACAACTGGCTTGATAAATTAAAGAGATTACATTTCTGTGTTTCCCAGCAGTGCCAATAAAATGAACTAAACTGAATTTTCATCCTCTTCAAATAATAAATGAATCCATAACAGAAAGTGTTTCTTTTCCTGAAGAAATCATTCTGATTATCTAACCCTGGAAACCAAACTAATTTGGGCTACAGAATTCAATCCAGCAAATCCTGCACATAGCTTCTCATTTACTTACAGCATATTATGATAAAGGCAGCCAATTTTTGTGTGATGCTGTGAATGAATCTCTCTCATTGCTTCAAAGGTTAAATTGGAGGAGCACCCCCAGCACACAACACCAAACAAAACCCATCCCTGGGTTCTGCAGCAGTACAGCACTAATGCTTCTTCAGCTCTGAGACACAAGCACAAAATCCTTACACATCCTCTGCCGACCAATATTTTCTTGCCAGCTTCTCCTACATCAAGATACGTGTAACAATTTTCTCCTTCATCCAAACACCTTTATCACAAAACCTGCCAGAATCTAATTACCTTTGAGATCTATATCTGTAAATTTGGCTGACACATCAATGGGTTTAAACATTACAAGGGATGCAGAAAGGTAGCCAAGCACACAGTACAATCAAAAAACACTTGTTCAAGAGGCTGGACTCATTACTTAAAAAATGTCTTCCTGCATTATAAAACAATAGAAAAGCCTTATGAATTAGCCACAATACATTTTAAAAAAAATCCCAAGGAAGAGAAAAAAAAAAGTTTCAAAATCACATGATTCACTTCTATGTGTATTCAAACTAGGGAGAAATTATTGTGGTGAATTCTGATATTAAGTTGGTTTGTACATGTATTCCACCACTGACTGTAATGGAGTTCTGTCAGTGCTACACTGACACAGGAAAAGCAAGAATAAAGTTCTCTAGCTACAATATATGTAGATTCCTGAAAGGAAGGAAGCAAATTCAGGGCAAAAAGTTGTGATTAGATAATGTTAATCTTAAATCAAAACAAAACACAAAAATGCAGCTGGCTAAGATTAGGAAATTGATCCATGTTTTAGTTTCCTTCCTTGGAAGTAATGAGATTCTCAGATCAAAAGTCTTCCATCTCTGTTTTGTACAGCCCTGTGTTTAGCACTAACCTTTCAATCAGTCAGAGAACTGGGACTCCTGTTGTTACAAACTACTTGGAGATTTCCTAGGCTGAGGAAGGAGTCTTGATTAGTGAATTCAGAGAAACAAAACAAATCAAAATCCAAGCATTAAGATAAAATAGAATCATCTGTAAAAGCAACCAATTCAACTATTAGTCCAAGAAAAAAGCTTTTCATATAAAGTTTCTGACTTCTGAGGTGCACAGATTTAAAACATTGGAATTTTCAGAGTAATCTGGCGAGCACAAGATGAAAGTGATATAAATAGTTATTTAAAGATATGACTAATATTTACATAAGAGCTACTGAAGTCACAAAGTGGTTCTTCAACCAACTGAAGACTGAAAAAATACGGTGTTGTAGATGTCTAACATCTACAGTTTGGTTGAAGTTCACTAGTTTTCCCCCTAGAAAACATACACCTTTAAACACAAGTAAACACAAGAATTGCAAGATCAAATGTTATCTCATTTATTTTGCATGTCTGCTAAAATATCTGAACTGCTTGCAAATAGGAAATCATCAACTTTTTTTTGGGGGGGGGGGGGGGGTTGAGAAAATTAGAAAATCGTGCAAAGTAAGTTATACAGTAAGTATGAAATAGATATTTGCAGTGTGCCAAAATTTAACAATTTCATGTTTCTATGCTCTGTGTGCAACTTCTTATATTCCGTTGTGTTGAGGTTCTGCCTCTCTGGCCTCAGATGATTTAGACTTTATGATAGAACAAAGAGCATCTAAAAAGAAAAAAAAAGTCTTTCCAGGACTGTCTCATAAAAAGGCATATACATGAAAAAACAAGAACTACTTATCTCTGCACCAAGAGCTTTAGACATAGCAGCAACTTGGACTCTATGTATCTCAAGTACCAAAACTACTAATAAACAAAATCCTTGGGGAAAAAAAATAAAATAAAAAAAATCTTTCCTGAAATGATAGTGTGTCATTTGGTCTCTATACACAGCTTCCCATCCCTGGTGAGCACTGGATTACTTCTGACACAATAAATTTTGACCTGAATGAAGAAAATACATGACATCACATGCTATCAGCAGTCACCTTCCTTGCATGAAATCACATATTGTCTTATTCTTAAGATATATACGAATGTCCAGCTTGAAACTAACAAGAAATACCTCATGCCATAGGAGACTTCATGTTAAGAGCATCTTGAGAAAATGGAACTTTTGACAACCTGAAGTTTCTGCAACATGTTAAAGTAACAAAGGAAGCAAACAGCACAGTTCCACTGAAGCCTTTTAGGACACAATGCTGTATCTCCATAATCACTCAGTACCTGATAATGACAGCATTCACCCAGCACTCTCTACATTTTATCTTTATTTTTAAAGCAGATGGATGTTTAAAAAGTATTTGACAAACCACACCATACCTCAGAAATTTACTTGCAGCCCCACTATTGTACTTACATGATATGAACTATTTTCAGAAATAGTTTTGAAATGTAGATAGTTATTTCTAAGTGTGCTTCACTGTGATGTATAACAGCTTCATCAGATAAAGCTGAGTAAGAGTATTTGCATAACAGTGAGATATTTACTGAGAACATGACTAATACAACTATTCTAAATTATAAAAGATAGCTTTATGTTTTCAATTTCCCTGTCTCAGAGTCTTCCCTTTATTTATTATTTTACAAATATGGTTTTTTTTTTTTTGTGTTTTGTTTTTTTTTTTTTTTTTCCTGAGTTTCATTTTTTAGTTCTATATAAGGACATAACATGAAAAGCAGTAAAATAAAGATACCACCTCTCAGTGAAAACACCATGTACTAAATACTCCCATTAATTTGGTATACAGGGAAATATCAAAGTAGTAGCTAAAGAAAATAGCATCTTTAAAAAAAGTTTAGGCCTTGCCTGACAGTGGTCTCAATATGCAAGATGATTCACAAAAGCATATTTTACTTTGTGAGATTATCTGTAACATTTCACTCATTAGTATTAACATTTTAGTTATACTGCAGTACATACTAGGTTGGTTCTTCCAAACGCCTCCTTCATTGTGAAGTAATGCAGAAGTGTAATTTCTAAAAAAAAAAAAAAATACACACAGGAAGTACCAGATATCTAACAATATCTAACAATCTGCTGTACCACATTTCCAGTCCATATTTGTAGACATAATTAATTTAGATACTGTTGCTATCTGAACTAAAATGAACTCCAAGTCTTTTGATCTTCACCCATTACTAAAGACTGTTTTTAAGGACAATGTCCTTGGAAGGACATGCTTTCCCATCCCACCAAGCTGCTCGGTTCTCTAATTTCCTTGCTAAGTGAATTCCTTGTATTATCTTATGTAGTATTGTATGGGTACATCATGTTGCACAGCAGGTGAATGCTGCCAAACATAACATGTCCCTGCTCAAAGAGAGTACACCTAAAGATGCTTCAGACACCTCATAGCCCACACGAATATGGTGTGCCTTATACCAGTCTGAAATGCTTCCTCCTTAACCCCTCCAGCTCATGTATATCACCAGAAAGTGCTGGTTCATTCCAGTACCTAGCAGAAAAGCAAGAAAAGAAAAGACCACAAAATGCAAATATTACTATCATTGTTATCCGTTTGAGTGTACATCTTTTGTTAGGCTTCTGTTAATATAATTATCTACTTCTTTCTCTAGCCAAGTTCTGAATATTTTGCATTCTCAGCTTCCATTTAATTCATTAAATACTTGGTTTAAGTATTGAATAGACCCAATTTAAGTGATTAATTCCACATTTTTGTGAAAGCCATTTCCTATTCCTTACCCTTCACTGGCCTTTTTAAAATCCATAGATATGAATGTCCACCCAATCTTTTCTTTCCTCTTATCTGCCTAAATATAGGAAAGGAGAGAAATCTACACTTTGTTTTGACTTCTGAAGAGGAAAAGGAGAGGAATGAGATTATTCTTATTTCACTCTTAAGCAATGAGACCCTCTAACTGAAGAGACTTCAGGCTATAGCACAACTCCAAACTGCACAACCAATTTCTCTCAGCTGTCTTCATCAGCAGTGCCACTGAATGGTGAAGGCCCATTCTCACATTTCAATTCCTATCACAATTCTATTTTTAATAAAAAAAAATAATCCAAGTTTATTGACTACAGCAAATATCAACCCACTTTCTTTGGTAACACCTTGACGTTTTTATATCTCCTGAGGAAAATACTGGATACTACAGAACACTTTCAAAGTTGAATTGCTTGAAAAATCTGGGATGTTAAGAACAACATGACAGGACAGAAGATGCATTTTTAAATGTCTGCCCATTCTGTTTCTGACTTACTATTAAAAAAAAAAAAAAAAAAAAAAAAAAGGAAAACCCTTTTCCTCTAAGATGCAGATAATTGTTACTGCAAAGCGATACAAATTGAATGGAAGAACCAGAGCACTGATGTTTTAGCTCATATGTTCTGGTATCTTATTGTTGGTTATTTGTTCCAAATGCTCTATATCCTTTGGGATGGGAGGGTGGATGCGTGGGGATGAGGAGGAGAGAGGTTATTTCTCACCCAAATCAGCCTTCACATGGGTCTCACAAATCCTAGGTGTGGGCTCTAATTATATTAAGATTTAGCTCCGTGGAAGTAGTAGAAAGCCTATGCTCTGGTGCTCTGGTGTCTGGGCAAAACATTACAACAGCATTTCACAGAGAGCATGTCTGACTAGTTCCCATAATTTCTGTCTTCTGCTCTGAGTCTTAGAGTTCAGGTAATGTGTAAAACTAAAGGGATGAAGCTTTTTAACATGAATTAAACACTACTTACAACAAGGACAGTGTCATTATTTACAAATTATTACTTAGAAAATTATATTTACAAATGCAGGACAGAAAGAACCTCTTCTCCTTTCTAAACAAATTGTTAAAGAAATGTCCAAAACAAATGCCATGAAATTTTAAGTCTAGAACTGTTTTACATTTATGAGAACTGAAGAATAATTCTATGCTTTCTCCATGACAATCAATATTTTCAGTGTCTATATTTTTTTTTAATGTAAGAATACTCTATACTTGAAAGATTTAACATCTGTAATTCAGACCTTCCTCATCCTGTTTGCATCTAATACCTCATGTAAAAAACTGTTAAAAGTGAATGCCTGGCAAACTATTACAAAAATAAATTGCTGAACAAATAGCTGGGTTTCATAACTGCTCACATTATTTACTGGTAACTCAATTTTGCTTTAAGAATGAGAAAACATCATCATAATACTTTCCAACTGGGTGCAGTGGCAGTAATAAAATATAAAAATCCACAAGATTCTTAATAAATAAGGCCACAGAATAGGCTTCATGCAGTTTCATCCAACAATAAACTTTGACAACTCTTTTCATGATGTGAAACCACATCCCACCTTTCCAGCAGAGCAGAAACACTGACAGTCAGATGATGAGATGTTTGAGAGATGGATAGGATAGTTCCCATAACTATTTGCTGAAATCATAAAACTTCTAATGGACCAGTACTTCAAAATGACACTTCTCAACAGTAAATATTCAGTGGGGACTAGGAATCTCCCTTTTCTGGATGACAGTCTAAACAGCATAATAATAGTATTTCACACTCAAAGTCACCTTAGCAGAAACAACAACAATAAAGAGGAAAAAAGACATTCCCTCTACTTCCTAATTTGGAGGTTACGGCACTCACTTGAAAAACAGAGACCTAAAGTTTAGTCTCTTCTCTGCTGTGTACTCAGCACTTCTGAATCTTGCTGCTTTATATTATCCAATGCAAAGTGAGGCACTTCCAACAAGAGGGGCTCGATTTGTTTAGGATATCTGGCTCAATATACTGTGTTTAATTTGTCCCTGTAACAAACCTGACAAACATCAAAAAAGATGAGTGCTGAAATGCTTGATATAGCAATGCCTAAGTCTACATTATTGGTTTCAGTCCAAATGACAATTCTTCACATTACAGAAAAGGACAAAACCCATCATGCATAAAGGGCCTATTGCATATAATAGAATTGGAAGATTCATCCATTAGTGTTCTTTCTTCACTAGTCCCTGCTTCCACAATAGTTTTCAGCAGGTGTTTTTTCCTGTTGTATGCTGTAGTCCTGTAAAGCAAAGAGAAAGTGGCTTTTGTAAGAGGCATCCTAGCTCCCAAATCTACCAAACCTCTAAAAAAAATGATTAACTACATTAAGAAGAGTGACACAGCTTCTATAGTAGTACACTTGTGTACATTTTGAGGAAAAAACAAAAAACAAAACAAACAAACAAAAACTTAAATGCTGTTAGAGATGGTGAGATGTCACTCTTGAAGGATAGGAAAGTAATCTTTTGGTTTAAGAAGCAGTTAAAAGACAAAAAAATAAATAGGAAGTTAAATGACCAGTCCTTCACTGAGGGAGGTTCAGCAGCAGATATAATCGGGTATTTGTTACTCCATTCCACAAATAATCCAGAAAAGATTACACTGTTACTGAGGTTACAGTGTCTGAAGGTAATTGCAACAGACAAAGCTAAAGCTGATATTGGAGTAGTGTGAATTTCACCAGTGCTAAGTGACTAGAAAATAAATTGAAAGATCAAACAATTAAAAAAAAAAAAAAAAAAGAGGATCGCTCATTAGGGAAACTAGGAATGCCTTGATTCTGGCATGTTTCATACAACATCCACACACTGGGAAGACTCATCATAATGAATCAGTATAATCACACCCTGTTTGTCATAGTCTTTCCCTAAAAGCTCACTAGTAGTCCCTAAGGCTCACTGGTAGGACTAGCTGGACTTTCAGTTTTATTTGGCAGAACAGGATCTAGGATTTTTAGTAGAGTTCAGCTGTCTGCATTTGATTGGTCACTTAGTTTCTGTGGAAAAAAATAAAATAAAAATATTTTCTCCAAAGCTACAAAGCTATAATGGAAACTATAAGCTATCTTCAGTGTTCTTTGAATCCTTGGTCTCTGAAACAAAATTGTTTTTAAGCAATGACCTTTATTTTCTAATGTCCAATCACTTATTCATGACTGTTCAATGTAGACTTTTATTATACAACCATGTTTTCCCCAGTCAAAACGACACTGTTAAAGTTTTGATCTGTTTTCCAAGACCACCCAGAATTTTATCCACAGGGAAAAATGCCAGAAACCTTTCAGGACAAATCCTTGCAAATTATTAAGTTTAAACAAATTTTAGATGCATGCAGTTCCAAAATAAATTACTTTTAAAGTATAACTCTCCTGCAAATTTTAAATCACCCTTTAGTTGTTTGTGTTCCAATTGACAAGTACAACAGAATAGTGGTGTCACATTACTGCAAATTATTGCACAGTCTTTTTCAGCTAAGAACTCTAGCTTGCAAAAATAGGTTTCAAAACCAAATCTCTCCCTCTCTCAAGTATGTGCTTCAAATGCAAAAGCACTTTGGCACTCTATACATTTCTTATTCTTTTTCATCCCTAAATAATGAACCTTTTCACATAAGGAAATGCAGAGAAAATTGAAGGTATCCCGTTTAAGTTCTCTGTTAACAAAAAGTTTCATTTAATGTGAATTTACTTCTTCTTAGTGAAGAATAAAATCCAAAGTCCAACTCTGAGCCATCTATGAAGCACAGTAGCAATCTAATGCCTACCTATTTGGTCAACATCATGAAGGGAATAATGCATTGGTAAATTAGCAAGAAAAACAAACAAAACAAAAAAACCACAGACAAGCAAATAATGAACCTGAAAAGTTAAAACAAATAAACAAACAAAACCTAACCTTCTAATCAAAGAGATTGCAAGGAAACATATCCATGCTAGGATCTATTTAAAAAGAGGATACAAACTTACTTTCCCATCTTCCCTTTTGTTTATTCTTGATTATGTTTGTATGTGGTTAACATTCATTTGCATTTCCTAATGGAAAGCACATGACAGCACTTCTGTTGTACTTTCTGGAACACAAACAAAGTGCAGTGAAGAAAAAATATCTACACCAAGAAGTCAAATGCTCTCTATCACAATATGCCCCAGTGCTCCAAGGAGCCTGAAAGAGAAGACAGTGCATATTGTTATCAAACAAAAGCAGGTTGGAACGGATCACCGAGCATCATCAGCTCTGATCCCTGTTCAAAACAGGACTTACTTTAGAGGAGGTTTCTCAGTGTCTTCTCCCGGCAAGTTTTGAGGTTTTCTTCTAAGACAGAAGAATCAAGTTTTTGTGGGCATATTTGTCCCATGCTTACCCACGCTTGCAGCAAAGGTTGTCCCATATTTCCAAAGAATATTTCCCTCACTGCAGCTTGTACCTTTTGCCTCTCGTCCTTTAACCTCTCTAAAGAACCTGCTTCCATGCCCACACCACCCACACCATTTTTGAGACATGAAGAGTTGAGCCATTAGCTTTCAGCCAACTTTACTTCCTCAACTTCCCTCTCTCTGTCACCTGCTCCAGCTCCCTGACCATTTTAGTTGCCCGTCATTGCCCTGACTAACTGAGGAGGTCCCAGGTTAGCAAACATGACTCCAGTCAACAAGAAGGGCAGGAAGGAGGAACCAGGGAACTACAGGCCGGTCAGTGGTACCTCAGTAACGTAGAAGCTTATAGAGCTGATCATCTTGGAAGCCATCACACAGCACATATGGGACCACTGAGTGATTGGACGCAGCCAGCATGGGTTTATAAAGGGCAGGTCCTGCCTGACTAATTTGATCTCCAAGATGAGATGACCTCCTTAGCAGATGAAGGATGAAGGAAAAGCTGTGGGTGTTGCCTACCTGGATTTTAGTAAAGCACAAATAAGGAACAGTCTCCCACCCCTAAGAAATTTCTTTTAGAATTAATGAGAGTTTTGAAAGCAATTTTTATCTGAAGGACAAAACACATGTATATATGCATACTCACCACAATAATACTGTATGATGGAGGGTTGCAAAATGAAAACAAAATGCTTAAAAGTCAATAGATATAGGAATATAACTACACACCAACACAAAAGGCACACCAAGATTAAGAAAACATAGCTTGGTCCTATTATTTTAGGACTGACTTTCTAGTTCTACATATATGCAATCTATTTTAAATATTCTATTGTTATTCACCTTAAAAATACATAAAACATAATTGAGTTCTTTATTTCTTTGTATGTCAGCTACTTCTATGGAAAGCCCCTCCCTGTTTCTAAACATTTATGAACACAGAAGAATCTTCAGCACAGAGTTACTACTGTATACAGTTTAACTCATCAAAATATTTCTGGTATGAAATAGAAAGATGGGCAGTAAAATATTGTTTGTTGTAGATGTAGCAAATCTTTTTGTTTCCTAAATGAGTAAATCTTTAGATAAAGAGGAACAGATGCAAGAGATGAAGAAGGTTTATGATTTTGCTAATTTTTAAGTTATGATGTAAGCATTAGCAACTCCACAGTATTGCACTTGCCACTGTGGCTTCCAAAAGCATGCAACTAGAGGGTAAAAAGTCTCATATCATAAGCTTTTCTGCATTAGTCTGAATGCCTAAAACCAAATGTATCAAGTTACAAACCTACATTACAAGTCTACAAACTTACTAGGCCAACAGAAATCCTTTCTCCTTACATCACTGAGAAAGTGGTTGCAAGAGCAAGTACAGTCACTGGAGAGAAACAGACAGACAGACAGAGAGAACCTTTTTTTCCTAGCAGAATATTTCTTGGCCTTTAAGAATATCAAATTCACTGCCTATGCACAATTACATAGGAAATAATAGGCCTGTAATTCCTGAAATAAAATAAACTTCTGTTACTAAGCTTACATCTTTATTCTCTGAACCGAATTCTGAACCTCTGGATTTCATCAACCTAGAAATAGACTTGTGAAATGAACATCAATACAACTAGACAAGTTAGAACCATTGAATTTTCTGACACTTCAGCCAGGATGCTGCATTAATCACCCTATCATTCCTTTCTAATAAATAGTACTGTGACTTTCCAGGGACTCAGGATGGAAACTGACAGAAAGTATCAGCCCTGCTATGCTTTAGTCAGTGTTCAGGTTCATAATTCTGGCAGTCTACCCTGGAGTTAAGTATCCCATGTCAAATGCATTACTACAAAGTGGATTTGGGGACAGCCTGGCTGTCCTAGAAATATAGTTTGTATGCCAGCAGAAGCTGGAGTGACTACTGCCAAGGGAGTCCAGAGTAGCTGTTTCCTGAAGACACCAAAAATCTAACTCATCATTATCTTACTGTGATGTGAACAATATCTAACCAATGAACTCTGCTTCTCACCTTTTTCATTCTCTTCCTTCAACAAGTTGTCCCAAACAAGGAAAATTTTCTCCCTTAACAGACTTCAGTGACATAACTCAAACTGACTGAAGAGAAGTGAAAATTAATGATACAGATAAAAGTAAGGGAATCTCACAGCAAGTAACTGAAAGGCAAACTAGGCTGTGCCTATCTCACAAATTACCATTTCTGTTCCTTTAAACAGCTTGTTCCTGAGGCAGATGACTGTTAAAAGTACAAAGCATCAGGCACCTTCTTGTCAAACTGTTATTTTATAAAATTTGGACAAGTTTCACTTTTCTGTTCAAACACTTGGAAAATAAGAAGCACCTTTTTGTGTTTACTTGTTGCTTTTGGCACAAATTTCACATTTCTGTCCCAAGAATAGGAAGACATGCCCCAAGCCACATCAGAGAGCATACATGAACTATCCCACCAAGTCTCATCACTAGATTTCACCTGAAGTAAAGATCTTTATCCTCACAAATTGGCTTCTGTTTTAATCCCCTGAAAATGTGCCTTAAATATTGGCAACGATCATCTGACATCTCTAAATACGTCATCCTTCATATTTTTTCAAAATAATTTCCTTTGCTTCATGCAAATATGTTAAATATCTCTTTCTAATTCACCAAAGAGGACATTTTCATTTGCTTCTGATTCAGCAATTTCTTTTGTAAGTGGAAATAGAATGCTTGCAGAAATTGCTTGACAAAGATTACTTTGAGGACTTCAGCATTTCTTCCAACAGAAGAGAAAACTGTTTTGTGAAGGGTATACAAATATTTGAAATGCTTCACCAAGAGAATCCAGAATACCAAAACCAAGAGCTTAATATTATATGCCAGCACATCTGATGTTAGAACTTTCCTCCAGACAAGGAACTACTGCTTTCGTACAGTTTTCTTTATCTTATATGCCACAGACATTGATATTGATCTAATCTTTCTGGTTTTACCAGTGACTCAGTTCCACACTCTCTTACTCTCTTCTATATTCACATATCATCCTGTTCCAATCTCTTAAATTTTTCTCCCTTGTGCACTAAGAAACAGCTGGTTCTAAGCCTCCAAAAGCCAACTCGTTTTCTTTGGAATTTCTTGAGAAAGACTTTCTCTACCATGATATACATCTAAGAAAACTTCACAAAGCTGTCAGTATAGATTTACGGCCACTGTTCCACATGCTGATTACAACTGCCTATTACATCTATGTCACATTGATTTTAAACATCCTGGGCTTCATCCATTCTTCTTAATTATCTTTTAGATAAGGTTGAATATAATAGGCTGCTCTTTCATGAACAGCAATACTGAGTGCTAGCACCTTTCACAGTTCATGTTATTGTTAACAACCACCAGCAGCAGTCGAACTTTTTCTGCACCATCCAATATATAACAAAAAAATTTACTAAATATGCCCTTACTCAATTACAGGAAATTGTTAGATAACAATTTTAGACAACATCAGTGCTGTATAATTATGCTAACTTATAACAGTTAAAATGAGATTTTTCAACAAGAAAAACGATGTGAATGCAAAACAATCTCTTTGTGATACTTCAAGCTTTCAGATGCAATAAGTACTACCTAAATCTCAGAATCCAAGTAGAGTATTAGTTTTAAAAATGAGGATGTAAGTAAGCTGTTACCCTCTGCTTAATCAATTTACATGGGTAAAAAGGAAATATCTATTACTGAGCAATACTACATATCTATTAAGAGATTGGTGTGAGATCCTAATTATTCTGCTATGAAATAAGTATTTTTAACAACCTCAGGAGTCAAAAATAGAGATATATTAATTTTCCTGTACCCAGACTGTCCAGCATCTAGCCTTATGTTCATTGGGAACTAATAGTGCCCAGTACCAAATGTAAATTTATTCTTTGACAATTTTTTCTTTTTCTCTCTGAAGCTGCTATGAGTACTCCTGAATTTGTCCTGATAAACACCATCAGTCAATATACTTCTGTAACACAGAGGACCAAAAGGAGCCCACAGATGTTCCTGTTTGCTAGACAACAGCATGAGACTGAACACATTCAACAACCTATTTTTACTTCCTCTAAATTGACAGAAGCATTCTTTGCTTCGATACTTATCAACTCTTTTCTTCCGATGTTCAAAGATACATTGTGTAAGCAAACATGCAAACCAAGGAACAATAATTGGGGTTGATAAATAGATTATCTTAAAAACAAAAAGCAAAACAAAACAAAAACTGTAAAACACCAGTGTAAAATATATGCTTTAAGCATTCCATGAAAGCTCTAAGAAATCAACATGGTAAAACTAATTTCTATGAGAAAAAAAAAAAAATAGCCAGTGTTTTCAGCAATCTCTGGTCTTTATGAGGATTACATTGGTATCTTAGCACATGAAAGCAAACAAACAAACAAAAAAAAAACACAGCTTAAGCATATTAACTAAGCTATCAACCTAAACTTGCTCTAGCACAGCGGAAAAACTCCAAACTGTTAGACTACAGTACAAAGAAAGTCCTGAGATCTTTACTCAAAGGCTGTGATATAGACGATTTTCCGGGATATTTCCTTAGCCAATATAGGCAAATTCCTGTAACTACAATATGAAAAAAAGCACAACTCCAAAACTCGTACAGCTTGAATGTGACAGAAATTTTTATGGGAAAATGTGTTTCTTTAATAAAATGTTTCATTTCACTGTAACTCATACAAGGATACCCAAGCATGTAAAGTTTTCATGGATATTGCAATCACTGATGTACTAGATGAGTATCACTCAGTCCTTAGTTTAATAGCAGTAGACATAAAATTTCATACTACACAAAACTTTGACAGAAAAAATAAACTTCTACAGTGTAGTAAATCTAGTAAGTTAAAGCCTTCCAAAGCAGTACTTTACTTAAAAAAAATCTCTACTTGAAACTACTTCCTAAATTTTATTTTTCACAAAAAATGACCACATTTTAACAGACGATGTATTTTTCACCATCTCCACTCTTTTGCTTCTATGAAACTTCTTTTCATAGTTCCATTCTTTGTGTATGATTAATTAAGTTTGCACATGGTACAAAACCTCAGAAAGCAACAAAACCAAAAGATGGTATTTCACCAACAGCAATAAATAACTTGTCTATAGCATGCCAGCAACTGTGGTATGCTTCAACATAAGCAAATGAAAATCCAACAACAGGGGAAAAAAAAAAAAAAAGAAGAAAGAATTATATTCCAGAGAAAATCAATTCAAACAGACATGGAAATCAGAACATATAGACAGCTGAGCATGAGTTTCCAGTCCCCCACTGAGGTTACAAAGGCTAATCTGACTTTTCATAGTAAAACCAACAACACCAGAATAGCAGAGGCAGAGAGATTTATCTCAATTTTTTGATGTGTGTGTCACTGCTACAGGAATTCCAAACACATTCTGGTGTCCCAGCACAATGGACAATACTGGATCAGACCATATGTCCTTCTATCCTAGTCTTCTGGCCAAATGGGAACTCCAAGGAAGAAAATAAGCATATTCAGTATTTCCCCTTCATGTGTTATCTTCCAGTCTTTAACCAATTCCACTTCAGGAACATTGTGACCCATGTGTGATTTTTGTATTTAATAAGAGAGATCCTTTCCATGAACTTGACCCTGACTGCTCTGCTAAACATGTTGAACCTACATGAGTAGGTTCTCATGCTGCCTGCAATGTTACAGTAAAAAATTCCAAAGGTTGACTGTTTTTCTGTGAAGAACCACCTTGCTTTGCTGTTGGTCTTCATCTTCATGGTTCCATTTAATGCTCTACAGTTCTTGATGCAGAAGACATGAAGACAAGTTCAACCTCTTCTAATGCTCGTTATGCTACTCATGCTTTTGTAGGCCTCTCTATCCACCCCCACAATTGTCTTGAAAACTTTCCAGGCTTTAGTGACTTCTCTGTATGGTAACAGTCTTGTAACCATTCATTCTCTTCCAGGCCTACTATGTAGTTTTACTGACAGCGTACCAGAACTGCACACAATAACCAAACAAGTGGAGAATTATACAGTGATACAGAGATCTCCATTTCTTTCTGACACCACCACCACTTTTTTGTTTGTTTGTTTTGTTTTGATTCCTACCAACTGCTAAACTGACCTTTTCATGAAGTGACATATTAAGACCTAAATATCACTAATGAGTAGCACAGGAATTCATCATTTTGTATGAAAATTGGATTTTATTTCCCCATATGCACTACTTAACTTAGAATCATAGAATCAGAATGACAAGGTTGGAAGGGACCTTAAAGATCACCTCGTTATAACCCCCCTGTCATGGTCAGGGACACCTCCCACTAAACCACGTTGCTCAAAGCCCCATCCAGCCTGGCCTTGAACACCTCCAGGGATGGGGCATCCACAGCTTCTCTGCACAACCTCAACCATCCTCACAGTGAAGATTTTCTTCCTTAGATCTCATTTAAATCTACTCTTCTTTTCATTTAAAGTTATCACCCCTTGTCCTATCACTCCACTCCAACAAAGTTTCCCTTCCCAGCTTTCCTGTAGGCCTTCTTTAGCTACTGCAAGGCTGCTGTAAGGTCTCCCTGGAGCCTTCTCCTCTCCATGCTCAACAACCCTGACTCTCAGCCTGTCTTCATCGTACACATGCTCCAGAGCCTCTCATCAGCCTCGTGGCTCTTCATTGGACTTATTCTAATAGGTCCATGTCCTTCTTGTGCTGGGAGTCCCAGAGCTGAATGCAGTGCTCCAGGTGGGGTCTCACCAGAGCAGACTAGAGGGGGACAATCTCCACCCTGAAACTTCTCTTTACACTGAATTTCAACACTCCTCCCCCCTCCCCCCCTCCCCCCCCCCCGAGATTTTCCCCATTTATTATTTATTTCATAGAATTCTTTATTGTTAGCCCTCTTCTTTACTACCTAAACAATTCAGAACGTGCTCATAGAAAATCTGTGACAATGGCGAAAGGCCTTCTTTCAATATTCCAGACAATTTGCATCTAGGCAAGGGAGACTGCTGCCTAGGACATTAGGCTGACAGAAGCAGCAAAAGGTGTTGTCCTGCACTCCACTGTGGCTGCATTTATTTTAATGAAGAACTTCCAATCAAAGATGAAAGCAAAGTTTCCCAGCTGCTTTGTGTCTCTCCAAGACAGGCATCATCTCCCACCAAGACTTCAGGAGTAGCTTTATGCCAGCTAGCCACCCTGTCTCTTGAATTGGTCTTCCCATGAAGAAGCTTGAAACTGATCCTGATTAAAGAACTAGAGCCTTACCTTATATGTGCCTTCATGAGACAATTTGAACTATTAAGGCATCAAAGAGAATAAGCAGAAGTAACTCAGTCACTCAAACTCTGGAACAGAAAGTTACAGATGACTTTTCAAGATAACCAGCAAATATGTAACAATAACCAAAAGCCAAAACTGTAAACTCAGCACAGAACAGAACAATGTGCCTTTTCCATCCATTCTCACAAGTAACTTACCACTGGAATAGTTTTTACTAAGAAATTCACAATTACAGTGATTTTTATTTTACTTTGAATTGGAGCATAACTTAGAAACACAAAAAAGCTCCAAGGCAAGAAAGTTCTATGGTATGTGCTGTACAGCAAATCAGACTAGATAATCACAGTACCATCTCTCTAGTCCACTAGTCTAAATGTTTTGTTATTCTATAACACATCTTAGTGCCAAACACTTTTGGGCAGATTTGCATGGCATAACAGAAAAATAGCAGTCAGCTTCTCAGATACTTTCAAGAAATGTTATCTCTTGGAATTCAGCATAACATTTGTTATGTTCCATGTATTAAATTCAATTTGCTCTTTGCAGGGACACACAGCAGAAGCCAGCAGAGCAGGGGAATTACAAACACATCTCCAGCATCAAAATGAAAAGGGGATACTCAGGGACTTTACAATGGACAACTAGGAAGAAAGTATTAATTTTATACAATATTAAGCTTTATTTACCTTTATAACTCCCATTCCTTTTTCTAGTTCACTCATCTCCTTCTCTCTTTGGGTTTCCTACAACTCTGTCTTAAGCTTGCATGGCTGCATTCTAATCCCCAGTTCCAGACTCTTCTTTTGTATAAGAATACTTTAGCTTTCTTTGTGGCAATGAGCATTATCCTTGATACATTCTTTCTTTCTTTTTTTCTACTTATATTGAAAAGAGAAAATAATGTTGTAAGTGTTGTAAGACTATTTTTTTCTAATACTTAAGGTTTTCTACTACTAAAGCAGAAATATGTTTTCCCTTTCACAGCATTCTTTCTGTGACATCCACATTGTCTGTAGTCCTAAATAGTTACTATCTCCTTGGTTCTGATCATCAGACATCTGTACCATTAAGCAGAAAAAAAAAAAAAAAAAAAAAAAAAAAAAAAGGAACAAATCAAAGAGCAGGGAGAATAGCCTAGTATTTCTGTAAGTCTCTTGACAAGTATTTGTAAGACTAAAATATTCAGTGCTAGTTACTCCTGGCTTTGCCACATGCCTAACACAGGCCATGCCATTTCATGGCTCTCTACCTCTGTGTGCATCTGTATGACTTACAGTTCTGTTTCACCCATGAAACCATGATTGTTCGGCTAATTTCATGTACAATCGAACAGTCCCTGGCTTGTACAAGAACCAGTGTGACCAGCAGGGCTAGGGAAGTGATTGTCCCCCTGTACTCAGCTCTGCTGAGGCCGCACCTTCAGTACTGTGTTCAGCTTTGGGCCCCTCGCTACAAAAAGGACATGGAGGTGCTTGAGCGAGTCCAGAAAAGGGCAAAGAAGCTGGTGCAGGGTCAGGAGAACAAGTCTTACGAGGAGCAGCTGAGGGAGCTGGGGTTGTTCAGCCTGGAGAAGAGGAGGCTCAGGGGCGCCCTTATCACACTCTACAGGTACCTCAAAGGAGGCTGTAGCGAGGTGGGGGTTGGTCTATTCTCCCACGTGCCTGGGGACAGGATGAGGGGGAATGGGCTAAAATTGTGCCAGGAGAGGTTTGGGTTGGATATTAGGAAAAACTTCTTTACTGAAAGGGTTGTTAGTCACTGGAATGGGCTGCCCAGGGAAGTGGTTGAGTCACCATCCCTGGAGGTCTTTAAGAGACATTTAGATGTGGAACTTAGGGATATGGTTTAGTGGAGGACTTGTTAGTGTTAGGTCAGAGGTTGGACTAGGTGACCCTGGAGGTCTCTTCCAGACTAGATGATTCTGTGGTCGTCATGTCATATTTATTAATCAGAAAGCTAAGTTTTGAAAATATCAAACACTGGGTTACATTTAGTCTGTTTGCTCGCTGTTGATGTGGGAATATTTTTTTCTTCATTATGTTGCAAATGAGCCCTTGCATTTGAGCTCTCAGAGGGACATGGAGATCACATTTCAACTCACAGGCAGGTATTGCCTCAGCTTAGCAATCATTTTCACTCCCCAGAACTGTCTAACCATACGGTCACAAGTAAAATGAAACAGCAGTCAGGTCTGCAAATACTCAAAGGACCTCTTGGGTATCTGCTGACAAAACTCATTTAGGCATAAATTTCCTGTGCACCTCGTTTTTGTTACCTATCTTCTAGACCACCTCTTCCCACGCTGCTCTTGAGGGCCCTGCCCTCCCCAACAGCCCATACATCATCATACTTGTGGAGATCACAGAATCAGAGAACAGCTGAGGTTGGAAGAGACCTCTGGAGGTCATCTGAGTTTAAAACAAAATAAAATAAAATCCTTTTTTTTTTTTTTTCCCTGAAGTCTATCCCTTACTCTATTAGCTAACAAGCTGCCCATCCCATCTAACTTCTTCCCAAAGACTGACTTTAGTTTATGGTAGTGCGTGGGGTTTGAAAACACAACTAAAGTGATAGAATACCCCAGTCACTAGTATCACAAGTGCTTACATAAAACTCTGCCAGGGTAGTTGCTGTCTAGAACACATGGCAGAAGGCTTGCAAGGTGGTCAGTCTATTCACCCAAAATATGTGGGCAAAAAAATACTGTTGGGTGCATAACAGTTAGTATCAGGTCTGTACTATTAATAGTACCATCATTAATAATATCATCAATTGCATTTGTTACTGGAGTTCCTCTCTCAGGAGAGTTTTGACAATGCCCTCAGCTTTTAGGCATTCTTTTGAAAGTGCTGGCCATTAGTTTACCCATTCGTATAATCATATTGTTACATTCTATTCAATCAAACAATCCATACTATTACTTATACAGTCTTTTGTGTTTCCTTGTACACTTATAGTTAGATATCTGTTTTAAAAGAGTGCTTGCCAATCACCAAGAATTTTCACAATGTTTCAGACAACAGGTTCAGAAACCAACGCAAATTACAAAAAATCGTTGAAAAACTATTAGATATTTTTAAATTCTAGTATATATTTTTAAATTCTAGTATATACCTAGAAAACTAAGATTCATTTTTGTTAATAAATTAGAGAGAGAAGGAAAATGAGTACCTGTAACACAAACACACAAAACCACACCAGGAGCAAAAAAGAAACACACCAACTAAAGCATGCAACTAATATTGCATGCTAATATTGTAAGTACTTATCTACATATGCAGGTATGAAAGAAAAAAGGGAAGATGCAGGTGATCTTTACTTTTTTTTTCTTTTTTAATCATATTGCCTTTGGTGCAGTCTCAGCTTCAGACAGAGCCCCCTGGGTAAATCAATACAGACCTCATTTAGTAAGAATAGTGTATGTGCCCATTTAGACAAACACGTATGCTAGAATAAACTCACAGCTGAATTCAGAGAGAGAGACCTGTATGTTTGAGAAGCCAAATAATGATATGGAAAAAATAAAATAAAATAAAATAAAATAAAATAAATTCTAATGCTCAAACAAGAATTCTGAATTTTCTTCAGAATTTCTAGTATTAAACTTTGTTTTACCAAACATGTTAAAAGGAGTATGTTAGAGAGAATTCTGACTTTCAGTCAATTCATTAAAGCTCATAAATAGTTGCATATGTAATTACAACATTTTACATCATCATCCTTTTCCTCTTTCATGTAAACTTTTTATAGTCTATTTATACTGTTGCTGCTTTGAGATTTTTTGATGCATTGTAGTCTAAGGGCAAATAAGCCAACTTTTCATTTCAGTGTAGCATCTATAAATACCTCAAAAACATGAGATACACACTCCTTGAAGTCACACAAGTTTAGTATATTTTCAGATATATTTGCTAACTATGTATTTATTCTAAGAAATAGGAATTTTTAAGTGCACACAGAAATGCATTGTGAAGCAAGAATTCAAAAAAATAATCATTTCAAGTTTTCTCCCCCATATCTTGCATCCTAATATGATTTATTCTACACTATTGCACATTTTCAATAGGCAACTAAGGTGATAACAGTCAAATGACAGAAAGGAAGATGTTTTGTTCAAAAGGTGCAAATGCTCATGCCAGGTTTCCCTTTCCTGCGATGAGCTGCTGACCTGTGCACCCCAGCTTTCTTTGCTGCTGTTACCACAACTACCCCTCTTCTTGGGAAAGCTAATCTCACAATAACCCCTACCATTGCAGTTTTATAAACAGAGTGAATAAGGGCAGAAAAATCCATCTGGACTTAATTTACTGTACTCTTGTTGCTCTATGGATGAGTAAATAAATACTGGTTTGAGTGTCAAAGCCATTTAAATCTATATTTTGCACAAGCAAACAGGATCTTTGTAGACTCTAAATAACTGCTACTGAGCACAACAACTCTTCAAGATTTGTCCAGCCCTCACAAATGGATAACACCATCAATATCTGCTCATCCAGAAAAAGCAACAAGAGATGTCAGCCCCACTACAGCAGGGGAACCTCCTTGTTTTGCTTTGGTAATGCAGTCTCCAGACAGTAGCAGGTATTTCTCCATGTCTCTAAATTCATCCCCCGGTCAAACACAGAGATAGCAGAAAAAGCATACAAGAAAAAATGTCAAACTGCATGCAAATAGGCATTCAGCTGAAAGGCATCATTTTCTTTCCAAAAAAAAAAAAAAAAAAAAAAAGCTTTCTACTCTTTCACGAAGGAAGATCAGATAACTGAGCTCACTGACCAGCATCAATATAATGGTCTCTAGAATCATTTAATACTGCATAAGAATATATAAATTAAATTTATAAAAAAAACAATACGTATCATATTTCTACATGTGCAAAGGATAACAACAAAAAGAGTAAAACATGGCACCATGGTGTTTGCTAAGAAACAGACTAACACAAAAAACACTTCATCATGGCAGAATTATTCCAAAGAATAATTTTGTCAGCAAATCATAAATTCACAAAATGTGTCACAGGCTTTAGCACTAAGGAGAGAGAAGGCCTAGAGGAGTTTTCTAGCTGCTTCTCTTTTTGAAGTGGTTTTTACATTCTTAACGTGACAGTAGATGCTGATTTAAGTGATTTTGGTCTTTTCATCATCTGCCATTAATTTATTTGTCTTCTTGTTCATTAAAAGATTTAATAGCAGCAGCACAGAAATTTGCCAGTTTTCCTTTAGAAAAATACCCATTAAACTTTCTATTAAAATTTCTGTCTTTTTTTTCTAGGAATTAGGATTTTTCAGCTGCATAAGCACACTCATTTCTATCTCAATAAAAAGTGAAGTATGCAAGAAAGGCCGCACAAGAATAAACTGGAAAAAGTTGTCAGCAAAAACAGTCGGGCTTTCACACAGAGAACCCACTTTTCCTACAGCCAGTTGTGTGCAGATATCAAAAGCCTCCAGCTGTGATACACATTTTCAAGTATCTTCCTTTCATGACTGATTCAACCTCTGGGTCCTAGAGCCAAATCAAAAAATGCAGAATTGTCTATTGTTTTAACCAATAATTTCTTAGAACTTTTGACAAATTAGTCATAAAAAAAAGATGATTTGTAGTCGCTTTCTGATCCAGAGACATTTTTTCCTTACTCTTCTGACCAAGGGCTCTCAGAGATGAACTCTGGCTAATTTTATTGTGACAATTACAGATGTGAATTTGCCAGACTGAACTCAGACAACAGAGCCAGAGGCATGTTTCCCAGGCAGACTCTGACACTGAAGCAAGAAATTCTGGCAGAGGAGCTGGGTGAGATAACATATTGAGCCACAGCAGCCTTTGTTCAGTGACTTTATTTCAGCCTCTATAATAAAGTTTTACTGCTTTTTAACTTTCTAGCCCACAGCGCATACAATAAGTGAATTGGATTCTATTCCATCTTCTGTACCATTAGCAGATTAGTTTACCAAGCGTTACTTTGTTTCAGTTGCCAATAAATAATGCCTTCACAGCCACAAAGAAGGCAATACAATAATTCAGTTGTTACAAAGGAAGAGAACAGGAAGGACATTAGGCCTGCAGAATATTAAATTCTACTCTTAAAAAAAAAAAAAAATTAACTACTTGTACACATTCTTCTGGATAAGAAATCCCTCACTTCAAAATACAAAACTAAATACAAGTCTGGAGTCATCATTTATTAGCTATACATCACTAATTATTTTTTCCATCATGACTATACTTCCTTTTCATTATCAGATCACTTTTTATCTATAAGTTTAGCCAGTACAATTTATAGCATTGTAAAATGAGAGGAGATCTAGGTGCAATGAATTAACTACTGGCTGAAGAAGGGTTTCTGCCTAATCATTCATAATGCAGTAAAATTCTGCTGGGTTACTTACGTGTTGCTAATGTGCTTGTGTACTTCTTTACGTTGTACTAAATGATGCACAGAAACAATAACTATTAAATTACAGCAATTTAGATGAAAGCCCATGTCAAGAGAAAAAGCCTCAACAAATTCCAGAAGCTACAGATGGATATAGCAATTTTTGTTAAACGTGTAGCAAACTATCAATAATGAGAAGTACCTGATTTTGGTGATAGTCTCTGGAACTCTACAGCTCAGACTCAGCTAAGTTTTATGTATTGGATCAATATTTTGTAAGAATTCATGCATATTTTGAAATGATCATCAGCTTCACTGTTACATCTCTGTCCAAACTTTCCTATTTATGGAAATATAGGCCCAGTTATCAGTCAGAAGACTTTTAACATTTGTCACCATGTATTTCTCACCAGAACAACAGCACTAAGCTGCACCAGGGGACGTTCAGACTGAATGTTAGGACAAAATTCTTTACTGTGAGGAAGGTCAAACACTGGAACAGGTTTCCTGGAGAGGTAGTTGACACCTCATGCCTCTCAATGTTCAAGAAGTACTTGGATAATACCAATAATATCAATAAGATGCTTTAACTTTTGTTCAGCCCTGAAGCAATCAGGCAGTTGGAACTGATGACCTTTGAAGGTCCCTTCCAACTGAACTATTCTAAATTCTAAATTCAAGACGATGTCAGTATCCACCAGCTTTACTTCTCTTCAAGCCAGTAGAATTCAGAGCACAGATGCACTTACTCGTACTTTAAGAGAAAATACATTCCTTCTGAAGAAAGAATTATACAACTACCCCACAGACCAGGAGACCTATGAAATTCAAAGTCACTCTCTAAGGAAATCCAAATACAACTCAGTTTAGAGACACAAATAAGTTGACTCAGCCTAAACTTCTTAAAAACATAATACACAAGCAAAATCTTTCTCCCATCCTTCATTTCTATGCCCCAAACGTTAAGTGTATATGCTTTCTAAGATATATTAGTTTTCTTAGATACACTTTTTTTTTCTGCTATTCCACGTGCGATATTGCTGCAGTTATTTAAGTTATTTATATGTTTTTTGTTTGTTTGTTTTTTTCATAAAACATCCAAAAGACACTTTTCAGTAGATGAAAAAAAAAAAAAAAAAAAAAAAAAAAGGTTAGCCCTTTATTTCTGGTAAGTTAAACCATCTTCCATGGTGCAAAATCAAAAGCAAAATCAATCAATCAAACAAACAAACAAAAAACAACTTAAAAGATTTCACTGACAGAAAGTAAAAAAAAAAAAAAAAAAACAGAAAATAAAAAAATACAGAAACACACAAATGCCACAAAACAAATCAAAACAAACAAACAAACCCTATGGCTAAATAAGAAGAGGAAGACACAAAACTTAGAATGAGTTTGTGAAATAAATTGAAAGCAAAATTCTGTCAGGTTTCTGGTTGCTCAGAGATTTTAAAAGGTGGAGAAATGTCCTAAGATTTCTATTCACCAGACAATTATTCTGAAGCACAAACAAATATAGCAATTTCACTAGAAAATAGTGAAGTGGGTGTTTGGAACTCACACGTTAAAAAGAATAGCAAAATTATGTCAGTATTGCTCTTGCATCTGGGTGTATCTAGAAATTATTTAGGAAGGAAATCAAGCTAGTGGTCTATGATTCTGAATATACCAGAGAAGAGGAAGACAGAAAGCCATGCTAAACCTAGCCGGTCACATATATTTAAATCCAACAGAGCAATGCAAACAATGATGCAAGTAACCTCTCTGGACAGAGAGAAGCAAAAGAAGTCAACACCAGTATTCACCTACAAGATGCCATGATAGAGAAACTCAGATTTTAAAGTAAAGGAAGGAAGTCATAGCACCTATGTTTACAGGCATGTTAAGCACTCCTATAGGTCTCTTAAGAACACATTGTTTATAAACACACACTTTTACTATGACTTATACCAGAATGAGATTTGCACAATTCAAGGCAGTGATATCACTTGGAAACATACCCATTAGGATTATGGCAATTTTTAAACACAATAAGGCATGCTGATTAACACGACTGGAAAAAAAAAAAAAAAAAAAAAAAAAAAAACACCCTCAAAATTCTCATATATTCTTACGTCAACAAACACACACACAACCCCAACCGAAAACCTGGATATCCTATATGTGGGGCAGGGAAGAAGATCTTGAAAAATTCCTTCCTGACATACATGTGGAGAGCAGTAAATTCAATATTAATATGTTTTATACCTGTTCATGTAAAACAGCACACAACTCTAATCCCCCAAGTGGATAAATAATCACCTTGCTCTAGAATGAGGCAATGTTCTCACTCAAAAAATAACTTACTTATCCTCCTACCCTTCCACAGAAAGATGCATGTAATCAAAATACTATACCCAGTGCTTTACAGGCAACAGAGGGAAGCATCTCATGTTGCTGCCCATGTCATAGAGTTTTAGACCATATATTGGCAGATACAGCCTGGCAGATGAGACATAAAATCTAACAAAAAACTGTGGCCTTCCAAGGAGGAAGCAGAAGGTCTGATGTTGTGTATTCAGTGTCTAAGTATATGATGCTACATTCTCATATGCAAATCACTGCCTTGTTTCCCACAGTTAAATTATGTGACAGACTGAACCACAGTTCCTCCCATAGATACTCTGACAGCAACCTTTCATCTGTTGATTGATTTTACTTCATTTTATTTTTTTTTACTTAAAGTTACTTTAGAGCAGCTTTCCTTTTCTCCTTTCTCCTTTCTTACTTTTAACCAGCTAGCAGAGCTAAATGTTCTGAAGCCAGGAATTTATGTTTTTTACTTTGACATTTTTGCTGAATTCAACTGAAATCAGACAGAAGGTCCAAAACCAGATAAAATTAGTCTCATTTCCTTCAAAAATCAAATTGAAACCTCTGTGTAGGAGTGCCTAGACCCAGACTTTGTGCGTTGGCTCATGATTACACATTTGTTACAAACAAGGACGCAATATATTTTGGAATGTTTTGCATCTGCAACTCTATAAAATAAACTACTAAAAAAATACATCCAGACTGTCTATAAAGCACCTGCCATGAGAAATAGCTTTAAAAGTTTTTAAAAATGCAAAGAATGAACTATGGTGAGTCATGTTCCACATTTTCAAATACCACCATCCAGATACATCAACCAGTAATTACTCTTTACTATGTTTTCCATGTGTTACAGTTACATGACTTGCTTCAGTAATTCCCTAATCTCAATTTACTCCACTTGTATTTTTGCATTCCCCTTTTTTAAGGTAAGTCCATTACCTTTAACATAAAATTTGTTTGACAGGGTCATACTTCCCTTGTTCAGACTAACATTAATTTTGCCAACATACACTCATGCCAGGGCAACTTTGTAAGACAGTAAGACATTAGAATACTACTTTTTACAAGCAAAAAATGTGTTTTGGAGACGCAACATGATGGTCTCTTTCTGAAATACATTTTAATGCAGTATTCTGCTTTTATGCTTAGGAAAAAATAACTGTACATACAGCTACAAAGATCTGTTGCTAATTGCAAACATACGCACTGTCATCTTACCAGGGTATTTAAAAAAAAAAAAAAAAAAAAAAAACACAACAACAGGACTGGATTCCTCTTCTATGATCCTCATCCTGAGCAGCTATATAAAAAAGTCTTCACATTGGGTTAAGTGACTTTTTTTTTTCATACAAGTAAATTGAACCTTTGAACTTTGCCTTAATTGTGGAAAGGAAAAAGTGATTTTCCTGGGATACAGGATATATGTTAGTTGGAAAAACGAGGGAGAAGCTTTGGTGAACTAATTGTTTAAAATCTCCAGTGCATTTCCAGTGCAAATAGGCTTGAACAATTTATTTCTCCCACATATTTGTAATTCAGCAAAGACTAACATTATCCAGCAAAAAGTGACTCATCGGCGCATTGAAGCAACCCAGAACTATTTTAAAAGCGGCCTTTGAAGACTGATGTACTACTCGCAAGTGAAATGCTGTATCTTCCCTTCCTCCAACACCACCTGATTTCTTCCCCCTTTTGTTTGAAGTTGTTTTCTTTCCCTACACCTAAACTTATATTGATTAATAGAAAAATAAATAAATAAAATTGAATGGTAAAAAGAATGTTTACTACCTCTCAGCGATCAGCTGATTTTTTATTTCCCTTTGCCTGACATAAGCATTTATTCTTTCATTTACTTAAATCTTAATGTTCACATCGACCCAATCACAATTTCCCAAATGAGCCAGGAGACAGGCTGCCATGAACCTTTTTTTTTTTTTTTTTTTTTTTGACAGTCTCTATTATCATACGGAAAGAAGAAATGTTTTTAAAAGTAGCTAACTCAAACCCTCACACAAAAAGACTATCCTCAAAGATTGTAAATAATGTTACACTACAACCGGATACCTAATTAACAGTTAATTTATTAATTTCTACTCTATAACTCTGAAAAATTGACTTACAGATAATAAATATTTCTCCCCACCCCTCACCCCCCCTAGACAGTTCATCTCTAGCAGTAAGTTTTATAGAGTGGTCGTAAACAGGAACTAGCTAACTGACTAGATACCAAGCAATACATTCAGAAAATATACTTAATAGGACATTTTTTAATGGCAACATGATAGAGTGTACTAAGATGAGTAAGCAAAAAAATTCTTAATGTTGTACAGCAAACTGCACGCAAAACATTTCTTAAAGAGAATGAAGACAAAAAGAGATATTTCAATAATCTTCAATTGTTACAGCATTATTGTTACAATACCAATATTCCTGCTTTTCATTGTTTTAAGTTAGACTTTTTCCCTATAAAAGTAACAAGAGAATTTAATTGCAAACTCGATAAATATTCTTTTCAAGCTCTATGTGTTGAAGTGCCATTTTCCTACTAGTTATTCTGTGGCAAATGTGGGAGAGACAAAAAGCAGCTGCGGCTACATTTGTAAATGCAGCCCTAAAAGAGTGTGTGAGACTACAGTAGTTTCACATAGGCAATTGCTGTGCATGTTCCATTTTTTAATTTATTAACAGATGTGAGGAATCTACCCATTTCAATTTTCATAACTGGCAGTTGCATCCTATGCTGCAATGTAGATAAAAGTCAAAGCAAAATGTATTATTGATAATAGAAAACTCTGAAAAGTCATTAGGACCCTAAACCTTAATCAATTCTAAGAAAAAAAAAAATGTAAATCATTCCCTGAAAATCTTTCCAATCCTGATTATTTCCACAATAGGAGCAACTCACATGTTCTGTGGGTTTCAATTAGTACTATAATTATGCCTTGAAGAATTAGGTTCCTAAGCATTTGCAAGTTTTATGCTTAACATATACCAAAAATATGCCATGACACCTCCAACTTGAAACTGAAGATGAGACAAAGTACATACCACCTGAAATTAGGATAAAAAATTGCTTACTTAATAAAAATTAAAGGTCTAAGCAACTTAAAAACTGACACCAAAAAACCTTTCATGTCTAAATGCAGAACAGACAATTTCAGTTAGCATCTGTTCAGCATCTGTAGAAAGTCAGACCATTTATTTAAACACTTGTAGTTGACAACAGCAGTAAAGAATCCCTTTAACACCTTCTATAAAACTTGCTTTTATTTGCAAACACTAAGAAGCCTATTTGGACATTCCGTCCATCTATAAGTTACAGATTTGTATATATTATATTTAGAGGGAAGAGACACTCAGCACAGAACAATCTGTTCTCCAACACAAAAACATTAAATGAAGAGATATTCAGCAGACATAGAATTCCAGGGCCCACACAGGAGGAAATCTGTCCTGTCAAAGAACAACATGGATATAAGAAAAGCAAGCAATCAATCAATCAAACAGAAAGGCCAGAGGAAAACAGTTTTTTTTTCAGGGAAAATATGGACTGCTTGAAACATGGAGCACACTGGACAGTTTTGGTGTGGCCACTGGGCACACTGTTGTAATACAACTCTGACACCAGAGCAACTTCTCTGTTTAATCACTGCGTCAGCTGTTGTCCAATACAGGCTTAAGACCATTTAATGAAATTTAAAAAGATTTACAGTGCAATGCATTTTATATTCACCACCTAATTGAAAGACTAATCTGCAGCTGTGTCTTGCAACTGGTGCTTAAGCTTTGCAATTTTCCTATCACCTCTCAAGTTTCTCCATGTGTAAGCAAAAATGATTTTTCTTTCTAAATGCCACCAAAACTGAGCTTGTCATAGTGTGCACTTTGTTACCTTTAATAAAGAAACACCAGACCAAATTCTGCCTCTCTCTAAAAACTATGCAATAGAGTTAAAATCTTCTGCATCTGGAGACACTGGCAGCACAGCAACCAGCAGGAACACAGTTTAGCCAGAATACTGTGTCATGGGAAGGTGTCCAGCTCAGCACTCAGAGCCCAGAAAAAGAAAAGTTTGCTGTTTATTAAACGTTCATACTCTTTTCCTGAAGAAAAGAAAAACAAAACCAAAAACTCAGGAAGAGGCAGCACAGATATATTTCTTCAAAGAGATTCAAATTATCATAATTTCAGGAAAATACACACATCTGAATTAGGTTGAAGTATACTCACAAACACATTTTCTGTTTCTGTAACTGTTTTCTTCCTTAGGATCAAAAGGCATTTTACAAACAACTGATTACCCCTAAGGCTTATTTTTGTTCCGTAAAAAAGTATTACCCTAACACCTCAGTTCTCGCAACTCCATAATTTGTCTTTCTTGACACCATCTGTTCTTTCTGTGATTAAAAAATAAATAAAAAGTAATGTCCTAGACCTTTACTTTAAACATTTTCCATTCTTCTTTTCTATTACCCAAAGTGAATATACAATAAAAAAACAACTAAAACAAACAAAAAATCAAAATTTTCTTCTTCGTATTCTTCATATATGATCATATTTATGAAGGAAAAGTAAGCTATCAAGTATGTTTTCTTCACAGCACTTTAAATTAAAATAATAATAATAATAATCTGTAACTTATTTGTTTTTGACACTCTTTATACACAGTCTTCCCTATCTTAAAACCAAAACTTAGCTAACTGGAAATCAGTATTAATTTTAAAAAATACCACCCAATAATTTGCTTATATATTCTTCATGATACCTGAGGAAAAAAAAAAAAATAAAAAACACACCTACACACTTTAGAACCTGGCAAGTCTTAATAATCTGGCTATAAGCCTCCCACCCCCACACCCACCCACCAACCCCCTCTCCCCAAAAAAAAGAAATAAAATAAAATATGCAACTGATTTAACTGAAACATTATTTTAGCGTAGTTCTACAGTCCCAAGCACTGAAACAACAAGAACAACAAAAGATTAACTGTATAACATATATTGAAACTAAAAAATGTTGGAGAAGACATTCTATATTCTATATTTTAGTGCATAAAGGTGCATCAAATCCATAGAAGGGCTGTAGATGGTATGTTTCAAAGCATACTAGCATTTAATAGATGTGTTTTCCTACAAAACAGACCCAAAGTTCCTCATTCTTGAGCTCTGCTGACAAACAAGTGTGTATTACTGTCCAATCCAACTTTATTTTCTTCCAACTTTATCCAACTTGAGATTCTTCCCCACCCCCTCAGAAAAAGCATTATTTTTTTTACTTACTACCATCTTGCAATACTGAAAGTTGTCTCTTTCTACCGACCCCCAATCCCATATCCACCGTGCCCTGCCTCTGTTTTTACTAGAAACTCCCTGTGTTTCCGTAGAATCAGACTGTGGGGCCCTGAATTCACTGCCGGGTACACAGATTTTTAAGGTTCTGAATGTAAGAAGTTCAGACTCCAATTATTCATGTATAAATTTAAAATTTGATTTTTTTTTTTTTTGCACAGTCTTACCTCATTCTCTTCAGATGTATATTGTATTTTGAGCGTGTCCATGGCTCTGATCATAGCTTGCATGGCAGTAAATATATTTTGGTAAACCAGTTTTGTGAAGCCTTTCCTGTCTTCTTCTGTGTAACCTGATCCATGAATAATCCTCATTTGTTTAATGAAAGTACTCTTTCCACTTTCTCCTGTGCCTGTGATGGGGGTAGGGAGGAGAGAAAGAAAAAAAAACAACACTGTACTGTAACCGTACTGTAAACAAATACTGTAGTATTTGCAAATCCTGGCTGTTAAAAATACTTGTAAATACAAGTGCAAGGATGTACACATTATCTAAGTAAGCATAATGATCACCATTAATTGCAGTAACATTTTTTTCAATATTCCATAACCTCTATAATTTTAATAAGAATTTGTATTTCTGTGTTTGAGAGCTTTTTGGTTAAAGACACATAGAAGTATCTTTTTGTAATACATTTTTCAATGTTTAACGCAAGTATCCTGAAGGTAGACATCATATTACAAAAGAAGCAAGATGAGTGACTAGAAGAGAAGGAAGTTTGCATGAAATTCTTCAACACTGAAAAACTATACAAAGCTGTTTATACCTTAATAGTAAAGCGTGCACTAATCCTGAATCCTGAACAACAAATTCATTCCTATCTCAGAGCTTTTATGAGTGTTAAGGACAGCCCTTTCTGTTCTTCCCCAACTGGAAAACCATACAGGGCCAATAAATACTCATTATACTTTCTTCTTAAGGCCTTCACTGTAAATTTTCAGAAGTTTAACAATTAAATACATTCTGGCTGAGCCATAGGATTGGCTTCACAGCTTCCCTCAGACTACTGTTGGTAAAGCAGCACACCCAGTAACAAGTTTTCAGTAATTTACGGTTAGTACCACTAGGTGTCGAAAATATATCATCAGGACAAAGAGGAAGGAGTTCCTCTGTGAAAATTTTGTTTTAAGATATAACAAAACAGAAAACTATTCTGAATCTCCATCTCATCACACAGTATCTCAGTACCATAGCAGACGATAGTATCTCTTTAGAGAAATAGCATGCATTTATAGAGCTCCAAACATTAACAGTAATAAGCAAAACCCAGATAACCTGGAAGTGTGTAAACTGTTATCATCTATTACTTGTACAGCCATTTTTCTGAAACATTTGCCACTGGCATCAGTTCTTATGCTAGGGACTTCTTCCCTATTTTGCATAATCCACTATGAACATCCCTTCAAAGCTGTAGCTGTCCCGCATTCAAGCCAGCATTATTCAATTGTCCTTCTCTATGACATTGCTAGAACAGCTCTACTCTACAGGTAACAGGACTACAGTGCTCATCAGAAGAGTGAAACATAGCTCTTTTTAATCAATAAAAAAGAAGTTTTAAATACCTCTGTCTGCAAGAAGAAGGTCAGGGGAGACCTTATTTGTCTCTACAACTACCTTATAGGAGGTTGTACCTTAAAGGAGGTTGTAGCGGGGCGGGGGTCAGTCTCTTCTCCCAGGCAACAAGTTATCACTTGCTGAATGCCTTCATAGAGGAAAGGGCCTCAAGATGCACCAGGGGAAATTTAGGTTGGATGATAGGAAAAAATTCTTCACTGAAAGGGCTGTGAGGCGTTGGAACAGGCTGCCCAGGGAAGTGGTTGAGTCACCATCCCTGGAGGTCTTCAAAACACACATAGATGTGGTGCTTAGTGACATGGTTTAATAGTGGTTTTGGTAGTGCTAGGTTAAAGGTTGGCCCAGATGATCTTAGAGGGCTTTTCCAACCTAAGTGATTCTGTGATTCCAAGATTAACATTGCTGTTCTTTCAACTAATGTTTGGGATTTTTAAAAATTTGGCATAGTATTGGTTTACTTGAGAGAGATGAAACATAGAGATATGTTGGAATAAATGTGAAACACAAATTCCTGAGGGAATTTGTTTTAGTAAAATGCTGATGTCATATTACATACCACAGCCTTCAGAAAGGTGGTCCTGCCATGCCAACTTTAAGCAGTCAACACAAAAACAATTCAAACGCAACTCAGTTAAAAACAGACAAACAAACCCATGAAAACACATAGCCTTTTCCACTGCCAGCAAAAAAATTTTTTAATTTTTATACCGCACGACGCTCTTTTGGGGGTGGGAGGCAGGGAGAAGGGGAGGGATGGAAAAATGCACTGATAAACCCAGGTTGAGATGCTGACCTGAATTTTGTATGTCAGAATAAACAGTCCTGTCACATTATAGCAGTGCCTTCTCCTAAAGTTTCAGTTACAGAAAAATGATTGTGAAACTGTTAACTTCACTATCAGGGACATGTACCTATGCAGTAAAATTAAGTTTAAAAAAAGGAATTCATAACACTACATATTAGTTTCTGCTTCTAAGCAAAGATGCTTTTTGTCTAAGCACCTCCAACACCAAAATCAGTCTGGTACAGCTGCAGCTGATTTTGATGAGATTATATTCAATTCAAGCTAGAGTTCTTCCCTTTTTGCCATTTATCTATTTTAATTTAATTTTATTTTATTTTTAAGAAATCTAAGGTTAATGTTTTATTATTGTCCTATTAGATCTAATGTGTATCAACCTACATAAATGGAAAATGACCCATTAAAGTGACATAAGTACATGGGTATTAAACAGAGCCATCCTATTTTACCTTTTGACCTTTCATAATTGGGAACACAAGCTGATTTAGAGCTTTGTTCTCCAAACACCAACCTTAAGTAGATAGCAGTCTTCCTTCTTTATTCTTCCTTCCTGTATCTCCTTTTGTGCCTAGCTCTGCCTCTTGTCATAAATCCAGAATACAGGGTCTCTATGCAAATCCAACAATACATACTTTTTGATTCTCCTTTCTCATAAGCTACCTAAAAAAATCTTCAGGGTTCATTAGCTTAAAATGAAACAAGGTTTTTCAAGCATATCTTGACAAAGCATCATTTTAAAGCCAGTGAAAAAGTGGCAGGGCTTTCAAAAAGAGTTTGAATGTGGAGTAGTCATGCCAATATACACACTTGTGAGATATTAAGCTAAAGATAATTGCATTTCAGGATGGAACTGCATAAACAACCAGATTTGGATTGAGTATTTTTCTAATTAAATTAGTTGGAAAACAAATGGAAACCCAGAAATTGGAACTTGTATTTTAAGACTTCAGGTGGTGGGAATTAAGAAAATGGAGTACACTTTTTATGTTAGGAATAATAAAAATGGTAATACAGTAATAAAATGCAGGTTATCTGGAAAGTGTACATACAATAAAAATGAACAATAAAAATTGATGTGATTATATACTTTGGATGTATAAAGCCACATTTTAATGCCATCCATTAGAGAAGCGTTAGATAATGGAGAACTTTAAAACTTGACTATATACCCCCAAGGTATGAAAATTCTGTTATTACAGGCATGTTAAAAAAGGCATTTATATACTTAAACAAATGTGTTAATAATACAGGCAAAGAGCCTTTTACTCCTCAGTAACATTTGTGGTTAGCACCTGTACACAATGCATTTAATGCATTTATCATCAGGAAATGATTTGTTGAATCATTATTGCCAAAATATGGAACGCATATTGACAAGTTTGAGAGACAGAATCTTCTCAGAAGGTGCTATATATAATCTGTCCATGTGATACATTTATATTTCTTCCATTCACTTCAAGCACTCCTTATTTACTCTTTCAGCTACTTACTGCCACAAATGTGTTACCTACTCAAATCTACTTTCTCAGTTAAAAGAAATATTAGAATTTTGTAGGTCAGTTCATGGAATAAAGCATTACATCTTTGAGTTTTCTCTCTTTTATTCTTAACTCCTCCTTGGTCTATCAGCTTAATTTTCCAAATCTAATGTCTCAATTTTTTATTGAGGAAAAAAGAAATCTCTATGCCCTCTTATTCCTCTTATTCTCCTAAGGACTTGATCTCTACAGCTTAATAACATCACTGACCGGACAGTGAATACAGCCAAAACAAGAACTTTTTAACTGCTAAGGACAGAGCAAAGCTGACTAACTAGTTTTGCTAACACAACCAACACAAGAGCTGTTCTCTTTTCACTTTTAGATCTCAAACTCCAATGATAATTTCATCTAAGGAATAGACATGACTATGCATTCACTTCCACTTGCCATACATGAATTGCCACAGAAAGCCAGTATGCTTTGTCTGTTGATGCATGAAAACAGGTTTCACTCTTGTTCTGGCAGCTGTAGTTCTGGTAAGGGCCATGTCACTCAATATCAATATGAGCAATGCCGTTGGTCATGGCAGAAGGAAGAGAAGTCCACATTACTATCCTATTTGTCCCCACTGTCAAGCATGACAAACATGATGAAGTCAAAATGACACAAGTAAACCAAAAGCTGTCCATTAGACTAAAGAGATTTAAATATACTACAGGAAGAGAAACAAGAAAAAAAGAAATAAAGGAAATAAAATGCAGGCACAGCTAGTAGACATCTTAAAGACAGTCTCATGACCTAATCCTACCCTTCCTTTTACTTAATTTAGTGAAGTAGATTGAGATACTGGAACCATATGAATAGTTACATTACTAGTCACAAGCATTTTCAGTGGATGAGGGTCACTGACAGAATAGTTTTTTGAAATACAGTTGATTATCAGCTCTGCAAAACACTCTAGCTAGAATAAAAGGCTTTAAAGCCTCTAGGAGCACTTACATGCTGTGCCTCATTTCTGACTCCTTCTGCAGAAGAACAAGCAATGTTAACAAAACAGCTATTTCATGGGCAGAAATAATTACAAGAATAAAGATATCAGCACTTGATAATTCAAATAGGAGACTTGCTGCCTGCATTAAAAGCCAAATTACATATGAGCAGGATCTGTAATATTTTGTGAGGCAGTTATTAGGGCTGTTAAACCAACGGAAAAAACTTTCTACATCTAGGATTAACAGTTTCATATACAGAACTAAATGGTACTAGTGCATAAAACTGGACATAACAAAAATGACTTTCAAGCACATAATAATGACTCACTGAAAATTTAAAGGTCAGAGCAACAGAAGTTTATGTTTTAAAACAGCAGCAGAAGAATTAGACAGAATAAATTTCTGCTTATTTCAAGGAGACCTAAAGGAGGAGAAACATTTTTCAGATTTGTGAGAAAGGAAAGTCTTCTGAGTCGAGTCATTCAGCGATCTTGTGGATTCTTCTGCCTATTCTGTTAACTTCTTTCACAGTGGTACCATATTAGGTGCTGAAATTAGCTATACAATATAAAGCACACAGTTACATTGAAAAAAAAAAAAAAAAAAAAAAGTACAAAATAAGCCAACCAACCAAACAAAACCCACAATCATTTCTATTAAAACAAGGCAGGGACAAGGCAGGGCTTTTAATGACCTGGGAAAAAGCAAAAGTAGATTTCAACTCTACAACTCATACACAGTTGTGGTTTTTGTTTTGTTTTCCATTGAAATGTAATCCAAAAATGAAGTGTGTTTTCACTTCTCTTGTTCATTTACCTATCAACATTCCTGGTACATATGTCAGACATTATTTTGAAGTATTTTCTGTTGCTTTTTACTACCTAACAATACAAAAGATGCCTCATAAAAGTATAAAGAAATAAATCTTGGCAAATTATTGTAATGTAATAAGCAGTAACTATTTCAGATACTTCATTCATTTTCTGTAGGATTCAAAACCACCTTCCAAACCTGTTCCCAGGAGAAAGGCTCTCATTCATTCTGCAATCCTAAATATTAAAATCACATTTTGGTGACTTTTCCCCTGCTGATGACAGGGAACATGACTAACAATATGAGCTTTGCAATTTCCAAAGTGAAAGTAACAGAGGCAGAAGCTTAAAACGTATTCAATAATCAACTTCAAAAGTTTTCTAGAGGAAACTTTTTTGAATGATCTCTACATCCATATGGACCAGTGCTATGCATATAACTGAATGTTTGCTTCTGCACTGGCATCATGTATTTGACACCTACATAACTACATTATTTTAAAGTTGTTGTTTTTTTCTGCTACTAAGTATAAAGGTTGAAGGAAAATGCATCTGCAAATGAATTACTTAATTACAGGAGATGTTGAAAACAAAACCAAAAAAGCTTAAATACATAAAATTTTGGCAGTGAACTCCACAACAAAAGTTCCATAAATCATTCTGGCCTTCTGTGCCATAAAAGTGTGGGCCGAAGTTGGAATTAATTCCATTATTTTAAGTCATTCTAAACAACTTGGAGGAAAGCATCAGGGCAAGATCGGAATCATAACAAAAACTTTAAACCTCTGTCAAAATCTCCAAGATTTTGCATACAAGACAAAAGACATTGTAAAACAATTCACATGCTTAATTGGAAAAAGCTATTGCAACAAAACAAAACATGAAGGCAAGAGTAGAAAATGGCAATACTAAATGTATTGATCTTAATAACTTCATTATGAAAAAAAAATGAGAAGAGGGTGCCCACAGATGTATGTGTGCATATGTATCCTATAAGGTTGATAATACTGCTTGTAAAAGCTTGAAATAGGAAACAGAATAATGTTTTTAGGAACAACTTCACTCAACAAATCTGTTATTATGCCTCTTTTTATACTGGGGAGTGCAGCACTGGGAAGAGTACCCCAGGTACGGCTTCACTAGGGCTGAACAAAGGCAAAGGGTCACCTCCCTCAGCCTGTTGGCAATACTCTGCCTGATGTAGCCAAGAACACTGTTAGCCTTCTCAGAGGCAAATGCCCATGGCTGGCTCACATTCAGCATGGTGTCTAACAGGACCTCCATGGCCTTTTGTGCAAACCAGCTTTCCATCTAGTCTGACACCAGTCACTGGTGCCTGGGGTTGTTCCTCCCCACGTACAAGACTTTGCACTTCTTGTCAAACTGCATGAGGTTCCTGTGAGTCCACCTCCTCAGCTTGTGGAGGTCCCTCACGACAGCAGCATTGCCCTCAAGCAAATCAGCCTCTCCCCTCAGAGTTCTGTGTCATCTGAAAACTTGCTGAGGGTACACTCTGCCTCATCATCCACATCATTAAGGAAGATGTTAAACATGACTAGACCCAGTATTTACCCCTGGGGTACTCTGTTCATTACTGGTGTCCAACTAGACTTTGCACCACTGACCTCTACCCTCTGGGCCTGGTCATTTAGGTAGTTTTCATTCTACCTCACGCTCATCCAGCCCATACTTCCAAAGCTTCTCTGTGAAGATTTTATCAGAGAGAGTGTTGAAATCTTTACTGAAGTCTAGGTAGAGAGTCTTCATTGCTCTCCCCTTACCTACAAGCCAGACATTTCATTGTAGAAGTTTATCACACTGGCAAAGCAATGACTTCCCCTTGGTGAATCCATGCTGACTACTTCTGTTCATCTCCTTCATATGCCTGATTTGCAGAGTTAGTTGCTCCATCACCTTTTCAAGGATAAAGGTGAGGCTGACCAGCTTTTGATTCCCTGGGTTCTTCTTTTATCCTTCTTGAAGATATGAGTGACATTTGGTTTCCTCCAATCTCTAGGCACTTCTCCCAGTCACCACAATCAATCAAAGGTTACTGAGAGTGGCCTCACAATGATGTCTACTATTTTCCTCCATGGGCGCATCCCATCAGGGCCCATGGACTTCTGTATTTCCTTAATATTCCCACACCTGATCACTTTCCAACAAGTGTACATCTTCCTTGCTCCAGACTTTTCCCCTGTTCTCCGTGTTCTTGAATTTCTGAAGACTTTTCTGAACTATTTTCTTAGTGAAGACTGAGACAAAGAGAGCATTCAGTACCTCAACCTTTTCCATGTCCTGTGCCCTCTACTACATTGAAGGAGGGCCCACTTTTCCTTAAGTCTTCCTTTTGCTACTTATGTACTTATAGAAGCCCTTCTTGTTGCCTTTGACATCCCTCATCAGGCCCACCTCCAGGTGTGCTTTAGCTTTCCTGACCTCATCCCTGCATTCTCAGATATTGTCTCTATAATACTCCCAGGCTACCTGTCCCTTCACTGTTGCCTGAGTTCCTGCACATTGGGTTTAACTATCCTTGAGTTTGGAGGAGGTAGTCTTTGACTATTAACTGACTTTCCTGCATCCTTTGTGTCAAAGCTTTATTCCATGTGAGTGTTTCAAACTGATCCCCAAAGAGGACAAAGTCTACTCTCTTGAAGTACATGGTTGTGATTTTCCTTTTTGCCTTGATCCCTCCTCTCAGGTTCCTGAACTCCACTCCATGGTCACTGCAGCTGAGGCTGCCTTCAATCTTCACATCCCCAATGTGTCCTTCCTTGTTTCCTTGATCTCGTGTATGAGGTCCAGCAGAGTACCTCTCATTATTGACTTCTCCATCACTTGATTGAGGAAGTTGTCACTGATTCTGTCCTGGAATCTCCTGGATTGGTTTATGCCCTGCTCTGTGCCTCCTGCACAAGGTGGTTAAAGTCCCTACTGAAAACAAGAATATAAAAACAGGAGGCTCCTTCTAGCTGTCATTTAACCACACTCTCCTTGGCTGTTTTCATAATAGTATGATTGTTCATTTTAGACAGTTCATATAACAAATCAAAATACTTGTTTGACTTACATAAGGAGATTTACATATTGATTTCCAGAAGGAAATGCTGCAAAAAGCATACAACCCATTTACACAGATTGAAAGATCTAAGCTTACAAAACCCTCATTCACTGACAGAGAACTGAAAGCAAGGCACTAGAAAAATTCTGAAACTTTGAAAAAGAAAAGTTACGTATCGAACAATTGCAAAGCCAAGTATCAGACTGAAACAGTTGAAACCGTCCAGTGTGATAAATGTGTGAAGCAACACATCATAAGCCAGCTTTTGGTGACTTCAGTTATTGAACAGAAGGACCAGGTAAACTCACACAATATATACACCGATAAGACAACATAGTTGAAGCGAAATCTGCCTAAAAATACAACTGTCAGTAACCCTGTCTTGTCACGTCAGGTATCACATACCTGAAAAACACAAAAAAAGCATGTATTCAGGAGTCTTGAGTCATTAAGAAAGATAGAAAAAATGCTGTTATGTCCATAAAATATACCCATACTATAATCAAATTTAGAATTGCATTAAGATTTCCAGTAAACACTGTATTGGAAACTAGTACACATACTCATTTTAAGCTATGATGGATCATAAAACATTCTTAGGCATGAGGCATTCTTTCATAGCAAACCCCAGCACACAGATAATGTTTATGTCCCTTTATAGCAACCTATAGCCAATGCATCCTGCCTCTGATGTCTCCTACTCACTTCAAAAGGCATTAAGCCTCTACAGAGACGGACAGAGGAAAGACTTAAATGTTTGTAAATATTTTAAAGAGGTAGTTTGAAAACTCACATTGCACTGAGAAACACTGCTAGTGACAGTGTGAGATCTTACAATTCACCCAACCCTCACACTCCAGACTTTCTTATTCTTGCAGATACTGACAAATCAAAAGACAGGAAGTTTCCACTTCAAGCACACCACAATTTAAGTGATTCCGAGTATCATAAAGAGATGCAAAATGGGTCATATTATTACCAAAAAAGTTAACACATATAAATTAGTGCTATGGATTTTTTTATTTTTTATTTTTTTACCGTTAACAATTAAAGTTGAACACGAGGGCTCAAGTATACAGTATAAAGTGGTTGATATTAACTTATTAAACCACTTATTAAAGTGGTTAATTAACTTATCATGTCATCATCAAATTCAAAAGTAATGGAAAGGCAAGATGCCCAAAAATTCTTCTGGGTCGGAAGCTCACATGGCAGAGATCTGAAAATAAGTGATACATGAATCCAGAGAGATACAAATAAAAATATTTCTTTCAATATTAAGAAAGATATTTGTTTTAGCACCACATATCAAATGAAATCAGGAAGCTAAAAGACCTACTATTAGCAAGACTCCACCATATAACAATGTGATTTGAAGGAAAAAGATCTGTAAAGGAAAAAGAGGAAAAAGCACAGAGAGTGACTGATACCATGCTGTTACCAAACCCACCTTTTCCATCTTCCTCCCTTTGCAGTCTCTCAGGTTCCCTTTCTTTCCATCCTCCCTCTGTTCCTTTCCTGTCTTACCAATTTCTCATAAGTTCCTTCCTTGCCTCCCTCTAGCCTTCTCACCATCACTCCTTCTTCACTTTTGGAAACACAGCCTTCACAAATATTCAAGCAGGCAACAAATAAATAGTAACAGGTATTTCTATGTTATATTCTTGTCTTTCCACTCTTCATGTTTATTGAGACTGTATTTTGGGGATCTGTAGGTTTTTGGCTGCATTTCTGTGCAATCTTTCAGGCAAAAACATATTACAAATTCATACGAATCTCTAGAAATAATTTTAAAAATACATCAAACAACACTAAAAACACAGTAAAAAACAAGAATGCCGAAGCATATATTATGAAGGCCAACACCTTTACCCTGTCTAAATCACAACATATCTGAACCTCTACTGAAGAGAGTCTTGCTATTGCTTTGTTTTCTGACAGGTCCAATATGCAGTCAATACTTTTCCTAAATCAGTTCAAACATTGCAATTTGGCAAGCAGCATCTGCCAAAATTATATTCTCACCAGATCATTCCCAAGGTAAAACAAACAAACAAACAACAACAACAACAAAAAACAACTAATAATCAATGTCTATCTGATATACGTTGATGCAATCCCCAAAACCATGTTTCAACAGTGTTAGATGGGATATGCATGGACAACCCAGTTTCCCATAATTTTCCAGGAAACCATAATCTAGGCCTTTATAGTGTATTGCATTTTGTTGCTACCAAAAAAATAAAATAACAATAACAATGTGGGTTCCAGTATTCTTGTGGATAATTAAAAACTATAAACTAAAAGTTCTAGCGTATAACTGATAACCAGACACCATCTTTCAAAGCTCAGCACTCATCCTTGTGCTGCTTTCTTTGATTCCTTCCTGTGCACTTTGGGTGCTGGGCACTTCTTGCAAAGCCCAAATGTTCTCTTTATCCACAGTGAAGGACCCTGTAACAACACCTCTTGTGTAACAACAGAACTCACAAGAATGAAAATGCCAATGTGCCAAGACACCTTACAATAGAACCAATATGAAATGATTTTAAAATGCACTAAATCATTATATAGGATACTGGTGTTCAGAAGTAAATTGGCCTTGATTCCATTTAGCTTGATCTTCTAAAATTAATCTTTGATGCAGCAGGAGAACTCTGCTGTAACAGGCAATCTTTCAATCTTCAAAACTTGTTCCTGGGAGACCTGTTCTCACTTCTGAAGTTTCTTTACTTATCATGGAGGACCAAAACAAAAGCACAGGCATCTAGCTCAAGACAACACATTTTCTTTTCCTTATTACTATTATTTATTTATTGGCATCAGTTGATTTCTGTGCTGAAAAGCCTAAGGCATTTGTGCACAGCAGGTTCACACTTATAGGCTAGGAAAATGAGTGGGCATTTCTAATTTCTGTATGTTTTTACTTCTCCCCATCTGCACCTTGAATGAGAAAGTGGAAGCAAGAAAAGTACCCAAAAAACACTTCTGAGAGGCAAAAAATATGTTGGGGCTAGGGAATCAGGCTGTGCCTTGCCCCAGAACAGAATCAGAAAAACTCTCACTGTTTTTTGGATGTCCTACAGCTAGCATGAATCACAAAGGAAAGAAAAAACAAAGAAACAAAAAAAACCCTCTCTAATTTTCCTGTAATGTTGGCAGTTACATTGCAGTAGAATAATTTCCTACACAGTACATAAAAGCTAGTCAAAAAGTGAAATAATAACCATGATTAAAACAGTAGTAATCTAAGGAAATTAAGAACTCTAATCAGTGTTTTTTATTCCTTTGCAGTTTTGTCTTAATTTTCATAGTCACTAACCTATTCAATAATTTAGAGGTGTTTAGATTCCCTTATTCATATAGGACTTATCATTATTTATTTATTTTTAACTGCAATAGTTAGAATAGTTAGAATAGGCAGACATCAGCAAAGCAATGCACAGAGAAGCAGAACAATGCTCCTCCACCTTGCACCATGGATATCTCAATCCTCACATTAGGTAACCACTAGTATTCAGTGCAGAAATGCATTCTTTTCATTTAAACCTCATTTTGTTATTAATTGATTAAAAACAAAACAAAAAATTGTCCCAATTAAAAGGAAACAATGAAGCAGCTTCCTAATGTAAAATCTTCTTCTGCTGCAGGATGTCCCAGATGAAGCCAATAACGGTTTGCATTACTGGTGTAGTGTGTGTAATAGAAAGTATTGTAACGAACAGTAACAAAAATTAAACACAGGAAGAAGCTTGTTTAAAACTGACAAAATCTGTCAGGCATCAAGAACAGCAAATATGTATTCGTGTTTTGCTAGACTATTCTCTGTTAGTCATTAGAAGAAGGAATGGGTCCATTGCAAGTGCAACTGCCAAAATAAACTAGCGAGGACCCTCCATTACCACAAACAAGTAAATGCCAACAAGAGTCATTCTATGAATTTCATCTCTTCTACACTGTGTACAGAATTAAGCTTGATAACTCTTACGAACGCAACCACTACTTTAATGCAGCGATAGGACAACCCTTTTCTTCACACTTACTCTAACCAATACTTTCAAAATAATTGTAAATTAATCAGAAAATCCCTATAATCCTGAATACCCTCACTCTCAGTAACAGTAGGAAAAAAAAAAAAAAAAAAAAAAGTTGTTAGTATAGTTGGCTGAAATCAGCCAAGAAATGTACACCTGACACCTTACTTCTAAAAGCAGAAACCTTCTGCCGAAACGCTAAGTAAATAAATCTCAGATTCCAACTCTC